>CAUIVZ010000006.1:10676067-11319078 GCA_961763995.1 Juglans cinerea
AGCGGGAGCCCCCAGCGGGGGCTGTAGCACCACCCTATATCAATTACGTCGCCGCCCAAATTTTTAGGAGAAAAGCCTGTAATCTTGTTTATATATTACATATATAATATATACATACAGTTTCTAAGTGAAGACTGCATTACAAGTTTAGTTAATTTTATTCAAAATTCAAATTGAGACTACATGTGCAAGCCCTTTATTAAATGAAAAAAATTATCATTTTAATAAGGATATTATTATAATTTTAAAAAAATTTAAAGATAAAATTAACTAGACTTGTAATGCAGTTCTCATTCATTTAAAAACTGTATGTAGTATTGCTCTATATATATATATATATATATATATAGACAATATACCCCTATGATAATTATATATATATATATATATATATATATATATATATATGTATGGTAGCTGATCATCATCATCTCAATCGAAACTCTAGTTTTTCTCTGGTTTCGAGATTTTAGGTTCTCGTAAGATAATCATGGTACAGACTCTGGATATATAATTGGCTCATCTTTTGGACATAGTATCTATCCATGATTGATTAATGGAATCTCTGCTTCCTATGATCTTAGACGTACGACGAATATATATCAAAGTTGAAAGACCCTCAAAGCAGAATTAGCAAGCTAGCTTTAGCCATTAAGATTATACGTGCACTTCCCCCCATGTGAAGTTTTATTAAAAAAACAATCAGTAGAGATGCCAAGTGCAGTGAGATGAGCATGAGATTCCTTTCCCACATGCCATACCCACCATAGCCTACGTGCCGAGAAACATGCTCGCACCTAGCTCTTCATATCATGCATATAATTGATACCCCATATATATATATATACATACACTAACTACCAAAATAACAAAGATTGGGAACTGAGAAAAGTAGCATGATAAAGATTCATATATAATGCATAGCACGTTACCAATTAGTAGCTAGGAAATTATATATGTGACAATTAAGGAGGACTTATACATACATATATACATGAGAGAGAGACACAGAGAGAGAGAGACATAATTGTGGGTTCATGCATCGATGATTAGCATGCATGCATGCATGATTGTGGGATCATGTGAATGAGGGGAAACGTACGTACGTACACATGAAAAGAGGGCATGAGGCATATCATGATCGATCCATGTATGCTATCTATCTAATTAATATTATTAGTTCATGATAGAAAACAAACCCCGTTAATGTTGTAGTAGTTGTGGTGGCCTGTTTTCATGGTACAATCCAAACAGAAAATGTCGACAATGGCGGCCTGCCTGTTTAATTTACCTTTAAAGTCAACGTACATGTCTTTACATAAATTAATTAGAGCGACCGAAATGGTTTTTCTTCAATTAATAGATCATGATGTGGATTCTAGCTACTGGCTGGCCTGCCACCAACAAGCTGATCATGTATATATATATAGCTAATACAACAACAATTAGAGGAGGCCGGAAAATAGAAGGAATATTGAAAATTAAGCACTACGACCATGAATTAGCCCGAGTACTAGAATATATTATATATACGTACTTAGTCATATTGGTCATTCTAATTAATAAAAATAAATTCCTTAAATATTTGAAGTTAATTAGATCAGGTCGTGAACATTAATCATTCATGTCTGGCAATTATTGTATGCGATATTTCAATTATTCCTGTATAATATTATAGTTATTATCATTAATTAATTTTCGTTGTTTTCCGAGTGCATGCATATATATGACAACGTGCGTAGTACTACTTATCACTAGTACTGCAACAGAAGTAGTTTTTTTAGATGAAAATTTTCGTCTTAAAAAACTATAATTTCATCCTAAAATATTTCTTGGGATGAAAAAAAATCGTCTCAAGGTCATTCCAATAACAATATCCCAAAACATATTTTTGGACGAAAATATCAATTTTGTCCCAAAGAATATCTTTTGGGATGAACTCGAGCAAAACTGTTCGAATGCGAATTTTTTGGGACGATTGAATTTCATCCCAGAATCACGTTTGAACTGTATAAACTTGACGTTCGAACACGTCTTTCGTGAGTAGTCGATCGATACCAGTCCGTTCGATCAAAAAGGCATGAGAAAATGTTTGAACAAACAATTTGATGGTTGAACAGTAATATATGTTTGAACGTATTGAGTAGAACGTTCGATCGGATCATGATAGGATCAAACGGTTTGTTATGAGATGAATGTTTAATAATGATTACTTTCGAATATTCTGTATCAATGTTCAAATGGTTTTACTTATTTTGTTTGAACTTTTTTTGTCGTTCAAACGATGACTATTTTATTTTATTCAATAATAAAAAACCAAATAGACATACATAATATTTTATAAAATACATTACAATTTGTTCAATACCTATCAAAGTAGTGTCGCAAGTGCGAACTAAATAAATAAAATAGTAGTACTGACTTTTTTCATACATAAATAGATCCCAAAATCTATACGTATAATGTAAATCATTTGTTTGGAGGCCTGAATTGTTGTATAAGCATATGCATTTGGAGTTGCACCTCTTTCCCGAACTCTTCTTGCTGTTGTTCTTGAATTGTTTCATGTGCATCTCCATATCTGCTTGTTTCGCTAACTGAGCATCTAACTCATGCTACCTTATACTCAATTTTCGATCTTGAGATTTGCTTTCTCTAATGTTATAGAGGTGTTAGAGGCATACCCGGACGATGAGGAAGAGCTAGAAAGCTTTACATAGTGACTCAAACCCCTCAAATATCTTGAATGTTGATCCAGAACTTGTGTAAAAATCTCAACATCACTTGTTGAGGAATTTTGATCTGACGCAAATTCGACACATAAGACAACCATTTTATCCTATACACAAGAGAAAAAATTAATATCGCCACAAATATTCAAATATGTTTAATTAAAATAGATAATAATACTTATATAATTTTTACGGGCATCAGGATGAGTCCACTCTCCATTACGATCAGTATGTGATGCAACATATAATTTTGTCAGACTGTAATTGATATCTGACTCTTGCTACAAGAGACATTTGTTGAGATATAAAATCATTAGAATACCTCCAAATACCAAACTATATACAATAAAAAACAATAGCATTACTAATTTGTTAGAGAGACGATGGAAAGATCTTGAGCCTGCATGATGATGAATCTTCAACTTTGATCTATTTGTTTTGTTTATAGAATTCCGCTCCTACATACAAGTTGTAAATATTAGGAAGTGAAAATTATAAATAAGACACATAAAAAAATTCATTTAATTTACCTTATATGATGGATCATCAAACATGTCACAAAATTTTTTCCAATCAGAAGGTCGGACATCCTAAAAAAGATGTTGGCGTGCATCTTCCTTGTTCTTGAACTTATTATAATGCTCATGACACATTGCCTTATATTTGTATAATGCATTACACATAAGCTCATCGACAGTCTTACGCTCCTCTCTCTAATGAAAATTTTGTTTGAAGTCATCCTTGATACACAGAGTATTATCACCCAAAATATTCTAAATTTTGCATACATATTAAATAATATTAATATAAATCAATTATTTAAATATTACCAAACAACGTTTCTTGATAAGCTCTTTCACATTTTTGGGAACTTTCTGCCATGAACTCGTAGCCAAAGGTGCATAAGTTTGTGTAAGAGCACCCACATGCGATGCAAGCCAAGATGCTGGTTGTCCTTCGCCTCCGATATGTTCGTTAGGAATGTTAATCTTAATCTTACCGACTTTACAATATTTTTCCTACATCAAGCCTTTAGTAGTGCATCGACATTGACGAGATTGTACTGTTAACTCTATAGAATATAATATTCGTTGTAGAAATGATGTAATATGTATGAATGACCTTAATTGAAACAAAATAACTATTAGATTTTTACCTTGTTCTTTATAGTCAATCTCTAGTGGTGAGTCAAACGGAGAGCTAGGAATAGGTGGAGATGGGATGCAAACTTCCTTCCTCTTTTATGACATAATTTCGAAATAATGATCCATTCATTATATAAAAGATTTGTCATAAAGTGTAATGTGAACACAAAACCGGTCAATCATCTGTATCAGTTTCATTTTACCATTCACCCTTATCATCTGTAAATATTTCAGATGATTCAACATTTTGCTCAACTATTGCATCAACAATTTTAGCCTCAATATCTTCCCTATGTAATGGAATCATCTCATACTGGCTCAAATCCACAAACAAGTTAAAGATGAGTTGACTCTGTTGGTATGCTTCTTGAGTAAAGGAATCATCTTCTTCTTCATCTTGTTCCTCCACCTCGGGAATAACATCATACATATTTCTTAGAGAAACTTTTGCACTACTCTCCATTGATTTCCTAACTCAGGATCATCCAAGTAGAATACTTGAGATGCTTGGAAAGCCAAAATAAAATGATCATATTCATACCATTTCTTTGATATATTAATACTAAAAAAATATTCATTATCGCGCACTCCCCTTCGAGAATTGCTTAAATCACACCAATCGCACGTAAACAGATACACCACAAGCTCTCCCAAATATCTCATTCCAATTATATTGACAATAATCCTATAGAAATCAATGTTTTCTCCATCATGACTTCCTTCGACTAAAACACCACTATTTTGTATATTCCTATAGCATTATCGATCCATTGTTTTATACTTACTTCCCTGAGAAATACATGCAGAATATTGAGCAGCGCGTTTCAAGAGACCACACACCAATGCATACAGTTCATCCGATATATCGTTTGGATTACTTGCATGCATTTGTACAAATTACAGATGGTTGAGAAACTGTTCGACCATCTGTTAATATGGTGTTCGAACACAAATGTTTAACGTTCAAACGATGGTTAATTCGTTCGAAACTTATGGACTCAAGTCTCAGACTCTCAAACGGTTGGGAAACTATTCAAACAGCTGTTAATATGCCATTCAAACACAAATGTTTAAATTTCAAATGATTTAGTCCTCTCAATAGTGTTTGAATGGTTATGTAACCGTTCGAATTACTGTTGTAACGTTCGAACGCCTAGTGATTCGATCAAACGGTATAACACAAAACAATTTTAAATTATAGTAATCAACATATAATTTTTTGAAGGTTTATATATCATATTTTGTTACTAATTTATTTTATTTTATTTTTAAAATTTCAGGTTGGCAATGTTTTTTAGGGGAAGGAAGCGTAGTAGACCAGGGTAACCTTCCAGCAAATCATATCAAGAGAGGACTATTTTATTAGAGCATCATGTGAAGATCTTTGACTTTCAGGATCTTCTCTGGAAGGGTCGTTCCTTGACATCCATCTTCATTGAGCGTGATTCGACACCAATTCTCGACTAGAAGGACAAAGCATGGGATCGTGTTTCCTATATCGACATCGTCTGAGTTTTATCGAGAGCTCGGTGATTCAAGCCGAGATGACAATGAGGCATACACAATTTCCGTACGAGGAGCTTCATTTAAATTTTCAGCGGACAAACTTGTTGATTTCATTGGTATCCCACGTTTGTGCACTGCATATCTGAACGTGGTGCCTAGGAAATCTACAGCTGATGAGGAGACGGCTGAAGTCGAGGGCTCTGATAGAGATGGACTCGATGGCCTCACTGATCATGAGGTGAGGCAATTGGTTGTCAGATGCTCCACCCTATGATAGGATGAAGAGTATCAAACAAGCTAATTTATCTAGCTTCTTCAAGATCATGAACTTAATCATCGCCAACAACATTGATCATCGGCAGCACAAGACAAAGGTATGCATGGATCGGGCGAAATTTATGATTCACGTTGCTCGTGGGGTGCATATCGACCTAGTGGGTTATATATTCACTAGAATTCAATAAGAGGATTCCTATATTATGACAGATATATTGTCTTTTAGGATCCTGATCACACGATTTTTGTTACATGCCGGGGTCTTGCTAGATAATGTTGAGCGTGTCCGAGAGCCAATTGGACCGATCAACTCCTCTACCCTATCACGAAACACGGGACACTCGAGAATTCATCTTCGTGCTCCTATTCCAGAGCCGGTCGATATACATGAAGATGCACACCCGACAGATCTTAGAGTATCGGCCGATGAGACATCCACATAGGCCGAGGCATTATGCACTACTACTCATGACGAGATTGCATATATAGTGCGTGCAAAGATCCGCGCACAAACATCAGATGTGATTGATGCAATGCGTACGGAGATCCGTAGTGCCATCTCTGACTTACGTACAGAGATTAATGCTAACATCTCTAACTTACGTATAGAGATTGATGCCATATCTATGATCAGGTCGTGATCAGTACTCAACTAACACAGCTAGAGACACGCCTAGCTGGAATTGAGGATGTCGTTAGAGAGTTGGGTCAATAGAGACACGCCCATCTCTACATCTTTTACTTGTATTTTCTTTTTTTGTATAGACAATATTTTATGTTTTGTAAAATTAATTTAATTATGAATGATCTTTTTTTTTTCTAAATTAATTGTTGATTTCTATTATATATATTCTTTAATTAATTTTTTTTTATAAAATTAATGTCACCATTCGAATGGAATATATACCATTCGAACGTTTATCCATTCCGACCAGATATTTTTACAATAAATTACCGTTTGAACTCTGTATTTAACGTTCAAACATTGATTAACCTATTAGTTCAAACAATACCTCAAATTCTCTCTAAATTTAGTGACTTAACCTGCCAATTTCTTGTTCATCATATATAATATATGTTCGAACATTGATTAACGTTGATGTTCGAACGTTGTTGTATATTGTTCGAATGCTAAGTCAATGTCTTGCCAAATTTTGTCACTTAATGCGCAAAATTGTCGTTCAACCATATATAATATCTGTTCAAATGTTTATTTTATTATGTTCGAACGTTTTTTTTTTCTTTTTTATGTTCGAATGGTTATTTTATTAGGGACAAAATCTTTCATCCCTACATATACCGATCGAACATGTTCAAACAGTAAACAAATTCCGTCGTTATTTTGGAACGAAATCTGAATTTCATCCTTACATCTCATTTTTTGGGATGATTTTTGTTTGGGATGATTCATCCCAAAAATAAATTTTTGTTATAGTGTATATATGATCAGTTACCCAAAAGACAAATCATGAATAGAAAGAAATTGATAATTAATTAAATCAACTACTGTAATTAATTATAATTACGCCTAGATCAAGATCAGTAGTACTGTACGTAGGTTTGGGCCGGTGTACATACCGGAAAATGATTTACCTAACGTTTTTTACAACACTTTACACAACTATGTTTTAAATGAGGGGTATTTTTGTAAAACATCTTATAAAAATAATATCATTTTATAAAAATACCCTCATTTTATAACATTATTGTACAATATGTTATGTTATGTATTATGTATATATCATTACTCGTACATACCTACGTACGTTCAAATTAGTTCATCATGAGTGAGTTTCCACAAAGATCACTATATATATAATTTGGTAGTAATGATCATTACTACCAAATTCTATATATAGTTTCCACTATTTTCTTGAGTGGCATGTGTTCATTGTTAAATGGTTTTTGAAAAAGTTGTAAGGATATATATCATTAATCGTGTGTATATATATAGAGTACAACTATATTTATAAAGAAATTATATAAAAATAATCTTACAAACTGATGTAATTTCATCTGATTCGTTAGATCTATTTTACAATAAAAATAACTTTATAATCTGGTGAACCACATCAAACCACGTCAATTTATGAGATTACTTTTGTGTAATCTCTTTGTGGTTAGAGTATTTCTCATACATACATATATATATATATATGTATGTATGTGTATATGTATAAGCCTTAATAGGACCTATAATTAATTAACTACTTATTATATTGTGGTTCTGTGTTTTGAGAAACCAATGGAGATTAAAATCCTTTAAATTAAGGATAATGTTAGGATGCACTTCAAATATACACACCAGTGTAAATGAATTTTGATTTTTTTTATATACTTTTTTTAAACATCCTTAATTATTAAGAATTTTTGTTTTAAAAAAAAAACACAAATTCACTAATAATCAAACCATTAAAAAAAATTTAAAACACTCGATTGATGATATTTGAAAATAAGTCGTATTATCATCTTCTTTAAATTAATGAAGCGAATAATTTAATTAATTTTGGAATGTTCCACATAACAATATTTATAATCACCTTTTACTTTTTGAAGGAAATGGTACTTGCTGGTTGATTGATTAGTTAGTTATATTGTAATTAATTGTAATGACTAGATTCATTGCGCTCGAACATGATTCAATATTCAAGATCAAAACTAATTTATATAAATTCGACGTTGGGCACGTATAATTATATATATATGTATATATAATTCTTTATTGGAAAGGAATGTGGATAATGATCTTGATCAGTAAGAGAGATGGCAGGAAAACTAGGGAAGTCTTCTCATCATTATATATAAATATATATTTACAAGAAAACTGCTTATTTACGATTAGTTAATTCCAGTGAAATGACCATTTGTAACTAAAATTGGTTATAAATAATCTTTTAGTTGCAATAAATTAATCACAAAAGTCCGTTTTTCTTGTATATATATGTGAAATAGTTCAAAATTCCTTTGTAACAACCACACTAATATTAATTAATTATATTAACAATATAAATGTCAACTAGCTACCAAGGTGATTAATTACCAAATGTCTGATGATGGTTAGCTAGCTAGGTTGGACTAAAAAATACCAAACTCTTCCGCCCTTGTTCTCTGTTGAACTAGTTGTAGTATTAATTGAACCTTAGTTGGGTAGGCCGTCTAGGACTAGTTTGGAAAGTGAGATGATTAATGAGATGAGAATTTTGTGAACAGTAGTAAAATTATTTGTGAATATATAATAATAAAATAATTTGAGTTATTATGTTTTATTGAGTTTTGGAAAATATATAAGAGCGAAAATTGAATAAAAATATTATTATAATATAATGTTTTAGTATTATATTTGTTTTGAGATTTAAAAAAGTAGTATTATTTTTTGTATTTTAAATGGAAGTTTGAAAAAATTCTAACGATTAAATAAAAAATTTAAAAATTTGAAATTGAAAAGTATTTTTATTTAAATAGTAATGTTTTGAAAAGAAATTACGAGATGAGATGATTAGAAGTTTTGACTTGGAAGTACTTATAACTTCATCTTCTAAAATGGCGGCTGATTACTAAAATGGCGGCTGATGAATATGTATATATATGTATCATGCATGATCATGAAATGGGACCAAACACTTTGATCATGATCTTTTGACCGGAGTACTACGTACGTACGGTCCACTTTCTAGTTTTGATTTTGATCTGATCATGTAGAACTTCCGGTCCACTTTGTACTAATTAATTAGTCTCTGAAATCAGCCATGCATGTTGTTCTTTAATTTTGTGTAGATATTATTATTAGTTTATAAATTATCATGTATAAGTGATCAACATCATGAATACTTAATTAGGGCTTAAGTTACAGCTTGCTGTCTGTAAAAAAATTAAAATAAAAAAACATGATATATATTTTCAGGGAATTTTATAATTAAATTATGTATAATTTTTTTTGTTTTGGTAAAAACAAACATTTCATTAATAGAATAGAGATTACAGACATTTATCAAGCCAAATAGCTTGAGAAATAAAGTCTGGAAAACAATCAAACCACATTGTGATACTCTCAACATTCCAAGCGTAACGGGCAAGCTTGTGAGCTACCCTATTTGCTTCTCTATAAACATGTTGTATTTGGCATTCAGTATATAAAGCCTGAAGCTTCTGATTTCAAGAACCAGATCCTCAAGCAAAGCTGCAACCTCAAGTTCAGCATTCACCACTTGCACAGCCATTAAACAATCTGATTCCACCACTAATCTGGAAATTCCCAGACCTGCACAAAGTTGCAAAGCTCGAAAAATAGCTAAAAGTTCAACAACTTCCACATTAATTCCTTCCTCTTCAACTTTAGTAGCTGCCCAGATAACTTCTCGTAACACCAAACCAACACTAGCTTTGTGAATATCTCCAAACATAGCACCATCAACATTAACTTTTAACCACTTTGTGGGAGGCAGCTTCCATTCATAGAAACTTCGGATCATAGGCCGTGGTATTAGCTGAATTTCTTTAAAAGAAGCAAGCTCCGATAATGCATTATTAATAACCTGCTGCACCACAACAGATCTCTGCTCATGCACCATCTGGTTCCTCCTCCACCAAAAACCTCCAAGCTAGACAAAACATTAAAGCTAACTCCCCTTCCTTACCCTGCTCCACAACGGCCTTCATTGCAACCTGCATAACAGACATATCTCTGTCCAAAGTTTGCATTACAGGCATCAAAGAATTCCAACTGGGAAAAATAGACTGACAAAAGAAAATTGCATGTGCAAGATTTTCGATCCCTCCCCTACAAAAACAGCAAGAAACATCAATTAAGACATGTCTCTTATACAAGTTAACTTTTGAAGGTAAACCCTCTTTGTATGCCCGCCAAGCGAAAATCATGAGGATATTAGTCAATTACTATTAGCATATATACATTATATATTATTAGAGGCCATGAAGAAAAGGATCGATGCTGCATGCATGCATGGGTTGGATATATATAATATTCCGCTAATTAATTGGGTACGTAGCGGTGAATGCTCCCTAGCTTTGACTGATCTCTTAATTTGCATATGCCGTAATTTGGGAATTCTCATCATCTAATTAATTAAACAATTGCCACTTGATTTCCCATCCAAATTTCAATGGAAGTACTTTATTTTTAAAAAATAAATAAATAAATAAATAAAAAGTGCGGCCAATTGGTCCGAATCGTCAATTGCGTGAGTAATCATGCAGTATAATTAAGTAGGTCGGAAGCCTAAAGCTAGATCGCTTTAGAATGGAGATTGACCAAATTTAGCAAGAAATTAAACGCAAAAGAAAATAGAATAAACATTTTGGCTGTAATTCGAAAGTACTTACTGCTCATATATATCTCTTACCACCCTGTGATGCGACGTGATTTATTAAAAAATATTAAAAAATTTAAAACATAATTAACACATAAGGAATAGAGGGAACTAGCTAAAATTTTAGTCTCATTTTTTTGGTATTTTCGAACACCTTTTTGGTTTTAATATACTAATTTTTTTATTTTTACTAAGTAGTCATGACGTGGTGATGATACCAAGGCCATCCGAGCGGTAAGTTTCAAATCATGACTCAATACGCAGTACTCAAGAAAATAATAGTATTGTAGACATATATATATATATATATATATATATATATATATATACTTTTATTTTGTTATTAATTCACTGAAAATGCAACATAATTAACAACCACATCCTGCTTTTTATATACTGACGTGTTACACTTTAATATTTAACATTATAAGTTAACCATTTATACGGAAAAAACAACCATACACACATATATATATATATATGTACTTTATATCTTAAAAGTGTCTATATGAAATGAACAGGAATGAATAGTAATTCGTGTTTGTCACTTTTTATCCTACTTTTTCAATTTATGCCCTGTCTTGCTTGGTCTCATTATGTTTTTATCCAAGGGCTTGGCCATGGGTTACAACAGAGCAAGGGAGAGATAGAGGCTCAGCTAGGCATGGAGGAACTGGGGAGGTGCAATGGAGGCTAGGGCTGGTGGTGGCGTCGTGGGCTATAGGCGCCGGATCTAGGCAGTGCGACAACAAGAACCCATGAGATAGAGAAAGGCTTTGTGACAAAGGGAGGCAGATCTGGGAGCTGCGTCGTGGGGAAGAGGTGGCCGTCGAAGCTCGTGAGAGTAGCTGCTCACGGTGGCGCGGTGGAGGGAAATCAAAGGGAGAGAAAGATAGAGGGCTACGGGCTTCAGCCTGTTGCGAGGAGAGAGAGAGGTCTGTGGGGAGGAGATCAACGTGGGGAAGGTCGCTGGTGACTGGGTTTGGTGGTGGTGTGGCAAAGGAGGCCAGTGGCTCTGGGAGGAGCCAAGGAGAAGAGAGATCGAGAGGGAGAGGGGCGTGCGGCTGGAGGGAGGAGAGAGAGGGAAGAGGAAAAAGTGAGGGGAAAAGTTAGGGTTTAGAATTTTAAATCCCAACCCTTCATCTTGAGTCTCCAGATTTGATCTAACGGTGGAGGTTAAAATACTGAAAATAAACTAACTTAAAATATATAATTAAAATATAAATATCATATCATACATTTAAAACCAACTTTAATTTATAAAATACTAATATTTCATCATTAAATAAATATTAAGTTTTGCTAAATATTTTTAAGAGAGTAAAACCATCTAAATAATTAGAGTTTTTAACATAATTTAAATCTCATAATATTCTTAATTAACTATAATCATTTAGATAAAATGATTTTCTACAAATATAATATTTTTGGGGCTTCCAAATATAAGAGGCTTACTTTAATAATAAAAGAATGTGAGAGCAACATAGGAATAAAAGACTCTGTATTTTTTCATTGCTCCTTGGGTCATCAAGTAGTGTGGTTGAATTTTTATTAATCGTGAGATAATTTTTTTGTTCATGAGATCAAATTTTGGAAAGTATATTCTCTTGCCATAATTTGAGTATATTTTCTTATTCTTGTAAATGCAAAAACAGAGATGGTGCATTGATTTGTTTCATACGAGCTCACTACATCTTCTACATGGTTGGAGGTAACATGACGTACATGCATTGATCTCTACCGTCGAATATGGTTAATTTGTAGAGTTAAAACTTCCATGTAAAGTTTTAACACGTGATCGTAATTGATCTTTCACATACAGATGATCAACCCAAAGGAAATGTTTGGAGATACTGCTGTTGAAACAAACTCTTATTGTTAAAGTGGAGAAAGATGGAAATTCATAAATGCTTGCTTATATTAGGTTTTATGCTCCTATGCATTAGGCTATTTACTAATCAATGTTATGTACTCTTTCAATCTTGATGATTGTGAACTAACAACTAATTCAATTATTCAAAATTCTGTGTTGCATGTAAGGAGTCACACTTTAAAGTGACTTGCTATAGATGTCAACCACTTAAACATTAAAAGATGTCATGACCTAATCAAATAAAACGAGAGATCACGATGCATATATATATATATATATATATATAATCATATAAATCATAAATTGCCAACTCTAACCTGATTTTAACTACATGCATGAGATCTCATGTTACGTATAAGATGGTATAAGACATAAGTAATCTGTCGATCGATTAATTACTTATTTATTTGAAGGAAAAAATATGGTACTGAAAGATATATGGAGTTTACATCAAATGCAATTATCAATTATCGTTACGAATGATATATAATTATTTGGAAAATGTGTCAGCAGGGCAATATCTATACAACGAAGCATGCATGAAGCCAGGCCTGGCCTGGCCTGCATATATATACATGCATACTGGGACCGGATATCATGAATTATTAACAATGAAAGCTACCGCGCGCTGGCTTGCTGGCTGTAGGGTACGTCCATAATCCATATAATAAAAAGGGCTCCGCCATGCAAACTCTTGTCAGACATATAGCAATTCTCGATTTTATATATATATATATATATATAGCTTACATGCATTAATTATCTAAACCAATTATATAAATTTACTATAAGAAAAACAGGTATTTGTGATATTTTTTTTACGATGAAAAGGGTTATTTGCTATGAAAACATACTCTTTAGCTGGAAATAGTCATTTTACTGAAAATAACTAATCGCAAATAAGTAATTTTCTTATAATGATATGAACACACTTTACAAAAGTAAAATACAAATAAAATTAATAATAAAAAAACTATTTACAAATTTTTATTTTGATACAGTACTACTAGTAACCTGAAAGCCGTAGAAACATGTCATATCCACTAATAAATAGTATTTTAACTTTTTGTAACTACAACGAATTTCACAACAAGCGGTGCATTGATTCATTAGATTTGGAAATAGCAATACTCATAAAATTAAATAGAAATATATGTGAAATTAATTGAGAAGTACCTCAATGACATGAGTTATTCCATTATCCACCCGGTGTTTATAGCACATTATCCGTATCATTTAAATTTGATTTATAAAATTTAAAATTTAGATTTTATCTTTCAAATCAAAGTATGTCTTGTAATCACTTTACTAAGTGTGTTATCTACACCGGCTTATAAATAAATTCTTTTTAATGATATTGTAACTTAGAATTCATGACATTAATCTTTAGGCTGCATTTGGATGTTGAACTGAGTTGAGTTGAGATGATAAAATATTGTTAGAATATTATTATTATTTTAAGATTTGAAAAAGTTAAATTGTTTATTATATTTTGTAATGAAATTTGAAAAAGTTGTAATGATGAGTTGAGATGGGTTTAGGAACCAAACAGATCACACAAAAGTAAACTCAGCAACTAACATAACATGACGTGGAAGATCAGATTTACTTTACAGTAAAAGGTAGTTTATAATTTGACACATCACGTTAAACAACCATGTTAGTTTGTAAGTTTATTTTTGTAATATTCATTTATGGATAAAGTATTTCTCTCACCTTTATTAATGTTGATCTTCTATTTTGTGTCTGCAAAAGATCTTAACCAAGCGCCCCCACTCAATTTTTCCTTTCATATATCCTTACCTATTCTTTTGCTACATTAAGGTGATTTTCTTTGGACATATTACTAGCTTATTTGGTAATATTCTTTTGCTACATCCTTACCTATTCTATAACTCATAAATAAAAAGAAGAATGTGAAGGTTTCTTTTCTAGGTGGAAAAACTCAACCCAAAAAAAAAAAAAAATCAGAAAGAATATATTGATAAATAAATAAAGGAAAAATATTTACATCAGCTATATCCACTGCACACACAATGCATTAAGTGTAAAAAATTTAAAAAAAATATTATAAAAAAAAAATATGAGAGGTGTGCAGCGGATACGGGCTGATGCCAGCAAATCTCGTAAATAAACAAATTAAGAGAAGTAGCGGGTTACAACCGGGAAATTTCCAAAGTCTAAAGAACATAAACCGGAAGAACCGGTGACATGGTGTGGAATGTGGACAGCGATCTTGAAAATACGGACTTACCGACTACCGTACCGTACTCCAGATGATGACACCTGTCAATCCGTCAGAGTGTAAACAAATTAAAAACAGTTCGTACAGTTGTTAACGGGAATTTAGTACGCACGTCGTCCATGTGGACACGTGTCATCTTAAATCTCATAACTACTGTAGAATAAAAGAATCCGACGTGGCAGTTGGTCCGAGAGGAAGAGAGAGAGAGAGGTGCAGAGGAAATGTCAGAGCCCACTGGAGGTGTGGGATCCAGCACGTGAGTGACCGACGGAATTGCCACGTGTGAGCGGTGGAAATAGCGAGACAGACCAATCAGTTATTGGCAGTTAGCGTGGTGAATAGATGGTTTAATTAACTTAACCATGGTTAATGAGAGACTGATGCATTTTTCCCTGTTTTCTTTGCGCTATAAAAAGAAGGGCACCTCCTCGGCTCCTCTGACTACTACTCCTCCTCCCTCCGTTTCCTTTTTCTTTCTTCATTTTTCAGAGCGAGAAGTCGAGAGGATCATTGCATTTACTATCAGTCTATCAGAGAGAGAGAGGGAGAGAGAGAAAGAGAGAAAAGAGCAATAATGGCGGTGTCTTTGAGATGGTTCTCCGTAGGTTCATTGCTGGTTCTAACGCTGCTTTTTATAAGCGTGAAGGCCTCCGAAGAGAAGGATCATGATCAGCTAGTACAGTCAAGGTTTGTTCGCTTGAAAATGTCGTTTTTTTCATTTCTTTCTTTCACTATGTTTGCCTGCTTTCTCAAAATTCCTGATCATGCTTTATCACGATCACAAACTTTTGCCGAGATTTGAATGCGTTTGAAGCTCGCAGCAATGGAGCACTGTACGCCTTCGCGTTTACCAATTTAGATCCCTGTTTTATGTTTTAAAAAAGGTACCGTTTCTGACGGTTTGATTAATTTCTTCTACCTTCTTCGTTTTGGCAGTGACAGGCTTGCAGAGGCACAAGAGTTGCAGAGCTCCAACAATGCGCCAATGGCGAACAGGTCAGTAGCAGAGTAGCTAGCTATGTAGCACTCGGTCGGTGCTGAGAAGTCAGCTTTAGTTTTAGATCTTCGGCTGCACTTTTACCACTGAATGATCCTGTTACAGTTAGATATATCCGAATAATCTGGACCGTTCCAGGTTGGATCTGAAAAAAATGAAAAAATCAGAGCCGTTCTTACGTTCTATAAGTTTTTATATATCTGTACGTTGCGTTAAACCTGTCTCACCTCTTTCTCAAACCACGTGAAAGTTTTTATACACACTGCAAAATTAACCGTCTTCTTTCCTTTGACCGTGTGCTGGCGTCCCCCGAGGTTTTTTTTTCTTCTTACCGTACGAAAACACCCCTCGCACATTCCATCTATTCCGCCTTGGTCAATGAGATAGACAGAGAAATTGTTGAGTTTTTTGAGGTTATTTCCGAGTATTGAAGAATCTGTTGTTCAATGTTCGTAGTGGCAGATTTAATGCACACGTGTTTGGATGTAAATTTAATTGGAATAGTGATTTTATTTATTGTGATAATTTCCTTTGTTAAGAATTATAAAACTATAATGATAATATCTCATGAACCATTATATATTAATGGGTAGGATTACAAAAAGATTCTATCATTAATTGGACTGCATGACTATATAGTATATATCATGTACGTACGATATCAATTAACCCTTAAAACATGACACGGCGCCGTTCCGTGCTCCCCACTCCCACTCATGTCGAGTCAAACTCAGTTCTAGATCATGATATGAAAAACGTTGCCGTCACATTAATCTCTCATCAATGTCTAACGTTGGAGATGTTACGCTCCTATGTTTTTTTTTTTCAGGTCGGAGGATGGCTGGAATGAGCACGCTGTGCATGATCCAGAGGAGGTAGCTTCTATGGTTGAACTGTATGTCTCGATCCCTCTCTCTCTTTTTCTTCTTGATCTGTCGTCGACGTTCCTGATCTGATGATCAATATGAATTTTTTTTCATCATTTCATTTCCAATTGTTTTCCCTCCCGGCCTGGAGTCGCATTGAAGATGGCTCACGTGATCTTCACTTTAGAATAATAACAAGAATTTCTTTTTTATTTCTTCTTTTAAAAAAGAAAACGCACATGGTTCTGGATATAATATTCAGTTCTCCTTACTCAACTCCTCATGAGACCACATGTAGTATTTAAGGATTGTCCTTTTCACCGCTCCCATGTGGGTCGATTAATCCTTCACGGTCAAATGTGTCTCCATACGGTAGGAGTAAAAAGCCGCATGCCTGTTCGATCGATCGGGTTTTTCATT
This sequence comes from Juglans cinerea, assembly GCA_961763995.1. Lineage (NCBI taxonomy): Eukaryota > Viridiplantae > Streptophyta > Magnoliopsida > Fagales > Juglandaceae > Juglans > Juglans cinerea. The sequence goes on from CAUIVZ010000006.1 coordinate 10,693,455, forward strand.
TTCGTGGGTTGGTGGGAAGAGCGGATATATATATATATATATATTAATCCTTGTCTTTTTAGTCCAATGCATGACTGATCATCATCATAGATTCATACGCCAATAAGCATTTTAAGAGATCTGGGAGACCTACCATAATTACTAGTATATATATATATATATATATATATATATATATATATGATATGGATATTCCTTTTAGCTATGGTTATTTTACTCACCTGTATGGATCGAAGTCGAACTACTTTACGTTTCTGAGGAATCAACCTCCTGCATGTTATCTGCAGCTGCAAGTCTGATCTTCTGATCTGCTCAAAGAAAAAAAGCAAAAAAAAGAAGCCTGATCTTCTCTCTAATAATATCTTCATGCCAGCTTTTTACCCACGTGCCCATGTCTAGAGATCCGCCCGTCACGTTCATTATCTACAATTTTTCTTTTTCTCTTCCTCTAACCCAAGTATATATTTCTTCTTTAATTAGTACCTTATATACCTTTTATATATATACCTAATGGTCCCTTCAATTGCTTTTCTAAAAGCCATTGCTTGACGGTATGTGAAAACTCGATCCCTTATCTATACGTACATTTATATATATATCTATATATATATATATTTCTAGCGAGAGTAACATCAATTAATATGCCTACTTATATATATATATATATATGACATATGGTGACAAAATAAAGTATTGGATTGTGGGAGATCTTGCATGGATTTTTGTTACTGCGGTACTGATCTTTTCGTGCCAGATCTTCTAAATGCCCGGCCCCCAACCAACCGCAATCTTATTGCTTAGTAAAAAACGTCGGTTTGCTGATTTACTCAATGAAATCATGTACTCATATGTTCCAAATTAATGCTTGGTTTCTAAAAGTGGGAATCCAATGCTTTATCATGTAATCATGGATTCTACGCTTTGAACTCTATCATTCATTTAGCACGAGTACTTTGTCTTACCTAGGAGTGAATTAGCTAGCATTACAGAAAACCACCGTCGTGTCTGCTTCTACGCCTCAATAATTTCTCAATCGAAAATGACCATTACATTGCTCATTATTTCATGTAGTGGGTTTTGTCCGGATTCCAAATTGGTGGGGTAGGCTACTGAAAATTTTGTCCCTTTTTCCAGCCTGTAAGAGGCATAAGATCAGCTCATGACCTGGAATCACATATCGTGTCTCAATTTTACTCTTTCGGGTAAATGACACAGATCTTAATTAATTTCAAACAAGCCAAAACGCTTTGAGGCAAACCTGATCTTGATCCAGCGCGCGGCTACAGCAAGTGACAGATCATAGAACTATATATATATATATGTGTGTGTGTGTGTGTGTTAATCAATGAGATCCTCATGACCTTATTAAATGAGCCATTTTCATTAAAGTCATTCCCACCGACACATTGAGTACTAGACAAGTATTAGTTCGAACTTGCATTTATTTCCCGTAGAGAAGCGCATGTATAAGTCAAATAAAATAACATAAAATAAAGAACCTAAACTGTCCGTAGAACCGTAACCATCAATCCGTAACACATGATCCAACATTATAATTATCACATCATGATGGCCTAGTACTTCAAAAAGTGGGACGATATAATTGCAACAATATTAATGTTGTCTCACATGCATGATTTATGAAATTCTCGCCTTCACATGCTTATAATTCGGTGATGATATTTACTTGACGAAATTTATTTCTGAAATCACGAGGAAAAAAAGACCGGAAGTCATTAGAATAATATATATATATATATGTGTGTGTGATAGCAATTAACATCAATATTATGTGTTTGAAACTTTCTCAGGAGCATTCGTAATAGCACAGAAAGGAGGAACTTGGGATATTTTTCGTGTGGAACTGGGAACCCAATTGATGACTGTTGGCGCTGTGATAGACGGTGGTACCTCCGCCGAAAGCGCCTTGCGAATTGTGCCATTGGATTTGGACGCAATGCCGTTGGCGGACGCGATGGCAAATACTATGTTGTTAGTGATCCCAGCGATAATGACCCCGTTAATCCCAGACCGGGTACGCTCCGCCACGCAGTCATTCAGGACAGGCCATTGTGGATTGTGTTCAAGAGGGACATGGTGATTAGACTTAAGCAGGAGCTGATCATGAATAGCTTCAAGACCATTGATGGTCGTGGTGCCAATGTCCACATTGCTTATGGGGCTTGCATCACTATCCAATTCATAACCAATGTCATTATCCACGGCCTACATATCCACGATTGCAAGCCGACTGGCAATGCAATGGTTCGGAGCTCGCCAAGCCATTTTGGGTGGAGAACAATGGCTGATGGGGATGCCGTTTCCATCTTTGGTTCAAGCCACATTTGGGTTGACCACAATTCACTCTCCAATTGTGCTGATGGCCTTGTTGATGCTATTATGGGCTCCACTGCCATCACCATTTCTAACAACTACTTCACCCACCACAATGAGGTCATATATGTTACTCCCATTTCGTCATTTTTTTTGTTACTTTGAATGAATTTAGATAATTAGTAGATGGGAGGCTAATTTCTTTCATTTTTTTTTAATTTTAAAAATCGTTGATAAAAATCAGGTTATGCTATTGGGTCACAGTGACACCTACACAAGAGACAAGCAGATGCAAGTGACCATTGCCTACAACCATTTTGGTGAGGGTCTAATCCAGAGAATGCCAAGGTAACATGCTCAAAATTAAAATTGCTTTCTCAATATATATATACCACCTTCTGGCCGGTACGTGCTAATTTCTAGTTCACATTATATAATGTGCGCCTCGATCTAACCAATTTTTTCGGTGGTCAATTAAAATATTGCAGGTGCAGGCATGGATATTTCCATGTGGTGAACAATGACTACACACACTGGGAAATGTATGCCATTGGTGGGAGTGCTGAGCCTACCATTAACAGCCAGGGCAATAGATATCTTGCACCTGTCAACCCTTTTGCCAAGGAGGTACAAAAAAAAAAAAAAATTTAGACTAATGATGAATGATGACGATCATCAAATTCTTGATCACAATATTGATTGAAATACTGATGATTTGTGCAGGTGACAAAGAGGGTTACATTTGATGGGGCTTGGAAGCACTGGAATTGGAGATCAGAAGGTGACCTTCTGCTGAATGGAGCCTACTTCACACCATCAGGAGCTGGAGCTGCAGCCAGCTATGCAAGAGCCTCAAGTTTAGGGGCAAAGTCCTCTTCCATGGTTGGTGCCATTACTTCGGCTGCTGGTGTCCTTAGTTGCCGCAGGGGATCCCAGTGTTAATAATTCCCAATCCCACCGACCGACAGAATAGATAATGGGCCGGTGGAAATTAAACACAAACAAGGAAAAAAAAAAAACAAGAAAAAAAAAGGGGAAGAAAAAAAAAAAAAAAAAAGGAAAGGAAAATTTACCCATTTTTCTTCCTTTGTTATTGTTATAGAACTATTCAGTGAGCTTGCAGCTATTTTGCACACGTGTCGCTTATTTGTATTTTGTCCCAGTCAGTCAAATATTTGAAAGGTGTAAATTTTTCACATATAACAAATTGCTGTCAAATTTTCTGCAAAACATGCCCCATTTTGCGAGCTGTGCTCCGACAATATAAAAGCTCGGAGGTCTTAATGTTTTATATGAGACTATGATCTGCTCTCAAATGTTAAAGAAAATTTGAGGAGGCTACTCTGTTTGCATGTAAGGTAAGGAACGGCATTTTGAATTCACACCCAGCCTAGCCTTAGTTTGGAGCTTTGATACTCGCCACTCAAGACTGTAATTCAGTTTCTGACTAGAAAAAAAAAAAAAAAGCACAAGATAAGAAGGGACAAAGCTTCGTGTAAATTTAGGCTGTCGAGAGAGTTAAGCTTGTTGTGGTCACTAATCAGCTGGGAATGGTTGGTTTCCAACCCAACTAGAATAATGGAGTGCGTTGAACTTCTAATAAAACCAACCCACCTAAGATCTTCCAACTACTACATGCTGGGTTAAGCCCAACATTTCCAAGGCCTACAACTCAAACCACACCAAGGGTGCCTCCTGGCTATTGGCACTCCACGTATCTAATATTTCATAGAGCAATCTCATATGGAGGGTATCTGAAGAAGACTAGCCTCTTGTAGGAGTATTTAAGGGCACTTCTTCGATCAGGAAGTTAGCTCATGATGGTTGGAATATTCCTTTTTTTTTTTTTTTAATGTTTGATGCTATGTTTGGCTTGTCTCTATTGGGTGCCTGAAAGGGGGTTTTGAGGTTCTGCAGCTCGGCTAGCTGTTTATACTTGAATTAAAACATCTAACAAATAGTTTGTGATAATTTTATCTAAAGGAGTTGCAGGTACACATGATTCGGGGATATAAAAAACATTTGTTACATTCAAGATATATAGCTGTTTTAAGTGCTGCATTGTCTTATAAAAAATAAAAAAAAAGTGCTGCATTGTCTAAAATCAAACATTCCCAATTCCTAGAAATATAACAAACATTAGCATTATACACTACAGTCACCTTCTTGATGAGGATCAGATACAGCGACCAGAGATGGAAGTATTTAGATGAACATAAGGAAAAAGAAGGGCTCAGAATGGTGTATCTATTCCACTCCCTGTTTCTGTAGGGCTGTATAAAGCAGACCTGTTCCTTGGTCGATACTCCTCTAACTTCTTCACGACTTCATCCATTGTAGGTCTAACTGAAGCCACCGGAGCACAGCAACCCATTGCAAGCTTCAATGCATGAACCAAACCCTCTTCCATGGGACTCCTTATACCCTTCAAAACCTCCACATCAAAAACCTCCATCGTTATCTCCTCCAAAACTGCTACTTTCACCATTGAAGGCAAATCGACAAAGTCCCCACTTCTCCCATTTTTTCCAGGTTTTTTTCCTATCAAAATTTCCAGTAACAATATCCCATATGCATAGACATCTGTCCTAGAATTACATTTCTTCATTTTTTGAAGCTCTGGGGCTTTGTAACCATCAGTTTTTAGAAGTGCCACCATTTCATCAGCTACGGCTGGGATCATTAGCTTGTCAAGCCCAAATTCAGTGAGGCTGGCAACAAAAAACTCATCTATAAGCACATTTTTGGATCTCACATTTCCATGAGTAATGGGTACCTCAAGACTTGTATGAAGATATGCTAGTCCTCTGGCTATACCCAATGCAATCTTGTGCCTTCGAGCCCAGTTCATCACTGGTTTTCCTGCTCTAGCTTCTACAGTTGACCAGAACAGAGAAAACAAGAGTTTAATGAACTAGCATGATCCCTCATACTTTGCAAAGACAAAGGTAGAGCAGTACTGAAGTACTCCATTGATCATGATCTTAAATGGCTTTTATAATAAGAGTTGAACAATGGTGGAAATTAAGTGTTCTCAATCACATGAGGGTTCACTTGTTTATTAGGGTTATTTACTGTATTAATAAAGTGATGCTAGTTTTTCTTCTCTATAACGAGGATGAATTTCAGCTAATTCCATATCTATATGAGATGCAAAATGAATAAAATGCAGAAAGAAGCATGAAAAAAATGAACATACCATGTAAGAGATCATGGAGGGTTCTGTGAGGTAGATAGTCATAAATGAGGAGTTTTTCCCCTCTCTTCCCCTCATAGAAAGCTCTCAATGGAATCAAATTGTCATGGCGGATCTTTCCCAACTGCTTTATCAGGGGCAAACACCAACCCCTATCCTTGCAACTACCTTCCCTCAACAATCTCAAAGCAATGGTCCCTCCATCAGAAAGCTTTGCCTTATAAACGGTCCCATAGCTTGTCTTCTCCATAACTTGCCCGGTTGCATTCAAGACATCCTCTAATGTCAAACGCTCGCCACCTTGAAACAAAATAAGCTTCCCTTCACCACCTCCACCGCCGCCACCACCACCATCAACACCAACACCTCCATCTTCATCATCTTCCTCTTCCTCCAATTCATCTGCATTCTCTCCCCTACTCTTCTGCTTTTTATTTTGCACATACCAAATCGACAGTGAAGCCAAGACCACTGTTCCAGCCATCAAAACAATCACAATACCAGCAATTGCGCCTGGGCTTATTCCAGAACTTCCACTACAACTTTTCAAAGGTAAACCGCAAAGCCTTGGATTGTTTCCCTCAAACACCTCCACACCATATTTTGATTCTCCAAAAAGGGGCAAGTCCCCACTAAAATTATTGTGTGAAAGATTCAGTTTCTCAAGGTTTAGGCCAGATAAACCATCTGGAATTGAACCTGAGAACATATTATTCGCAAGATCAAGCTCTTTAAGCCCATAAAACCGGGTTATGAATTGTGGAAAATTCCCAGAAAGCTTGTTGTTACCCAAATCCAAGACCTGTAAACTGTTGAAGGTAGAGTTTGGTAATGTAGGTTCGGGGACTGACCCAGATAGCGAATTACTGTGAAGCCTAAGAGAAACAAGTCCATACAAATTCCAGATAGATGGTGCTAAAGCTCCGGTCAACAAGTTGTCACCCAAATCAATGTCAGAGAGTGAAGAGCTATAGCCAAGCTCAAGAGGGATTGTTCCACTCAGTGAATTGATGTTAAGGTAGAGACTTTGAAGCATAGAGAACACACCCAACTCTCTGGGGAGTGAACCAGTGAGATTAGCAGAGGGAAGCTGAAGGGAGAGAAGGCGCAGAGACGGGTCTTCGAAGAGAGAGAGATTAGTCCATTGTGGGGAAGAGATGTCATTGCAGAGCAAAGGAGAGCCATTGGAGAAGACCCATTTGAGGCCTCTCCATTGGCACAAAGGCACAGAAGAATTCCATGAAGATAGCAAAAGGTTCTCAGCGTTACCTTGCAATGAAGCTCTGATCTTTCCCAAGACAAGCTCAACATCCGGAGAAGCAGACTCCGTGTGTGTAATGCCTGCAGTAGCGAAGAGGAGGAGGAAGAAAAAGCAGGGAGTAAAGTGGTTCAGAAGCGGCATTGATGAAGCTGGAGAGAGAGAGAGAGAGAGAGAGAGAGGGGGGGGGGGTAGCGACTAGCTAAGTCCTAAGAGAGGTTCACTTCTTCTCGGGAAAGCTGACACACCGTCGACTGCAAGTAATCTCTAAACATTGTTTAGATTGTCTCTAATTTGAGATCAACTTTTAGGAGACTGATGAAACGAAAAAAAAAAAAAAGACGAGAAGCTCTTAGGAGAGGATTGTCCGAACCCCATGTCCAAAAGAAATGACCTTTTATGAGAAACCCCGATGAAACCGAAATGATGCCCAAGTAGACCAAGCACCAAAACATGTTTCTTGGCAGTTCACTGTTCAAACTCATGCCAGCATTTAGCAATCATTCCTTTCCTTAATCATCTATTTAGATTTTCCTCGCACATACATTTTTATCATAATCTTTGATCTTTGTGGGTTCTATTCCCTAATTGAATTACTAAGTTTGAACATTTTGATTTTTGTATATTTCAGCCTAGGAATCGTTCAATATATCTCAATTTTTTTCGGGTGGTCAGTAGTTGGCAAAATTCATTGGAGCATCTTTTTTTCTCCATACATGTGAAAGACAAGGAAACAAAAATTTAGTTCTTCATAATCCCATAGGTTTTACTAAATCTTTAGTGAGTAATTATATTTTGTACCTTTATACTTGTAAGGTACATATATCTAAAGTACCAGTAAGTTTGTTTGGATTCAGAAATGAGATGAGATGATTTTAGATGAAAGTTGAATAAGATATTGTTAGAATATTATTTTTTAATATTATTATTGTTTTAAAATTTAAAAAAATTGAATTGTTTATTATATTTTATATAGAAATTTGATAAAATTATAATAATAAGATGAGATGAGATGAGATGATGAAATACCATCTGAATCCAAATGAGCTCTTAATTTGAATTCTCAGTTAAATAGACTCTTAAAATGAACAAAATAGGCCATATGGTATCTCTTAATAGAGTATACACATCAACCATTAAGGTTATGACATATATATTAACTATTTTTCTGTTCATCATAAGAGTCTAATGATGAACAAAAATATACATCTAAGTCCACCTCTGCCTTGAGAGTCAAAGTCATTGATTTCCTCACTGTTTAGTTACCAATGCCCAACAACATCATTTTCCTTACAAATTCCTTTAACTTCTTCGATTCCAAAATGGATCTGCAAAGCCACTTTTTTAAGATAGCAGAACACGCCATTGTCTGTAGATGCCCTAGCACATGCACTCAACGCCCTGTTGATCTCAGTACCATGCATCTATCTCACAGCTTTCTTGCTGCATTTTATGAGGAGCGGTGCTACTCTGCCACTCATAGTAGTCCACTGCAACTTACGGTCAGATCAAAATTATCTCTTTATTTTTTTTATTTTTTTATTCATATTTTTTTTATCATTTTAAAACATTTTTAAAAAATAATAAATAAAATATCAATACACTAATAGTCAGTTTCTTAATTATTAAGTAAAAAAAAATTAAAATACATGAAATGTTAAAATAAGGGAACAAGTTAAGAGGTCAAAGTAGCATTTTTAAAATTATGTGTTGAGTCTCATCTGTGATCTGTGTGCGTAGAGGAGACTCGGATTCACCACTATTCCTTTCACCAGAAGGCGGAAACTAGCATGTCATTGTTCAGCATGGTGGAAACATGCTCATTTCTTCATTGGCTTTACCCCCCAATAAAACTATACTTAAATGATGTCTCGCAAACTATTATAAAGCTCATTACTCCATAAATATTATGGACAACTTTGAGCTCTTTATCATTGCATGAAAGCATACTAGATTTTTCTACTGTGGGGGATCGACCTACCTACTACCAAGTAGATTTTCTTTTTCTTGTTCAGTAAAATCTTAAAAAATAGAACTTCTAAACTAATTTTCAGGTGTCTTTGAATAAATTTGACTATAAAGCACACGACATCAGCTAAATTGAACCATAAGAGTCAGAAAAATAGTATACTGTTTTTCCAGGTACTTCTCCATTATTTCCTTGATCTCTTTTCTTCAATGGAGTCATCATCAGTAGGGCCATATATAGAGGTGGCGCCTCCACCCCCTTTGGCCCCTCTTCTTTATGGAAGGCAATGAATATGAAATATACACGTCCCATGCATGGTGTCTTGAAATCATAGATTAATGCTTTATTCCAGCTTGCCATCAATTAAAGATACTCAAAAATCACTTTAGAAACATTGATATGATCAAATAATATCATTACTTTTTAACTTTGAAACCCTCCCGTACGTTCCCCTTCCCCTTCTTACCTTTTGTTTTCCTCTATCAAAATTTGAACTGTTGGAGTACAAAGAATAAACAGCATGCCAGCACAAAGAAAGCTGTGGACAGGAAAGTGTTGAGTACACGAATGAGTGAAACTGCCAGTGTGCAACTATTGTGACGGAAATCTTTGCAGTAGATCTTGGTACAGAATCCTAGAACCCAAAAAAAAAAAAAAAAAAAACTTAACTTAGTGCTGCTCATGAGAAGAATACCAGATGGTTTAGTTTCATATGTACATAAAACTACCAGTAAGTTGTAAACAAACCCAATTCATTACCCAACGCAAGATCACGATAAGGTAGGAAGATGTCAACTCTTCAAGGGTGTTATGCAGCCAGATCCTTTTGATTAGCAGAAGGAGAAGGCAAAACAGAGACTTTGAGATGGATTTAATTATTATAAATATATATATATATATATATATATATATATATATCTTTGACATAAACTAAGGATATTTAGTCATTTAGTCAGTTTGTACAATCGAGATTGTTCTTGGCAAGAGAGATAAAACAACCCCTGAAGTATTTGCAGATAGAAGTCACAAGACAACGTCTCTCATTTCACCTTATCAAGCAAGTATACTGTTCCAAGGAGAATGATTGGTTTCGTTCATATTTGAAAGAATTTCCAACCCATTCAACTATTCAGGTCAAGTTTCTCCTATTCCTACTACAGGTGTTTCCAACATTCCCTTGGATCTTCACAAATTGTGGTAGATTTATCTCTGAATCATGCAAATGATGAAGCCTTTCAATAAATGGATATGAAGAAACATAAGGAACTTCATAGCTATGTTTCGTCAAATAAATGGTATACGACTCTGCTACGGGTAATAATAGTGATATACGATCCTGCCACAGGTAATAATAGTGGTATACGGCCCTGCCACGAGTGATAATAGTGGTATACGGCCTCGCCATGGGTATAATGGTAGTTTATAACCCTACCACGGAGGTTAAACGTGGTATCTATCTTGATGTGATGCTCTGATATGATATGAAGATGATGTCTCAGTTTATGATATGCCAAATGATTTTATTTTTGAATAAGAATGTTTATGAAAGTTTCGCTCTAATATTTTTGACAACATGTTTTGATTACGCATCCTGAAAGCAAATATTTTGATTCTGCATTTTGAAGTAAATGTTTTGTTCTGCATTCTGAACTATGTAAATGCTCATATTTACATACTAATATATGTTCTCTGCTTATTGAGTTGTTGATAACTCACACCTCTTATCTCCATAATATTTTTCAGATAATTTTGATGTCTCAGCTGGAAGTCAAGGGTTGGAAATGTTAGCAAGGTTTGATGGTCATAGAGGAATAAGTATCGAAGGGTACAAATATTTATTGGAGTGTTTTATTTAGTAGATTTATTATTTTATGGTATTTTTTGTATTTTAAGTCATGGATATTTTCGAGACTTTGTGGAGATTTTAATTTATTTTATTGAGATATTTCTTTGGCGTCTTGATGGAGGAACATACATTTTTAGTTTTGAATAAATGAGTTTATATTTTATGAGGAATTTAGAGTATATAAATACGTTATGAGAGATGATTTTAGGTTGCAAAAACTAACTCTCCAGACCTCTGAGTTTGAGGCATTACAGTTGGTATCAGAGCCAGGTTTGAGATTCTGCATATTTTATTGGTTGAGTTTTGGAAATATGAGGTTTAGGAATTCTGCATACCTTAAAGATGTTTTGATGAGATCCGAGGTTTTAAAGTTTGTAGAATTTAAGGAATGGCTTTCATGATTCTTGGAGTCTTAGATCAGGTAGGCTTATTTGCAGATTATAAGAATCTTTATAAGATTTGAGGTTTAGATTTTTCTTAAGGTGTACGTAAGCTTAATTAAAAGCTAGGTTTGAGGTTATACGGATATTTGGGTATGAATTTCAGATTTTAGGAAATAATTTCATATTTGATATTTAGAAATCTGCGAGTTGCAAGGGACGATTATTTTGATATTTAAAGTTTTAGAATCGGCCAGCATTAGTGATTGTGATCTATGAAATTTGAGGTTTTAGAATTGCCAAATGTTTCGAATTAAATTCATGACTTTTGAGGTTTAAATTAAAAGGATGTACATGAGTTTCAAGCGATGTCAGGTTTACGATTATTGATAGTAAGAAGGATTAGATTAGTTGGTTAAAGATATGGTTAGGAAAAAAAAAATCTTGAACTTGTTTTAAATATTTATTTGGTATATATATTTTTATAGATACCTATATTTTGTTTTCTTTTTTTAGAACATTTAACCAAGCTTAAGCTTACGGGATGCCGCCTCGTCGTCGAGTTCGAAATCTTGAGAATTTGGAATTTAGAGATTTCGCATACTTTAAATAATGATTTTGATGAGATTGAAGGTTTTAGAATTCTGCAAGCTCGAAGATATGATTTTGACGACATTTAAGGTTTTAGCACTTGCAAACTTATGGATTGTTTCCTACAAAATGTGAGATTTAGATCTTGCAAGTTTTAAGAAATGATTTTTATGACATTTGAGATTTCAGATCCTGTAGGCTTATTCACTAGATTTTAGGAAATGATTTTGAGAAGGGTTAAGGTTTAGAGTTTGAAAGTATATACAAGTTTGACCAAAAGTCAGGTTTGAGGTTTCGGATTTTGTATGCTTATTCTATAGACCTTATGAGATGACGGACAAGGTTTGAGATTTAGATTTTGGAAAATGTACAATAGGTTGATCGAAAGCTTAGGCCTTAAATTTTGTAGACTTTATGGAATGATTTATTTGAGAATATGAGGTGTTAGACCTTGCCGACCATAGGAAACGACTTTTATGGGATTTATGATTTAAAACTCAGTAGACTTTAAGATGTGATCTCAATGTGGTTTAAGATTTAGATTCGGTGGAATTTAAGAAAGAATTTTGATAACATTTGCTGTCTTAGATTATGCAGACTTTAAGGAGTGATTATTATGAAATTTAACGTTATTGACTTTGCAGATAATGTGGCAATTGATTATTATCAAATTCGAGGTTAGAGTTTCAGTAGGTTTTAAGGGATGGTTCTTTTGAGATTTAAGATTATTGATTGCAACTGAGAATGAAATTGAGTATCTAAGAGTATAAGAGTGTGTGCATGGATTTGGGAGACTAGATGTCGGGTCACTACCAAAGCGTGATAAGTGTCATTGTGGTAGGTACTGAATGGAAACATAGCTTTGGAGATTGTAGATTTTGGGAGGATTCAAGAATTTGTGAAATGAGCTTATTAGGAGGTTTAAATATTATTTTGGTAGTTCTCTTTATAGTTATATGTGAGGTTTAGTTTGAAAAAAAAAATAATAATAGAGGAATTATTAGGCTTGTAGATCCATGGTTGAGGTTCATACTTTTAGGTTTGGATTCGAGATCGCTTATGGAAATCGACATTATGGAATTTTTGGGCGAGAGGTACTGGAAAGTTAGGGTTTTGAAATATTGGGGTTGCTGAATAGTAGAAGTTTAAAATGGGCATGGATTATGATGGACAAGTATTTTTAGGCTTTACGTTAGGTGCGGCAAATTTTAAGGACAAAATTTTTCTAAGGGGGGAGGATGTAACACCCGGCCCAGTACGAAGCTTAACTGTGATTTTTTTTTTTATATTTTATATGGATGAAAGGCCCACTTAGAATTTAACAAGTGATTTTAGGATTAGGTTTTGGGCTTAGAAGTTTATTATGATTGAATATGGACTTTTCTTGAGCTTGATACTTAGGTAAAATTCAGTTCATATTTTTTATGAACCAAGTGGATTTTATTTTAGTTGGGCCCGACCAAGTTATGGAATGAGCTAGGCTAGTTTGGAATGTGAGTCGAGGCCCAATAATATTTATAAAAAATACTCAACCCATGAGAAAGATGGCGGGTAAGCTAAGTATATTTTTGTTGGATTGTTCTAACCGGCCCAACTTATGAACTCTCTACAATATCCAAATTGTGGGCCAAATATCTTGGAATAGGCCCAAAAGGCCCAGGCCCCTGAGAAGCCAATTCCCCACCTTGCACGTCTCTTTCCGTTAGTCACAACATACACGTCTCTACATGTATTTATACACTTCATGCACAGCCTCTTGCACGTACTGTCATAGGGATTTCAAAGTCACAATAGCCTCCCACAGCCTCCAGTCCACGTCCAAGAAAATAACCGAGAGCCACCCCACTGCCAAAACTCCTCCACACCGTGAGCCTCCCCCCTCCCACTCAAAACCACCGTGTGATAGCAACCTGCCCAGCCCTTGCGAAACCGAGAGCCACCGCACCCCCAGCCACTGCCACGAACGATCCTAGCCCGAAACGCAACACGGTGTCCCATCTCGTGGTGTCGCTGCACTAGATTACCCACTACACCGCAGTGCAACGCGAGGACCGCCACACTACCATAGAAACCGCCCAACAAACCACCACCGCCACCCTTGATTCTTCACGTCTCAGCCACCAGGGTTGCACCGCACATCAAGCTCTGTTTTTCACACCAAAAAATAGAGCAGCCCACGTCCACACAGACAACCCCGTTTCCTCCACAACTCAACCGCACGAGCCCCTGTTTGTGCTCCTAAGAACAAAGCCAAATGCCACCAGTGACGAAAGCTGCCACCCATTGCCCCAACTGCTCTCCGTAAGCCGTAAGCCGTTGTCTCTTTCTCTCACTCTTCACATCACGCTCTCTCTGGCCCTCTCTCAGTGCTCTGCCGTCGCGCACCCCACCGTCGACCTCTGCCTAGTCCCTTGCTCTGCCACACACCTCCTTCCCTCTCGGTATGCCTTAGATGTATCATCGCTTGTGTCTCATCTAATGTATGCTGATGACATAGTTATTTGCGAATGGTGGGGAGAGGTCGATGAAAGGATTGATCCAGGTTTTGAAGTCTTATGAAAATTGGTCGGGTCAAGTCCTTAGCAACGAGAAAAGTGCTATATTCTTCTCTAAGCACATTCCTATCCCTAGAAAGAGATCTATTCTCCCTATTACTGGGTTTTCTGAGGGCTTTTTTCCTTTCAAGTATTTGGGTGTGCCTATTGTGGTTGGTAGATTGAAAGCTTTTGACTTTGGTGATTTGTTAGGTAAAGTTAAAATGAAAATTATTGGTTGGAAGATGAAATTGTTTTCTGTAGGTGGGAGAACTATTATGTTGCGTCATGTTCTATCTTGTATGGCCACTCATCTCCTTGTTGTTTTACATGTTCCAAAGGTTGTGATCATGGAGTTGAATCAATTTCTGAGTTCTTTCTTTTGGGGTGAATCCAATGGGAAGGGTAAAAGAAATTGGGTGGCTTGGAATAAGATCTGTCGACCTACTGAAGAAGGTGGTTTGGGTATTAGGGATTTTGGGGATATTTGGCGTGCTTTACACATGAAACTTGCATGGTGTTTGTTTTCGGGTCATTCATTGTGGGCAGATTTTTTCAGATGCAAGTATGTTAGGGGCAATCATTTATCTCTTTTGGCGCCGAATAAGGGTTCTCGTTTTTGGAGGTCTATTGTTAAGAATATCTCTAATATTCTTAATAACTCTAAGTGGCGTGTGCGAGAGGGTAATCTCTCTTTTTTGTATGATAATTGGGAGGATGGTGGTCCGCTCAATGCCCAATTTACTGTGATTGGGCAACCTTTGATAAAGGTTAAAGAGTTGTGCATTGATAATGGTTGGGATGTTCCTCTCCTGGAAAGGCTTGTGGGTCAACAAAAAGCTATGAAATTGCTTCAGTTCTTGGCGAGGCATAAAGAGGGACAAGATGTCTTAATCTGGAGGAAGGAGAATGATGGTATTTTTAGTACTAAAAGTGTATGGGATTGTATTAGGGTTCCAGCGACCCCTTTACCCTGGGCCCATTGGATTTAGCACAATAGCCTTCCTAAGACAATCTCCATTATGATGTGCAAGGCTTTTAATAATTGCTTGAATGTAGATGAAAAGATTAAAATGGCGGTGATCCTTTTGGTGTCTAAATGTAATTGTTGTTCTTTGGGTCAGATTGAGGACCTTAATCATGTTCTTTGTACTGGTGATTTTGCTAGACAAATTTGGCGTATGGCTTCTGTTCAGTTAAGTGTGCATATGGGTGAGTTCCGAACTTGGAAGGAGCAAATTAATTTTTGGTTTTGCCGTACTGGTAAATTGTCTCAGGTTTGGACTATTTTTGGCATCCTTCCATCCATTATCTCTTGGAAGTTGTGGGAAAGGCGTTGCAAAGCCAGGTATGAAGGTAAGCTTGATACGATTAAGTCTGTTTGGCATGTTATTAATTATTGGATCCGTAGAATTATGCAACTAAATATGAAAGCTTTAAGGCTTCCTAGCCAGGATGTTACCATTCTTAAGAAACTAGATATTTTGATTTCGATTCCTAAAGCAAATAAGGTTTCTGTGGTGAATTGGATCCCGCCCTGACAAAACTGTGTTAAACTTAATATTGATGGGAGCAGTTTGGGAAATCCTGGTCCGGCTGGGGCGGGGGGTGTCATTCGTGATGTGGGAGGTAAGATGCATGCTGCTTTTTCTACCTCCTTAGGACAGAGTTCCAATAATTTAGCTGAATTAAGGAGTTTGCTGGAAGGTGTCAGGAGGTGCTGTCATCTGGGTTTTCGTCGATTTAGATAGAGACAGATTCTCAAATTCTTGTTAATTGGATTAAAAAGAGTGCTGTCATTATTGGGATGGTTTGTCTTGATTGTTTGGAGTATAGTGTTCATGTTTTTCGTGAAGGTAATGCGGTGGCAGATTTTCTTACAAAACAGGGAGTTGGGGGTCTAAATATGGATTGGAATGAAGATAGAGTTTCTCTGGCCAGTAAGTTAAGAGGTCTTCTACAGATGGATAGACTTGGTCTTCCTTATTTGAGGATATCTTAGTGAGGTATATTTTATTTGATTTTGTTTTAATTGTTATTTTACTATCTACTTGCGCTAGTATTTTCTTGAAGGTTGTTAATATTTTTTTTCTTATAGGTTTGTTTTTTTTGTTTGTCTTTATGTTGTTTTTGGCTCCTTGTAATTTTGGTTTCATGTCTATGATTTTTTAGGCCTGAGTTTTGGTCTTTCTTGCATATCTGTAAACTCCCAGGTTACTAGTTGTTACCACGTTTTTCCTCCACCATAAGTGAGGGCTATCTATAAAATTGGGATACCGTCCTCTTTCTTAAAAAAAAAAAATAGAAACATTATGTTGCCTTTTCGTAAGGCTTATCTTGAGGTATGAGGTTTTTTATGAAATTATAATTTTGCCCTCTTAGTTGTAAAACCAAACGAGGATTTTAAAAGTGGGTTGTCTTTACTTTGGGCCACATGAGCTTGTTTTCTTCTGGGTGTCTTTTATTTTTTTGAGTGTGTTATATTAAGTTATTTTGAAGTTAAATATTTTTGGGTTGTGCTCGGATTCTAAATTATTTTTGCTGGGTAATATTTTTATTACAGCAACTTTTCATTATTTTAAATGGGTTGGGTTCGATTTCTTAAATGAACTGGGGTTTGTGTTGAAATTAGATTAAGTATATTAAGTGAATATTGATGGATTTAGAAAATGATGGCATTTTAGGGTTTTGAGAAATTAAAATAGGACGACTTTTTTTAGCATTTCAAATTTAAATATCGGGATACGTATTCGATTGAAAATTTACGAAAATTACATGACAATTATAAAGGTGGCAATTAATATTTACTCGGCACGGTTGTGGAAAAATTTTGAAAAGCTAAAATGTCCAAGTAAGCGGGGTTTCTATACTAGACTTTACATAAAGGAAATGAATTGAGGTCAATTTTGAAAAATGTGTATGATTGATTATGAAAAGAATTTTGAAACAACCTCAGTTATTTGTTCGGCGTTACTCATGAAATTTGTATGAAAGAAAAAAGTATTTTCGTCATGACATTAGTTAAATTTTTGGCATTCTATTTTTGAACTATGCAAAAAGTGCGAATATAAAATTTATGAAAATTTGTGCATGTGATGCGAAGATGTTCTGAATCTGTTTTTGCATATGAGAAATGATCTTAATCTGCTTCCGGACTCTGTTGTGATATGATGTGGCATTTGAAAAACTTTGGCATGATTTTCTGATTCTGTTTTCGGTTCTATTCAATTAAGGCTCCTCCACAGATGATAATAGTGGTATACAACCTTGCCACGGTTGATAGTAGTAGTATAAGGCCCTGCCACAGGTGATAATAGATACAAACTTGCTATGAGTGATAATAGTGGTATACGGCTCTACCACGAGTGATAATAGTAGTATATGGCCCCGCCACGAGTATAATGGTGGTTTATAACTCTACCACGGGAGTTAAAGATGGTATATGTCTCGATGTGATGCTCTGATATATATGAAGATGAGGTTTCAGTTTATGATATACCGAATGGTTTTATTTTTGAATAAGAATGTTTATGAAGTTTCGCTCTGATATTTTTGACAACATATTTTGATTACGCATTTTGAAAGCAGATATTCTGATTCTGCATTCGGAAAGTAAATGTTTTGTTCTGCATTCTGAACTCTATAAATGCTCATGTTTACATACTAGTATATGTTCTTTGCTTACTGAGTTGTTGATAACTCACCCTTTATCTTTACAATATTTTTTAGATAATTTTGATGCCTTAGCTGGAAGTCAAAAATAGAAAGTGTTAGCAAGATTTAATAGTCGTAGAAGAATAAATACCAAAGGATATAAATATTTATTGAAGAGTTCTATTTAGTAGATATATTATTTTATGTTATTTTTGGTATTTTGAGTCATGGATATTTCCAAAACTTTGGAGAGATTTTGATTTATTTCATTGAGGTATTTTTTTGATGTCTTGATAGAGGAACATACATTTTTGGTTTTGAATAAATGAGTTTATATTTTATGGGAAATTTAGAGTATATAAATACGTTATGAGAGATGATTTTAGGTTGTAAGAGTTAACTCTCCAAACCTCCGGAGTCAAGGCGTTACAAAACCTCCATTCAAGTTGGCTCCCTCTTGACTCATCCAAGGTCTCTAGATTGATGGGAGGGCACCAATTGTAACACCCCAATCCCGGAAGTGCGAAGAGTTAACTCTTATAACCTAAAACCATCTCCCATAACATACCTATATACTCCAAATTTCCCATAAAATATAAATTCATTTTTTAAAAATAAAAAATATATGTTCCTCCACCAAGACTGGAGACACCAAATAAATACCTCAATTAAATAAATTATAATATTCACAACGACTTGGAAATATCCATGACCCAAAATTCCCACATAACATAAAATAATTTCTCTAACAAATAAAACTCTCAAATAAATACTTGTACATTTTGGCATTTATTCCTCTACGACCATCAAGCTTTGCTATCACTTCCTACTCTTGACTTCTAGCTGAGACATCAAAATCATCTAACAAATATTGTAGAGATAAGATGAGAGTTATCATCAACTCAGTAAGTAGAGAACATATACTAGTATCTAAACATGAGCATTTACAGAGTTTAGAATGCAGAAGCAATTATAATTATTTTCAAAATGTAGAATCAGAACATGATATCAAAAATAAAAGAGCGAATGTTCTATTATTATTCAAAATTCATTTGGCATAGTATAAACTGAAATATTACATCATAACAAAATTCCATGTTTAACCCTCTGTGGTAGGGTTGTGCAAATCCCGCGGCCAACTGAGCAGAAACAAAATTGAAATCTTCCCCTTATTATTCTCGGAGTCTCGAGTGTGCACACAGGAAAGACCACGTAAAAAACCACTTTGGCTTCCAAAGTGGGTGCATCGGAAAACAAAAAAATTGGTACCTACCTGAACAGAGGCCATCGTTTTATACCCGTGGTAAGGTCAAACCACAAAAACAAAATGTCATGTCAGAGGTTTCAGAAATCACATCATATTATATCAGAGTACTAAACATCCTCAGAATAGAACAAAATCAGATCACAAAAATATAATTTATGCACAAATTTTCATATTTGTTCTCTTTTGCACAGTTCAAAAACAAAATGCCAAAATAACTCATGTCTACACCAATCATGCTAGAAAATATTTTATTCTTATACTGAATTTCATGAATACTGCAGAAAAAGTAACTAGGATTTTTTAAAATCTCTTTTTATAACCAAAGATGCATATTTTTCAAAATTGATCTCAGTTAATTTCTTTTATGCAAGGTCTAGCATAAGAACTCAACTTATCTGGACTTTTTAGATTTTTAGAATTTTCTCACAACAGTGCTGAATAAATATTAATCGCCACCTATAAAAATCACGTAGTTTCTGTAAATTTTCAATCGAACACGTATTTCGATCCTTAAACTTGGTTGCTAAAATAACATTTTTTTAAATGTTTAAAATTCTCTCAATCCTAAAATATTATTACTTCTCACATTTATCGATGTTCTCTTAATTCGTCCGACTAAGGAAATAAAATCTAAATTATTTATTTCTTAAATGTAACTAATAAAAATTAATACTAGATAATATAATTTTAAATTCTTAAATATTTTATGTTAAACAACTTTTTGGACCAATTTAGACTGAGATGAAACCCACTTAGAATAGCATAAAAACTTTCTGTAATCCAACTGAGGCTCATCATAAAAATCAGGCCCAACCCAAATTTCGAATTAAAAGCGCACACTGCCTTGGCTGCTTAAAGGGGCATAAATGTAATTAAATCTAAACAAAAGTTTGTGTTTGGATCCTGAATTAAGTTAAGTTGAGTTGAGTTGAGATGATAAAATATTGTTAGAATATTATTTTTTAATATTATTATTATTTTGAGATTTGAATAAGTTAAATTGTTTATTATATTTTATGTTGAGATTTGAAAAATTGTAACAATGAGTTGAGAGAGTTGAGAGAGGTCTACTTAGCGTAAAAACTTTACAGGAAAGCTTATACCGATCTCGTTCATTTTACTTGAACACAGCCAAACTGTTCATCGTGGGAAGAGGGCGGCAGAGACTTACCAAGGGAAGCACGAGCGGCGGCAGGTGGCTGGGCGCGGTGGCGGAGCACTAGGAGAGGGAGAGAAGGAACCGTTACTCACGGCGGGGAGAGAGAGAGAGGGAGAGAGAGAGAGATGAGCGAGAGAATACCAACGTAGAGAGAGAGAGCTTTCGTCGAGGAAGCGGGTGGGGACCTAGAGAGTTAGAGGGAGCTGAGGGCGACACGGAGGAGCAACGGTAGCCGCTGGGCAACGCGGAGGGGGGGGGGGGGGGTCACGGTGGCTGAGTGAGCGTTGGTCTGTGGGTGTTCAGATGGGGATGAAATGCTCTGTGTTTTGAGGAGCAAAAACAGGAGTCTTCGGTTCTCTATGCAGGTGGCTGCCGGTTTCGAGTGGAGTTGTGCAGTGGGCTATCACAAGGTGGCTGAGCAGGGGTCGCTACGGTGGTGTAGGGCTGTTTCACGGCATCTGGATGTGTTGCGGGTTGGAGGTTGGGTGAGTTTACATGATAAGGTGTGGGGTAACAGCTTGTGGAGGCAACGGCTGGGATGGGGTTCACGGTTTACCAATAAGCTGGGCGGTGGGATGGGTCTCGGTTTGGCCCCAGTGTGCCATGGTGGTGCGCGGCTAGAGGATTTGGAAACTGCAGCAGTTTTCGTGCGACGTGGAGGTTGTGCTTCACTGAAGCTTTGCGGCTTGAGTAGTTTCTCTATGTGCAGGAAGTATAAACGTATATATATATATATATATATATATAGGTGATTGAGAACCAAAAGGAAACCTAGAGATGACAAACGTGCATGCGGAGGAAGCGGACGCAACGAAGCCGTGCATGCAGTAACAAACGTACGTGAAACGTGATCGAAACCGTGCGTGAAGAGGAATCTGGCATGGTTCTCGCGGCTTGGACTTTTTGGCCCATTTTAAGTATTTGGGCTCATATCTGGTAGTGTATGAACTAAATAGGCTTTTTCTCGAGTTTTGGCCTTTGATTCAACCTCTACAAAAGAGAAAAAATAATTCAATTTGTCCAAAACTTTCCTCGATCCTCAAGAAGATTTTTCCATCCGACCCTAGAATATTTAATGAATTTAACTAAATTCGCGAGCCCACAAAAATTCAATATCTGCCAAACCTAAAAAAAAAAAAAAAAATTAAGACCGTAGTCTGAAATTTACTTGAAATCTCAAATGGCTTTTCATACAAATAAAACCCCAACAAAAATTTTAGAAAGTAGCCTGGTTTGGTGCTAGGCCCGGTGTTACACCAATTTATTCACCCGCACTACTACTTATATTATTTGCATGTGTTTGTTAGGATCTTCGGCCTCCCTGTGTATCTGTATTTATTAATGAGTAATGTTACTCATCATCTTAATTTTCATCATCCTCTTATCATCTTATGATGTGTTATTAAATGATTAGACACTATTTATTATATTTCACTTATAAACCTATTATCTAATGTCATATCATGGGATGATGAGAGAACGAGAAGAAAATAAATGATGAATAGATTTTCTTTATTAATTACCTTTTATTAATACAATCCATTCTGAACAAAAATCTAACATCTAATGAAACTCTTCAAAGGAAAAAAGTGCCATCGGTTTCAAAGTTTTTGCAACCTAGCTAGCGAGCTACCTCTAGTTTCTCATGAGTTTCATGATTTGAATCTTTGGTAACTTTTGCACCATTCATATGATCCTTGCCTTGGTAGCCAAATAAACAACCTCAAACGTCTATCATATTCTTCATAATTAATATTCATATAGTGATCAATATAAAAGTGATACCAAGTATTAATGGCATCCATAAAGTACAAGTGTAGTATATATATTATATGTTGTAGATTGATGAAGTAAATATTGGACACCCAAGCATCAATTACAACATGCATGCACGCCAGCCATATTTAAGCATCAAGCTATATTGGAAATGACACATGACCTAATTAACATCTAAAACCGTGATCTAACCACTGACTGAGAGATCGCGCGAGCCAACCACTGTAGAAGCAATCCTAGCTAACGCATGCACTGTCCCCTGGCCAATGACCAGCTTATACCCTCTCGTAAACCAAGACGGAGCTTCAGATCAGAATCAAAGCCTGCCAATCCAACTAGTAGTCCAGAAGATCGTGGCCATACGTTTGTCCATTCATCTTTCTGCATGAAAGAGAAGTGGCGCCATGCATTCGTGGGTTGCTCTATCTTATACTAATTTACTGTTTCTTGAATGCGGTGGGGGAAGATGATGCCCCAATATGACCATTAGCACCAACCGGAGGAGTGGTGATTGAAGTTGTTTGCTGATTTTTCTGCGATTTTCCGGTCCTTTTACTGTCCGATTTTTGTCCTGTTTGCCGTACCTTGACTCCTCGTATCATCTGGGAGGTTTTTATTCAAAACTTCTTAGAATTAAAAGCGAAAATAAAATAATTTGTAGAATGAGAAAATCAGATGGTGCATATGCGTACGTATTTGCCACACTTGACGTCCGAGTAGATGACTATGAAGTCTCCTTCTTGGAGTCCATTGGCCCTCACAAAATCTCCTGAAATAATACTCTCAAAGTAAGTAAAAGAAAAAAGTAATCAAAATGGATAAAGCTATGCCAAAAAGATATAACCCACCTGTGTTTTCAAGCAGATACATCCTGCTTTTATTATTTGGCCAATACCTGCAACTCCATGAGAGCAGAAAAACAAAAGGTACAAAAAACCAGCGGTTATTTTGACTTTACTAAAATGAAAGATGAAATGAACATAAACGAAATTAAGATTAAGATTTAACAGTTTAGAGTAATGCTAAATAAAAGTTTTAAATATTGTACAAATTTTGTACAAGCTTAGTAAAAGTGTGGCCATTTAGAGCTCGTTTGGATATTAATTTTCTCAACTCATCTTATTTCATCTCATTTTATTATTACAATTTTTTTAAATTTCTACATAAAATATAAGAAACATTAATTCAACTTTTTTGAATCTAAAAAAATAATAATATTAAAAAATAATATTCTAATAATATTTTATTCAACTCATTTAAAAATATCTCACTTCATCTCATCTCACTATCTTAACGAGTACTGAGTTTTTCATACTTTCAACAGTGGAGTCTACTTTTTTTTATAAAAAAACTTGCGAGTATCGTGCATTTATGGTTTGTATACATAATTTCTTATTAGTTTATACCTATAGCGCATGTTCCATACACGGGAGGTCCCTATGTCTTCCATGGCAATAGAAATGCCATCTCTTGCCTCCAACTCTGGAAGATGGGTCTCTGCTTCCTTCTGATAAAATTTCCAAGTTATCCAAACCAAGTTTTATTGGCCCTTACAAAAGCGTATACATCAGCAAAGATAGGGAACAAAAAATCACTAATTAATGGAACCGTCTTGCACTATCAAAGAAAGAAGAGTAATGTTACATACAGTCGTGGAATGCGCAAACGTCGTGCAGTCGTTTTGAAAAAGAGTTTGGTCCACTATTAAAAAATTAATTTCTTTACAGGTGGGTTCCATATTTATTCATTTTTTTCAAAA
This sequence comes from Juglans cinerea, assembly GCA_961763995.1. NCBI lineage: Eukaryota > Viridiplantae > Streptophyta > Magnoliopsida > Fagales > Juglandaceae > Juglans > Juglans cinerea. The sequence goes on from CAUIVZ010000006.1 coordinate 10,717,178, forward strand.
CGACTGTACGACGCTTGCACACTCACGACTACAAATATCATTTCTCAAGAAAGAAATGGAGGCTACCTTTGGCAACACAATTCTTCCAAGGTTACCAACATCGCTCTGCTTCAGCACCTTCTGGAGTAGAAACCTCAAGTTCTTCTCCGGTTTCCATCCCTATTCAATCAACCCACAACACAGGCATCATTCATTATTCGAAGGACTAAATTATCAGAAAATGTTCTCCATCTCTTCCCTAAAATATTACAGCATTTCACTCCTGGTTTGAAAATCAGAAACAAAACAACGAGCTCACCTGTCGTTTATCCGATGCAACTCTCCCCGGAAAATTCTGCCCCTGCATGGCCGCCGTCTGATCTGCTGGATGTCCCATTGCAACCTCCACTGGCATCACCGGCGAGGCCGAAGCAGCCCCACCGTTAGCGGTTACAGAGGGCCAGTACATCCAGTTTCCTGGATTGGCTTGAGCTGCTGTGTTGCAATTGTCATTCCCAAGCCTAGCATGCTGATCCGTATTCTGGCTTGGGTGCTGATTTTGCTGGTTATGATTATTGTGATGGTGCCTGTGGTGTGATAGAAACCGCCTTTGCCTAGCCATCCTCTTCTTCCTTGCTTCTTTAGTAGCTGAAGAACCAAACCTCAACAGCCTCTTGTCTTGATGACCACTAAAATAATGTTGATGTGGGTATTGATTTCCATAGCCTGCACAAGCTTGTGGAGCCGGGTTAAAACTATTACCTGGGAATGAGTTGTAATGAGATGCCAGAGCCAACTGTGATGGAGGCCATGAATGTGAGGATCCCGGCATTTGATACTCCATCGTTGTAGCTGTGTAAGGACTGTGGTCATTGATATTAGAAGCTCCATGATCTGTATAAGGACCAGTACCTATATACCCAACCATTGGAGGATACGCCGACGGAGCCTCCAGTACGGCGGTCGGCTCCGGAACATAATGCCGTTGAGGGATCCATGTCGACTGGGTAGTGAAACAAGGGTTTGATTCAGGAGTCGTGGAATTTGAATTTAGATTAGCGTTAGGGTTAGGGTTTTGGAAAGGGTCTTGGTATTGGTTGGGAAAATGAGTGGATTCTTCTTTGCTACGTCGACTTTTCTGAAGATGGTTACTCTGAACCCATTCAAGTACAAGTTTTAACAACTGCTTCATGGCCTCTTTTCCTCCACCCAAGCGCTTAGCCGCACTTTCGATGGTGGCCTTCTTGATCCTCACACTCCTCAGGTCTTCAGCAGAGACAGTCTCTTTGTTAGTTCTAAGCCATTCCAAGAACACCGTGGCCATGTCTTCCGGATCCTTCTTCTCTTGGGTCTCTTCGTTTTTAGTCTGTGATATCAGCTGTTCATGTTCTCGATGAGCATTTTCTTGCATTGCATGTTCCTCTCGGGACATTTGCTCTGATTGTTTGAAGTCCTCCAGGGGATTATCACTTCGAAAGATACATGACGGATCAAAAAAATCGTTGCTTTCAATCAGATCCATGTACCCCAGAGTCTCCATCACATCCATACAGTCCACAGCTTCAAGGCTGCCATCAAGCGGCTTAGGGGTCTCGGTGGAGGCGGTGGACGCTAAGGCTGCCGGGGGTGCATCCTTTGGATCATGCTGGCCGTGGTTGAAACGACACTTCTTCTGATCCTCATCTTCCTCTGCATCGGATTTCAGAAGCACCCAAGAAGCAGCGTAAGAAGACGAAGAGGTCGAAGATGATGACGACGAGCAGGTGATAGCCTTGACTGGTGCTGGAATGGATGATGACGATGAAGATGGTGACATGCAAGGGAAATCATGAGGGAGAGGTGGTAAATGATCAGTATATAGGATTGAAGCATCATGGAAATCAGCTAACAGATTATATTGTTCATTTGCAAGCCAGATCTGCCTTTCATCAACACCCACTAATGCTTCTTCTTCCTCCATCGCTTCAAACCCACTAGAGTTTGCATCAATATTTCTAAACTCTGCATTCAGATCTTTATCTTGTACTTCTTCACCGTTCATTTTTCTTTATTCCCAGAAATGATAAAAGAGGGTGTGCAGGCAAAGCAGGTTAAAACTTGAAACCCTTTTCGGTTCTGTTGCTCTCAGATGGAGTTTAGAGAGAGAAAGTACGAAGAGCGAGACGAAAATGAGAGAGAAGGGAATAGGGTTTTCTAAGTACGGATATGTGCAACAGAGGCTGTTTTGTTTCTGAACAAGAGGTAGAAGGGCCTGCTTTTTCTCTCAGATCCTCAAACAAATTAAGAAGCAACATAAAGCATCTGGGTCTATCTCCACATGAGCAAATAAGATAACATAAACAATAACGATCACCAATTTACCACCAAGGAAAGCGACCTCTCTTCTCTAATCTACGACTTTGTTACTTCTTATAAATTGTATCATTATCAGAGAAAACGATCCAATATTTCCAGATATACAACATCACAGAATCAAGAACAACAATTCAGGCTGACAAAAAACAACACTAATTCACGACCACACAAAATAAAAGATACTACTTTTACACTTGAGTCATGGGAAACCAAGAGAAACGCGAAGACCGGGCTCAAATCTAGCAAACCAATTGACACGAGCCTTTTCGAGACACTCAGCCCAAACCTTTCTATAACGTCTCAAACCCCCATGCCTGTTCTGGTTTCTTCTAGGAAGTTCCCTTATCTGAGCACTCTTATTGAGAATCAGCTCAAAACATTTTTGTTGTTACTTTTAAGGGGGGCATTTACCCCATAACTTAAGAGACAGAGGGAGAGAGAGTTTTACATGAGCTTGTTTGGGCTCCCAAACAAGAAACCAAAACCTGGTGCCGCGCCGCTTTTTTTCTTAGCCTCACTCCGGGTTCCGTGCCACCCGCCATACGTTTCCACCAGAATGGTACCACTAGCGGTGAGCCATCAGCCTTTATGAGTACCGTCAAAAAGAAAAGAGAGTAAATTATGAACACCATATATTTCGCAATCTATTTTATAATATATATATATATTTTTTTTTATAAAGTGATGTTATTTTTATAAAATATTTTATTAAATTATTCTTATTTTAAAACATAATTATGTAATATGTTTTAAGATATGATGATTGTTTATTATTTTTCTACCGCGTAAATGTTTTCATGTAAGATCATTGTTTATGCTGTTTGACTCCATTTGCACATTTCAAAAGTCATTTTACTATGATAATTAATTCGTACTACAAGAAAACTATTTATTTGTGACTATTTAATTCCAGCGAAATGACTATTTACAGTTAAAATGAGTCTATTTTGATCACAAATAATCTTTTCGCCGTAATTAAATAGTCACAAAAGTCCATTTTTCTTATAGTGTCGAAGTTCTAAGATTACTACATAGAATAATATTTTATCCTAAATAATATTAAGTACGACATCTGTTAATTATATATGTGAATTCCTTTTATATATGGATCAGCCTCTTGGCTTGTAAGCAACTAATAATATATATGTCGAACTTATATCCTGATCTTAGCCGACTATATATACTAGCTGATCTTAACCTTTTGAAAGGAAGATCGTTACCAAATTAGACAACATCAGAACATACATTGCATGTACGTGAGCATTTCAAGTTTTTTTGAGCATATATATCATGTAATATTGGTAATATTATTCAAGTTCTTGATTTTTTTTTAAAATATTCAGGTGATGAAGATTTGAATCGCATTAAAGTTCTAGTATAGGTCATTCCTGTATATATATATGCATGGATCGATCGTTGCTCGACGAAAGGAATTCTAGAGAAAAAAAAAATAACAATCCATTTTATACGATCAATTTGCACCTTGTTCGTGCTCGAATAATTAAATTTTCCGATAAAAAAGTAAATAAATTTAGGTTCTGTTTTATTTTGTTTTGTTTTATGAAAAATTTTAATACATTTAAAATCATTTTTTTAATTATTAAATAAAAAAAAATTATCATTCAGTCAAATGGAGCACTTGAGAGGGGTAGAATAACTTTTTCTAGCTTTGCGTTATACCACATCGATCGTCAAAAGTAAAAATCTAAAGGATAAATGAAATTAATATTTATTAGTAGTGATGTGGATGACAGAGGTACTTAATTGCATTGCATGCGTGGAATCAGCTGGGTACGTGGAAGCTAGCGGAACGGCGGGATTTGTAGTTTTTTGCGACGTGTCCCGCTTCCCATGCACCTCCTGACGTAATCTCTCTCTCTCTCTCCCCCTCATCCATCCACCAATAAGAGCGCTCTTCCGTTTCAATCCGTCTTCATTAGAACGGAACAGAGCGGGTCGATCGATACTTTCATGACATCATGATGCAGTACTTGAAAACCCTGAGCTGAAAAAGAGATATCTCAAGGTTATAACTCGTAAAGAGCCATTTTTAGGAAAGATTTCTTTTTAAGAAATTTTGGAACGTATTAAAAAATAAAAATTCAAAGAGATTTCAACAAAAGATTTACAACATTAGATTTCTTTAGTTAAAAGAGAAATTTATGATCTCAGAGAAGAGGTTAAAACCCTCAAGACTGAGAATGCATCTTTTCGTCAAGATTTAATTCTTTTAAAGATCAATAGTGAGTTTGATCAAAATCCTTCAGACAATGAGACAGATGATTCAGACCATACTGAAACCTCTAATCCTAATAAGGATATTTGTTTGTTTCACCATTCTCTTCCACAGAAATGGTTTTGTTTGGTAGAAATTATTGTTGCTCATGAATACAAATTCTCTGCTATTGCTTTGATTGATTCAGGTGCTGATTTGAATTGTATTCGTGAATGATTAGTTCTCACCCAGTACTTTGAAAAGTCCAAAGAGAATTTATTCTTGGCAAACGGATCTAAGATGAAGATTCGTTATGAGCTAAATACTACTCATATCTGCCAGGACAATGTTTGTTTCAAGATTCCTTCTGTGTTAGTTAAGAACTTAACCCATGATGTCATCTTGGGGATGTCGTTTCTTAACCTGATTTACCCTTTCCTTTCAGATGCCCATGGGATCACTACTGACCCCTTTGGACATAAAGTAAGGTTTAAGTTTTCTTCTAAGTTTGAACGTGATTGTGCTAGAAAATCGTTGTCTTTGCTCTTTGCAAAAAGAAAACATCTTGATTTTCTAAAACAAGAAATTAAGTTTAAACGTGTTTCCGAAAATCTGAACGATCCTTTGATCCAATCAAAGATTACAAGTTTTCAAAAAATTTAAAATATCAGGAGGTAAAGCCGACCTGGAACTAACTGATGAGTTAGATCTATACATCTTACTCATCTTGGTAACATCTGAAGCAAAACTCTTGGGTCCTTCCTAAATCTAGGTCTTGTGCTTACCCTAGCTGCAGTACTCACACATACCGGAGGGCCACAACATCAAAGCAAACTATCACTGTTTTTTACTCCTACACGCACTCAAACGCCTACCCCAGCTAACACGGTGATACACGAAGCCCCTGTGGCCTGACTGAATGATGTATTCGGCTGCGGTGGTGTACAACAGGACAACCGACACTTGACACAGAAATAGAGAGAGACAGAGTATCTCCAGAAATTATCAAAAAGAACAAGATATAGAGATGGAAATCAACAATTAATATCTAGAACCGAAGATGGCTCTGATACCAGAAAACAGCGGAATTGAGTGAAGATAGGAGAAAATGAAGGAGTCAAATGGAAACTCAAAGATATACATGAACAGATATGTGGAGGCTCAGCCTTCCAATGCATGAAATGCTCAAGATCATGAACAGATATGTGGAGGCTTGGCCTTCCAATGCATGAAATGCTCAAAATCAGAGTATAATAAACCAAAACTTTCAAATTTAATAAATGAAAGTAATTACAGGTAAATATAAACTTACAATCTTAAAGACTCAAAGGAAAATAAGGTTGTAAGGAAAACTTAGATATTGGAAGCAATTCTTTCTGAAGGTGAGAGAGTTGTTCTTAATCGAAAGTTCTCCCTTCCGAATGAAACGAAGAGCCCTTTTATAGAGTAAGGAAGCTCTTTTACAAATAGTGTAATCCCATAAATCACGGGAAAAGTAAAGCAAAAAGTGAATAGTGAATAGTGACTTTTTGTTACTATTCAGTAGTGCTTGAGTTATTCGCTGAAAGTGGTTTTGTCTTCTTCCGCCGAAAGTAAAAGATTCTGTCTGCACGGAAAGCATCTCTGTTTTCAATGTGCCGAAAGTGAAATTGAAAGTATATATATATATATATATATATATATATATATATATATGAGTTTTGATAGGGATCCGCCCCGGTAGCGATGTGCAATTTTGCACACCCTACATGGCAATTTTTTTCCATCGACCATCACCACCGAGCCCTTCCTCCTCCCCGTTGCAGCCCAGATCCCTCGCACACACTCACGCTCTCTCTCTATACATAGTTTCCCCACGTCGCGGCTCACATTCCGCCACCGACAGCAGCGCGTCGCCACCCATGAGCACGCCGGACTTCCACACCTCGTCCATACCCTCCTTTCCCAGCCCACACTGACCTTCCTCTCTCCCTCACATGCCCTCTCCCTCACGGCCAAATCTGCACCACCACCACCACCATGTCGCCACCTCGACAGTCGACGGCACCACCAGCTCCACCGTAGCCTCCTCATGACCACCCCTTTTAGATCCCTCAGAGATGGGCGACGCGGGGGGATGGGGGAGATAAAAGGCGATGTGGGGGTGGGGGAGAGGATGGGCAACATGGGTGGGGGTGTTAGACCCCCACGTCGAGCGGGCCATAGGGGAGCCGCACACGTCCTAGCCATGACGGGGGGAGAGACCTTGGCTAGCCTTCAGCCATGCCTTGGCTCGTGGGGAACCACCCATGGGGCGCCCAGCATGCTGGCTAGTGAGGTTAGTGAGCGACAGCCCGCGCGCACAGCCATGCGCGCGGCACAAGCCATATGCACAAGTCAGCCCGTGCGCATAGCCATGCGCGCGGCACAAATCGCACGCGCAAATCAGCCCGCGCGCGCAGCTAGCGAGGTTAGTGGGCATCAGCCCGTGCGCATAACCATGCGCGCGGCACAGGCCACACGCGCAAGACAGCCCGCGTGCCGCACGCCCAAGCACATGCCAGTGCGCAGGCCCGTGCGCACGCTAATGGGCCGCGTGGCCCTGTGCACGCCCAAGTGCCGCACAGCCAGACCAGCCAGCCCAGCCAGTGCGCAGGCGCATGCACAAGCCAGCCCCCTGCCGCACACCAGCGAGGTTAGTGGCAGCGAGGTTAGTGGCATGCCTAGGCATGCCATCCAGCGCACGGCTCCAGCCCGTGCCTTGCAGAGCAGGCTAGTGGCATACCCACCAGGCATGCCATCCAGCGCATGCCTCCAGCCCATGCCTTGCAGCCAGCGCCTAGGCCACATGCCCAAGCCATGACCGCACCACCTGACCATGGCTCACCATCAGCAAGTCATGACCGAACCACTTGACCATGGACCAGCCCGAGACCACCATGCACCATCTTAGCCCACCATGGGCCATGCATGCTACGGCTAGACTTGGTCCATGACCACTATCTCATTGTTATTTTATTTAATTAAATTAATTAATTTCAAGGGACCTATTGGGGGTTTCCAAGTTGTTTTGCTTATAAATAGAACATGATGCAATTGCCTTAGAATCTTTTGGCAAAACTCTAAGTGAGAGAATACTTGTTGAGAGATCATATTTTCGGTGCTTATGCACTTGGGCAATTTGGGTGCAATCCGTGAATCCCAAATTGATTTATCAATCTATGAGGTTTATTCATTTCTTGTGCAATTCGTGAATCAAGATTTGATTGTTTGTTTTATTGCTTTATTGGTCATTCAATTGCATTAGTGTTTTACACTTTGTTCTTGAGTGTTCATCTTTGTTCTTGAGGTTCTTCATCATTTTGTTCTTCCAATCCATTTGACATAAGATTTCGACCAACACAAGTGTTAGTCAAACTTTCCATAATTTGAGTGTTTCCTTGTGTAGCCCTAGCCGAAATCTTCCATAGCCAAACAAGTCAAATTCGGCAATCACTTGCCTAATTTAGACTTGACCTAGACGCCCCTTTACTTACCATAACTAGAGTTCCTATAATCTAGGAACCCTAATTGACTCAATCCCTACCATATTCGGCCATATCCTTTTCCATTTGAATCCCAAGAATTTAGGAACTTTCCTAAATTCAAACCCATTACCCTATTCGGCTAACCTTAGCCGCCCAACACCTCCATCCATTTCCAAACCCTAGCCAACCATCATACATTCCCAAACCCTAAACACAAACCCTAAGTGGCGCCAACCCTAGCACACCATAGTGCCGTGCGCCCTCACCACTCCTAGCCACACACTTCCTTGAACCATTTCCTTGTTCCCATCATCCATCTAGTCTAAACACCTAACCTCACCATACCACATTGGCCATTTGGCTATCTTTGATCGAGAACCAAGCAAGAGAGGAACTAGGGTTCGATCAACTCGAGACTACCATTGGCGTGGTGAACCTAGTGTTTAGGGACTTGACCGAGGTCCCTAACAGGGGGGCCTTGGGCGACACGGGTGGTGGGGGTGGGGGTGGGGGGAGAGGATGGGCGAGGGGGGGGGGGGGCAGGACGGGCGATGCACAACGCGGGAGGAGAGAGAGAGAGAGAGAGAGAGGAAGTAAAAATAATTTGAAATGGGTGAAATAAGAGGGAACGTGGGTTTTGTTGTAGGGAGTTTTTGGTCATTTCACTTGAAGTCACGTAGGGTTTGTTTTGGCTGATGCAAATACTTTTTCATATATATATATAGTAGAGCAATGTCCAAGGGATGTTCGCCTAGTTGGTGAAAAATAGTTTTTACAAAAATTATATGCTTTTTTTTAAAAAAACAAATGATCGATGAATTATCTAATGCATAGAAACAAAAAAATAAATTTTAGCAAATATCTTTGATAATGATATGTTAGTGAAGTATAATAATTACATATTTGGATAGATTAGAAAACAAAAAGATTAGCTCAAAACACACCATAGTTTAATATAAGTTTTACAAATTGATCATTTTGCTAAATTTGTTTAATACAAGTTTGACAAAAAGATTAATTCAAAATATTGGCTGGCTAGTTTGTGGTAGACCATGCAATGCATGATAATACCTCTTTATGATCATCATGTGAATTAAGTCGTGGAAGATGCATATATATATATATATATATATATATATATATATATATATTGGGATTAGGCAACATGTCACAAGTACATATTAATTTGAACATTACGTACCTAGAATCATTTTTGTAATCATGTTATGTCCCTTACATTTCATCTATCTTAATGGAGATATCTTAGCAAGAGCATAAATCATACTTATATTTCAAATCGGGGTTAATTATTACCTTATACTTTTGATCACAATATTAGCTAGTTTATCATTCTATTACAAAAAGATTAATAGTTTGAGAGTTTAATTCATAGACAACACTTTGAGATAATTCTGGCAACTGATTTTTGCGATCTCCTAAATGAGATTTCTACATTGTTCTTCTCAGGGCGGGTGTGGAGGACGTAGAGTTGTAAGCAGAATAGCTGTTGTGTATATCTCCAACTGTTTGACCACTGTCTGTTGTAGCCCAAACTTTTTCGATACAATTTCTCTTTGATCAGTTGACCAAAGGGTACCTTGCAAATTCAATATGCCATCAGAAAGGCCAGGTCATGAACTTTTTCTATGATATTGATAACCATTGGGCACAAGGTTATGAACTTTGAGTTAGATTAAGCACTGAATTTGAAGCAAAACTTACAAATGAAATTTAATGCAAAAAATACCAAAAAATACAAGAACAAAATCAAAGTAGTAGAAGTTCTCATTCAAGTAGATCAAAAGTTTTAGGAGCTTTACAATTACTTTTTGTTGTTGTTAGTTAATAATAGTTTATAGGAATTAAAATCCAAATAGCAAAAACCATGACATTTATATAAGATTCAGTTTATACAATTGAATGACATAGAACACTTCCGGGAATAAACAAGTTTTTAAGTAGGAAATAAAAGAATATGAAGAAACAAAGTGAACTGGACTATCATGTGGGTGGCGGTGGCGCTGGAAATCGTAGAGGTTGTGGTCGAGATAATGGAAACCGAGGGAGAGAGAGGTGTCGGGGCTAGGTCTCACGACTTTGGTGGTTTGGGCTTCAGCAACACGCACCATTTTGAAAGCACCACCCGTAGAGTCGGTGGAGGCAGTAGAGATGCATACATACACTACAAGAAAAGTCCTTTTTACCGGCAATTTTATAATCGCTGAAAAGAACTTCGCCGCTAATGTCACTTTTCGGTAGCGAGTTTGGAATCGCCGCAAGTTTTTAACACCATGTGCCGAATTCTACAAGCTGACTTATTTATTCCTTTTTTGCAGCGACAAAATATGTTATAGCGGTGATATTTGCGCCGGCATATGTTTTATTCTGTTGCAACGATGTAATTTGCGTCGTAACACTATGTGCGGGCGCCAAAACATAAAGAAGAATCGAAATTTCCCCCCAATCTTTTTTCCCCCACCTTGCTTCTCCTCTTCGACGAAACCCAGACCAAAACCAGAAAACCCATTTCCCTGCGTACCATTGCCGACGGTGACCGCATTTTTGGACGAATGAAAGTCGACTTTAAGGCTTTACTTCGATAACTACGCCGTTCAGCTTCGGAGTCCCTTCTCCCCCTAGTTCGAGTCATTTCCTGCCCCCAGAAAATCGCCGCACAGTGCCTCCATCTTCTCGAGCTAAGTTGTTGGGATTCATTTTCCAGTGGATCGAGTCTGCTTTTCAGGTAATATATTCCCTTTCAGATATATTTTCTTGTCTGATTTGTCTCTTACATTGCAGCGAATGCATATATTTTTGGGCTTCATTCCCATGTTCTTCCTTGACGTTTTATTTTTGCTTGTACAATACTTTTTTTACACTGTCAATCTCATTCCCATGTTCTTCCATATACAACTAATTTTTGTATATCTGCGCATTGTCTGTTTGTGGTGGTCTAAGCTGTGTAATAAGTAGCAGTTGGCAAAATTTTTCGGTGGTACAGAAACTCTGAAACAGAATCTTATTGCTTGTAGCGTTTTTGGCAAATTTTGGTACCTTCTAATATGTACTTAACTGATTTTTGTGTATTATGTTGCTTTGTTTGAATGTGCATATAAAATTGTTTAAAAACTAGGAATTTTATAAACTGATCATTATTTAAACCACTTGAACTAGTTATCACATGTTCTGAAGGTTTCTCATCTTTTTTTGAGATATCATGCTTGCCAAAAACCATCAATTTGTATGTCTACATCTTCCACGTCAGTTTGTATGCTATTGAAGTTCTCCAGATGATTGACTAGGTCTCGGGATCCTATTCACAGAAGTATGCTATTGATTTGTATGTCTACAAATTCTATCAGTTGTGTTTTTTTTTTCACTTACAGGTTAAATAAGTATTTTTTAATGCGTTTGTGAATTTTTTAAAATGTTGAAGTGTTTTAAAGAGTTGGAACAGGTTTTACAGAGCCATTTTATTAAGATAACCCCACTTAGAGTATTACAAGTTCCAAGATATTTATTGAACTCTAGTCAATATCCTCATCATTAAATTGTAGAAGTTCCTTGTCCTGAAAAAAACACTTGTCAATGACTTAACCACTAGGGATATAGCAGCAATTGTAGGCATAGATACAACTTAGCAAGGTAAAACTGGAAGTGAAAATTTAAGATAATATTTCAGAATTTAATACTCTAAGAATTTTGGAATTTATCAAATCTGAGGATATAAGTCACAATCCTAGTAATATACACTGCTCCCCCATCTTCTAATACTCGTTTGTTTCTTTCTAAATCCTTTCTTGTTGCCGGTGCTCTTACTAAAAGGAAGGGATTGTTTTTTTGTTAACACAAAATCAGGAGTTTTCTTTCATAAGAGGAAGACAAAAACCAGAGAATTCTCATTTAATTTCTGGTGAAGAAGTTGAAGTCATGATCAACTATTGCTGCCACAAGAGTACCATTGGAACCTGGTCTTCTATGGCCTTATATATATAAGCATTATATATATAGTATTCATAAGAGACAATCGCTTAGCAAATACCCCCAACAATTGTTTAATTATTATATATCATATATACTGATCTTGGCAGTGGCTTTTCACCTAATTTGTTAGGATTCTTTTTCAATATATTAATTATTTTGAATTTTTTTTTTAATTTTTTTTTTATCTGCATCTATTATGCAGGAAGCTGCAGGGTGTCATTATAAATCACTCTGAGCCTTATTAGCAGAACTTCAACTGGATCATCAGTAAACTAGCAAGTACATCAGCCAAGGAGATTTCAGGTAAAGATAACTTTTATGTAAATTCTCAGTTTAGGAAATCTGGTTGGATATAGGATCAATTAAATATGAAGCCAGTTGAAGCATGTACACTTGATGCATGTCTTAGATGGAAGTATATAATATCTGAAATTCATTAATAATGGCTAAACATATATATATATATATATATATATATATATATATAAAATACAATCAGGAGAAACACAGCAAGATTAAACCTAGCTTACTCAAGTACGTACTAATTAATTAACTAGGTAAAAAGCTAGGCATAAATAAGATCAGTAACCAATGCCTTAAGAGCTAGCTGCCGCGCGCCAACCTGTTGAGGAAAATGATCCCACTGATCATGCTTTCATGGTAAAAGCTAGCATTCGCTTTTTTTCCTTTTTGAGTAATTTCTTTTCTGTAATCATTGCAATTCAATATATAATGTCTGATTCATAATGATTATATATATATGTATGTATGTATATTTCCATACATGCTATAAATCACCACGAAACAGACTCCATACCTTTTCCAAATACATAGGATCATCCCTTACAACTTGATGTGGGCTATATGTTCGTCTATGCCTTCCATATCACCCTCATTCATCACATTTGTTGGGGATATCAATGCCCAGGCAGCCTTCTAGTAACATATAGAATAAGCCCCGAATCAATCAATAGCTGAGTACTACTTATCCAATAGGTAGATAAAGTAGTGATATGCATAAATGGAGGCTGGTCATATATCATTTTTACTTGACCATTAATGAATATATTTGGTTTTATAAACACATGCAATCACATGGGTTTAGTGTAATTATATAAATAATTGGAATACACTAAATACTTACTTATATTCTAATATATATATATATATATATATTATCTCATGGATATTGCCGATAATTGATATATATACACTACTTATCCATGCTAGTCACATATTAATTGAAGAATATAATTAACTCTACCCAACATATTAGATATTGGTATTAAGTAATAATACCAACTTCTTACTACTGCAATGGATGATATGGCCAAAAATGGCCATATATTTAGAGCCCCCCCCCCCCCCCCAAACCAAAAAAAAATATTTATAGAATAACTAGAGGTTAACACGTATCCAGCATATACAACACATATTGAATGAACATTCTGGGACTGCTCATATTCCAGGATGATACTAAGTATGCCCATTTGAGCCTTCAACAAGTGCCTCCCCTCAACCATCCCATCCTACGTACATAAACCTTCATAAGCCTCTTCATACACAGCAAGTTTCCATCAATCTAGTTTAAGGGCTTTTGCTTTACTGTTTTTGCAGTTAAAATGCAGAAAAGCTAACATCTTCAATTAGAATCTATAATAGCCATATAAGATTTAATCTCTGTATGGAGTTCAAATAACTAAATTCAGTTCCAGCTATTCTTCAAAAGGTCCCACTCGAGTTGAACCCTAAACTCATTTTTGATGAAGAATAAGTACTTAATATACCTATAGCACAAAACCTACAAAAATTAAACTGCATTTGTCTATATATGATATTAATGTTTGTAATACCAACATAATGTTAATAGCATGCTAACTTGAAATTGCAGTTTCACCCAATTATGAATGCATTCATCATAATGTGCGCTTGTGGTATTGAGATTGATGGTATAAATGTTGACTTTCCCTAATTGAAGAGGATGTAAGGAAAGTGGTTTGTACTTTAAATGGTTTAGTAAGTTTATGCAGTTAATATTGTTATTAAAATCATTACTCCTATAACTCAATGCTTTTATTTGTATACGTTTTTTTGTATTGATTTTGTTTCATATATATTCTGGTATTGAGATTGAAAGGTTTTGAAAATAAATTGGATTGTTGGGTGCAGATTGTAGCTTCTGGAATCGAGTGCTTTTGATTGGGCAGCACGTGACTGAGGCGGGCGGGGTTGTTAGTGAGCCCTTTGAAGGTTGTGGTTAGCTGAAACTCTTTCAGACTCCAAATTGAAGGTAATGAATACCCATGCCCTGCTGCATAATGTTTTTTTCCATTTCATTAATTCTCAAAACATATATGATGTGGCAAATGTTTTGTTTGTGTTATTATATATGCTACACCTTCTGAGTTTGGAAAGAAATATGGATTGTTATTCATTAATCACTCTTAAGTCATGTGTCTTCTACTTACCATATTGTACTGGAGTTGGTTTTCTTGTTTTGGGTGATGTTGTTCGTTTGCCACTATATGTCGTTCGTTTGTAAGTCTATATGTTCATGTTGAATCAATTACTTGAAATATGTTCATCTTCATGCCTCTTCGAACATATAATGGAATTTCAATTTGAAGCTACTTATTTCTTGCAATTCCTTGAATTTGATAACAAATTATTTCAAATCTCCAAGAATTATGATTGCCTACATGCCAAGACACGAAAGAAACATGTACTTCATCCTATTCTATGCGTCTCTATTTAAACGAAGCTAACCCCTCAAACACAAAGCAACCCATAGATAGATATGGGTGCTTAACACCTAATGTTTATTCGATTGTATGGATAGGTTGGTTTAGAAATAACCACCCAGTAACATTTATTTGGTATGCAAACACCCACATTAACATTTCAGCAAAACAATATGATCATATATACACATTTGCACGTGAGGATGCTTAAATGTTACCTGTTCAAATAAACCTTTAGGCAGATAAGGATAACTAGTTGTGGCTGCATAAGAGATTCTCAACACCATAAACACACAACTAAATAGGAAAATTAGTATTTGTCAACAATAGATACTCAACTTGACAAATATTAATTATATATATAATATTTTTGGTAAGTTCTCAACTTGAAAACAATATACAAACTGACCAGTAAAATGTGAGTTTCTGTTTACAAACCTCAAAGCATGTGAAACTGCAAACCTTGTATAGGATACTTCCTGCAAGAAACAACCCAATACAGCAGATCAATTAAGACGGGTGTAAATAATAAGTGTGCAATGCGGTTAGATGTAATTAACTTTGAATAAAAAAAACAATAAAAACTCCTATTTCATAATATTCAGTCCCCCACCACAAAAGAGTTAAAAAATATTGCCTTCAAAGAATAAAGCCCCAAGAATAGAAACTGAGAGTAAGACACAGAAGGGAAAAATGAGAAAAACAAACGTATACTGCCTGAAAAAAAAAACAAAGAGAAACATAAATTGTTGAATTGAAGTGATCTCTAATTTATTTTTGCTAAATAAAAAAATGCAAGTCTTTTTTCACTTACGTGTATTACATAAGCATATAAGAGCTAGAAGATTATAATACGTACGTAAGCTATTACATAAGCATATATAATCATGTTTGGCAACACAAGATTTTCAAGGTTTTTCAACATTGAACAAATTTCCTAGAACTTTCATTTCCAAATATATATACAACATACTAAGGCCATGCTTGACAATAGTCATGTAGGAGAGGTGTTTGACAAAATGCCTTAAGGATCAATTACTTTTTATTCCTACTTTTCTCATTTTCTTAACTACCGTACCGCCTTCTTACATTCTTTATATAGATAAATACATATGACTAACTGCTCCACATATTTCTTTGACACCTGTCTACAAGAATATTCCCTCACTCTTAATTCTCAGCTATTCTAGATTCTTCTGATCAGGTGCACTTGATCCGTTGCATATTTCTTTCACTGGTGTTAATCTTGCTGCCTTCCTCCCTCTTGTATTCCAGCTTGTGCATGTGACTGAGTGAATGCTTTCCTTAACGGTCTATTTCAGAATTTTATCTAATAATTAGTTAATCATTTCTCAAACATAAAAATCAGTAGAATTTTTATAAATTCTAAAAAAGAAATTTTCTTAAAAAAGTATATTCAAATAATTAATTTTTTTAACTTTATCTATCAACTTTCACAAATTCTAATACGTACAACAATAAAATTTTATTAACTTTAAAGGTCTAGACGATTGCTGTCTTCAAGCCTGAATGGGAATTAAATCATAGCATTTAAAGGTTCATTTTCTTTCCATTCCTTCATATTAATTTGAGCAGCCAAATTACCCATATTTTATTTTCATTTTTATTTACGATAACCTTTACTCTAAAGACAGACTAACATTAACTCTCTCTAACACCTAATGAGTAAACGTACAAGCGATTAAAATTTTTGTTCTCAAACACGAACATAAAAGGCTAAAATGGTCGTGTTTTTTTCATCTTGGTCACCTGAAACAGGATGAAAACCTGTTGTCATATATATATATAGCTTTATATATATGAATATTTTCATAATATTCAATTTCAAGTACTCTCCTCTTCAACCAAACAACTGATAAAGAACGAAAAAATAGCAAATGCTAATCACCCGGTTGTGATCAACGGTTTCCTCCAATACTTAACATGTGATCAATTATGTTAATTTAGCATAATTAACATCTGTGTTGTCATTTGTTAGTGCTAAATTCAGTATTACTAATTACTATATAGGGGTTTTTATTTATCTATGTTAAATTACTATATGGACAACTAGGGACTACGTACCTAGCGTCATCATCGAACTTGAGTTGGGTTAATTCAGATGACACCTGGTTCACAAAGCAATTCTTGGAGAATATGGAGTCACATGATGTCATAATTCATGACATCATTGACATTCAACATGAACAGCCAAGTATCGTTGAAAATATTTTCAAATTGAGACCTTCTATGATACCTACCTAGCCACATTCAAGAGAAGGCTATAAATGTTGCACGCAACATTTATTCTCCTATCAACACATGGGGTTGAATGTGAGTTTTTCATTGAACTTATATACTTGCAGTATCTGCTTAACTAACTTTCTTCCCCACCATATCTTTGTTTAGATGGACAAAAGTTGGATGAATGACCCCGATAGGCTTGTATCACCTGCATACGTTGAAGGCGTTAAATATTTCCTCACACAAGCACGAAATCATGCAAGTGGAAGGGATCGCATTCGGTGTCCATGTCGTGCATGCCTTAACAATCTTTGGCTGCCTATATTTGAGGTGGAAACCCATTTGTTTATTAAAGGGATCAACCCAGATTACACCCAGTGGATATTTCATGGGGAGGAGGAGCCAACATTGTACGTCAGTGATGATGAGGAGTATGACGATATCATCCAAGGAGACGATTACATAGATGACATGCAGCATATGTTGGATGACATCCGGGCAGGAACCTTTGTTGATGTGCCCCAAGATAGCGCTCATGTGCCAAACAGGCCACCAATTACTGTAGATTCACCACCAACATCTTTTGACCAGCTACTAGAGGATGCCCGACGCCCGCTTTTCGACGGGTGTAAAGAATTTTCGAAGCTGTCATTTGTTGTCAAGTTGTTACACATCAAATCAATTGGTGGATGGTCAATTAAGTCATTTGACATGCTGCTTGATTTGTTGAGGTCTGCCTTTCCTAATGCCCTCTTGCCACAATCATATGAGGAGTCAAGGTCTTTGGAGCGCGGTTTGGGCTTCAAGTACAACAAAATCCATGCGTGCCCCAACGATTGCATATTATTTTGGAAGGAAAATGCTGCTCTAAATGAATGCCCTACATGTAAGGCTTCGAGGTGGACACCAAATACACACGGGTCACGCGCGATACCTCAAAAAGTGTTGCGTCACTTTCCTTTGAAACCGAGATTGCAGCGTCTCTTTATGTCAGCAAAGATAGCAAGTGATATGCGATGGCACAAATTGCAACGGACGATAGAAGATACTTCTATGAGACATCTGGCCGACTCTGAGTGCTGGAAGAAATTTGATGAAGATCATAGTTGGTTCACTGCGGATCCACGCAATGTTAGGCTCGGTCTGGCTTGTGATGGTTTCACTCCATTCAACAACTTGGCTAAACCTCATAGCATTTGGCCAGTGATCCTTGTCCCCTATAACTTGCCGCCATGGTCATGCATGAAAGACCAATTCTTTATAACCTCTCTGATTATTCCTGGCCCAAGGTCACCAGGGAATGAGATCGATGTATACTTGCAGCCGTTGATCGATGAATTGGTTGAATTCTGGGAAGATGGGGTACGTACATATGATGCCTCAAGTAAGGAAACGTTTATGTTGCATGCTGCCTTATTGTGGACGATCAATGATTTTCCTGCCTACGAGAATTTGTTTGGCTGGTCAACAAAGGGAAAATTAGCTTGTCCGTCTTGCAATGCCGACACAGACTCCAATTGGTTGAAATATGGCCGAAAACATTGTTACATGGGACATCGACGTTACTTACCAGCCGATCACATATGGAGGAAGAGGAAAGGGGTGTTCAACGGTAGAGAAGATCATCGTATGCCACCAAGAGATATAGGAGCTGAAGATATTCAAACTCAATTGCAGATGATTGGGGATGTTCAGTTTGGCAAATCTCATAAGAAGAAAAAACGCACTGCTGAAGAGCTGAACTGGACAAAGTGTAGTATATTCTTCGTGTTACCTTATTGGTCAACAGTTCTACTTCGACATAATTTTGATGTTATGCATATTGAGAAGAATATTGCCGATAACATCCTATTCACTTTAATGAACAGTCCAGGAAAAACTAAGGATAACATCAATTCAATGCGTGACTTGGAGATTTTGGGCTATAGAAAAGAATTACACTTGAGGCGTGATGGTGATCGTGTAACAATGCCACATGCACTGTACTCATTACACGGCGATGAAATGAGGAAATTTTGTGAGTGGCTGTCTAAGATCAAATTCCCAGATGGGTTTGCTTCCAATATATCCAACTATGTATCTCTACGTGATTGCAAAATCTCAGGGTTGAAAAGTCACGACTGTCACGTTTTCCTGCAAAGACTACTCCCCATTGCTGTTGGGGGGTATTTAAGAAGTGACATAGCCTTGGCTTTGACTGAACTTGGTACTTTCTTCAAAGAATTGTGCACTCGAACACTGGATGTCAATCGCCTATCCCAACTCGAAGTTGATATCGTCACCATTCTATGCAAAATGGAGATGATATTCCCTCCTTCATTTTTCGATGTTATGGTCCACCTAGCTGTCCATTTACCCCGTGAGGCCAGACTTGGGGGTCCAGTACAATATAGGTGGATGTACCCATTTGAGAGGTATCTCGGCAAATTCAAGCGGTATGTTAAGAATAAAGCCCGGCCAGAAGGTTCAATAGCCGAGGCTTATATTCACACCAATGCTTGACATTTTGCTCCATGTACCTCAAAGACATTGAGACGAGTTTCAGTCGAGCGGACCGCAACATTGATGCTGACGAAGAGGAAACGTTAGATGGGTTCAAAAGTTTCAACCAGAAATGTCGTCCCTTGGGCATAGCTTCTAACGTGCAATTAGAAGATAAACTCTTTAGGGCTGCCAGCTAGTACGTGCTCAACAATTGTGCCGAAATTGGCCCTTATATAGAGTAAGCATTAACGAGTCAAATTAAAAATCAACTTCCATTTGATTTTTATAAGTTGTTATGAAGCCAATACCATCTAACTTGAATATTTTGTTGCGCCTCGTTACCTGAATGCAGGGAACACTATGAGAAATGTAAGGTGCAAAACCCAAATTGCATTGATCGCACGCATCAAACTGAATTCCCAACTTGGTTCAAGCAATGTGTAAGTTAAAGCGAATCCATATCTAACCACAATTATTCTATAGCTTTCATTTGATATGCTTTGGCATGACGAAAATAAACGTTCTGAGATTTGGTTTTTTTTATTTTTTATTTTGGCTTTTAGATCCAGGAACATCGTAGGGAGCATACACTTGATGTGTCCGATGATCTGTATGCGTTAGCTTGCGGGCCTGATCGTTGGGTTGCAACATATGCTGTTTGCATAATAAATGGAAAAAGGTTTCATACGAAGCAGCGTGAACTTTGCCGGCGTTCACAAAATTCTGGGGTGTTGGTAACCGGTGACGAGGCCACAAATAACGTGGACTTCTACGGTGTTATTAATAATATCGTAGAGTTATGCTATATGGAGTGGCGTCGGGTGTACCTGTTTGAATGTGATTGGTTTGACGTTGGTGATCGAAAACGAGGGGTGCGGGTGGATGACCATATGATTAGTGTCAACATGAACAGAACTTGGTATAAGGATGAACCATTCGTGTTGGCGAGTCAGGCTGATCAATGTTTCTACATAAGAGATTTAAGGGCGAAAGGGAGGTGGGGTGTAGTGCAGACCTATACAAATAGGAATGTATACAACATTCCACCATTGCCAAGGGTTCTCGAAGATATTGATGGCGAACTACATACTCATGATGCCGATCAAGAAAATGAGTCATCATATTATTACGAACCAGTGCAGTGTGATAATACAGTTCAAGTGGAAACTCCACTTGATAGACCTGATATACCTAGCCATGTCTGCGCAAACGCAAGCATGGATCTGGATGGTCAATGCACCGATTCACTAGGATTTATTAATGATGACATGATCACTTCTGAAACTGGAAATGCATACAGTGAGGGGGAATATTCAGACGAGGAGAACCTATCAACAAATGAGGAGGAGCATTCAGATGAGGATGACCTATCAACAGAGGATGAGTCTATGTCAGATCTATAATAACGGTCTAGTAATTTCAACCATTTAAGGTTGAGATATTAGATTTCTTAGATGAAATTCCCATGTGTACATAGACAGTATGAGATTGTTTGAGAATTTGGTGTTGAATTTGATCATGAAATGTGTATATAGACAGTTAAATATGAGATCGCATGGTTAGCCTATTTTGATTTATTTCTTATTGTAAATTGTTAGGATTTGCTTTCAATATAGCTCGAACTACATTTCATGCAACTTCCCATACCTAATTTAAACGAAGTCTAACATGTGCTTTTATTTGCTTCAGCTGACGTTCAATACTGGGAGGTCGCATGAGGAGCACTATGCAATATCAAGGTATATATTTTGACAAACAAGATATGTCTATGTCTATGTTATGCTCACAGTGTAAGGGTTAGTCCAGCCTTCAGTTAAAGAAATTGTTTGAGAATAAATGGTCATTTTTCTTGCCTGTCTTTGGGTTTTATGATCTTTGTGTCGTAGTTTTTTATGGAGTCATATCAGAATGTTATTAACTAGTACTCGTGCAGGTAACCAACTGGGACCTAGTTCAAGAGGCGGAGGGAGAGTGCGAGGTATTCGTGGAAGGCGTTATATACCATACTCAGGTCGTCACAGCCGACCACGTGGGGCGAAATTATCTTCATATCACAGCACGGAGGAGTGTAATCAATCCTCCTCGGATGACTCGACACAACCACCAAGTCCCCCGCCATTCGCCATTGTTTATTTATTCGCAGCGATATTATGGTCGCTACGAATGAGACAGCGACTTTTACAGCGAATAAAAGTCGCTGGGATACATATATGCCTGCGAAATTTAATTGTAGCAATTGTTCATTAAAGACTGTTAATTAGTTAGCGGCGATTGAGATTTATCGCCGCGAAATATTCTTTCCGGCGAGTTAGAGTCCTTTTGTGGCAGTCAAGAAATCGCTGGCAAAATGATTTCCTAGCGATTTTCAACTGGCTACTGCATTCTATTACGGCGATTTTTTTTGTATTTAGCGGTGACTTTTTTAGCTGTGAAATAAAAATTTGCCGGCGATTTTTTCGATACGTTGTAGTAGGTCTAAAGTGGGGCTATAATAGCGGCGATTGGGCAGCGATTTTGAATTCGCTGGTATAGACATACGGCAGCGATTGAATATCTTTTGCCGGCGAAATTGTAACGCCGGGAAAGATAACTTTTCTTGTAGTGATACATACATATCATTAGCAAGAAAACTGAGAGAGGGATCTGGACTTGAAGTAAAAACGAAAAATTTAGTGAAACCCTAGCAGAAGAAACCCATCTATCATGACATGCAAATCAAAAAACCCATCTATTTTTTTAACAAACAAAGAAATCAGATAATTTAACGGGGAATAAAAAATCAGATCTTGGATCATCTACCACGACATGCAAAAAACAAAAGCTACAATCCTCAAACCAAGATCAAAACTTGAAAAAAAAAATTACAATCCTCAAACCAGCTTCAACGACATGAAAAAAAAATTAACGCTGCAGAAAACAAAGACATGAAGACGAAGAGATATATAAACGGGGAGGGATAAAAACGGGATATGTGAAAAATGGAGGGGCAAAATGGGAAGAAAATGTGAGACGAAAAAATATTGTTCCTTTTAGATAGACGCTTTTATATATAAGAAGATATATATATACATAATATATATATATACATAATATACATATATATATACATAATATACATATATATATATATATATGCATATATATATAATACTCTAATCTCACGGACACCTCCAATCTTGCCACATCTTCAATCTCTCATCCTTTTATGTTCTTTTGATTGGTCACTCATACCCCAAGAAGAATAAGATTTCAGTATATAGTTGAATTTTCAAAAAAAAAAAAAGAATAAAATATAGCTGGATTTTGTACACTTGTGGAAGAAGTTGCAGGAAAATTTTAACCAAGACTTAGGGGTGTAACTGGTTCGGTCCGGTCCGGTTTTGGACAAAATCTAAGACCGAACCGGTATGTACCAGTTTTGTATTTTTTAAAATCGATTACGCACCGGTTACCCTCATAAACCGGTACTTTCGATTTTACCGATTTCCGGTCCGGTCCGGTTTTCCAGTTTTTTTAAAATGTAAATTTCATAATTTGTCATTAAAAATTTGTTTATAAAAAAAAACTGATTTAAAAAAATCTGTTTTATACTTTTATTAAAAATAATCCGTTTTAACTTTTACTAAAAAAATCTGCTTTACTAAAAACTTCTTCAATAAAAAATCTGCTTTACTATAAAAAATCTGATTAATTAAAATCTGTTTTAGTAAAAACTATTTTCCAAAAAACTGCTTTACTAAAAAACTGGTAAAAACAAAAAACTGCTTTACAAAGCTATAAATAAAACTACTACAAAAACTAGGGAAAAAAAATCTGATTTATTACAAAAAATCTGATTAATTAAAATCTATTTTAGTAAAAACTGTTTTCCAAAAAACTGGTTTACTAAAAAACTGGAAAAAAAACTATAAAAAAATTGATAAAAACAAAAAACTGCTTTACAAAGTTATAAATAAAACTACTACAAAAAATGGGAAAAAAAAATACAATAAACTGCCTTATCTACAATAAGTCCTTCCATGTTAAAGGAAATAACTTAGTACTTACACATATTTTTTAGAGCAGTCACAAGAAATTCAAGAATGGACATCAGCAAACCTATGAGCCTATGAAATAAAATAAGTTCAAAAGTCTAAATTAGAAGTCCAAAAGTCCAACAAATTACAAGTTCAAAAGTCCAAATTACATGTCCAAAAAATTACAAGTCCAAACACTTAAAAGTTTGAATTACAAGTCTAAAAATCTAACAAATTACAAGTGTAAACTACAATAACTTAGAACATCCAACAAAAAATTTCAATAGCTATGTACCAAGCCACCAACTCCATAGTTCCTTCAACAATCCTTGCAATTATATGAAAATAAATCAATCAATTAATTCTAATAAAAAGTTAGTAATTACATTAAATAAAAAGCATAAGTCATCCCACAAAGATTACATGAAACCCTAGGTTTCGACTTATCCTCAGTACGAATCTTTATAAAGTAATCCCAAACTACTGATCTTTTCCTACCAATAGATGGCTTACTTACATTGGATTTGGGAGAAAGCAGATCGTTAGTCGTCATTGATTCCACAGTCATTTGACTTATTTCCATTGTAGGTTGAATATTGTCGTGTGTTTCTGTTTCATTTGAAGGATCCATATGTGATTCTGTAGTAACAAAAATAAACATTAATTGTTGATCATATTTAGAAAAGCTTACTCGCAATGAATGATTGTAAAATCTGGAAAATGATTGTAAAATCTGAAAAATCCCATGGTTCTTTAGGTTTCTATACATGTTAACCATCCAACCATGGTTCCTTAGAATGGTTCATTTCATTACAGGAGAATGAACATTAGACTAATTCAACGACAAAGCCTAGGCCACAACCAACAACAACCCAATCGGCAATAACAAACTGTCAAACACAAATAAATTTCGAATTAAAAAAAATACCCTAATATCACAAAATCCAATCAACCCAATTGGAACTGTCAAACACTAATAAATTTCGGATTAAAAAAAATACCCTAATATCACAAAATCCTATCAACCCAATCGGCAATCAAGATTCACAAAAATCCCAAAATCACAAAACCTAATCACAAAAATCCTAATATCACAAAATCCAATCACAAAAATCATAGTAGGCTACTGCTAGTATGTAATTAAAAAAAAAAAAAAAAAAAAAAAAAAAACTTACCGTGGGCTGGGGGCAGATAGGCAAAGAGACTGAGACGGGCCGAGAGAGTTGAGAGAAGAGAGATTGAGAGCGACGAGAGAGTTGAGAGACGAGAGAGTGAGAGGCGGGAGAGTTGAGTGTGAGAGACGAGAGAGACGAAGACGAAAAGTCGAGAACAGACGAAGAGACGAAGAGACGAAGAGAAGAGACGGACCGAGCGCTTGCTGCGAGAGGCGAGAGCAGAGTGAGTGAGAACTCAGAACTCTGTGAGACGGAGAGAACTTGCTGTGAGAGGCGATATCAGAGTGAGTGAGAAGTGAGAGACGAAGAGTCGAAGACGAAGACGCTGCGCCGCTGAGTCGCTGAGTGCTGAGTTCACGAAGACATGAGTTTCAATTTTAGGGTTTTCAGTTTTTACTTTCCAAATAGATTAAAACGGCACCGTTGGTCCGTTTGGCTGGCCCTTTACTATTTAATTAAAATTTAATTGAATCTTTTCAATGTGTTTTTTTTAAATGATAATTAAAATTTTTATATATTTGTAATACATTTAATAGACTATAGCCTATAGTGATTCACTGATTATAGTGATTTAATATAACTATTAACTATATTTATTTGTAATACATTTAACATACTATAGTCAAATATTTTATATAATAGACTATATAATATATATATTTTTGTAATACATTTAATATACCATAGTCTAATAGTATTAATATTAGCCTACTAGTATAGTTATATATTAGTATTAGACTATTAGTTATGGTGATTTAGTAGAACTATATTAGTATAACTATAACTATAGTCTATATTAAACTATTAATATCAGTTAAATAGTTATAGACTTATATATTAGTATAGCTATATAATATATTAGACTATATAATAATATTAATATTAGCATATTAGTATAGTTATATATTAGTACTAGTTATAGTGATTTAGTATAACTATATTAGTATAACTATAACTATAGTCTATATTAAACTATTAATATTAGTTAAATAGCTATAGACTTATATATTAGTATAGCTATATAATATATTAGACTATATAATAATATTAATATTAGCATATTAGTATAGTTATATATTAGTACTAGTTATAGTGATTTAGTATAACTATATTAGTATAACTATAACTATAGTCTATATTAAACTATTAATATTAGTTAAATAGTTATAGACTTATATATTAGTATAACTATATAATATATTAGACTATATAATAATATTAATATTAGCATATTAGTATAGTTATATATTAGTACTAGTTATAGTGATTTAGTATAACTATATTAGTATAACTATAACTATAGTCTATAGTCTATATTAAACTATTAATATTAGTTAAATAGTTATAGACTTATATATTAGTATAGCTATATAATATATTAGACTATATAATAGTATTAATATTAGCCTATTAGTATAGTTATATATTAGTACTAGTTATAGTGATTTAGTATAACTATATTAGTATAACTATAACTATAGTCTATATTAAACTATTAATATTTATTTAAATAGTTATAGACTTATATATTAGGATAGCTATATAATATATTAGACTATATAATAATATTAATATTAGCATATTAGTGTAGTTATATAATATTAGTACTAGTTATAGTCTATATTAAACTATTAGTATTAGACTATTAGTTAAATAGTTATAGACTTGTATATTAGTATAGATTATTAGTTATATAATATATTAGACTATATAATAGTATTAATATTAGCTTATTAGTATAGTTATATATTAGTATTAGTTATAAACTTTTAATAAAAACTTTTAGTATTAATTATAAGTATAAGTATAATCTATAGTTTATATTAGACTATTAGTATTAGTTAAAAAGTTAAATAGTCTATAACTATTAGTTATAGACTTATATATTAGTATAGCTAAATAATATATTAGACTGTATAATAATATTAATATTAGACTATTGGTATAGTTATAAGTTATAAGTTATATATTAGTATTAGTTATAAACTATATATTTAATATTAGTATTAGTTATAAACTTTTAGTAAAAACTTGTAATATTAATTATAAGTATAACTATAGTCATTAGTCTATATTAGACTATTAGTATTAGTTATAAACTTTTAGTGATTTAGTATTAACATTTTATGTAATAAGTTAGAAATTATAATAAGAAATTATTTCATATATGATATTATTTCATATATATAATTATATATAAAAATTCCACATAAAAATTTATAATTATACATAATATATAAAACTTATATATATATATATATATTAATTATTAATACATATATATAAAATAGTTTGTATAAAACTTATATATACAATAATACAAATATTATTATTTTTTATATATATATTTTTAATCAACCGGTCCGGGCCGAAAATTCCTAGAACCGGAACCGGACCGGAACCGGCCGGTTTTTACATTAGAAGAACCGGTCCCGGACCGGACCGGACCGGTTTTCCGGTTTGAAATTACACCCCTACCAAGAATAGCTAGAACAAATGGCAATGATCTTTAGAGGACTGTGAAATATATAGAAGGAACATGTATGTTTTTTAAAATAAGTTTGAAAGTCCAAGTTATATTTTAAAAGCTGCAATTTCTAGCCTTGAAGATTTTTGAGAAGTACAAAAACTGAATAAAAGACAGCAGGAAAATGGGGAGACAAACAGAGAAATGATTAGATGGAAACCACCTGCAGAGGGGTATACAAAAGTTAACTTTGATGCAGGGGTGGATAGAGCAAACAAAAAACTGGGGATTGGTGTGATTGCTAGAAATAACAAGGGTTAGATTCTTTTTTCATCAAGCACTTTATATATATAGGCCAACCTTTCATAGCTGAAAGTTAAGCTTTGTGGAAGGTAATTGAAATATGTTCTGATCTACGGGTGAAGGATCATGTAGTGTTTGAAGGAGATGCAAAGAATATGATCCAAGCTATAAAGGAGTGCAAGCAGGATTGGACTTGGCCAGACAGGGCAGTTGTTGACAGAGATAAAACGCATTATGTTGTTGAGGATAGATTGGCATGCTCAGTTCACTTATCGTGAAGGGAATGTAGCTGCTCATGTATTAGCACAGAAGGCATTTCAAATGAATGGGGAGCATATATGGATAGAAGAGGAACCTAATGAGATCAGTGCTATTGTATTGAAAGAAATGGATGGCCTGTAAATGATTTGT
Source organism: Juglans cinerea (assembly GCA_961763995.1). Classification (NCBI taxonomy): domain Eukaryota; kingdom Viridiplantae; phylum Streptophyta; class Magnoliopsida; order Fagales; family Juglandaceae; genus Juglans; species Juglans cinerea. The sequence continues at coordinate 10,745,058 of CAUIVZ010000006.1, forward strand.
TGCAAAGTAATGGAAAGGAGTACTTTTGGTTGATTAAAAAAAAGATCATTAAAAATAAATAAATTTATTAATAAAAAATACATTAGATGGAGGAAATCTAAACTCTAATGGACTCTCCAAAACTTCGTGTGTATATATATATATATATATATATATATATATATATATATATTCAGCGTAGAAATTAAAATAATAAATATTTAATGTTACTAAATAATTGGTTTAGTTCTATATATAAATGATTATCATGAGCACGGTTGTTGGAGCAAAGCATCACCATATATGTGGGTTGATTAATTTGAATCTTTCTAGATATATAGTTATTGAAGCTTACCTATTCCGCTTCCTCTGCATGATTAATATCGAGTAAGAAAAGATGTTAATTAGACTAATAATGCTACTGATCATTATTCTTTTTATCATCATCCTCTCATCGTTTCATGATATAGTATTAAATGTTAGATTAGAGACTATTTATTATGTTTTACTTATAGGCCTATCATTTAATGTCATATATATCAAAAAATGTTGAGAAAATGATGATAAAAAGAATAATAAATAGATTTTTCATATTAATAAAACTGCTCTCGAAAAGTGGGAGCAGCTAGACATGAAAATGGGGGTTTCTCAAGCTCATATATATTTTTCCCTCTGGACATAAAAGGCAGGATAAGACCAGGGAGACTTGCTATTTCTGATAATGCCTTTTTTGAAAAGATCTTGTATTTCCTTTTGACAATATTCTAAAATCTTTCTGTTCATTTGAACAGAGGTGGCTTTTGTTGGAATATTGTTTTCATCAAAACCTTTAATATATGAGAGAGAAATTATGTGTTTTATATATATATATATATATTAAATTTTTAAATATTTTAAAAAATATTTGAAAAAAAAGAAAATACAATTGTACGTATTAGGGACACATTCAGAGATACATGGTTGGGCGACATAGTATACTACAATAGAAATGGGTTTTTGCAACGACTAATTACAACAATTTTTATTTTCCTTGCCAATATTAATACTGTTTTTGCAACATATTTCAAAGATGATAAAATTCAAGATAAATAGTACAATATTTTTTTAAAAAATTACCATTATATACTTACATACAGCTAGCCCATGCGCGCGCGTGCGTACGTATAAGAAATCTGGCCTACTCAACTTCAAGTGTAATATTGTGTAAAACAATTAATGTTACAGATAGTCAAATTAATTGTTTTTTATGGTTGATGTTATATTTTTACATTAGTATTGTGTGTGTGTGTGTGTATATATATATATATATATATATATATATAAACACACATTATATATAAACACACGTATAACTAAGTTTATAAACTTATTTTTATAATAACAATTCTCAAAATTTTAAAAGGGTTGACGTTTCTTTTTTTTTTTTTCCACGTACATATGGTCACAAACTATATATATATATATATACACACACACACATATATATATATATATATATATATATATATATATATAGGACGGCCCTATCATTATAAGAGCTCAGACCCTATCATTATTCCTGAAACAAAACATTACTGAACGGAGTAGCTAGCGATTTCAATGGTTATAGGACGGCCTCGTACATACGTTAGGTCCAACTGTCTTATCTTATCAATTAGGAACGTCGACTATCGTCACTATCGTACTCATACTGCCAACCCATCGACACTGATTTCCAATGTTCTGTATCAAGTTTCCTTCCAATATTATTCCATAAGATCATGAGCTTAATCTCTCGGCCTTTGAGACTTGAGATCGACAGCGAAGCTCTGAGCTCGTATTTAACCTCATTTACTACGTACTAGCAACTGTCACCCACTTGGCCGCCTCTTTTTCCCTATAAAATGCGACCCTCGACGCTGCTAGTTTCAGGTACTCACACAGCAAAAGCGAAAGTAAGAAAGAAAGATCAGAGAGAGTACGTTTTGAGTGAGAAAAAAATATAAGTGATCGACCGAGATGGCAGTTATTAGGTGGTGTGCAATGCTGGTTCTTGTTCTAGCTATAGTTCAGACTAGTAATGCAGCAAGAACTGCGCCCAGCAGCAATGGTGGCAGCGGCCTCGACGACCAAAAGAACTTTATTTCATACGGCGGAGTTGGCGGCTATTCTGGGCTCGGCAACGATGGACTCCCCTTTGGCGGAGTGGGTGTAGCTGCTGGCATGGGTGGTGGGCTCGGCGGCGGACTCGGTGGAATGGGTGGCTTCGGTGGTACTGGTGCCGGTGGTGTCGGCGGTGTCGGCGGTGTGCCAGGTGTCGGAGTTGGGGTTCCAATTAATCCTTGAAGTTGTTCATGTTGTACTGCATGGGATTTCAGTTTACCTAATAATTACCTTATCCATATGATCTAGTACTGTTTGGAAGTTAATTAGTTGATTAGCTGTGTGAGATGTTAGATGTTTATTTCTATTAAGTTTTTCTTTTATGAGCCGTGAGAGATCGATGCTTGTATTTGGAGATGTTTTGTTTCCTAATGTCTAATTAGAAACCAAAAAAAGGAATATTGAATAAAATGTTTCCATTTGTCTTTACTTCGGGTACTTATAATTAGGGCTGCAACCCGAACAAACCGTCTAGTGTTTGGCCCGATCCGATCCGCCCGCAAGTTTGCTGGAAAGAACTCGACCCGATCCGATCCGATATCGGGTCGACCCGTTTAAATTTTCCTTTACACGATTAGTGGCTTCGATCTCAAAATTAGAATTATTTTGTGTTCTTGGCATACCCAAACAAACAAAAATCAAGATCAGTGGGTTTGATTTTAGGAACCACAGCACCAACCTCAATCTCGCGACGAAAGTCTGATGGGGGCGACAACATGAAACCAAAATAAAGGAAAGATTGAATCGGAAGCATATCTCTTTCTTTTAACTTTTGAGCAAGAAACAAAAAAATACAGACTTGTAGTCAATGAGTCATGCCAAAAAAAAAAAAGCGAAAGCAGTAAAGTACTAACCACACGTTTATGTTTTTTTTTTCCTATCATGATACAGGGTATGTGGTCCATTTAAACATGATGATAAGGATGAAGTAGTGTTTTTCAATCCTCTGGAACACTCACCCTTTAGTATCTCTCTCAAAGTTGAGGGAGATGGAGCAGGATTTCAGCGGCTTCAATCTCATCGACAGTGAACTCGTTGTTGCTTGGGGAAAGGATTGGGTTGGGAAGATAGAGGAGTTGGGTTGCTCCGGCAGTGAACTCGTCGAAGAACATGTTGCTTGGGTTGGGAAGACGAGAAATGAGGAAGAGAATGGGGAGGCTAGCTAGGGTTTCTACATTCGGATTGCTTAAAACACGACTTGCGGGTCGAAACTGGCATTTCACGGGTTCGACCCGAAAATATTTTTAACCCGCATTTTATCCGTCGGGTCGGGTCATTCGGCCGGATAGGATTTGAAGGTGTTTTGCACAGGCCTACTTATAATTGCATGGCATTTGAAGCTTAATCAACGTGGTTTATTTAACAACATCTAAATGCATTCGATTGTGTCATTTTCTTATTATTTAATTTTTTTCCCTTCTCAAAACTGGGAAAGCTTGAGCTAATTAATTAAGTTCCATACTTGTCGAAGTTGATCATATTTGATTAGGGCGGTAAATGAACCAGTCTGTTTGATAGCCCGCTCACTACTTGTCCGATTAAATTCTTATCGAACTTAACTCGTGAAAAAAAATCCTCCCATAAAAGTAAATACCCACTCGATTAGTAAATGACACATACTCGACTAAATTTAACTCAACTCGGCTAAAACTCATTAAGGCCCGAGTCAACTAGTTAGCTTGACTCAATTAAAACTCATTCATACATTAATAAATATATACATACACCTCTATATATATACATAATAGTTAATAATATAAGCATAGCACCTTTTATAATTAAATATATAGTCTGCAACCTAATTATTTATGCCTAGTCACTTGTGTCTATATATTAAATATACTTCATAGCTATATTTTATAATTTGTACAAGAGTTAGTCAATAGGATTTAATAATTTCATATACAAGTATGTGAGAAATATCTATGAAATGTTGATATATACTATCATATGATGTGTTTCATGTTTAGTAATTTACGTAGGTATATAATATATTGTTATCATGGATAAATATCAACTAATTACATATTACTTGTTTATAAAATTTTATCATTTCCTATTTCAATAGATCAAGTTCTACTTGTTAGTTGTAAAAATTCCATTAAATTTATATTTCTATTTTTTATTTATCTAATTTCTTTATTATTAAATTTTATTTAAAAAATAAAAAATAAACAGCTCGAGCTCGAGTTGACCGGATCTTAGCTCACCAAGCCAAGCTCGAACAAAGATTATATAAAAATCTCGGCTCAATTATATGAGATTTGATAAGAGAAGAAATTATATATACAAGCCCCAAATGCATAAATTTCACGCAAGTCTTGTATAAAAAAATGGACCCCACCATAGAAAAGTATGAAAAACTCACTTTTTTTTTATGGGATCCATATTTTTACAAAACGTTTATACATTTGGAGCTTGTACTTAACATTACTCATTTAATAAATTAGCATGTTGTAGCATAGTAGCATTCCATACAGCTTCAATATTAATTGTGAGAGCTTTGAAGCTCGTCTAATCTCACCATTCCAAATAGAGGTTCTTGACTCTGGCGGCCACAATGCACTATATGCTCATCATGAAGGGATGATCTTCTTGGTCCATTCAATCTAAATTCAAAGATTTAACTAATAATGTTACTCTTTTATCTTTAATATATATATTATTTATACTTATGTATGTATGCTCATTAATATTGCAGTGCATTTTAATTAGGCGACTTTATAAATCAACTTATATTTAAATGAAACAATAACTTTAAATAAGTTAAATACTCTTAAATTATATGATTAGCTAGAGATAATAAAATCCAGGACCAACAATACTATATATTTCTCTGCAAATTCTACCAATATTGTAACACCATTTATATATAACTTGAAGCTAGATAGCCAAATCAATTATTTTTTGAGACGTGACAAGCATATCAATATTAATTTGCCACCTAAATATATAATATTATGTGGGTGTTATAATTGGAATATTTGAGTGGCTGGATTCATAAATACAAAGTGTATATGTGAGATAATGTATATAACTAACTAACTTTAGTGACAACCTTGGAATTAATTAATATGAAACTTTTAGGAAAATGAAGTTTTTTGGTGTGACAAATGGTACTAATTAATTAATCTCAACATTCATTTTTTTAATCAATGTTATTTTTTATTATAGATTTTTTTATTCTCAATTATATTAATAAATTAATGTGATATATTTTAAATAGTTATTTATTTAATAGGTTTAAATATTAAATTACTTTAAATACATATTTTACTGAATGGAGCAGCAATTTCAACGGTTAAAGGAAGGTCTCGTTACTCGTTAAGCCCAACCGTCTAATATTGCATTTGGAACGATTATACCCATGCTGCCAGTTCTGTACGTATCAAGTTTTCTTCCAATATTTTTTGTTTAAAAATGGTAGAAATTTTATAGAAATAAATTTATGAATTGACATATTTTATTACGATGCATTAAATTATAAAACGAATCTTATAATAAAATATATTTAATATATCAAATGATCAAATTATATAATTATTTAAATTTGTTTTTTCAAGATTTTGTGATATACTAATATTTTTTTCAACTATTTATATAATCCTCTTAACATTGTTCCGAAGCTCGATCTTTCACTCCCATGAAATGAGCTTAGAGTATGTTTAGATTCAGAAACACTTCATTTTATCTCGTATAATTTCAATTAAAAATTTTAGTACTATTAATAAATTATTTCAATGATCCGCAACTGTCACCCAACCCGCAAACGAGGTAAATCTCTCGTCCTTTCAAATTTGAGACAGCAAAGCTCTGAACACGCATTTAACCTCATTTACTACCCGCAACTGTCACCCAACCCCTCCTTTCTTGCCTATATAAAGTGACCTTCAGACGCTGCTCCAGGTACTAACACAGAGCGACAGAGGAGAAAGAGATATCAGAGAGATCAGTTGTGAGTGAGAGAAAAAAAATATAAGAGATCGAGATGGCAATGAGGTGGTGTGTAATGCTAGTTCTTGCTCTAGTTGTAGTCCAGACTACAGCTAGAATTGCGCCCAGCGATGCTGGCCTCGACGACCAAAAGAACTTCGTTTCGTACGGTGGTGTTGGCGGCTATTCTGGGCTCGGCAGCGATGGGCTCCCCTTTGGCGGAGTGGGTGGAGCTGCTGGCATCGGTGGTGGGCTCGGCGGTGGACTCGGCGGTGGGCTTGGAGGTGGACTCGGTGGAACCGGCGGTGGTTTAGGTGGAATCGGTGGATTGGGTGGTACTGTTGGTGGAGGTGTCGGCAGTGGGTCTGGTGTCGGCGTTGGTGGTGGGAGCGGCGTTCTTCCAAATCCTTGAAGTTGTTGTTGTACTGCCTGCATGGGATTTGATCAGTACTTCATTACCTAATTACCTTACCGATAGTCTACTGTTTGGCAGTTAAGTTGATTGTAGTTGTGTGAGAAGTTCTGCATTTTGTTTTTCTTAATTTTCGGATCAGCTAGCGAGAGATGTCTGTATTTGAAGATGCTTTGTTTCCAAATATCTTAGAAACCAAAAATAACAGTATTGAAGAAAATGTTTCCATTTCTCTTTAAATATTACTTAGGGTACTTAATGCATGGCATTTGACACGGCTTGATCTGTAGTACTTTAATTTTAATACGAGTATCTAATTAATATATGCATGATTCGATTGCTTGCGTGTCATTTTGTTGTTTTTTCTTTGTTCCTTTGCAAATTAAATTCCAAATATATAATATCCTTTCATATATAACATTGCATGCATGGTATGAGTAATGTTAGGTACAAATTTTAAATAGATAAGTTTTATACAGTTTCTTTGTAAAATAAACAATGCTAGGGGGCCGCCAAGCATATATCGATGGGTGTGTCCTCAGTGCAGGTTTTATTTTAAATATTTTTTAAACATATTTAAATATTCTTTAAAAAAATACACATATTCACTATTAGTCAATCTCTTTATCGTTAAGAAAAAAATTTAAAACACATGAGCGGATAAACCGACGGTGCAAAATCAAGAGGCTATTTAGCATTTTCCTTATAAAAAAGTATATCCACTCAAATAGATTAGGTTTTTTTATATTTTTTAAGGTGGAGTCTACCTTTTTATAAAGGGCTGGCCGCTTGGATATTTGTCTATTTAAAACTTGTACAGATCATTACTCTGGTTACTGTACTTCAACTTACCCTGAGCATTTTGAATCATTAACGTCGTAACTAATTAATTAATCTAGCTAGCTAGAAATTGGCATGTAGGGACCGGATCAACCTAGAATTGTTGATCATTTGCATTGTAAGTACTGTGCCATACATACATATATATATATATATATATATATATATATATATATATATATGTGTGTGCTAGCAGATAGAAATGATGATTTTTCACTCCCGATCACCAAAAAATCGATCTTTTCACTCATATTTAATTTCAAGCTCTCATGATATCACGAGAGCTTGAAAATCTGAGTTCATGCATGCGAGCTAATTAATGGAAGGCAGAAAAAAGTTCTTTCTTTCTTCAGAAAAGAAAAAAAAAGGAACAGCTTAAAAGCGAGAAATATTTATCTTATATGAAGGGAATATATCAGTACTAACATTTGAGGCAAGGTCTTACGTAGGGTTTTGGACCTTTTTTTTGTCCTCGAATGTTAAAAGCTAGGGTCGACCCACTATATATCTGCAACAACAAGTCTAATAATTAATTAATTAATCCTGAAGTGGTTAATGGTGGTATTTTAACTTGGTTAATAAATATTATCTTTATTTATAAACACAGATAAAGAAAAAATTGAAAAAAAAAATTATCTAAATGAATGTATATCAAAGAGAAACCTAATTAAATATAAAACTTACGCAAAGGCATTTATATCAATGGATTATTGGAGGCATATGTTTGATGGGAAGAGAGAGTTGACAGATCACAGGCCAGGTAAGTACTAGAAAGATGTTTCATGGTCATGTTTTATTAGTGTAATAGAGACCAGCAGGTCTTTGACTTGTCGAGCTCGACTCGACTCGACTCAAAAAATTTAAATTTAAAATTTTTATTTAATTTTTGTTCAAGTTCCACTAGGTAAACTAAACTCCCAACTTAAACTTGAGTGTGTAAACTAACGTCAGATAACTATTTCTTTTATGAGTAATGCTACATACAGTCGTGGAATGCGCAAACGCCGTACAATCATTTTGATAAAAAGTAGGGTCTACTATTAAAAAATTAATTTTTTTTCAAGTGGGTCCCATATATATTTATTCACTTTTTTCAAAACGACTGCACGGCGCTTGCACACTCACGACTGTAAGTATCATTTCTCTTCTTTTATTTATTGTGTAAATGTCAGATAATTAAATCGGACAATAAATGTATTTTCTCAATTTAGGAGCAGCTAACTAGCTAGTATCCTAATGTTAAATCAAAAATTTATTATTTAACGTATTAATATGAAATCGTGTTAATTTATGAATATATTTAAATAAATTTTATAGTGGCTAAAATATTTCTGATGTTCAAATTATTTTTTTGAGCGGTATTGATGGTTAAGGTTTCGATCGAGGACCCAAATTCCCCATAGTTTTGTACAGTATATAACGACACAGCTTGATCAACTACAGCTTGTTTTTACCGTTGTGATTTTTTTTTTATTATTATTTTTAAGTTAATGATAAAATAATTACTTTTTAATAATATTATAAATTTTTTTATTTTTGATAAATATTTACATGTGTAAAAAAAATATAAAAAAAAAATTTTCAAAATTAATAACGGTACCTACCAACTGTAGCTGGAAGCAGTGACTGTAGTGACACTCCTCTCATAATGGAAACCGGAACGTGAGAGGTTTTAATATGTTATAAATATGGCAAAAATAGCATTAAATGGGAGCCAGTACGTAATCATGTTGATGCATGCAGCAGGATTAAATGGGCTACGTGTCGACTTTACTATACCTGCTAATAGGTCTCTGACATTGGCAGCTCAAATTGAGTGCTGAAATCATTTTTCAGCAGTAAAGAATAAAGATATGCCACCAACTTGATCTCCTACTACTGCAGAACTTAGCTGTAGTTTTTAATTCTATTTCTTTTTGGTCGAGAAATATTGAGACAGATTGTAAAGTAGGCCCCCAAAAAGTAGCTTATCAAACACGGACAGTGTCTCACATTCGTGACCTGCACATTATTACCTCGGCAATGAGGGACTTTGTTTTCTTTTATACGTAATATGGGAACAGTAGAATAAAAATTAAATTATTTATTATATTTAATGTAAGAATTTAGAAAAATTATTTTAAAATTTAAAAAAGTTGAATTATTTATTATATTTTGTGTGAGAATTTAAAAAAATTATAATAATAAAATGAGATGAATTGAGGTGAATTTTGAATCCAAACTTCTCCTAAATCAATTTGAGAATAAAAAAATAAAATTTTATATTATTTATAATTGATTTTTTTTTATAGAGTATTAAATTTATAATTAATTCTTGTAAAACTTATTTTATTTATATATCCCTCTCATTTCAACTTTTAAAATTCAGATAGCAGCATTGAGAGAATGTTGATTCCTTTTGATTGACAAATTACTTGTCCAGTAACTCGAATGTTGAGCCGCTCATCGTAGGCAGAGTTTACATGCAGAGTTTCGCTAGACTATCATCACTCTTCCATTTCAAACTGATAGCATGGGAACTTTTGAATCTCGATGGTTTGTATGTTGGGCTTGTGGCGTCTGACTTATTCTTATGGCGTCTCAATTTGATGACCTGATCCGACTTGACAAAATGCACTATGTTGTTTTTGGTAGATTTTCATGGAGGCTTGGGCCATGGAGTGCAAGCCGAAGTGAAAGTTTGTGTCGCTCGAACAAAATTCAGATAGAGACTTTGCTCGACACTCATTTGACAAATTGTTAGAGTGAACATCAAACAGAGATCTAATTCACTTGAGGCTAGCGCGTCACTTTGGAATACTGCTATAATTGAAGAATTAGGACTTTCGTTGTGTAACCCTATATATATATTATGAACAATATGGTGGTCTAGAACAATGTATTTCGCCCAAAAGTATATTTTGTCATTTATGAAGATAATAAAATCATCTTCAACTCTGTGGACATAGATAGAAAAACAAACTGCGTAAATTTTTGTTTCGTGTAATTGATTTCTTGTTTTACTTTATTTTCTTCCGCATAATTGCTTATTTTGGCCAAGACGAGAGAACAAAATCACATAATATTGGACATTCTACTCGGAACCCTCTCTGCTATCTATGACAATTTTGTTAGCAAAACTCATAAAGATATGATGGGTCTGTGTCCACAAATAGGACACGTGAACAGTGATTTTACTATTCATATGTATCCTTATATATCATGATTCTTTTGTTACATTAAGGCCTATATTTTGGATAGTAAAAACATCTCATTTCATCTCAATGTCCAAATATATACCATAAATACAAATACTTTTCAATATCAAATTTTTAACTTTTTTATCTAATTATTATCTAATTATTACAATTTTTTCAACCTTTCAAATAAAATACAAAAAATAATTCAATTTTTTCAAATACCAAAATAAATATTATATTAAAATATTATATTCTAATAATATATTAACTTTATAATATTTTTATTTAACTTTTTCTCTCTCATTTTTTAAAACTCCATAAAATATATTAACTCAAATCATCTCACTACTATTCACAAACTATTTCATCTCTATTCACAGATTATTTTATCTCATCTTACAATCCAAACCAGACCTAATTAAATTGATTATCATGGTGTACCTATCTCAACAATTAATTATTCTTTCCATTAAGGAAAAATTAAAGCTACAGAGATATATACTACAATTTAAGTGACCATAATCTTTATAGCTCATTTATGTGGAAAACTTAGATCATCCAGACTAGGCAATAAAATTCAAATAAATTTATTTACATCAATACTTTGAACATTGAAAAACAAATGCTACGTCGGCTAATAAACAGGAAAAAACAATTAAAATGATTTTTGCCACGACTGCAAGAGATCAAGTATACTTTTTGCCACAACTAATAAACCAACGACTCCAAATATTGTTGATAAAAGTCTACAATTTACAAGGAGTACTTGTTAATTTAAAGGACTTAATTGCACTCTTTGTATTATTTCAATGGATACTAGTAAATACCAAAGTTAGTGATGATTGTATTATTTATATGGATAACTACTAAATTTGTAATGTGATTATTTTGTATGGAATGATCAAATTTTGTGTTCTGATAGTGATGAAGTTGAGATAACGATGCATGGAAATTGTCCAGAAGTTGAGGATGCAGGAGTACTTGAGGTTGAAAGTGTAGAAGAACAATGTGATGTGAATGGGGAAGACAGATTGAATGTGGAAAATGGAGTGAATGTGGAAAATTAAGTGAGTGTGGATGATGGAGTCAGTGTGATTTTCTCTTCGAGTAGTAGTCCTTTGGAGCTATTCATTGGTATAGTATTTGACGAACTGGAAGATGCCCAAGCATTTTACAAGGCATATGCAAGACGAAAATGTTTTGCAATTTGGACCAACCATACTTGATTGTCAAAAGATGAGAAAATACTAATTGCAATAGACTATATTTGCTCAAGGGAAGGATTTCGGCAAGAAAGTCAGAAACAAAAAGAATGAACAATTCCTGAACCCGCTGAGACAAATATTCGATGTAAAGCAATAATGAGAATAAAAAAAGTATTGAAAAGGGGATAGTATGCAAGTTTGTACTTGAACATAATCATGCTCTACTTACACCGAAAAGTATGAGTTTGTTCCGTGGACATAGGCGAGTTACTAAAGTCCAAAAAAAACTTATTATGATTTTGAATGAATCTAGTGTACCGACAAGGAAGATAATGTTGGTGTTGAGTAAAGAATCAAGTGGAGACTTTCACGTTGGTTTTATTGGCTAGGATGGTGAAAATTACTTGGATAAAAAAGGAGAAAATTATTTGAAGAGAGGGATGTACAAATGTTATATGCCAACTTTCTTAATCAACAGTGCAAAGAATCTGGCTTTGTGTACTCCATGCAAGTTGATGAGGATGGGTGTATATGAAGTTGTTTTTGGACAGATGCCCGATCAAGAGTTGCATACTAATATTTTAGAGATGTTGTTATATTTGATGCCACGTACCTGACCAATATTTATAAGATGTCATTTGTGCTGTTTTCAAGAGTTAACCATCATCACCAAACTATAATGTTTGGTTGTGCTTTGTTAGTTAATGAAACAGCAGAATCATATACATGGTTATTGAGAACATGACAAAAGACAATGTTTGGACATGCTCCTTCAACTATAATTACTGATGATGACAAGGCGATAATGAAGGTCATTGTAGAGGTACTCTCAAATATGACTCATAGGTTGTGTTTGTGGCACATTTTACAAAAAGAACATGAGAACACGAAATTTTGGGCAATTACAACTGAGGATGCAGCATGTACATGTCACATGTTTGAGTTTATGGAGATTCTTTGTAGGAAAATCGTATGTGTTCTTGATAAGAAAAAGAAATTAAATATATTGCCACAACATTATGCTCTAGAATGATGGACTGTTAATGCTAAGAGTCGACCTATTCCCGACATACCACATTCTGAAGGGCAAGTCCTGACACAAGATGATCCTCTTTTGAGAAAAACTAAGTTGATGATACAATTTTATGATATTGCAAAACTTGGATCGCAGTCAACAGACAAACTCAACCACCTCTCTCTTGCATTAGAGAAGGTCCACAAATAGTTACTTATGATGGAAGATCAGGTAGATATTCAGGAAAAAATTTTGTATGGTGGGGAGTCAACCAATCATTCTCATATGTTAAGAAGTTAAGTTGTATCGAACTTTTCACAAACGGTCCAGAATCCTCCACGAGTGCCAACAAATAGATGATCAAAATCTTTAAGAGAAAATAATCCAAAGGAAACTCAAACAACAAAAATACGTTGTAACATTTGCAAGAATGAAGGACATGCTAGGAACAACTGTCCTTCAGTGAGATATATAAGTATCTTATAAATATTTGTGTTTTATTGGTCTTTAATCATAGAAGTAAATATTTTTTGTGTTTTGTTGTAGTTTATGTAAGGATCTTGGGCCAACAACTGACAACATATTGCAAAATTTGGATTCTTAGTGCAAATTTGCTTAAGTGTGATATGTAACATTTTTTTTTTTGTCTTTTGTTATGTCTTGGAAAGTTAATTTAACATCTTTTTTTCGCAAAGTTAGTTTAACCCCTCTTTATTTTGATGTGATAGGGAAGAAGGTAGTAGATTGTGAGCTTTGAAAAGTGGATTGAAGCTTTGCTGCTTTTATTTCATAGTCTTTCATGTGTTTTGGAAGTGTTTATTTCATTGTATCCAAGATATTCAAAAGGTGGATGAAACTAAGATGTGGATGCCTTAGTGCTTTATGTAAATCTGAATGTACCGAAACAATTAACTTTTATTTATTTTTAAGTAATTCTAAATGTTTTGAAACTATCTTTTTATGTGATTTTGAAGAATGTGATATTTATTATGATCTTCTCTTTTGCTGCTCAGATTGTATTTGAAAAATGTCCGCCAAAACTTTCATAACATGTCCAAAAATATGTACAAAACATTTCCAAATCATGTTCAAAACATGTCCAAAATTCTCATAGCATTGACCACATGTCCATTACATTGACCACATGTTCATTACATTCAGCTAAAAAAGGTGCTCTAAAAATTACAACAGGTTACATGAGTCGTAGCACTAGCCAACATATATTGTAATTTTTCAGATACATAACGATTACAACACAAATTATCATAAAAATAAACCATGACAAGAACAACACTTTTAAGGTTCCCTTGTACTTTTTCTCCATTGCTTTAAATTTGGTTTGTTCGATCTCTACACGTTTATGAAGTACCCTCTCATTCCTTCGTTGAGCTAAATCCAACGTCATCGTACAACAGTTGTTTTGTTCACTTTGAAAATCAATCCATTTGAAAAATCCACATTGTTTATTGATTTTATAGTTTAGACAATTGTAAAATCTTCTACCAAAACTATTAGCTTTTCTAAAAATCCGTAACTTCGATTGAATGCCACAATAACAAAGTGGTCTCTCCAAGCTAGTTTTTTTCCCCTCTTGCAGTCCAAGAACTTGAACTGGAAAGAGAACCTGCATTTGTCATTTGCTAAAGAAATCCAAAATCAGAACCACTATTATCCACAATCAACAAATAACTTAATTTCCAGCAAAGGAAGAAGATTAGGAGATCGTGATAAGGAAAATTCTTCTCATCAGCCATTGTGCCACACCCCACACCCTACGTGTAAACCGAGTTCACTAACAAGTGAACCGGTTCTGCGTTTCAGCCATTCGTTGAATCTTGTCCCCATACGAAGCTTTTCTTTTCGAAATGCATCTTTGTATTTCCCCCCCTCCCTTCTGGCTCATCCTACCCTGAAGGGTTTCCTAATTCGTAACCGACATAGAAACCTCACCTATAAATCTTCTAGTTTCCCATGAAATTTCCTCACACATGCAGGAAGCACTCACATCAGCCACGACCAAATGCAACAGAAACCAAGAACAACCACGTTCATATAGCAACCCCACACCAATGGAGGACCATGTCACACGGCTTTGCACCCTTGCGACATCTCAACTGTGGCCAAGCTGTAGACAGGTTGTGACGGCAGGACGTCCTCTACCGTCAGACCACCCAATCACGGCAACCCTGCAAACACCCTAGGCCCGACACTGTCTTTCTCATGCACGTAAGCAGTGAGCCACCCGAAGCCACTGTCCATGAACAAATTGCAACCGACGAATTAGCCTCTTCCACCACCATGAAACCATAAGCCATTACCAGTCCATAACTGCCACCTTCCCTCAACCACAACCAACCTCAAGCTCATGGCAGTGTCCTCCCCACCGTGCAGCGAAACCGAAGATAATCATCACACACCCTGTTCCACGGCAAACTAGAAGACCTGCACACCCAATGATTGTCGAGGGATGCCTGTAATCACTGCAACTACCACGAGCAGCAAGAGACCAACGTGAGCTCACCTCGCACTAGTAGCTGGAGCTCACGTTGCTACACCAAAAGATCTTGACGCACGACGCCAAAGCTCGGTTCGATCACCACCTCACTGGAAAGCATCGAGAAAGTCACATAAATTTTAATTTTAATTGTTATTATATATCTTAGGACATTGTTAATTTATACCTGTGTAATTTTACTTGTTTATATAATTGTTTATATAATTGTTATTATATAATTTTAAATGTTATTATATAATTTTAATTATTATCATTCTTAAATTATAATTTTAATTGTTATACTTAATTGAGTGAGTTATTTATTTATATAGAAAATAAGTATATAATTTCTAAATAAGCATTTATTTGATCCTTATTTATTTACTCTCTATTTTATTTTAAATAAGTATATTTATTTATTCCAACTATCTACTTATTTGGTGGGTTCAAGACATTTTTCTTGAAGAGTATTTTACTTTATTTATTTATATAGATATATATATTTAATAATATAATGGTTTGGAACCTCACAATAGTAAGAATATTTAATAAGTTATTATTAATTATAGTTATTATATGTATATTATATTTTATATATAGTTAAGTTATATACTTATAATTTGCATAATAATCATATTCTAACTAAATTAGTATGAATATATTATATATATGTATTAAATATTAAATATTAATTCTCATATTAAATATATATTAAATGTTTTTAATTTTAACTTAAATTAAGTTCCTAAACTTATAATTTTCTTGTTAAAGAACAAATTAAAAAACATCAAAACATATTATATAAAAAAATTCATACAAATCCACAAACTAAACACAATATATTTCTAACTATATAAACATATTCAATAAAAATTCACAAATAATAATCATAATATTTCAAATCCATATCACAACATATTCACAATATTCCTACACCAATATTTCTAAACATATTAATTCATCAATAAATACCATAAACTCACGAAATATTTACAAAATTCACAAACAATAATCACAACATTTCAAGAGTAAGTATAAACACAAGACAATTTTCCATTTTAATAGTAAGCATAAGCACAACACAATTTTTCACATTAATTCATCATATTACACAATCCATATCGCAAAGATTTCCTTCTAATTCATCAATATAAACAATTTAATTCCTTCTAATTCATCAATCCCCAATTGATACATATTCACTATGTATATATACAATCAAAATTCACTACTCAACTCAAAATACTCTACCCATATCCAATTCATCAAAGTCCTTCAAAAAACTCACATTATACACATCCCATATTCATCATTATCCACAATAAAATCACAACAAAATGTATAAACATATTGCTAAAGTTTAGAAATATACCTAGTACTCACAATATCCTCATACAAATCAAAAGTTTTGAACTTGCCAAAACAACCAATCTTTAAAAAACATACAACACTAACTTGTTAGAGACATATATATATATATATATATATATATATATATATATATAAAACAAGACAAATATCATAAAATTCAAAAAACGAAAAAAGAAAAAGAGTTTTTCCTTACCAAAATCAATGGAGCTAGAGTTCCAAAATATTAACCCTCTCTCACTCAACTCTCTCTCACTCTAACCCACGATCCTCTCTCACTCAACTCTCTCACTCTAACCCTCTGTCACTCTAACCCACGACCCTCTCTCACTCAACTCTCTTTCACTCTAACCCTCTCTCTCTAACCCTTGACCCTCTCTCATCCTCTCTCTCTCTCTCTCTCTCTCTCTCTCTCTCTCTCTCTCTCTCTCTCTCGATTATTTTTGCGCACGGGAGAAGCAGCAAAAATGACTCTGCTTCCCCCCGTGCGTGTATTCATGCAAAATCTAAATCATTAGATAGAACGTTCGAACGTTTAAGTTGTACGTTCAAATGTTAACATATTCCGCCCAATTTTTTGGTGAAACGTTCGAAAATAAATAAATTTAAGCTAAAGTTTTGGCAGATAACGTTCGAACGTTAAATATACATGTTTGAACGTTACTTCCTATGACAGAGCCCGAAATTGAGCGGAAAATTTCCCGCAATTTTATTTTCATGTTCGAAGGTAGAAAAATTTAACGTTCGAATGTTTATAACTTTCCTTGCAAATTTCATCGATTCACGTTCGAAGGAAAAATTTTAACGTTTAAACGTTTCAACTCATCTTAGAGGTTAGGAAATCGAGCAGGAAATTTGCCGCATTTTTCTTCTCGTGTTCGAACATAAATCGATTTTCTCTTATATTTCATCGATTCACGTTCGAATGTTAAATTGGAACGTTTGTACGTGGAAAGCTCATCATAGATTTGAGAAAATCGAGCGAGAAAATGCCGCATTTTATTTTACGTTCGAACTCCAATAATGTACGTTCAAACGTGAATGTATATTTTTGGGCATATAATCTCTTTTTATAATGTACGTTTGAATATAGTCTCTTTTTATTTTTAAAAAGTTGAGAAAAATACTAATATTTTGTGACTATTTTCTTCTTTCATATAATCTTGATTGAGATATTATTTGTTAATTTAAAATTCTTCTTACTCAAGGAGTATATTTGGGTATCATCGCCAATGACTCTGATACCAAAGACGTATATGTTAATGTTGTTAGTAATATTCTAACTTATAGTCAATAAAATATGGTCTAGAAAAGATTATAAGAATGATTGTATGTCTTGTTATAAATGCATACATGAATTTAATTATATTGTGAATTGTTTTTCCATTATACATATAGTATTAGTGTATAGTATTAGTATATATCTAATAGTAGTAGGATAAGTACTAATTAATATACGTAATAATATATATGGTATTAGTATATACAGTATTAGTGTATAAGCATATAGTAACATACACTATATATATACTAGTTATTATTATATTACACTATAATAATTCTTAATATATTGTGTTATATATTATAACATTATACCATATAATATATTAGTATAGTATTAATTTAATATTATATGTTATATACTAATAGCATTACTATATAGTATTAGTATACTAACAACAACAATATACTATACTATATATAATGCTATATAATGCTATATATATATATATGAAATGAGAATATGTTATCAAACCTCATCCCTCTCTAAAAACCATTATGTTTCTAGCTCACCAAGTTTCTATCAAATGGTGGGAAAAATACAATTATAATCATGTCTTAAAAATGTTTTCAAACGTTACCAAGACTCCAGAAGTTCTAGTTCAACAGATTTCAAGCGCAATTAGCATCCATTACCAACAAGAAAGATTTGAAAAAATTAGCCGAAGCAATGTCACAAGTTTCAGATAGTGACAATGAAGAATAAGCACATCATCTCGACAGATTATCTCCATTACAACAACCTGCATTATCACCAGCCCATCAGGCCTCTCATTCTCAATAGGCATCTCATTCTCAGGGTAACTTAGCCGCCTCTCCTTCTCAAGATTACTCACCCTACATGGAATCTCAAGATCCGTTTGATCTGGAATTAGCAAATTATGATCCCCAGATTATGTGATTCTAGAAGATTATTTTTCATGTCAGATTATTGTTCAGAAAGACAACAAATGACTTTGTACATATCAGTTCACGTGTCCTGTACTGTGTTAGTTTGTTTTTAGTGTCTTCTGTTACTGTTCTTGTTTTTAGTGTCGGCTGATACTATTCATGTATAATTAGAATTACTGTGTTGTACTGTTCTAGTATTTATATAAAGGGGTTCGCGAAGGAAGAAGGGCATTCAGAATTTCCCATCTGAAGCCTTTTCCTCTCTCGCTCAAAACACTCAACTCCAGTCCTCCTCACTCTGTAAATCTTCCTTTCTTTCTTTCTTCATGTTTTCTGCTTCTAGCTCCTCTGAGAATTAGTCTCATTGAAAGTATTATGTTTTAATGAAGAAGTTTATTTTGTATATATTTTCTATATTATCTACTTCTTCATGCATATGGTCGGTTATACTGCCTGCTCTATCTGCTATCATGCATATGGTTGGTTTTACCGCTCTCCTATAAAACCCACTATTAAAGAAGTAAAAGAAACTCCTTTATTTGTTCCCCATGAATATAAAAGGTTGAAAAGCTATTTGGATTGTTCCGTCTGCTTTTTGATCTATATATTCAAGATCATCCATAGAATTATTTTCTATCTTAGGTAATGGAGTAATATTCTCTAATTGCCATTCATTAGGAAGAGTAATTTGATTCCACTTGATTTGTTTATGAATTTGTACACTAGAGTTTTGTGTACTAGATTGTAATAATAATGTATATCTTTTTGGACTGGTAATAAGAGCTTGTGGTTCTAATGTTGTTTTCAATAATTTATAATGGATCCTATAAACTACTGTTAAAGGATGTGATCCTTTCATCATCTGATAACCGTTTGTTTTAATATTTAATGTTAAAGCATGTAAAATATTAGCATCGAATAATGAAAGAGAATAATTGAGATAACAATTAAAATAAACTGGTCCTTCGAACAAGCTTGATTCTACCATTCCAAGTAATGAATCATGAAAATTATAATGTCTTCCATCTCTTAAACAGAGTAATACTGAGGTGTTTAGTCCACTTCTAGTGAGTAGTTTTATAGCTACTTGTACTAGTCCAATATGTATGAAAGAATATTTATGTTCTTTGTGATGTTTAATTGCTTCTTTTGTTAATAATTGTAACGATTCATAATCATTATTTAAACTAATGGTTTTTTCTACTGTTTTAATTGTATAATTTGTAAGAAATAATAATTTAGAAGAAAAAGTAAAATGTTTGTATATTTGATTTTTTGAAAAATTAGGAATTGTCCAGTCTTGTAGATTTCTTTCTATATCTATTATACTATAATCTTCCTGGTTGATGTTATCAGGTTCTATGGGGATACTAGTAGTGGATTCATTAGGTTTGAATAAAGAATTCTTTGAGACATGTTTTTAAACAAAGATTTCCTATATACAAAGAGAAATATGTAAATTAAGAACTTGAAGGAATACCACCGGAACCACCCTTAAAGCCTTAAAAAGGAGGGTATTCTTCATAAATAATTTGATTATTCTCTCCTTTAATCCATTGATTAGTAGTCCTGTTTATAGTAGACAATTGATTTGGTTTTTATATCTCAAAACATGTAAAGAAAGGTATATTAATCTCTATTTTCTCTAAATACTGTATTTATTTTTCTTGAATATAATCTCTTTCTATTTTTGTAAAAGTTGAGAAAAATACTAATCTTTTGTGATTATTTTCTTCTTTCATATAATCTTGTTTGATATATTTTTTATTAATTTTAAATTCTTCTTTATTCAGTGTATATATTTGGGCATCATCTCCAACTACTTGTGAATATGTTGGAGAAGAAAGTTCATTTTCAGGATTATGAGATATTTTACCTTTTATATTGCTATTTTCCTTGCTGTTTAATATTGAATTATATATTTTATGATGGATAATTATTATGCTCATAGTATTGATTTTCGTGATTTATATGAGTTAAAATGTCTAGATTATAATCTAAGATTTGAATTATAAATATTGATGAATGACATAAGAAATCTTAAGAGACAACAACAATTGATGAGACAAGATTATACATTAATGATGACTAAATATCATGTATATCAAAGTAGACAAGCGGCAATAGAATACAATGAAGCTGATTGCAACTTCTTAAGAAACGAAATTAAAAGTGTAAGAAATCATTTAAGGATTCTTGCTTTATAAAAATTAAAAAAAAAAAAAGAGTAAGAAATCACTGATATAGATTTTTTACAAAGATAACCCATAACAAAAGAGAATGAAGTATAATGGGAAACTTGTGTTGGTAAGCCATGAAAAACTGATAGTCAGCCCATTCTTGCTGGAAGGCTTTAATATATTATGTTATATATTATAACATTATACCGTGTAATATGTTACGGTATAATATGAAGTATACCGTATAATATATATTATAATATAATATTAGATTACGTTCGGGATATGTTATAGTATACATTATAATATATAACATATATTAATAATAAAATATATTAGTAATATATTTTTGTGAATTAAATCGCCAAACGTTCGAACGTGACTCAGAATGACGTTCGAACGTTTCGTGTATATAAGCCCAAAACCAAAACGGGAAACGTCATTCTTAGAACTAAACCGTTATCTCTCAACCGTCAAACCGTCGCTACCGCCATCGAACCCCGCCACAACCGTCACAAAAAGGTAGGCATCCCTCTTTTGTCCTCTTACATGTATTTTTTTAAAATTTTGTAGGATTTTGTGCAAATCGAACATTAGTGGTGGCTGAATTTTCAACTCCATTTTCCGGCCACTATGGGTTGCCATTAGCCAAATGGTCACCGTAGAACCCAGCATACATTATTTCGAGAATGACTCAACCATTCTGTGTCGAAACGTTCAAACATTTTAATAGAACGTTCGGACGTACGACGTTTCAATTTCATAGTCGTTATGTCTTCCATGTTTGAACATATATTTTGTACATTCGAACATTAATTTTCGAAGCATTTACGTTTGAACATTGAATGTTAACGTTCGAACGTAAATATTTAGTAATGTTTGAATGTAAAAGAATACGTTCGAACTGGAAGGCATAATGTTCGAACGTAACACATTTCAAAATTCTTATCCGTTATACCCTTAACGTTCGAACGTGTATATTATATTATATTCGAACGTTAATATAACTTTTATTTAAAGAACGTACATCTTTCTTTAGATAAAACGTTCGAACATCAAGTTATATTATGTTTGAACGTTAATGCAGAGCAATTTAAAATTAATACGAAAGATGCATCAATAGTACTAATAATTTTTTTTTCCTTTTCTATTTTCAGGATATGGCTCATCTTTTGCATACCAGGAAACGGGGGAGGGAAGGAGCCATTGAGGACACTATTCGAATCGGGGCTCGTACTGTTATGGTGGAGCGAAAGGTCCCGATCAATGAGTTTGATGAGCTCAGATGGGAGCATCAAACTCATTGATCGGAGCAGATGAACCTCAGAGATGTGTTCATCAGTAGAGACTGGGGAAATATCTACACATTGAGGGAAAAGCTATACCCTCAATGGTTCGGGAGTTCTATATGGGGACGTGCTTTATGTCTCAAGACGCATTCTCTCACACCGTGACTGTATGCGGTGTTTCGTTTGAGATTTCACCGGATGTTATCGCCGAGCTCCTCGGGATTCGTCAAGTAGTTGAGACATCTACTACAACTGACTCTCAGACTGGCGACACAACTGTCGTTCGCACATCCACATCTGCACAAGGCACATTTGATGCAGATGTAAGCACTTCTGCATCATCTACTGGCCTAGTTGCCAAAGATGCAGAACAGTATGAGGCTGAGGATACTGACCGTGAGGCTAGGGATGATGACCAAGACGAGGATTTCTACATCCCTACTGGGAGAGGCCACACGCAGATCGAGAGGAAGAACGCCTTCAACCAAATACATCTACTACCTTTCTTTCGTATGTTGCAGCTTATTGTTGCAACAAACTTGGATCCTGTGGCACATAAGACCACATTTAGTTGGACTCGGGCACAGTTTTTTATACGAGTGGCACGTGGAGATCCCATCGATTTGTCACTGCGCATCTTTGAGAGGATTCGTTACGAGGTGAGCATTGTCTCTACGGACAACATCCCATATGGTGTCATCATCAGTCGGCTATTACTTACTCGGAGAGTGCCACTCCAGCCGGAGGAGCGGGTTACAGATCAAATGAGCCCCCTCGACATGAGCACGCAT
The DNA here is from genome assembly GCA_961763995.1 of Juglans cinerea. Classification (NCBI taxonomy): domain Eukaryota; kingdom Viridiplantae; phylum Streptophyta; class Magnoliopsida; order Fagales; family Juglandaceae; genus Juglans; species Juglans cinerea. The sequence continues at coordinate 10,768,057 of CAUIVZ010000006.1, forward strand.
CGACGTAGCATTGGACAGGCGAGGGGGTATCCTTGACGTCAGCCACCCCCTGTAGTGGATCTAGTTCCTCCGACACAACTAGGGCCCAGTGTGGGGAATAGTAGTCAGCAGCCGACGAGTACATCTGCAGGAGATGCGCGACTTGGGTTGATGTGGTGATCTCACAGTTGATTGCACATATTGATCGACAAATCGTGGCTATAAAGGAGTCTGTCACCGAGATAGCCCATCGTGTAGGTTTCCTTAATGAGAAGGTTGATAGCTTGACTAATGAGATACAGAATACGAATTTCGTGAACAACGCGTTTGTCTGAGTGTTGTTTACGAAATTCTATCATATTTTGTAGCTTGCTTTTAATATATGTAAGGAACAATATGTTTTAATATATCTATTATTTTTTAATTTCAATTCTTAATCTTTTTTAATGTTAGATTTTCCAACTTTAATACTAAATCACTTCACTTTAGATATATATAAACGTAAATATATATTTATATATGTATATATAAATATATATTTATATATATAAATATATAATTATATTTTACAAATTGTGTGTATATAAATATATAGTACAATTTTTTAGATTTGTTCACAAATTATGTACTATAAAAACTACATAAATTTTAAATTAGAGTCATATTTAATTTAAATTTACAATTAACATTTGAACGTTACTTACTAACGTTCGAATATTAACGCCAAAACATTTCACGTTTGCATGTAAGTAACCACAATGTTCGAACGTATATGTGACGTTCGGACGTAAATTTCCTCTCTGTTCGAACGAAAAAAAAATCATATTTTTTGTGATGGTTTTCAAAAACCGTCACAGAAAATATTTTCTAAAGATGGTTTGGTGACTATCACAATTTCTCAATCATCTTTAAAAAGTAATTATATTGTAGTATGTACGGGGAATCAGATTGCCGGTGGAGAGGCCAAGAGGATGGAATTCACCTTTATAATCATGAAAATGACGTATACCGCTTGAAGTATACGTGGGAAAAATGATAAAGTTGAAGGCAAAGATCATAAAGGGGTGCGTCTTTTTCTTTCAATAAATAAGCTTATTATGGAAAGCACTTTCTTCCAACTTTTCCTTTAATAAGTAATCGTTTAAATTCAAAATTCACTTCAATTTATCTCATCTTATCATTATAATTTTTTTAAATTTTTATATAAAATATAATAAACAATTCAACTTTTTTAAATCCTAAAACAATTTTCCTAAATTTCTACATAAAATATAATAAATAATTAAATTTTATTCTACTATTTATAAACCATCTCAACTCTTCTATGAATACAAACTAAGTAAGATTTCTCGAATAAAATACTAGCAGAAATAACTCAAAGTGCCTAGGAGAGAATTAAATACGGGAGAAGATGCTAGCTAGCTCATGTATTTCTTACATATTAAATTTAGTGTTGTCCTTGAAAAACGGCTAGTTGTTACTTTTAACTAGCTACTTGATCAATAATGTAGCAATAATGGTTACTGTTCTAACATTATACAACCCACAAGTAGGAAATCATAATTGTTCTAATATATATTATATATATATATATATATATATATATATATAGCATAGAATATTACCAAGTGATCTTACAAATTTAAATAAGAAAACTATTCTCATTTCTCACTTTTAATTACATAGTGAATAGATGCAATGTTGTACCAAATTTGACTTCCTCTATGCCATTGCTAGCTGCCTCGGAAGTCATGATGAGACTTTGTTATTTTGATTTTGATTTTTAATTTGATGTGTTTAAATTTAATAAAAAATATTATTATATTTTTAGCCTATCACTACTCATATTTTGAACTTCATTAGTAGACATCCTACCGATCGACAAAACAGCCAATATATAATAATAAATAAATAACTGCATGTGTTTATCATTTTCTTAATACCAAAGACCACTAAAAAGAATAAAGAAATAACTGGCATTGTATTGTAGTCAAACCACAAGCAACCTAGACTACAATTAGATAGGGGTACCACGGTCGATTCATGATGAAATTCAATAATATTACCGCAAATTATTACCAAAAAGGCTAAGAATTCTAAAGAAACTCAGGGATATTTCAGTCCAGTTATTACCTGATCAATTGTAATCATCCACCTCTAACTCACATCTCTCTCTCTCTGTTTTTTTTTCTTTTTTTAAAAGACTTACAGAAACTTATATAAAATGTAGATTAGGATTATTATTAGAGAAAATATATTTACAACTGTGAATTGTGCAACTGTCGCGTAATCGTTTTGAAATCATGAAATCCATATGAAAAAAATCAATTTTTTAATAGTAGACCCCACTATTTTTCAAAACGATTACGCGACGGTTACACACTACACAATTGTATATAAAATTACTCTTCCTCGTATGAAAAAGATGAAACCCAACGTATAGGATAATTTTTTTTTTTTTTCGTTTTAAAACTTGTTCCATCCGTGACAATTGATTTATCATCCCACTCGCAAGCTGTCTCTCGAGTCTTCTTCGCCAACGACGGGACTTCATAATCCCTCCTCAGAGAGGACTCGCACAGGGACGAGGGCTGAGATGGTGGGAGAAACAGCGAAGAAGCTGGGTCACTTTCTTTTGGTGACAGTGCTGCTGATGATGATGATATTCTCGTCGCACACGACTCGCTGGGGAGCGACTGCTTCTTCAATCCAGCTTGAAAACGGCACCCGCACCGCCCTTGATTACCACGGCCGCATGGAGGAGCCAGAGTTGCTCTTCGATTCAGAAATAAGCAGGATGCTGGCCGTTAACTATCAGAGTGCCACTTCTGGCACTAACAACCCTAATAAGCCTGCAGTTTCCGACTGTGGCCGACCTCCAAAGTACATAAGCTGTCTTCCCAGACCAGGTAAAAACCTCGGAGATTGTCGTTCTATCTACAGCCGTTGCAAATAAATAAATAAAACTTTTCTACTCTTAAATAAATTAGTCTTTGGGGCTGTTTGTTTGATTGTTTTCCACTGTAGCTTCTGATCATGCTTTTAAGTGTAATAATGAATATCAGTTAATTGCTGCGGTGGAAGCTTTTGCATTTGCTACTTATATAATTTGTTCTTTTAATTTGTTTTCCTTTTTAGCTTCTGATCATGCGTTCAAATGTAATAATGTAAATCAGTTAATTGCTGCTGTGAAGGCTTTTGGTTCTTAAATTGTTCTTATGGAGTACTAAGAATGGCGTCGCTATTGGATCTGCTAATTTGGAAGTCATTCCAAATTGCTACATCAAGTTTAGCTTGTTGTGGTCTCGAGGGGTGGTGACCATTGCTCCACCTTCTTCAAATATTGGAGAGTATTTTTCCAAGCTCACTAGTTACAAGAAAAATAGGTATTTGTAATCATTTTTTTGCGACGAAAAAGATTATTTACGATGAAAACAGATTTTTTAACTAGAAATAATTAATTCGCTGGAAATAACTGCATAGTCGCAAATAAATAGTTTTCTTGTAGTGTTAATTAATTAATATATGGTCTCCATAGGTTTTCTTCACCATATTTACCAACATCAATATATTGGGAACCTTCATATATATTCCTCAAATACACGTTTTGCAATAACTTATACAAACAACAGAAATTGATTAACATCTAAAGCACGGATAATAAGTAAAGAGAGTTTAAAATAATCTCGATCCACTCCACAATAGTGTTCTAAGGTCTCTGAAGGTGCTCCACAAAGGGGACATTGCATTTCCTCCTCTAAATTTATGTATTTACCTGATGACAAGGATGTCAAGGGGATATATGTCCCGAGAAGTCTGCTAACAAACTATCAGATGAAGATAAGCTTAAGGAATACAAAACTGTTGTTGTTACTTAACTTATCCTCTGTTATGTTCACTTATCTTCTGTTATTCAAATATTTAGTTACGTGACTTATCTATATGTTGTAATTCAAAACTTATTAATCATCTATATATACATAATCTATACAAGATACCTGGTATCAATTGAACCAGCTTTACCTTTAAACTTTATCTTGGTATCAGAGCAAACTTTGCTCATGCACTTCGATCCTATATGGCCTCACCTATGTCCTTTGCTATTCCTTCCTTTGTTATTCCAAACATCACTCCTTTGGTTTCTGTCAAACTAGATGGAACCAATTATTTGAATTGGACTACTCAATTCATTCCTGTTCTTAGAAGTCATGATTTAATGAGCATTGTTGATGGCTCTGTAGTCTGACCTCCTCAATTTCTTGTTGATTCCACTGGAAAATCTACTTATGATCTAAATCTAGATTATCTGGTTTGGCAGAAGAAAGATCAATTCATTTTGGCATGGTTAAATGCCACTCTCAGTGAGAAAACCCTTTCTACAGTCTATGGACTTACAACGTCCAAAATGGCTTGGAGTGCATTAGCTAGCAGATTTGCCCCTCAATCTCGATCTCGTATTTCCCATCTCAAAAGAAAACTCCAAACTTTACAGCAAGGTTCAAAAACTTGTTCTGATTATTTGTTGCTAGCCAAAAGCTAGTCTAATCAGCTTGCATCATTAGGGAAACCTGTTGATGAGGAGGACTTGATCACCTATGTTATTGGAAGTCTCAATTCCATCTACAATCCCTTTGTAACCTCTCTCAGCTTTTCCACACGAGATAATCCCATTTCTTTTGATGATTTTCAAACTGAATTGCTCAACTATGAGCAATTACTTGACTCTCAAAACAAAACACTTCCCACTAATGGCACTCAGTTTGCATTCTTCACACACAAACCAAAGTTTCACCATAGCAAGAAACACAAGTTCTCTCATCAGCAAGGTAAACCACCAATCTACTCTAGACCTTCTCCTAATTCCACTTCTGGCTATCAATAAGCCAAACCTCAGTCCTCTAGCAGTCCATTCCCTTCTAGCAAATTTCTACCATTTCAGATATGTGGCAAGCCAAATCATCAGGCTCTTTATTGCTACTATAGAATGGATTTTTCATATCAAGGTAGACACCCACCAGCACAGTTGGTAGCTATGGCAGCACATACTCATGTTGAACAAGAAGTTGAACAACCTTAGTACCTTGACAATGGTGCTAATAATCATATTACAGCTGAGCTAGAGAATTTAACCCTACAGAAGCAGCCTTATCAAGGCACTGACAAGGTTACAGTAGGCAACAGAGGAGGTCTGCTCATCACCAACACTGGTTCCTTTATGGTCCTCAACTCCAAAACTAAATTCTTTCTGCACAATATCTTACATTGTCCTAATGCATCTTCTAATGTCCTATCCATCCAAAAGTTTTGTAGTGACAATAATTGCTACTTTGTTCTCACTGCTTCTCATTTTTTTGTGAAGGACATACAGACCAAGGAAATTCTTCTTCAAGGGCAGAGTGAAGCAGGCTTATATCCTATGTATCTAAAGCAGTTGAAAATCAACAAATCAATTCCAAAAACCGCTCTTGTTTCCTCATTCACTGCATTGCAAGGTGTCAAAGCTCCAATTCATATTTGGCATTCCAGATTGGGTCATGCTTCTCAGTCAACTGTCTCTAGACTAATTCGAGAATCTATGTTACCTGTTTCTGGTTCTATCAAATTTCTTCATGTTTGTGAGTCATGTCAAGTAGCTAAGAGTCACAAGCCTTCTTTTTTTTAGTCCAATAGCAGATCCACATTTCCTCTTGAGTTAAGACACTCTGATGTTTGGATCTCTCCAGTTTCTTCAGTTAGTGGCTGTAAACTTTATGTTCTATTTATTGATGATTTTTCAAGGTTTACATGGTTGTTCCCTTTAAAGTTCAAATCTGATGTTTTTACTTTTTTTTATCAAGTTTAAACAACTAGTAGAAAACCTGTTCTCCAGAAAAATTAAACAACTTCTAACTTATAATGGGGGAGAATACCTATCCACTGCATTTCAAAATTTTTTCTCTACAAATGGAATATTGCACAAGCTCACTTGTCCTTATACATCTGAGCAAAATGGAATATCTGAAAGAAAACATAGAAATATAACTGAGACATGCCTATCCCTTCTAGCTCAATCTCAAACTCCCTAGGGAACCTTCCATAGCATGTTGTAGCTTCAATCTCCCGTGAATGTGTGCACTCCAGAGCTTTAGTTTACCATTCCTTAGCCTTTAGTTTTCCATGGTGTAGCCAAGTAATTTGGTTCTTCTAGTCCAAGAGATAGGCGACTGACTTGATTGTGAAGTCCACTTTTGTGCTTGGGATGATCCATCTCTCTTCATCTTTAATTGGCTCTCGTGGAAAGTAATTCTAAGGATGCTATTAGGCAATTTATTATCAAATGCATGTTTGCTACTCGAACGTTAATTTGGATCTTGGATTTCTAAATGGGAAGCCTGCTGAGGTTTATGATTTTCTAGACTGGAAAGTCGGTATCCGCTGGTCTTCCAAAACCCCAATAGCTAGATCATCTTCCACCTCTATACTATAGCATACACCTTGTTTGATTATGTCTTTGCAATCCACGATATATGCTCTTCCATATCCATGAAGCCTAGAAAGATCTTTGAGTATTATTCACTAGGATTCTCCCCTTCAAGTATTTGTGATTTAAAGCTTGGACACACAAGGAGTAATTTTTTGGTCAAGATAGCCCATCCCAAATTGGCTATATTGTAGGCTCTGTTGATATCGTACATTTTTGGGAGTCCCAAGCCTATACCGACTCCTTTGCAAGACATGTCATGTCCCAAGCCTTGGATGTCAAGTTATTTTTTTTTCATCCCAAAAAACTCTGGTTTCGTTCCAAAATACTTCTTAGGACGTAAAATAATTATCCCAAAGTCGTTCCAATAACAGTATCCCAAAAGGTATTTTGGGACAAAAATAACAATTTAGTCCAAAAAAATATCTTTCGGGACGAAATTGAGCAAAACTATTTGATTGAATTTGAATGGAACATTTTTTTTGGGACAATTGAATTTCGTCCCAGAATCACGTTTGAGCAGTACAAACATTACGGTCAATCGTCAATTATGTTCGAATGTGTCCTTCGTGAGTGGTCGATCTATAAGTTCGCTCCTGCATAGAAGTTGTAAATATTTGGAAGCAAAAATTATAAATAGGACACGTAAAACAATTCATTTAATCATCTGTATCAATTTCAATTGACCATTTGCCCTCACCATCTGTAGATACTTCAGATGACTCAACATTTTGCTCAACTGTCGCATCAACAATTACAGTCTCAATATCTTCCCTATGTAATGGAATCATCTAATACTGGCTCAAATCTACAAACAAGTTAAAGACGAGTTGACTCTCTTGGTATGCTACTTGAGTAGATCAGGGATCATCTTCTTCATCATCTTGTCCCTCTATCTCGGGGATAACATCATATATATTTCTTGGAGAAAACTTTTGTACCACTCGCTATTGATTTCCTGACTCAAAATCATCTAAGTAGAATACTTGAGAGGTTTGGGAAGTCAAAATAAAAGCATCATTTTCATACCCATTTTTCGATGTATTAATACTCAAGAAATATCCATAATCGTGCACTTCCCTTCAAGGATTGCTTAAATCTCAACAATCACACTTAAGCAGATACACCACAAGCACCCTAAATATCTCATTTCAATTATATCGACAATAACCTTATAGAAATCAATGTTTTCTCCATCATGACTTCCTTCGACTAGGACACCATCTATTTTGTGTTTTTCTATAGTGCTCTCGACCCATTGTATGATACCTACTTTCTCGAAAAATATATGCTCAATATTGAACAGCACGTCTTGAGGAGTCACGGGTCAATGCATACAATTCGTCTGATATATCGTTTGGATTACTTGCATGCATTTGTACAACCTACATATTGAATAAAGCATAAACATACAAAAATAAACAACCATAATATTTCTTTTGTAATTCAAACTCGCATTTGTAATGTAATTACTCGTTGTTCAAACCATTTCGGGAACTCTTATTCATGTTTCTGGTTTGTATCATTTACTCCTAGCTTTTTTAGCACGTTAATATGATCACTGAAATTGAAGATTACCAAATAATTTATATTCATATAATTTGTTTTTAAGTAAATTATAATATTAATTAACAAATAATAAAAACTTACTTCATGTGGCTCTCTATCTCAGAACAATTGTTTAGCACGTACCATTGAGCTTTCTTGAATCTCTTCCACACAAATCATAACCACGCGCTGCACCAGTGGACATATGTGTTGGGCAAACACAGAAAACCCATTTCTTTATCTTGCTTGGTCAACATCAAAGTTTTTTCCCGGCCGATCAAACCTTGTATCAACTCCATGGAATTATTTGGAATAGAATTTATGCCACTCATCGTCAATATATGTTCGTCGAAGAATGATGGTGGATAAATACTCCAGCTTATACAATATTATAGCAATTTCCCGTTCCATACGATCTAAGACTTCTACATTCAACGTTATAGCACATAAATCTTTAAAAAATGCACCCAGCTTAATCAAAGTCACGCTCACATCTCTTGTCATGTACCCAAGGATACCAATAGGCAAGATACATTGTAAAAATACATGACAATCATGACTTTTTAATCCAGTCATTTTCTAGTCATTTGTTCGCACACACCTTGTTAGATTCAAGGCATAACCGTCCAGTAATTTAATCTTCATTAGCCACTCACAAAATGTAGTATTTTCGTTCATTGACAATGTATACCACCCAATCGGCATGTAGACAGACGAACCATTTTGCTGCAAGTACATTTTCAATATTATTCCCAACCGCTTCAAATGTTTCCGTGAGTTTAATATATCCTTCATTTTGCCTTCAATTAAGATCAAAGTTTCCAACACGGACTCGCATATATTTTTTTAAATATGCATAACATCGAGACTGTAATGCCCGTCCTTGTGGTGGGACTTTAAATTTTTTTTTTTTTAATGAGACGAGAATTACTGACTTTTTTAAAACTTTCTCATTTTCTTCCCAGGATATAAAAGATTCTAAGTTTAAAACTAAAATCTACTGTCTAAATATAAAAAGAGTTTTGTAGCAGAAATCATTAAGTTAAATTACAATGCCTTTTTACAAAAATTGACTTTTATACATTACGTAAAACTTGCCTAGGCTTCAGTCATTCTTCTCTTGAGCCATGTCTGTCCTAACGCTTCTTTCTCACTTTGTCCCTGGGAGGGGGATGGACATACATAAAAACTAAAATGAGTCGAATACTCAGTAAGTATTACATCATATAGTCAAAATATACTAACATAAGATTTCATTCATGCATTCACCATTCCTCTACATACTCTACATAAATATTCATTTCATTTGAAAACATTAAAAGGTGGAATTTTTCTTTAAAAGGATTCTCATTTCATAAAGCATTCCCACACATTGTACATTCATTCATAAAAAAGCTAAAAACCATTCATACAATTATTTAATCTTTACACTTTTCCTCTGGCCGATACACACTATTACGCCCCGTGTGTTGAGGTTAGTGTTCTTTTGGATCCAGATTTCACTCGCGGCCACAGGTTGAGAATCTCTTTTAGTTAAGGGGTAGCACTGGGTTCATTACCAGTACTACTTACGCGGCATTGCAATCTGCCTAGTCCTTTGGTACTATCATTCATTGAGTCATGACTGTTAAGTATTTTCATACATTAAAACATTCATTCATTTCAGTCATTTACTTTCATTCAATCCTTTCAGTCCTTTCTTTTTCATTCATTTTAGTCATCAGTCCATTCATTTCGTAAGCATCATTTAAAAGTATAAGCGTAAACATCATCTCATAGCATTCTTTAAACCTCCTTTCACAGCATCGTTTAAAACTCATTTAAATATCAGTTCATAGCTTCATTTAAAAACATTTTCATCGCATCATTTAAATATCATTTAAAAGCATCAAGCATAAACCACAATGGGATTGATTTAAAAGCCTAATAAGAAATTCACCCAACAATTATCTTAACTCCACAAACAATAGTAACTAACAATCTTTACATAAATAAAACTCTCCACGTGAAATAATAATAATAATAAAATTTTCCACCTAAAATTATAATCTCAATAAATCGTAATCTAAGACGCTCCAAAGTTCGGCTCCTAAATCTTACAACTCGTACTTGGTGATAAAATCGCGTTACCTATAGAACATAAGATATCTTCCACCAATCATTATGAAATATCATACACCATACATAAATCTATGTCATAACTTCAACACCCATTAAATTCATTCCTAGTTTCTTCAAATAAAACTCTATAAAATATTAGACCATTTCCTCTTGAACAAGATGCATCATCAATCTTAAAACCAAAGGTTCCTAACCTCATATTTAGAAACTTCCTTACCTTATGCGCTAAAGCCCATTCAAGTAGTAAGTGCACTTTGACATGCATGTATCTAAATTTTTTTTTTATAATTTTCATTAAAACAATAAAATAAAAAGTTAAAAATACTTACTGCAGAGCAAGACATGCCTTAAGGAGACCTTGGCCTAGATTTATTTTTCACTTTCAACTTTCAAAATCCCTTTTTCCTTGGAAAACGTTTTTTTCAAAGTCTACAGAATCTTCAAATCTGGCTCTGATACCAACTGTAACACCCCACCCCGCTCCCCACGGTTAATAATAAAGTCACTTTTAAAAATTCTCGAGAGCTAGAGTTCTACTACTGAACCTTAACTTAAAAATATTCTCTCTTATTTTAAAGGAAGCACCATGTACAAAAATTCTATAAATAAAATAGATTCGTTTTGTATTAAAATATTGAAATCATAAATGAAAGTGCACGGAAGCATTTATCAAAATTCTTCAAAATCTATGCTAGAAAAATCATAACTTAAAATCTTTGTACATGATTTAAGCCACTATCACGCCTCCCTAGACTAAGTCCAGTCCTGCAGCTCTATCATCATAATTATCCAAACCTGAGGTGGTTTAAAAACATAAAAACAAATTAAAATGAGTCAATGACTCAGTAAGAAACTCATCATAACATAAACATACTTAACATTAGATTTTTGATAAAATATTTCATGCTAAGAACTTAAAATCATGACTGATCATACTTATGTTTATGTTATGCTTGACTGATTTAACTGAATTAGCTTACTGATCTAATTTATCTAATTGATCTGACTTATCTGGCTAACCAACACACTTAACTCTATGTGCAAAATTGTACACTAACTTCCACTATTGCAGCAAAGGAAGCCGACTGTGCAGTACTCTAGCGTACTACGGTAAACCATGCTTGAGTCCGTGACTTGCACATCCACCCTGAAAATGCATTGGTACCATGCATCTGAATGGCTATCCGATTAACTTTATGAGTTTATCTCACTTGATCTTATGAAAGCTTACGTATCTTATACAACGTAAGATGCATAATACATGCATAACTATAATTTGTGAAATAAAAAAATGATGAATTACATGCTTGCAAATATCATGACATGTGTGTTACATAAACACTGGTTTCGAAAGAACTAGCTTTAATAATAATATATATGACTAGCTAACGTATGCTAATCCTAATTTTTTATCAAGTTACTTACCTTGTAGTATTGCTTCCTAAAATTTGCAACACAAAATCGATCATGGTGCTTAACTGGGAGGTTTATGGGTTTTTTTTTTCCAAATAACACGCGGAAGGGAGATGTTTATAGAGAGATTTGGGAGAGGGTGACAACCAGTTTGAGTTGGACTCGGTTAAAGAGTTTTAACGTGAAGATAACTTGTAGAGTTGTATCCATGTTGCAATAGGATCCCAACAAGTTCAAGTTCGAGTTCGAGTTGGACTCGGTCACGATCATTCAAGATAAAGAGTTTGAATTTAAAACCATGATCTAATAGTTCATTCAATGTAGGATTGACAATGACTGAGACTGCTTAGGGGACTTCAATTAGTGATGGTTTTAAATTGAAATAAATCTCTAATGGCCAATCTTTAAATTCTAAAATGAGTCTAACTCGTTCAATAAATATTAAATTAGATTTAACCTAGTTATTGAGCCTAATTAAAACTCTTAATTAACCTTAGTAATTTATCACTCATGGGCTTATCCAATATGGCCCATTAAATATAATTTAGGCTCAATAAAAATTATTAATATCTCGACCTTAAAATTATTGGGCCGAGTTGTTACAAGAAGTCACTACTATAGTTCTCAGATTCCTTAACAATGGAGTTTTTTGAAATAATACCCACATTGCTTTAATTCCAAAGGTAGAGAATTCTAGTGCAGTGACTGACTTTAGACCAATAAGTTTATGCAATGTTTTGTATAAAATTATTGCAAAGACTCCTGCAAATAGGCTGAAGAGAGTGTTACCTGCTGTTATTTCATTCAATTAGAGTGTCTTTATATCTGGTAGACTAATCTCGGATAATATTATGATAGTATATAAAGCCTTGCACACTATGAAGTATAGATTAAAGGGGAGAGTGGGGTGTATGGCCCTAAAATTAGATATGTCAAAAGCGTATGGTAGTATGGAATGGAGGTATATGAGGGTAGTGATGGAGAAAATGGGTTTGGTAGTAGGTGGACAAATTTGATTTTGAATTGTATTTGCATTGTAAAATATTATGTTCTGGTGAATGGTCAGCCTAGTTGTGTAATATATCCAACAAGAGGACTAAGGTAAGGTGAATTGTTGCCTCCTTAGCTTTTCCTCTTGTGTGCAAAAGGACTAAGTTCGATGTTACATGAGGCTGAGGGAGATGAGGCTATTAAAGCTGTAGCAGTGAGTAAAAGGGGTACCAGTATTAACCATCTGCTATTTGCATATGACTGTTTAATTTTTTGCAGGGCTAATAATCAACAATGGAGTGCTATGCAACATGTTTTGGCAAAGTATGAGATGGCAGCTGGACAAAAATTCAATTTGCAGAAAACTACACTCTTTTTCAGTTCAAATACAAGCAAGCAGGTATGTACTGAATTAGTTAATATTACTGGTGCAAGAGTATGTGGTGATGCTGAAAAATATATGGGGTTGCCTACTATAGTGGAAAAATCAAAATATAAACCTTTTAGAGGAATTAAGGAGAGGGTGTGGAAGAAAATCAATAGCTGAAAAAATCATTGTCTCACCCAAGTAGGGAAAGAAATACTAATAAAATCAGTTATACAAGCAATCTCTACTTTTGCAATAAGTGTATTTGTGACACCCCTAGATTTCGCTTGGGATCAGACAAACATCAAAGCGCTGGAACATGCAACACAAGGTTACTTGCCCCCGTTCATGACAAATAAAGATGCAATGTTCCTAACATGCATCTAGCAATATGCAATATTCGCAGCGGATACTTTTTTTTTTAGCAATACTATGCACCAAACTACTAATATCTCAAATACGTAAAACATGATCCATACATACTAGGAGGATAAACATAAAAAATTACAGTACGAGTCTCAAAAGACTGTAATCTCAAAAGCATGAGAGGTCGAGCTCTATAATTACAGGCAGAAACTAAAGTATCTACTAGGCTAATCCATCGAGTAGTTTGGACAACTCAATCAAGGATGTCCTATTACTATCTATAAATCGAGACATCGAAACGATGAGCTCCGCATCGTGCCGTTTTTGTTTAACCGACCGTCTCCAGTCGATCATCTTCTGAAGTGCCTACTGATCCTAGCACACGAGCTATCATTCCGGGGGGAATGGTAGTTGAGACTACCATGGTGAGATTTGATTACAAATCTCAACAAGTTAACAGATAACTTAATATACAGTTTACAAATGTAGGTATGGCAGTAAAGGCATGAATACATAATCATAATCATAAATAAGCATGACTTGACTTGACATATAACAGGGAATGAACTGACATGACTTAAACAGAGCATGGATTAAACTTGAAATGCGACATGACATGAACTGACATGAGAAGAACTAAACTGACATGAACTTAAACATAACATAAAGTTGAATGTGAAATGAACATGAATTGAACTTGAACTGAACGTGAACTGACTGAAATTGAACATAACTGAACTAAACGTTAAATAACTTGAGTATGAACGTGAAATACATGAACTTGGAATGTTGTTCAATAAATAAGCGTGATTAATAAAAGTGAAATGTGGATGCTACACGGGTCCCCTTGAGCCATGTCTCCTTACCGATTACTGCATCACAACACAGGTATCTGCACCAGTTGTGAATGCGTTAAGATACGTGCCACAAGTATCTTCACTTGTTGTGGACACACCGTATACGTATTGTATGTGCCAGTTCACAGGTATCTGCACCTGTTATGGACACACGTATTGTACGTATCGCGTGTCAGGTATCTGCATCCGCACGAGTACGTATAAAATCAAATTGAAATGTATGGGGCACCATCGGCGTTAGTACCCTTCGTCGCTCCGGTGACCAGTTAATTAGGCCTCATTCGAAGTCCGTTGAACTTACTTTGTTAATCTAGGAGATTTCACACTAATTTAGACAATTCAACGTGAACAAAGGAATTCCACTAGGATATTACCCCATCCTAACATTTAGACTCATGATAAACGTAAACAAACTTCACAGACGTGGAAAATATTGGTTTTGAGATACACAAATTGTACTCAAGACACAACGTGACATGACACGAAAAGGACAAATTACCTAACGTAACGTAATGTGACATATGCGTGAGATGCATGAGTTACCGTAACATGAAACAGACAAACAGTATGTAACATGGCATAACATGTAACAGACAAACATTACATGACCTGGCATAAAGTGTAATAAATAACATTACGTGACATGGCACAATGTGTAACATATAACATTACGTGATAGAATATATTATGTAACAGATAAATATTTTAAGACAGAATAAATAGTGTGACAGATGCATATGTCATGACAGAATATAACATGCATAACAGACATACATGATGTAACATGGCATAACATGGCATATAGGATAATATAAGTGTATAAACAACAATTTCCTTACCCATTACACATACATAGTAATCTGACACTAAGTTAGAATCTAACTTACAGTGATCGTCACATTTTACGAGGTAAAGTACAAAACACGAGAAACTGTAAGGATTTCTAAATGCTAGAAACTTAATCATTAACAATTAGAAATATGAAGAAATGCTAACTTAGAGTAAAATTTTTATTTTACCCTCTACATGTGGGATAATGATCATTTTACTCAAACTTAAGGATTTCACATTCCAACTCCAAAAATCAACAAAATTTACAATTTTTTTCCTAAACTCAAATATCAACTTAGAAAAAATTTAAATTAAACACAACTATATAAAACATGCTAGGGCCGAAACTTTCGAAGGTCATTTCTCTTTGATTTTTGTTGCAATTTTATCTAACTCAAAAACTCTTGATCAAACCAAGATATTGCAACAAAGATCCTCATATCTTAAGTTTAAAAATTTGCTTAAGACATCCAACGAAATTATACTTCATATAATCACAAAACTCTTTAGTAAGAAGATCTAAACTTTTTAACTAAAATACAACTCTTAAATCTCAAGTTTTAACCTATTTCAAAACATTTCCCAGAACTCCAAAAATCCAAACTCTCTTCTAACATGTTCATAGCACAAATCTTAAGAACTAACATGCTTTGAATCAACACATAAAAGTCACTAAAAATCACAAAATAGCACATAAAGCACTCAACTCTTACCCTTAGCCAAAAACAAAATTTCTTTCCCAACTAGCTTTGGTCAAACACTTGATCCAAGGCATTCTATGGTGAGATCTTCAAACCAAAACATCATATAGTTTAAAAATGTGTCTTAAAGTAGATCCAAGCATTAAACTTAAAATCACATGGCTAAAAATAATTCAAGACATGGATCTAACTAAAAACATCAAACTTTTGACCCAACCGTATAATCTATTCCATAAAAATTCACATCTTTGAAACCAATACCAAAAATATTCAAACTAACATCCTAACATGTAGATAAAAGGCTTAGAATCATCAAATAAAAATATCAAAACAATTGGAGTAAGATCAAACCACAAAAGATTCAAACTTTCTTAAAACATAAACTGTTTTTCCTCTTCCAGTTTCTAAGTCTCTAGATCTGAGCAAATCTATCATCAAAAGCTTTAATCATGCAACTAATCTCCAATGAAAATTCCTATAAACATTTTAAAAATATTCCATAAAACTTTTGGACCAAGATTTGTCCATTAGCTTGGTCAAAAACTCCAAAATACAACACACTATCCAGATTAACGCCTAGAATGACCTTTCCAAGGTTAAAAAAACTTTTTCTAGACCAAACAACCATTAAATCAAACAAAAGAGATACCCAAGAAAGATAGACTCAAAGAAAAACAACTTTGTTGAAGAAATCATTGTGAGAAGATACTTACAAGGGTTCTAAAAATGGCACGCAACAGGACTCTAGAATCTGCCGGAGAGAGCTTCTAAGGGTTTCTTTCCTAGAATGGGGGTGAAAAGTGGTGAAATGAGGGAAGTGGTGATTTGCACATCTCAAGTAATTCTGAAAAGGGAGGTATGGCCTTGTATGACATCTTGAAAATTGGTGATTAGGTCACAAAAAGGTAAGAATGGTGAAGGGGAGTGGGCTACTGCTGTTGCCTTGTAGAAGGGGGGTGATGAGGTGGATTTCTCTCTCACATCATGGGACTATTTGGAGCTGTCATTGGCAGAGGTTGGTCTGCCATGGGTGGGGGAAAACTTCCTCAAGAAGCTTTGCCAAGGTGGCCAGAATTCGTGGGCCTTAAACAAGTGGGCTTTATTTGGGGTTTAAAGAGGATTTGGTTAGGGTTTGAGATGCTATCAAGCCCAAATCTAATTTTTCTTGTCCCAATCAAATTTCCAAGGTTTAAAGGGTTGGATAATGATGTCATAACATGAATTTGAGAAATTAATAGCATGTGGAAGTGATTTAATCAAGTGATTAAACACAATGGTAGAAATCAGAGCAAATAAGGTTTGGAGGTCAACTTTAGGATTTGGGAAAACCATTTAGGGTTTCGATTTTCAACCAAGCTTTTGGGGTTTCAATTGGATTTTAACCATTTAGGGTTTCACTAGGATTGAAACCCTCTTTGGTTTGGCAAAATTTGGATGGTTGGATGGAATATGGTTTTGCTTAGGTGGCATGATCTCATGGTTCCTCTAGTGCCAAGTGTCCAATATTATTCACTAAGTGTGGCTAAGATCTTACCAAGTATCCAAATAAAACTTCTCTAACCTAATTTGAACATTCCACACTGTAATTCTGAAAACACTGCACTAGATGCTACTATAGAGGTTGATATTCACTCTAGGAAAGTGAAAGATAAACTTTGCACTAAAAAAATCCTAAATATACATACTAAACTAAATATGCAATTTTTTTTTTTTATCAAAATTCAATCCTGAAGTGCCTCAAAATAAATAAAAAAGCATTTTTGAATAAACGTTTTGTCTGAAAATTGAAAATTAGATTATTGTACCATAAAATCCTAAATAATCAACTGAGTCTAATGGTGTAAACCATATTACATTCTGACACTTCTAACTATCTCAAATAAATAAAATCGCACTTATGGCCCCATAGTGAGTGGCAACACTAACTATGCTGACAGGCTAAAACCTACATGATTGGTCAATTCGTGAAAACTTATGGGGTTTTCACAAGGTTCCTAAAGGCTAAAGAAATTCCACCATTGAATTTCTAGCAGGCTGTTACAGTTTTTAAGTTGCCAAAAAGACTATTTAAGGAAATATCAAATATGATGGCAAGATTTTGGTAGGGATATATGGATAAAGATAGAATAATTCAATGGAAGAAGTGAAGCAAGATAGGGCTTTCAAAAAGTCAAGGAGGGTTGGGTTTTAGGGATCTTGAAAGTTTTAATCAGACTATGTTGGCAAAACAATACTAGAGGTTGCTTACAAAACCTGATTCCTTAGTTGCTAAGATTATGAAGGAGAAATACTATAGACATGGGGACATTCTGAATTCAAAAGTGAGTTGCAGGCCATCACAGATATGGAGGAGTATTTGGGGCTCTAGTGTCTTGATAAAAGGAGGGTTGGAAAGGGAGATAAGATAAGAATATGGGGTGATAAGTGGTTACGTACTCCTACCACCTATATGATTCAATCTCCAATTACATTGTTGCTTCAAGATGCTTGTGTTAACAAGCTGATTGATGGAAATGGTTGTTGGAATGTTGACTTAATAAATGAAGTGTTGCATAAGGATGAGGTAGAAATAGTTAAGAGGCTCCCACTTAGTAAGAGAGGACAAGAAGGTAAATTGATTTGGGGCCTTACCAAGTCTGGTTTCTTTACAGTTAAATCTGCTTATTATCTAGCATATCAGTCAAAGAGGGGTTGCAGAGGTGATTCATCATTCCATCCTAATGGCTCTGAGGCTTGGAAGAAAATTTGGGATATGAATATTCCAAATGTAGTTAAAACTTTTATATGGAGAGTTGTTGGTGATGCATTTCTCACGATGAGTAATCTGTTTAGAAGGAAAGTTACTGCTGATGATGTATGTGCTATCTGTGGACAACTTGAGGAAACTAACATTTATTTGTTATGGTGTTGTGCTGCTGCTCAGGATGAATGGGTAGACTCATCTAGTTGTTTACAGAAGTGGAATTGTGAAGCTGTTAGCTTTTATAATATTTGGAAATATGATAGAAGCATCACATAAAAATCAGATTGAGGAGATTGCTTGTGTTGTGAGAAGAATCTGGTTGCGAGGGAATATTTTTGTTTTTTAAGAGAAGTTTGATAGTCCTAGTTTAGTGTGGCAGAAGGTCAATGAAGAAAAAGAAGAGTTCAAGCAGGCACAAGTGATTAATAACAAAGCTTTTGAAGAAGTAAACCAGAGGACCATATCAATACTTGCTAGATGGCAAAAACCAGAGATGAATTGGTACAAGATTATTTGGGATGGAGCTTTAGATAGTAACAGATCCAAGATGGGTGGAGGCATTGAGGACAAGAATTGGGAGGATGATTTAATGGTTGCGGTTTGCATGCCAAAACTTTTTGTAGATAACGCATTGCAGGCTGAGATGTTGGCATTGGAGAGAGCTATGGAACTGTGTACTAAGCTAAGGATAGAGAATGTCATCTTCAAGGGGGATGCTTTAGCAGTAGTTAAAGCTGTAAAAGGCACAGAGGAGGATTTCTCATGGTATGGTCAGATTATTGAGGACATCAAGGATCTTTTGCAAGATAGATGTACATGGAGACTTCAACATGTGTTTAGAGATGGTAATCAAGCAGCCAAATTTGCATTATCTTGTGAAAATGAGCTTGTGTGGATTGAAGAGTGACATGAAGTGATTTTCCAATGTATTAGCTTAGAAAAACTTTGTAATGCATGAATTATGAATGAAAGTTTATTCTATTCAAAACAAAAAGTTTTCTCTCTCCCCCGTCTAGGCTATCAAACTCGAATATAAATTTAAAATGGTTTTTTTTCAAATAGAGTCTTTGTAAATATTTATTTTTGTTTTTATAATTTAATGACATAACACATGTGACAAAGGCTGAGATAATAAAATCTTGATTATTTGTGGTGTATTTTGATGGCTGAATTTTGAGAGAATGAGTTGGATCGATGTCTTCCATTTGAATCCTAAATTAAAAATTAGATTAGGCTTTTGTTCCAAATCCAGTCCAATTTTTAATTTTTCAAAATCTTAGATTTAAAATTAATTTATTCCAAATATAAATCTAAATTCTTTTATCTAAATGTAACTATAATTAATTTGAAATTCGAGAAGAAAATTTCTATTTTTATTTAAGAAAAATTTATAAAAAACTTACTTTTCCACGTATTAGTTATTGACATGCTGGAAATTATGAAATTTAAAATTCAAAATTTGAATTTAAAAACAAAACTGACAAAATGAGTATTGTAATTAAGTAAAAGTGTAAGTAAAAATTGTAAGTATATATAGCACTGCTCATTCGAGAATTCCACCATCAGGTTTGTCGATAGAGTTGTACTGTTATATGTACTTACAATTTTACTTACAATTTTAAGTACAAGACTTTTTAATTTACCAGTTTTCTTTTTAATTTTAAATTTCAAATTTCATAAATTACAGCATATCAATAACTGACATGACAACACATATTGTTATGTAAATAGAAATTATAAGTACAAATAGTATATTTCTTATCTTATCATTAAATTGCTCATCATGACCAAAACTATATTAACATGGCTACTCTGGAAATTAAAGACAATATTGATACCTTATGCTGTAATTGCATAACTAAGCACCTCAATATTTAATCCTTTGCCTACACATCTAGTAGCAATTAATATTCCCTAAGAATTAAATTGCTTGCCATTTATTAAGTAATTTGAGTCATATATATAAATCATATTGGTCCATCACTTGCAGCAAACAAATCAATTAGAGCAGCAAAAACAATAAGAACTCATAGGAGTGTTCATGGCTTTCTGGTTTTCTTACTTTTAATGGTGATATATATTAGCCATGAGTACTCCTCCATCTCTGGCTCATGAAGCTAAGTTCGGATTTCCCTTGAGAAAATGGCATGTTCTAGTTGTTAATGATTGAGCAGGCAACATTCAGTGTTCCTGTATTGCAAATCCAAAGATGATGATCTGGGTACGCACAATCTCGTGGTGGGGGATGAATACTCTTGGAGTTTCAGAGAGAACTTGATTGGGAAAACGCTTTTCTGGTGCTATATGCGCACCAGCAACGCCCATGCAGCATTAGAGGTGTTTTGGCTGAGCAAAGATACGTGGCTTTCTTACAGATGCAATTGGAAGAATTGCATTTGGACTGCAAAAGATGATGGAATTTTCTTGAGAAATATCCCGGAAGATGTTGATGAGCTTGTTCACAAATGGGAATCTGGGTCGTGATTCACCACCACCATGAATCAGTGATCCCTTAATTTAATAATTTTTTCACTTTAATTGCATCTTCAAACTATGAAAAAGTTGTAATATCCGAGCCATAATTTTGACAGTCAGATGCTTAATTGCTTTTGTAATCAAGCGAAAGCAAGAAAATTGTGGTCCTGTTTAAGCAGTTCAATTTTATTTCTTTATTTTGGATTATTTTCCTCTCCTTCTTAAAGATAACAATACAAGTGATCTATACATTAATAACAGGCCTTAAAACTTTGAATCCAAAGGTCATGCTAGCTGCTGAGAGTCAAAAACCCGGGTCGCGATTAATCCCTGCGTTAGCGCGCGCCTATGACACCACATTGAGCAAATTTCTACCTCAAAGAGCCAATGCTTCTGTAAAATGAAACCATGCTTCTTTGAGCGAGAATAGTATTTAAATATAGTTCAAATAATAATATAATTTAAAATAAATAATTTATCTCTTTTTATTCTAATAAATAGTAACCAAACAAATAGATATTGTCACACTGACGAGAGAGGAAGAATATTACCATTACTCAAATCAAAAGTGGAATTGTTAAAAGCTATGAAAACCGATGACTAAAAAAATTATCTAAGTTGGTTAATTGTGATATCTCATACTGATTGATAAGAATATATATATAAGGTGGTCATGTATAGAATCTTACATTGTTTGGAAAAGAGAAGTTCTTGTTCTTTATAATGGTTCCAATAAGACTCTATTTGTACCATTAATTAGTCTTTTTAAAATATAGTCACAAATGTCACTTGAGCCTCCTTTGAGACGTGGGTATTCAGATTGCAATATAACACAATCACCGGTGATTAACAAAACATCTAGTTGGGGTAAGATCTTGAAAGCTCATAGAGACATTGTCTTGGAGGAAAAAGATTTGGGAGGAGTGCTATACAAGACCAATTTGTATTAGGTGACTAACTGGACCAAATTGACTGAAATACTGCAATGTGGAAGATGCAACAAAGAAGTATAATATATAGTCCGATGGACTCCATACAAAAACAAGAACTATGGAACTTCTATTTTAGGCTTGGACTTCTATTTCTCAATAGATGGAATCAAAAACACGAAGAACCATGTTGAAGAAAATTCTTTATTTCTAAGGCTATGACCTTTCACCTTCTCTTCTTGATGCTTCTCGTCGGGAATATTTTCTAAATTCCTTACCATTTTCTTTTCCCATTCTACTCTCTCTTCTTCTTAATCTTTGTTGGAGGATGATGTTGCTGGAGCGTAGCTTTTGGATCAAAGCCAAACTTTTTGTGATTAGGGAAATAGGAGGGAATAAATTTTGTATTGTCGAGAACTGTAACAAGTTTACGAAGGCTATTTACATGAGTAGGGATGTGGTGGTCTGGTTGGCTAAGGTGGTTAAAGGTAGTATGAAATTCTCAAGTAATAGGGCCTCGTATCAGTCTAAAAGGGATGGAAATAGAGTCTTTTTAGTTCAAGTATGTCAAAATACGTTCGGCAAGTTTGTGAAGATTATGGAGTTGGGCACTGGTAAGGGAATTAGAACTATTCTTATCCCTGAAGGGAGGAATGGAAGTGGATGGGAAAGGTTTGGTAGGATTCGTTGGAGTGTGTCGGTTCAAATTCATCTGTCTCTCCTCCTAGAAACAGAGGCATGATTTTTAAAGGAACTGTTAATAGAGAATTTAAAGGGAAAGAGGCATGTATGGTTAATCTTCAAAATGGAGCCTCCTCCTCTCAATCAGCTCCTTACATGTCTGCTTTGTTGGAATATGTTAATGCTAACCATGGCCCCATCAACATTCTGGGAAAAGGAATTAACTTTAAAGATGCGTCTTTGTTGAGGGATAGGAATAAGGGTGTTGGTTCGAATGAAATGACTCAGAAACATTCTTCAGGTGTCGATGGCGTTGGATGGCATCTTGAGATGTTGCTGAAATTTCATGAAGTCGAAGGGTTTCTTTGGCATCTGTAGAGCTCCTAGGCTGGAAGGAAAGTATGGATTCCATGATGAAGACAATAGATGATGGGTTGGGCTTTATTATGGGCTTGGCCTCTTTAGGTCTGTCTGATGGGCTAACTAAGGATAAGGGGAGGTTGCTGGGTCCTAAGTCTACTAACGCTCATGTTGGGCTCGGGCTCGAGCAAGGCCCATCATTTAAGCCTATCTATCGCAAGAGACTATCTGGCAACCCGAAAAGATTACCTCACCAGCCCAAGCCCATGTTGGAACCAAGGCCTGGTCCGTCTGCATAGAGTGGGTCTCCGCCGACGTGAGATCCTCCTGGAGGTCCTCCGATGACGAGTTCTGCTACAGTTTCTCTGGTGATGGTGAATCAGCCCTCGACTAAGAAGTGTAGAGCTTAGTCTGAGGTGGGGTATGCTTCGCCGCGGCTTCTGCCTTCATAGAAGAAATCGACAGGCTTAGGAGACTCACCCCCATCAGGCCTGGAGGTTGTGTCGACCCATAAAGTCGCGTTGGAGGTTGGAGATTCTCAAGGGGATTTTTTGGAGTTTGATTCTAGGCCTGGTGTGGGGGTTGCGATGCCTTCCATTGTTCCAGATTCAGGGGTGGTTGTCGAGGTTGATTATGAAGGTAGTGAGGAGGCAAGTGGGTTTGAACAGTTAACCTCATAGGTTCGATGCACTTAGGCCTTGTTTGTTTTCCAAAAACATCTCATCTCATCTCATATCATCTCACCTCATCATTACAACTTTCCCAAATCTCCACACAAAATAAAATAAACAATTCAACTTTTTCAAATCCCAAAACAACAATAATATTAAAAAATATATTCTAACAATATTTTATTCAACTTTTTAATTTTAATCTCAACTCATCTCATCTCATTTCATCTCTGAAAACAAACGACCCCTTAGTTTTTTAATTCAAACTTGAAACTGGTGTTGGGTGGAGGTGAAGATTCTATTTCTTGCAAGTCTAGAGAGTTGTTTGATTCTGATGAAGACCTGGAACATGTTCCTCTTTGTTCTATTAACCCAGGCATTGAATGGTCTAGCAATTCTTCTGACTGGGTATTGAGGAAGGTGGAAGAAATCAGAAGCTGTGTTGGCATTTGATGTGAGGGATTTGAGGAGCAGTTCAAAGCTCTGCTCATCGCTATTGAAGCTGGACATCTTGCTCTGGCTTGATTAGCTGCTAAAAAGGAGAGGGAGTTAAAAAGATTAGAATGCACAATAAATTACAAATCCAAGGAAGGGAGTGCCTTTAGAGAAAAAGGAAAAGAGAGGACTGTCAATGCTTTCCCATGAAGCCTAAGATCATTTCTTGGAATGTTCGAGGTTGAATGATTATAGAAAACTTCCCAGAGTAAAAAATATGTTAAGGCAGTGGAAGGCTGATATTATTTGTTTTCAAGAAACTAAATTAAAGGTCGTTAATCAATCGATAATTCACAACTTATGGAGTTGTAACTATGTGGGTTGGATAGAGTTAGTCTCCAATGGAGCCTTGGGAGGCATTATTGTTATGTGGGATAGGAGGGCTGTAGATATTGTTGATCATTACGGGGGTGAAGTTTTGTTGGCATGTCACTTTAAGAATGTGGATGATGGTGTCGATTGGACTTTTGCTGGTATTTATGGGCCACATCCTGATTCTAATAGGAGTTTATTGTGGGAAGAAATGGCGGGTATTTATAGTTGGTGGGACCTTCCGTGGTGTTTTGAAGGGGGTTTCAACATTACTCGTTTTCCTTGTGAACGAGAAGGGGATTCATCTATTTCTAAAGCTATGTCTGAATTTTCAGAACTCATTTCTGAGTTACAGTTGATTGATTTACCTATGGCTGATTGAAATTTCACGTGGTCTGATGGGAGATCATGGTCCTGTCTAGATAAATTTTTGGTTTCGGCCACTTGGGAAGCCTTATTTCTAAAGTTAAGTCAAAAAATATTGTAGTGTATAGTTTCTGACCATGTTCCTATTTTGTTGGATCGTTGGGGCATATTTAGTGGGAAAAGACATTTTAAATTTGAAAACATGTGACTGAAGGATGAAAGTTTTGGTGAAAGAGTGAGAAGCTGGTGGGATCATTTTTCTGGCACTCTCAGTTCTATATTGGCTGGAAATTTTGAAGAGCTTAAAAAAGACTTGAAGAAATGGAATGCGAAGACTTTTGGTAATGTGCATATTAATAGAAAACTTCTTATCGAACAATTGCATATTTTGGAGGAATTGGACTGTCGGGTCCTTTATCTTTTGAGGAAAAGGAAAAGAAAAAAGGTGTGCTTGCAGAAATTGAGAAATTAACACTTTTAGAATAAATATCATGGAAACAAAAATCCAGAATTTTATGGCTAAAGGAAGGAGACAAATGCACGAAATTTTTCCATAAAATGGCTAATTCTCATCGTAAAAATAATGCTATTGAAGTCCTTCATGTAAGCGATAATGTGATTTGTGATAAAGAGGAGATTGAAGATCTTATTATGAACTTTTATGAGAAGTTCTGTCAGGAAGAATTTTCATGGAGGCCAAAGTTAGATGGGCTGTCTTTTAATACTATTGACCAATTTTTTGCAATTTGGTTAGAGAGACCCTTTGAAGAAGATGAAGTCCTTGATGTGGTTAGGGGTATGTCCATGGATAAGGTACCACCGGGTTTGGGTGGCTTCTCCATGGCGTTTTTCCAAACTTGTTGGTGTCAAGATCTTGTAAAGATTTATTCAAATAGTTCTTATATGCAGAACTCAAATAAGGAAATATGATAGCAAATATTCACGGACAGAACCAAACCAGATACAACAAATCCAGAACTCCCTTTACATAATAAAAAAAGATTAAGAAATCGAGCAATAATGAAAACAGTAATCAAAGAAATAAAGAATAAAGAAAAACAAAGAATCAACACAACTAATTTACGTGGTTCGACCCTAATGGTCTACGTCCACGGCAGGAATGGCCTCAGAGCTTTATTGATGATCAATGTCCTTCACAGAGAAGCCTCAAAATCACATGTATATACAAAGCCCTCACTCTCTCTCAGAAAATCGCAGTGATTTTCCCCTTCAAGTGAAAACCCTAATAAACCCTAGATCCCCCCCCCCCCCCTCCCCTCTTTGTATCAAAGCTGCCTCAAAACAACAGAAAACCCAAAATGAGAATAAGGTAGGGTTTACAACACGGAAGCTAAAAATATATAGGACAAAACAGATGTTGACACGTGTAATGATCCAGTGGCATCAAAACCATAATACGGCAGCTTCAAGCATGGGCACCTCACATGAGAACAACTTCAGCTTTATTAACTTCAAGGGTCCTGATTATGCCACTTGTCTCTCATCCATTCACTCATGTAAGAGAAACACATTAGAACAGAAAATTAAAATGCAACATGTAAATGTATTGACACATTATTACAAATCTCCACCTTGGCAAAACATTTAGTTGCCAAGTGTTCATCAACCCTCATCATTGGCTTATTCCTGCATTATCCCCCTAATGGGGACATACTCTAGACTTCCATACCAATTGAGTGTCTGAACTTAGAACAATGGAGAGATTTAGTCATCATATCTGAGGGGTTATCCTCAGTTGAGACCTTCTCCACACATACTATTTTGGATTCTATAACACCCCTTAGAAAATGAAGCCTTATATCAATATGTTTGGACCTTTCATGGAAAACTTGATTTTTTGCTAAGTGTAGTGTACTTTGGTTATCACAGTGTACTGTGATATTGTCACTGTAAATGTTTAACTCACTTGCAATACCTTTTAACCATATGAACTCTTTTACAGCTTCAGTCAATGCTATATATTTAGCCTCTGTGGTAGACAAAGCTACAACAGATTGTAAGTGTGATTTCTAGCTGATAGCTCCCCCAAAAGCAGTAAACACATACCTAGTTAAGGACTTCCTTGTGTCTACATTTTTTGCAAAATCAGAGTCTACAAAACCAGTTAGCTCATAACCTTTTTCAACATTATTCCCAAAACTGATACCTAAATTAGTAGAGCCTGCCAGGTACCTAAGTACCCATTTAATGGCCTGCCAATGAGTTTTTCCAGAATTTCCCATAAACCTACTAACAACACTCACAGCATATGTCAAATCAGGTCTAGAACAAACCATTGCATACATTATACTTCCCACCATGCTAGCATAGGGAATTTGTTGCATAAAGCTAATATCAAGTTCTGTTTTAGGAGCCTGATCTAAAGACAATTTAAAATGCTAACCTAAAGGGATGTTGACAGGTTTTACATGTTCCATACCAAATCTCTTAAGAATTTTAGAAATGTAATTTTTCTGAGACAAGTGTAGCACTCTTGCATCCTTGTCCCTTTCAATTTCCATTCCTAAAATTCTCTTAGCAAGACCCAGCTCCGTCATTTCAAACTCTGATTTTAGCATGTATTTAACTTGTTCAATTAAATCAGTGTCTTTACAAGCAACCAGCATGTCATCAACATACAAAAGGAGATAAACATAAATTCCTTTTACTTTCTTGTAATAGACACAACTATCATAGCAACTCCTTTTAAAATTGTTACTAATCATGTGTGTATCAAACCTTTTATACCACTGTCTAGGTGATTGTTTAAGACCATATAAATATTTTTTAAGAAGACACACTTGATTATTTTTTATTTCATGTGTAAAACCTTTAGGGGGTTGCATATAAATTTCTTCCTCAAGTTCTTCATGCAAAAAAGCAGTTTTAACATCCAATTATTCTAGATGCAGATTTTCAAAAGTTGTGTAAGCTAGCAGTAGTCTAATTGAGTTGTGTTTAACCAC
This sequence comes from Juglans cinerea, assembly GCA_961763995.1. Classification (NCBI taxonomy): domain Eukaryota; kingdom Viridiplantae; phylum Streptophyta; class Magnoliopsida; order Fagales; family Juglandaceae; genus Juglans; species Juglans cinerea. The sequence goes on from CAUIVZ010000006.1 coordinate 10,795,688, forward strand.
AGGAGATAAGATTTCATTAAAGTCAATTCCTTCTCTTTGTGTAAAGCCTTTGGCCACTAGCCTAGCCTTATACCTGGTCCCTTCTATCCCTGGTATACTTTCCTTTTTCTTATAGATCCATTTTGATCCAACTAGTTTTACTCCTTGAGGTTTAGTCACTAGAACCCAAATTGTATTCTTATTTAGGGATTCTATCTCCTCATGCATGGCTAAAATCCATTTAAATGAGTCTTTTCTATTCATAGCCTCTTTATAGGACCTAGGTTCCTGATTAACAACCTCATTAGCTACAGTTAGAGCAAACATGGTAAGTTCAGCTTGACCATACCTTATAGGTGGTTTAATAACTCTCTTTTGCCTATCTCCAACCAGGTTATAAGAGCTAACTCCACCTTGACCCATGCTCCCTGAGATTTCTCCCTCAGAGTTACTGCCTTCTACAAATTCAGGTTCAGGTTGGGTGTTAACCTGCTCTACCTCAACCTGCAACCCCTTTAAGGAGTTGTCAGCTTCTAGGTTTGGTGTATCTTCCTGTACCCGAGCCATTTGTGACTCATTAAAGATCACATCCTTGCTTATAATGCACATGTACCTACCAGGTCCATCTACCCAAAGTTTGTACCCCTTAACCCCTTCAAGATACCCGATAAAAATGCACTTAAGTGCCTTAGGTTCTAGTTTATCAATTTTTGAATGTGCATATGCAACACACTCAAAAACTCTTAGAAGGTCATAAGATGGGGGTTTTCCAGACCATAATTCTTGAGGGGTTTTAAACCCTATTGCAGAGGAGGGACACTGATTTATAAGATATACAGCAGTAGTGGCAGCTTCTGCCCAAAAGGTTTTGGGCAGCCCAGAATTGGACAACATGCACCTTACCCTTTCTAAGATGGTCCTATTCATTCTTTCAGCTAACCCATTCTATTGAGGGGTTTCCCTCACTATCTTATGCCTGAGGATTCCCTCTTTCCTACAGTACATGTTGAACTCATTAGACAAGAACTCTAAGCCATTGTCAGTTCTTAGAACCTTAAGTTTTCTACCTACTTGGTTCTCTACTAAAGACTTCCACTCCTTGAATTTTTCAAAAGTGTCACTTTTATTCTTTAAGATATAAATCCAGACCTTTCTAGAGTAATCATCTACAATGGATAGGAAGTAACTCCCTCCATTATGAGAACTTAATCTTGCTGGTCCCCAAAGGTCAGAATGGACATAGTCTAAAGTTTGTTTGGTGTTATGAGTGCCTGACTTAAAGTTGACCCTCTTGGCCTTCCCATAAATGCAATCTTCACATAAGGGTAAATTGCTTAAGTTCTGATCACTCAGCAGCCCCTGGTTTTGCGACTCTAAAAGCCCCTCTAACTTACATGTCCAAGTCTCCTATGTCAAAGCACGAATAGGTTCTCTACAGTGTTTTGTGTAGGGGATGCTTCCCCAACCACAATTTTTCTTAGTGTGTGTAAACCATTTTTAATTACCCATTTCATAATAACTAGAGAACCTTTTGTAATCCTAAGAACCCCTGCCTCAGACTTGAAGGTATATCCTAATAAATCAAGAATGCCAAGAGAAATTAAATTTCTCTTTAATTCAGGTATAAATATGACTTCCCTTTCAGTACCATCATGCATTTTCAGTCTAACTGACCCTATACCCATGATTTTGCAGAACTTATTATTTCCTAGAATACTTGCCCCCCATTTAACTCAAAGAATGTTTCAAACAATTATCTGATTGGACACATATGAAAAGAACAACCAGAATCCATTATACATTCTGTTTTTGAGTCTACTTCACTCACAGTAAAAACCTCAGCACTCTCATATCCCTCTAACACCACAGAGGCATCCCCTGCCTTTTTAGGCTTATTCTCAAAATTATTTTTTCTTTTAGGGCAATCTTTCTTAAAATGCCCTTCCTTGTGACAATGAAAACATTTAAAGTGTTTTCCCTTTGACTTATACCTAAATTTCTTAACATCATTTTTGCCTCTCTTCTCTCTCTTTTTTGTTCTGCCCCTAACAGTTAAGCCTTCCCCATGATTTTGTTTAGACTCACCTCTGTTTTGAAGTTCCCTAGAGTAAAGTACAAATTGTACTTCATCTAATGTAAGTGAGTCTCTACCAAACATCATAGTCTCTTTCAGGCTTTGGTATGATGAGTCCAAGGGACTCATCAAGAGGATAGCTTGATCCTCATCCTCCACCTTAATGTCTACGTTTACTAAATCTAAAATGATTTTGTTAAACTCATCAAGGTGGTGTCCTATTGGGGTTCCAGGAATCATTTTAAAGGTGTACAGTTCGGTTTTTTTATGAAGTCTATTGGCTAGAGATTTAGTCATGTAAAGATTCTCTAGCTTCAGCCATATACCCGCAGCAGTGTTCTCACTGGCCACCTCTCTCAAGACTTTATCTCCAAGAGAGAGGATTAAGGCACTGTGAGCTTTCTGAAGAATGTCCTTCTGGACAGTCTCCTTGTCTTCCTCTTTCGAGGAAGAACCCCTCTTTGTTTCACCAAGGAGAGCATCTTGCAGTCCATGTTGGACTAGCAATGCCCTCATCTTAATCCTCCATAGCCCAAAGTCATTTTCACCCGTGAATTTTTCAATATCAAACCTCATGGTCCCCATTGACCTAGGCTCTAGATACCACTTGTAAAGATCTTGTAAAGATTTATTCAAAGAGTTCTTGTATGCAGAACTCAAATAAGGAAATATGATAGTAAATATTCACGAACAGAACCAAACAAGATACAACAAATCCAGAACTTCCTTTACAGAATCAAAAACATCAACAAATCGAGCAATAACGAAAACAGTAATCAAAGAAATAAAGAATAAAGAAAAACAAATAATCAACACAACTGATTTACGTAGTTCAACCCTAATGGTCTACGTCCACGGCAGGAATGGCCTTAGAGCTTTATTGATGATCAATGTCCTTCACAAAGAAGCCTCAGAATCACATGTATATACAAAGCCCTCACTCTCTCTCAGAAAATTGCAATGATTTCCCCTCCAAGTGAAAACCCTAACAAACCCTAGATCCCCCCTCTCTGTTCTCCCTCTCTGTATCGAAGCCGCCTCAAAATAACAGAAAACCCAAAATGAGAATAAGCTAGGGTTTACAACACGGAAGCTACAAATATATAGGATAAAACAGATGTTGACACGTGTAATGATCTAGTGGCATCAAAACCATAATATGGCAGCTTCAAGCACGGGCCCTTCACGTGAGAACATCTTCAACTTTATTAATTTCAAGGGTCCTGATTATGCCACTTGTCTCTCATCCATTCACTCATGTAAGAGAAATATATTAGAACAGAAAATTAAAAGGCAACAGGTAAATGTATTGACACATTATTATAGTTGGGATATTGTGAAGGATGACATTAAGAAAGTTTTTGGAGAATTTCATTCCTTCCTTAAATTTGAGAAGTGTTTCAACACAACTTTCATCGTTCTCATTCCCAAAAAAGTGGGCGCTGTTGGAATAAGAGATTTTCACCCTATTAGCTTGGTAAATGGGTTGTATAAAATTATTTCTATGGTGTTAGCTAACCGCCTTAGTGTGATTATGGATAAGATTATAACGAAGATTATTTCTTAACTCAATATTAATTGCTCATGAGTGTTTGGAAAGCAAAAAAATGATGGGGCAATCTAGAATTTTAGTTAGATTGAACATGGAAAAGGCTTTTGACCATGTCAATTGGGAATTTCTACTCTACTCACTTGGGAGATTTGGTTTTGGAGAGAAGTGGTGCTCGTGGATAAGACATTGCATTTCGACGGCCAAATTTTCTATTTTTGTGAATGGATCTTCGATTGGATTTTTCAATAGCACCCGTAGTTTAAGGTAAGGTGACCCATTATCTCCATTCCTATTTGTCATTGTTATGGATGCTTTGAGTCGTATGATTGATGCGCCTGTTGAAGGTGGCTTTGTGTCGAGTTTTATGGTGGGTGATGAATCTTGGGACTACATCACTATTTCTCATTTACTCTTCGTAGATGATACTTTAATTTTTAGTGATTCCAATCAGGATCATCTTAGGGCTTTAAGAGCTTTGTTGTTGTGTTTTGAAGCTGTCTCTGAGCTTAGAATCAATTTAACAAAGTCTGAAATTGTTCCAATGGGTACAGTCAGAAATTCTCTTGACCTGGCCAATATTTTCGGTTGTAAGGTAACTACTTTAGTTGGCTAGAAAAAGATTTATTTATCAAAAGGGGTAGAATTACTTTGATTAAAAGTACTTTGTCTAACCTTCCCACTTATTTCTTCTCTCTTTTTCCCTTAACTGCGGGAGTAGCTAAAAGAATCGAGAAAATTTTCAAGAATTTCTTATGGGACGGTATTGGGGAGGAAAGAAAATTTCACTTGGTGTGCTGGATTAAAGTTTGTGTCTCGATGTCACGTGGGGGTTTGGGCATTAGGAATTTAAAGCTTTTCAATAAGGCTCTTCTTGGGAAGTGACTTTGGAGGTACAGCAAAGAGAGTAATGCATTATGGAGGCAGATTGTGGATGTCAAATATGGAAGGATGTGGGGAAATTGGTGTACTAACGAAGTTAAAGAGGCATTTGGGGTGAGTTTATGGAAGTCCATTCGGTTGGGATGGGGGGATTTTGTCAATAATATTAATTTCAAAGTGGAGAAAGGGACTAATATTTTTTATGGCATGATGTATGGTGTGGGGATTCAGCTTTCAAATCTATTTATCCTAATCACCGTAGGATAGCTAGAAACAAAGGGGTTGCAGTGGCTGAATCATATCAGTTTAATAATAATCTTCTGCACTGGAATGTGGATTTTAATAGAGAATTATAGGATTGGGAAGTGTGTGAAACTACTGATTTCTTTGCGAAGTTATATGATATGAAGATCGATCAAAATAGAGAGGATATGTTGCTGTTGATACATGATTATAATTCCATATTTTCAATGAGATCTTATAACAAGGTGTTAAATAGTCATGGTGACTCAGCATACCCCTGGAAATGTATCTGGAAAACAAAGGTTCCTAATAAAGTTGCATTCTTCTGTTGGTTGGTGTCACTTGAGAAAATTTTAACAGCAAATAATTTGAGGAAAAGTGGATTATTTGTAATTGATTGGTGTTTTGTGTAAAAAAATGGTGAATCTGTTAATCATCTTTTTCTCTATTGTGAGTTTGTGACAGCCTTGTGGAATGAGATATTTGCAAGGGCTGGGATTATTTGGGTTATGCCATTGCGAGTGTTGGATTTTTTGGCTAGTTGGCATGGTTCAGCGGTTTGTGGAGGCAGTGCATAATTTTGGAGAATGATCCCCTTGTGTTTGTTTTGATGTTTATAATTAGCGAGAAATGAGAGGTGTTTTGATGATCACGAGCGTACTATGGGAAAATTAAGGGATTTTTTCTTTAGCTCTTAGCTTTTGGGTGAAGAACCTTGCAAGGGATGGGAATACTTGTAATGTTTCGTTTTAGTATTGTTTTTCTTTAGCTTGTATTTAGGTATAATCACTTGTATACTTCCTGTGTATTTGGCTATGCCTAATTACTTGGAATAAAATTTCTTATTACCTATTAAAATAAAAAATAAATCTTTATTTCTATGTAGAGTATTAGGAAGCTCCACAGGTCATTGGTCAGTTAACTCAGACTGCAAGGAAGCACCCACGTCGAATTGAAAACACAAATTAAACACCTGAATGAGAACCTTCATTCAACAAAGGATTGCAATCTTCCAAGGTAAAATAATCTATAACTTAAACACCAAATTGTAAATAAAAGTAAGGGTCGAATCCAAAATACAAAAGTTGTACGTTAATGTGCGAATAATATCTTCACATGTAGAGTCCTTCTGGCACCCCTTCCTTCTTCTTGAACATCACTTTCTCTTTTGCCTTCTTGAAATCCACGTGTGTTACCTGAAGCACATAAGTAAAGGTTTGAACATCAGGTCAACCGAGCCCATCTATCGAACCAACTCCATAAAACATGCATATATTTTGCATAATTTCCTGGAGACCTTAAAATAAACGAATGCAACCTTTTTTTTCCTTTACTTCTATTTATGGGTGAGAAGCTCAACACTGAAACACTAACGCTCCTTTAAACGAGATGAAAACAAGACGGCAAAAGTTGCTACTGAAAGGACTTGACAGATTCCAAACCATCAATGCATTTACTAAAACAATCATACAATGAAGTTGGCATTGGTTGATTATGTCCTATTTGGTATGTTTCTTTCCTTCAATGATAAACATTGAATGACAGCTCCCACTTACCAAGTTGAGAAATGACGTAATAAAAGCTAAAAGCATCAAAACAGGCCAAATTCTAGTTCACTGGAAGAGAGAGAAGCTACCAGCCTACCATGACAATCCGATACAGTATCCTGAAAGCAAAAGGGGGTCTAAGATGGAAGAAGTCCATCTCTCTGCTCCGACTCTCCAAATTTGAATCAAATTTTTTGGAGCTTTACTGCTAGCTATTGGTGGCGTACTTATAAAACAAATAACAATAACAATAACAATAACAATAATAATAATAATAACAATAATAATAATAGAAAACTATTGGTGAAGCAAGATACTGGCAAGTATTTATGAAATAATTCTAATTCTAAAGGAGGTTTGGATATCAGGAATTTACAGGTTTTTAACAAGGTATTGTTGGGCAAATGGCTGTGGAGATACCACCAAGAACGGGGGACCTTGTGGAGAAATATTATTGACTCGAAGCGTGGGGAGGTTGGTGCTCAAATGAGATAAGTGAGTCATATGAGGTGGGGCATTCAAAGCACATAATAAGAGGATGGAATGCCCACTTTAGATACCCGGTTTGAGGTGGGTGATGGACTCGAAATCAAATTTTGGCATGACATATGGAGTAGCGACAGGCCGCCACTCAAGGAAACTTATCCAAAAGTCTATGACATAGCAAGAATGAAAGAAGCATCGATTGCGGACTTTTTGGTTACATCGAATGGTGCTCCTCAATGGAACGTCACTTCTTTTAGAAATGCACATGATTGGGAAGTCGACAAAATATCAGAGTTTTATGATCTCATATATTCCACTCGCATGAGGAGAGAAGTTGATGACAAGATTTTCTGGCATCACTCCAAGAAAGGAAAGTTCACTGTCCGCTCTTTCTATCAAGCCATGCACACGCATACAACCAACTCATTCCCATAGACGAAGGCACCCTTAAAGGCACTCTTCTTTGTATGGATAGCTTCGATGGGGAAGATACTCACACATGACAACTTACTTCCCCTGCTAAAACAGGAATGGTGCCTGACTTCGATTCATTGTCATGGAGTGGTGTTGTATGTGCAAAAAGAGTGGGATGTCAGTTGGTCATTTATTACTTCATTTTGAGATTGCCATGATATTATGGAACGACTTCTTCACTCAGGTGGGAATAACTTGGGTGATGCCGAGAAGGGTTATTGATCTCATAGCTTCTTGGAGAGGTCTTTAGGGTGACTCTCATATTGCAACAATATGGAAGATGGTCCCATATGCTTATGGTGGTACATTTAGAGGAAAAGGAATGACAGAAGCTTCAAAGATTGAGAACGATCAATGGAAGAGCTTAGGAAATTTTTTTTCAGTACTTTACTCCATTGGTTGGTTGTAATTGATTTCAATGGAATGAGTTTCCATGAATTTCTTGTATCGCTGAACTAGCAAAGGTGATACTCTTGTATATGCCCCGTATACCCGGGCTTTTGCCTATCCCTTATGATCAATAAAATTTTGTTTACCGATCAAAAAAAAATTCTAAAGGAGCTGATGAATGTATGAACTTTGCCATTAAACTTCTGAGCAAACAACAATATTCCAGTCTTTAAAAGTGCACCTCAAGCAATTAAAAAAGAAAAACCTTTGCCAAAAGTAAAAATGAATTGAATCATAACTGACCTTCATACGGCGTTCTCTTAAAGCAAGCAAGCCAGCTTCAGTACAAATTGCCTTTATATCAGCTCCAGAGAACTCATCCTTAGTCATAACAAATTCTTCTAAGTTGACATCATCAGCCAATGTCATCCTTGAAGTGTGTATCTGCAATCCAGAAATACAATTTTTGGTTAATCAAGAATGAAGCAAACATGGCAGATACAATTATCAAAAGACAAAGAGGAATATATTCAGTGTGTTGTTTGCACACATTTAAGTGTACCTGAAAAATGCGCCTCCTTGTCTTGATATCAGGAAGAGGGAACTCTATCTTTCTATCTATTCGGCCAGGCCGAAGCAAAGCTGGGTCAAGACTTTCAATCCTGTTGGTTGCAAGAATCACTTTGACATCACCTCTTGAATCAAAACCATCCAATTGGTTCAGCAATTCCAGCATAGTCCTTTGAATTTCACGTTCTCCACCTGAGTGGGCATCATACCTGTCAGGACCTGCTGGTTAGAGGCACCCATGAAAATTGTTTACCATAGAAATTTCACTAACTCACCTCTTTGTACCAATTGCATCTATTTCATCGATGAAAACAATTGAAGGTGAGAGATCATCAGCCACTCTGAATAGTTCCCTCACTAATTTTGGACCATCACCCAAGTATTTTTGAATCAATTCACTACCAACAACTCGTAAGAAAGTCGCTGACGTTGAGTTTGCTACTGCCTGAGAAGAGCACAAGCAAGCTTACAAGCTCAAATTACAAGGAAGTTGAAAAGCAGAAAGCATGCTCAAATGGCACGTGTGTGCACATTTAACCATTTAGATATGGAGATTGTAATAAGAGGCAACTTCTTGAAAATAACATAATCACTGATCTATAAACCTATGGCAATGAATGAAGGATTGTACATATAGATATAATTTACTTCAATAAGATATAAGTAAAATATTAAAACCCAGATGCGTGAACAATCATAAGAAATCTCCAACTTAATTCCATAACATTAATTAGGTCCTACAAGCAAGAGTTGTCCCTAACACTTTGATGCCGCTATATTAGATCACATTCTAATTTGTAGATAAAAAGAAAGGAAACAGGAGAATGCATCATCAACTGATACTGACATAATATTACATACAGCAGAAGGAAAGGAAAGTACACACCTTGGCAAGCAAAGTCTTGCCTGTTCCAGGCTCCCCATACAATATGACCCCCTTAGGAGGCTTGATACCAATATCTTCATACAATTCAGGATGCGTTAGAGGGAGTTCAACTGCCTCTTTAATCTCCTGTATCTGGGCATCTAGACCACCTATGTCAGCATATGATTCTAGGGGAGCCTTCTCAACCTTCATTACAGACACCATTGGATCAACTTCATCCTGTAGAAGCCCAACAACAGAAAGAACCTGAGAGGGACAAGAGATATAGGAGGTTAGATTCTTTCTTCCTTGTCCAGTGGCATAAGAGCTATTCAGGAAAAACCAATACAGATAATGACACTGTAAAGCGAATAATTTTTCTCATTTTGGGGCCAACAGAGAGTGCAACAAGACAATCTATATAGTCATCAAAGTTAATGTGCTCTGTCAAATCATATTGTTGAACAATCTTCTGAGAATTCAGACCCCATAGATTTGAAAAATTATCTTAAGGAGCAAACTGAAGTGTGTAATAACAACAATGGCTACAAAACAAATATTTATTAGCAGCATAAAGATTATCATCAATTAAGAGACAGTTTGTGGTCATACTTTTGCTTTTCCTTCCTTTTTGTGTGTGCGACCATGTCTATTTTGACTAATAAAATAGAAATTTATTTCTCATCATAACCTTGTATTTTTTGCCACATCCACAAGGATGGTATCAAACTTCTTTCTAGTTCAATGTTATTTTGCAATAAGACTATCTCAATTTCTAGTCAAATACGTGCAAAGTGAGTTCTTAGAGAAACATCTACCAACTTAACCAAAGTCTCCCAGGTTTCAAAATTCCACTACATACATCTTTACATGCATATGTTAAGAAAACATTCTAAATACCAACAAACTACTAAAGTACCCATTTCTCTTTATAAGTTAATGCATCCAAAGCAAATTGGAATTGCCAAGTGAAACCAACATAAAATTCACTCTCTAAAGATTATTATTTCGCATGAAAAGAAAAAAAAAATACTCCACTTTATCGGCACCAAACACTCAATCAGTAACGAAATCAAACATGAATTACCTTATTATGCATCAAGATGGCGCAGCCAGGCTCGAGTTGATCCTTGTCCACAAACGACAAGATCCCCACATAATACTCAGGCCCCACCGAGGACGACACGATGGCGTGGTTCTCGTCGATGAGCTCCTCCAGGTTCCCAACGCTCATCGGTGATCCCCTGAGATCGTCGACCTTGGATCTGTCCTCCTCGGCTTTCTCCTCCTGCGGCTTGAGCCGCTCCTGGTTCGCCACGAACTCCTCCTCCATCAGGAGATAGTCCTTCACGCGCTCCAGCTTGAGGAGGCGGAGCTTGCACTTGGTCAGCGGGGTCACGGTCGGGAGCCTAGCCGCCGCCTCGGGGCCCTTCTGCTTGCGTTGCTTGCGACCAACTCGGGCCGGAGGAGCCGCCGGCTCGAATTTCTTCTCCTTCTTGTCGGAGCCATCCTGCTTTCGGTCGCCCGGTAGACCTTGCCGGTTCAGACCACCCGGAGTTCCTTGACCCATGCTTTGCTTCTCGGTTTCGATTGATTAGTTTCTTCTCTTCTCTGAGAGACGAGAGTGGTAAAAGGGGTTTTGTATTGAGCTAGACGGTCAGGATGCTGCCACGTCACAATTTATGTTTTAAAAGTTAAAACAAAGAGTAGGGACTCAACCAGAAGGCCTGTTCTCTCCTCTCGCTTGCAACCTAGTGGGTAAAACAAAGAGTTGAGTCTCCCAGCTTCGCCATATTTATATATTTTTTTTTTCAAATAAGATTTTTTATTAAAAAATTTATTTCAATTATTTATGTGTATTCTGACCCAAGGAAAATTTTGGTTCTTTTGTTTTTATGATTTTAGTAACAGCCCTGATTTTCATCTTCTTTATCTGTTTGTTTCCTCGGAAAAAAAATGCTCACTTTGATGGCTAGAAGTGGAGCTGTCAAATGGGTCCCCGACTATGTGAAATCTGCAATGAAACACAATCGAAGTACAAGTGCCCCGCATGTCTAGTGCCTTAGTAAGCCATAAGAAGCTGCTAAACATCTTTTTTTTTCTTCTTTTTGTCGGAAAATACTTCCAATTCTCACTGATGTCTGAGTTTTCTTGTTTTTTTCTGGTCGCAGTTGCTCCGTGGTTTGTTTCAAGAAGCACAAAGGTATGCCACTCTTTTGTATTACTACCATTTCTCTCTTAATGAATGACATGGAAGTTCCTAAGCAGGAAATCTTAAGAACTGGAGGAGGATGCTGATTTTACAAATTCTGTGTCTTACTCTCAGGGGGTCACGTCTTTATATTAGAAAATCCCAGTTGATGATTGAATTGTGTCATCTTGGGTTGTCCAAAGAAGCAATTTTGTTGCAGTATTAGGTTTCAAAATGGGGACCTAGATTTGTGACACTATTGTATTGTAGAGTTTGAGGCTATATAGAGTTGTGCCTGTAATACCATTAGTCGCTATGGAGGAAGAAAAGGGTATCTTCTACTAGGCTGCTGGGTAAAGGTCGAGAAAAGCAATAAAAAAATATTAAGACTAGACGATTAACTAAACTGCAAAGAATGAATTATTTGATAATGAGAACTAACATGAGCTTGTATGAATGATGCAGAAATCCCATGTGCTAAGCCAGTTCCTTCTGAGGAAAAATCAAGTGAGGGTTACATTAGTCTGATTACATGTGCAGCACTTACAATGTACTGTTTTAATTTTCAATTTCTATTTGCTATTATAGATTCATAAGATCTTGTTCATGGCTATTAAATTAATTGTGGTTTCTGTGTAATACTAAGGGAATTTCCATCCCCCCCCCCCCCCCCCCCCATAGACGTTATTGGTTTTCCAATTGCTGATGATTTTTGTGAAATTGAATAATTTTATTTTCCAAATGAAAACTTTGTTTCTTTGGGTAATTAGCCCCCACACCCAGTTCTCTTCTTATGATTTACGTCCTTCCCTTTATCCCTTTTTTCCTCTTTTCCATTTTTCTCCCTTCAAATGCATTCCTTTCAAGTTTCAACCTCAAGATCTATTTTTTTTTATAAGTAAAAATATTATATATATTAATAACAATAGGAGTAACCAAGTACACTAGACGTATACAAGAAAACACCTAGCCCATACTAGAGAGCCCCTAATGGCCAATAAGCCCATGAAAATTAGAAATCTATCCAAAATACACCAAGCCCAAATGGGGAATAGACAGATTGTGTTACTAGACATAAGCTTTACTTCTAAAACTAAAGTTTCTTTAATATAGGCTAGAAAATACACTTCACACTCGAAATTAAAGCTTTATGGTGTTTAAATTCCTTCTGACTTTTGAAAATCATTTCACATTAAAGGAATTTATTTCTCATAAAATAAATGTATGCATATGTGCAATTCTTCTGCTCATATTTTGTTGCTCTTGCATTACTCCATTAGTATAGTTTTCATCTCAACTTTGATTATTAACCTTTGTTTAATTCCATTTCTCTAAAAGCTATTTTATCTTCTTTTTCATTTCATGTGCATTAGCTGCTGATCCAGAATCACATCTAGAGAGACCATTAAATGTGGAAGAACCAGGCAATGTGCTACAAAAGTTGCAACTGGAGGCTATAGGTATGAGTTTTCTACTAGCTCAGAGGTATCACCCTAGAATATTATTTTATACAACTATCGGAGATGTGATACTTTGGGAAAACGTGCTGCATTTTGTTTGCTAGTATAAGCAGGCTTCTGAATCTTATCATGCAGATGTCAACAATCAATCTAGAGTCCTCGAAGTATGAGAAATGATGATAAGCTTAGTTGTTGCAAAGGTTGTGATTGAGTTATAAAAAATTGTAAATGCATAGAGAAATTTAGGGTTAGCAGTCTTTTGATTTAGTGAGAGGGATCTCATGCCCAGGCCTTTCCAAAAGCATAATGGGGATGCAACCTATTTCATCATATCTTAAGTTTAAAACCATCGATCGTTCTTTGTTCTGTTTTCGTATGATGTATGGTCATGGGGAGATTGCTTTGGAGACTTATTCCCAGATTATTTCTTTTTACTGAGGATAAGGATGCCCATTTTCTTAGTTAGGTATGTCAAGGGGGCTCGTTATGATATCTCAAGTTTGTCAAATGGGTTCAACATTTGGAGTTGGAATCAGTTGCCTCTCTTTTCTCAGTTGTTGCATTCAAATCAGGATGTAGTAAAGGAGAGGATAGCACTTGCTCGAGCTTGATCAGGAATGGTATGTTTGATACCCTCTTTCTTTGACATTGCATTCTATGGTTTTTCAGTACCCTACCAAAAAAATTGTCCATACCAAGTAACCTATGAAGAAGTGGATAGAACTTGCTAGAGGTAAATGATGTATGGCATATCTTTTTTTTTCTGATAAGTAAGAAGAAAACGATGTATGGCTTATCTGATGCCCACATTCTTAGGATGTTGCATTAGGTGGTTTCTTCAGGCACCATGAAAAGTATTTGCCATACTAAGGCACCTATTGAGGTTAACATACAATTGACCATCATTTGTGCACTGCTTTGTTGTGAGAGATTTTTTGGTCGCAAGTCTTTTTGCTTTGGTGTCTAGTGGATAATATCAAAGGCAATTTTAGAGTTGTTAGTATGTTAAAAAAAAGCATTTTTTTAATGAAGAAAAAGGGTCGGAGGGGGCGATCGGAGATGGCTTCCCTACGTGGGAGTGACCATAGTAGCACCCTACCCACTGGAAACTGGACAAGAGAGGCCTAGACAATAGGAAGCCACAGGCACTTCCTCAAGTCGGGTTTGAGCCTTAGATTAAATCCTAGACCCACTAGGGAATTCAATAAATCTTTTTTTTTTATATAAGTAAAGTGGAATTCAATAAATCTTTAAGCGGCTAATACTAATAGTCTAAGGTAAATCCATATTCGGATTCGAACCAAGGACCTAGTACATGCCAAACCACTTTGGAGTAACCCAAGGACCATTGAACCACCACCCTTAATGGTAAAACAAATGCATGTTTAATTTGCTTAGAAGTTGTATGATGATGTATAGTTGTTCCTCCACTAATTGGACAATTGGGAGTGAAAGGAACAGCCAGTTTCCATGATCATATTTCATTGCTTTTGCATTACTCCGTTAATATAATTTTTTTTATCAGTACAAAAGAACTTTATTAGTAAGAAAAGTAGGCATAACCCAAGTACATGGTAAAATTCCTAGCTCCGATAATATAATTTTTATGTCAAACATATTTTCTCATAGAACTTTGTTTATTTTTAATTTTTTATAAGTAAGAGGTAAATTTTATTGATGCGAATGAAATAAGCATAGCCCGTGTACAAAAGAAGTATACAAAAGAGCACCTAAATACATTCTAGGATCGCTAGATTAAAGACAGGAAATCGTGAGCATTGTTTCCATTAAGCACAATGGCTGAAAACCAAAGCAATAATGTGTGTACAAAAAAATTCTGAAGCTCCTCCATTGTGCGCTCCTTATCTTCAAAGCACCACTCATTCCTTTCCGACCAAATACACCACATAATGCACAATGGAATCATCTTCCACACTGCCGCTACTTGAGGACAACCTTGAATCTCCTTCCAACAAGCCAGTAGATCAACCACCCTCAATGGCATTACCCACGCAACATCAACTCTTTTAAAGATCTCTTCCCACAGCACCCTTGTCACCTCACAATGCAATAATAAATGATCCACTGATTCTCTCTGCTTTTTACACAAATAGCACCAATCCATCACAATGAGCCCCCTCTTCCTCAAATTGTTTGTGGTTAAAATCTTCTCAAAAGCAGCAGTCCATGGAAGGGAACACTACCTTGTGATGCCAATATTTTGTAATACGCTATGACTGTACACTTCTTACTGCCATTGGATTTCCACTGCATTCTATCCCCTTGTGCCGTAGTGTTTCCCATGGAGTATATCAGCCTGAAAAATTCTGAAACGGTGTGCAATTCCCAATCATGAATATCCCTATTAATAGGACATTTCATTGGTGAGAACCATGGGAAAATACCCGCAGATCCGCCACAGTAGCCTCTCTATTAGCTGCAATACGATAGAGAGCTGGAAAAGCCCTATCAAGATATCAACCAGAAGGCTCTCCAGGCTGTTGATACTGGGCATCACACCCACCACAACCATCTCGGACTTACCAAGGTTCACCTAAAGCCCCGACGCAGTTTCGTAACATAACAAAAGTGCACATAAAGTTTGAATCTGGCCATGATCAGCTTCACAAAAAAGGAGGGTATCATCTTCAAATAATAGATGTGAGATTATGATAGAGCCATTAGTACCATTACCCACTGAAAATCCGGATAGAAAACCTCCTCCAACAGCAGCCTTCACCATTCGTCCAAGTGCCTCCATAACAATAATGAAGAGAAGAGGAGACAATGGATCCCCTTGCCTCAATCCACGAGAATTGTTAAAAAATCCAGTTGGGGTGCGCCATTAACTAGTACCGAGAAGCGAACGGTAGAAACACAATGTCGAATCTATGAAATCCACCTATCACCAAAGCCACACCTCCCGAGCAAGTATAAAAGAAATTCTCAATTTACATAATCATATGCCTTTTCCATGCCAAGCTTGTATAAAATACCTAGAGCTCCCTCCCGCAACCTATGATCCAAGTACTCATTGGCAATGAGAACTGAATCAAGGATTTGTCTCCCTCGAACAAATACATTTTGAGGCTTAGAAATAATTTGTTCCAATGCCGGGCTAAACCGATTAGTAAGAACCTTCGAAATGATCTTGTATACTCCACTCACAAGACTTATAGGGCGGAGATCCTCAACTGTCATAGCCCCCTATTTCTTCGGTATGAGAACAATGAACATCACATTAAGGCATTTCTCAAACTCCCTGAAAGAGTAAAATTCAAGGAAAACCTGCATAACATCACATTTCACAATATCCCAACAAGCTTGAAAGAATCCTATCAAAAAGCCATCCGGACCCGGCGCTTTATCTTTGGCCATACCACAAATGACCTTATAAATCTCGTCTTTGTCAAAAGGTCTTTCCAACCAACTCGAACTCTGCGAATCAATAGACTCAAACAACAAATCATCTAACTTCGGCCTCCAATAGGCCGGTTCCGTGAGGAGGTTCTCGTAATAATGCACAATATGATTTTCTAATTCAGAGGGGGAAGAGAGCACTTGAGTACCTGAGTAAAGTGTCTCAATAGCATTGTTGTACTTATGTGAATTAGCCACTTTATGGAAGAACTACGTACATTTATCACCTTCTTTTAGCCAAAGGGCCCTGGATTTTTGTCGCCACGAAGTCCCAATACAAGCTTGTATCTCCTCTACCTTCTTGAACACCCACTCCGAGATAAAGGATTAGGGGGGAGTGTGCGTAAAACCAACAAAGCACTCACTATCACAAATAGACCATAGCAACTTCAAGTTTGACTCCCTCATATTCGAGTCTGAAGCGTGGCCTTGAGTGGATTCCTCATTGGTCAAACCTGCATTATCGATCATCACCATCTCCACTAGATTGCCCTGAGGCCCATTATATCATTTTCCCGTGTGTTTTCTGGGAGCCCATCCATCATAGGCATCTCTTCAACCAAGGAGATGGGAGAGGCTTCAACTCCCTCTGTTGGGATTGCGACCGCTGGCAGTCTAGACGATAGTGGTGTTGCAGTCGAAGCACCGGCATCCTCCCTTGGCCTATTCTGTGCTGGATTCGGCACGTCAGAAGCAATCGGGACTTGAGAAGTTGTAACTTCCATAGCCTGGCACGTTGGAGATCCCCTGGCTCTTCGCCGGCAATGGTGGCTGAGGCCCATCGACGGAGTTCGGGTTACGTCTCCTCCAAACAGGCCCCAGCAGTTGTTGGTTCTGCTTGCCCAAAGGTTGAAGCCCAGCGTCTAGGCCCATCAGTTTTTTTTCTTTTCCTTTATTACCCATAAACGACCCATTCTGCTTACCCACTTGGCCCATTCTCCTATTGTTACTTTTCATTGGCCCATCGTCCAGACCCAAGCCCACCCCCACCCCTTTTTCCTCCTCAACGCACCGTATTAACCAACTTACATTAAGTTGTAATTCATCCAGTTGGCTCTTCATTTCCTTCATCGCCCGCAGGACCATTTCCTTGTTTGGACCAACATCTCCTCTGCCACCCCCCTCAAGTCTCTGAACCCCTACTGAAACAACGGCGCTTCCTAACCATTGCAGCGATGCAGCTCCTCTCAATCGAGTAGAAGTGTCAAGCCTGACATCCAACCAACAGGTTGACAAGACAGGTCCAATTCCCTCGGTTGTTGGAGAGCCTCCATGTACGATCGGGAATAAGAGTTAAGTGGAGCTACCGTCATCTCTGGTGGTGCCGACCCAACAGAGCAACCTTCTCGTCTAGCCTCCCTCAAAACATCCGCCAGCTTCCTCCATCCCTGTCTTCAGGTATAAACACGCAGTTTCGGCGACCACCCCCCCTCCGTATTCCACCATTACCATGAACGCACCTTGGAAGTTTGAGCACTACAATGGAGGTCCAGTGGCAGCAAGAAGTTCGCAGTTAAGACATATTATAAAATATTGGCATTACAAGGTAATGTATCTTTCCCGTGGAAAAGCATTTGGAGGTCTCTCATACCTTCCAAAATGGCTCTCTTTGTGTAGACTGCTGCCCTTGGGAATATTCTAACCACGGATAACTTAAGGAAGAGGGGCCTCGTTGTGATGGATTGGTGTTATTTGTGCAAAAAACATTGAGAATCAGTGGACCATCTATTATTGCATTGTGAGGTAACAAGAGAGTTGTGAAATGGGATATTTAGTAGAGTGGATGTTGCTTGGGTTATGCCATCAAAGGTGGCTGACCTGCTTGCTTGCTGGAAGGGCCTCCAAGGTTGTTCCCAGGTGGCAGCAGCATGGAAGGTGATCCCGTCGTGCATTATGTGGTGTATTTGGATGGAAAGGAATACCCGGTGATTTGAAGATAGGGAGCGAACAATGGCGGAGCTTCAGAATTTTTTTCTACATACTTTACTCCTATGGTTTTCAGCCATTATCCTTAATGGAAATAGTGTGCATGATTTCTTATCTCTAATTTAGTGCTTTTAGAATGTATTTAGGCGTTTTCTTCTGTATACTCCCTGTGTATGCCCTATGCCTATTTTCATTCATATCAATGAAACTTACTTCTTACTTACGAAAAAAAAAAAAAAAGTTTTGAGCACCTCTACGCTATGTACCCCCTACCACCTTCTCGACGCGCTGTATAGAACTCCTTTCTCCCACCCTTCAAGCAATCCTCCAGAGCTTTGGTGAACCTGTGTGCCATGGCTAACTCCAAATCATATTTTTCACAAACTTCCACCCTCTTTCAGTAAGGAGCACCCTACGGCCATCCCTTGACATCTCAAATGACGATCACCATTTGTTTATTCAACTTTGCTTGTTTCCATTTCTCTGAGCTATTTTGTCTTCTGTTTTTTTTTTTCATGTTCATTAGCTCCTGATCCAGAGTCACCTGTAGAGAGACCGTTAAATGTGGAAGAACCAGGTGATGTGCTACAAAAGTTGCAACTGGAAGCTATAGGTATGAGTTTTTGACTAGCTCAGAGGTATAAATATTTGGCCTTTATACCACTATGACTGTGCACACTAAGCGCCAAGATTATAGGAAGCGGGAGATAGAGTGCAAGTCAACAATGCAAAGAGACGTATCATCATATAATCCTTGTTTTGATCAAATTTGGCAAGCAGCAAAGTCTGTGAAACTAGAAGCAACTCTGAGAACGAATTAATAATTATAAAAGTGAATCAGGAGAGAGTTGGATAGGCTACAGTACATATCTGAAGTGAAATAACTAGAGCATCATTCTACTAGCAAAATGAAAGAGGATAGACAATCTATATGTGGGTTCTGCAACAGGAGTATAGATTGGAGAAGCTTTAAAGGCTACTTGTTTTTTTGCATTTAAATCTGGTCATGTTTTTATGGTCATCAGTAATATTTGTCTCATTTGGGGTGCTCTCTTTATTGATATTTCATGGTGTCTCTTTCATAATTAAAACTTTGTCTGTTTGTGCTAGTTTAAGGCAGTATCTCTCATATTGCAATATACGTTGATAGCTTGGTTCTTGGTCAACATCTGGTGGACATCACTGGAATGGATTTAAATTGTTGTTTAGTGTATACCTTATATCATGACGATTTTGCTGTATCAGCTAATTGGGCAGCTACCAGATGGTGTATGGACATATTTTTGTATGTTGTTGAGCAAAAACTTTATAATGCGCTAGTGAACTAATGGCTTAAATGACTCCTTTATATCTTCACAAGAATGGGATACAAGGTGAGGTCGTGTATTCAAGACCTACTGGTGTATGGGTTTTTCTAGCTTAACAAAAAAAAAATGTTGGGATGGATGAAATTATCTAGAAAGTTTCACTTTTGAAATCATGTCTGGTAAGATAATTTCCACTAGTTGAAAATTCATTGGAAGTCTTTGTGCAGCTTCTTCCAGTGAAATTTGTGATGCTTTGAAGGATGAAAACCTGCAGAAAATCATTCGCAATATTGATGGTTCACCAGATGCTGAGAATGTAAGGAGCTCAATCCTTTAATGAAGACACCAGTCTTTTCTATATTAGATTCTTGTTTGATAACGATATCATTCCTACTTCAAATTCTTGTTTGAACAAGCATGAAAGATAGTGTCAGTTAAAACCCGTGTCATTTGATTAGGAACTTGATAAAGCTATGGAAGTGGAGGTGTTCCGCATATTCACTGACAAGGTATTGCCATCTGTTGCTACCTAAGTACACCCTCCTTACATCCATAAGCATATTTATGAGAATAGCTTTTCTGTGCAATTGTCATCTGGAAATCTGAATTCGCTGGACTTTAAGCATCTTTCTCGGTTTCAACTGTTCTCAGATTCTATCAAACATCAACCTGTAGCTGCAACTGGCGGTAAATTGAGTAAGAAAATGACATTTCTTGCAGGAAGTTGAAAATCCTACAAAACCAGCAGTATGTTTTGATCAACTTGTAACTTTGGCTTCAATAGAGATTTTCCAATCTGGTTGGCCGCTCACCTTTCTTGCTTGGTTGGTTTAACTTCATACAAGTTTGTCTCTAGGACTCCTCTGATGTGATGTGTAGTTTTGAGAATACTTCAATTTTGGGTCTGGTTAACAAGTATTTTAAAGTTCTAATGTTTTATGTTACAAATATTGCATGCAAATTAGAGCAAAATTGTGTAAATTATAACATCTAGCTGGGATCACTACAATTTTTTCTGACTCCAGTTATCACTTTGTCTCTATGTGGGCTTCAAGACTTGATGATCGAGTTCTCTTGTTTGCTAAAACCAACATTGTCATATAAACAAGAATATGTCAAATGATGATAATGCTACAATTTATAGAAATTATATTTGCATTCATAAGTACACACCCTTTAAAAAAAAAAGTTGGTAAACTTGGGACGCACGTAAAAGATATATATATATATATATATATATATATATATATATATTTAATAATAGACTTTGTTTTTTTAGAGGAATTTATGGAACCCATCACGCTCTTTCTCTATCTCCCTATGTGAAGATCTCGTTTGCAGCCTTATCTGTGTGAATGCGACAATCTGATTACACCATGTACGGTGAACAGAATGACCCCAAAATCTGCCTATTTTTTAAGTCTAAAGCCACACTTGGACAAGTTTAGTTTAATTTTAACCTCAATTTAATATCTAAATACATAATTTTTAAATTATTAAATTCGTTTTAACTTAAAACTTTTTTATATTAAAACTTATAATTTTTTTTAACTCAATACTTTTTTATTTACTGGATCTACAACCTTTTTAATTTGGGTGCGGCTACTATGCCGCCCCAACATGACCGCTTAAAAAGTTTTTTTTTTCTTTTTTTTCACATTTTTTTAACATATTTAAATACATTTAAAAAATAAAAACATACACCAATACATTTAAAATCACTTCCTTAATCACTAAGTAAAAAAAATAAAAAATTGACCAAAGGTCAAATAGAGGTGTCAAAAAAAATGGGCATACTAGTGTTTTCTTTTTAATTTTCTATAAATATATCTAAACTCAATTTAACATTTAAACTCATATTGGGTGGGTCCTACAAAACTCATTTCATCATCTCAACTCACTACTATTCATAAACAATTCATCTCAGCTCAACATCTAAACGGAGCTAAGAGCATTGACAATAGTCTAACTATTGTCAAGTCTAAAATTTGGCTAACAGTTAAGGTTTTGGCTAAAACCAAAGCTATTGAAGATATTAATCCATATTGGACTATCCATTCTAAAGTCAAAATAATAATATAATATTATGTATTTTAATAATATTTTTTTAATATTTTTTATTATATTTTACAAATACACTCTATATATTAATTAATAATTTAATTTTTACTTAAAATTATTGTTTCTCAACTATTTTTTTATATTAACCTAATTATCCAACATAATATAGCCTTGTTTACAAAAAAATATTTTCCGGAAAATCTGGACATAATGTAGCCTTGTTTACCAATGAAAGTTTTAAAAAAAATTTAATAAAACCTTGTTGATTATTTGTGAATAAAATATGGATTTAATAGGTGAATAGTATCTCTCCAACTTTAAAAATTCATTTAGAGTTACTGTACCTCAAACTCTAAGCTAAAGGTTTTTAACTAGTCCAATACAAGTCATTTATATAAAACTTGGCTATATTTTAGATTTTATTAACATTTGACTAGTCGTTCTAAGCAGAATTATTTTGTTATTTTTAATCGCATATTAATTCAGCTTAATTATCGGATATAATAATACTCAAAATAAGGTGAAAACTAATATTTTTTCTTGATAAAAATGATCATAATATTACTAAAATTTGCAGAAAACAGAGGAAGTCTGCAGCCAAAAGAAAACGAGACATTTCTGTCACAGTTCCAAAGGTGAGAGAGACGCGTTCAAGAAAATGAATACAGCTCAGTGACGAGCCTTTATGGCACTGCCACTTGCTTTCAACGTGGTTTAAATACACTTTCCAGTTTCCACTATTCTTTTTTATTTGGATTATTAAGAATATTGATATTTTATATTTTTAAAATTATTGAAAAGTGACAAGTAATATCCCTCCCTCCAAGTCTGACTATTAAGATGGTAAAAAATTAAGTAAAATGATAATGATCTTATCAGCTACCATAATCATCCATTGTAATTAATGGATGAAATATATTAATTTCGGTCATTTAGGCTATAAAATTATATTAATATTCAGGGATGATGCCCATTTAACTCTTATGTCGTATACAATATACATGTGGCATTGGTAAAAGAGAACCTTCTTGTTCCATTAATTCTAATAATGTTTAGAAAGTATTTGAAAATTATTTATACGACTTTTATATATATAAGTCTCGTGCATTTTTTTTTAAAAAAATAAATAAATTTAAGACTAATATAAAAAAATTTATCTTTTAATAATAGACTTCACTTTTTTAAATAAAAATGCACGAAACGTATACACCCTAAAGAATATGATAAGTATAGATAGAAGTCACTATTGGCAGCATCCATTTTGTACACATGATGTGGCATCATCTAGACCACACATCTTTCTAAGTGAGTGTTGGGAACAATCAACTAGAAGCAGCTACGCAGTGAGTGCAAAGTGTAGACTACTATAGTAGTTTCTCTCTAATATTACTCAAAGAATATATATAGCATTACTCAAAAGTATTTATTTGAGAGTCGAACATATCCTCTATAAGGATAATTTATGCTATGAAGCCAATCCTAAATTCAGATAAAGCTCAAGAGCTCGTTAATTTAACGGGTTTATAACTCATAAATAAATAAAATAAAAAGAAGAAAGAAGCTAGCGTCAACATAGTCCATGGAATTGTTGCGTAGACTACTTTTTGCTTTCCTTCAATGGTCCCGTGTATGCAATATTTGCAAGTGGAAGAAGAAAATGACATGATTGGTGAGACAGATAGATTTTAACCAAAAATAAATAAATTATCATACAAATATCTTTTATATAATTTATGCAAAGCTTCATGTGCGATTGATATCAGTATACATATTTGGAAATATATATATATTTTTTTTCTTAGACATTGGAAATTCCTAATCACGAAATTTAACATTTAAGAGTTTTTTCATATTAGGGAGGGAAAAAAGAAAAGAGATGAGAAAAAGGCAGCAAAAGTCATAAATTTACAGGTGGGTATCGATAATTACATTACATGTTAAGAGCCATGCATATATTTGTATAATTGTATTAACCATCCGGGAAAACTTCTCTCGGAAAGGAGTCTTCTCTAATGATCTCTCGTATGCTGCAAAAAGTTAGCAGGGAAGAGTCCTGTACGTAATCCATCACACCAAAACTTCCGACCTGTAATCCACAAAAAGATGCCATCACTAGTGGTATTATACGGTTCCAT
Organism: Juglans cinerea; assembly: GCA_961763995.1. Taxonomy (NCBI): domain Eukaryota; kingdom Viridiplantae; phylum Streptophyta; class Magnoliopsida; order Fagales; family Juglandaceae; genus Juglans; species Juglans cinerea. The sequence goes on from CAUIVZ010000006.1 coordinate 10,819,247, forward strand.
CCATGCCATCCACGTTTTGATTTGAGTAGGAGATACATGCAACAAGGCAAGGCATTACCATTCAGAGAGTAGCTGGCACCAACTACATTATCACAGATTCCTACAACTTGTGTGCATCCATTCTCAGCCAGCCAGGGATCCTCGCTATATATATATATATTGATGTATCATGTCCCTAAGGAAGAAGTCAAAAGAAATAAGTCTTTGTAATACGATAAATTAATGTCCCCTTTATTTTATCCTACATGCATCATATGATCTCCATGTGGCAGTCGCTTCTATCGACCATTTATGTGACAGTCGCTTAAAATATACCACATAATAAGTATGACTAAGAATGACAAAATGTAAGATGAAAAAAAAAATCATTGCTCATGCTAGATACAAGTCTAGGACATGGAAACCCTTTGAAAAACGTGAGACTTACCTGATATCTCGTGTTGGATGGGGATAGTTACTTGGATTGAATCATTCTTGTTGTTCATTAATATTAACTTGAATCATATAGTTCGTGACTGACGTAGTTGATCAAGACTACCTTATGGCTTTCTTGAAGATATAGGAAAATAAACGTGTATTCCATCAAGTGTTTCTTGAAGATATAGGAAAGTTCCTTCCAAGGTTGTTTTTTTCTGTTGGGTGGTATCCTTGGGCAAAGTGTTGACAACTGGAAATCTTAGAAGGAGAGGTATGTACATTGCTGATTGGTGTGTCATGTGCAAGAAGGATGGGGAATCTGTTAATCACCTCTTTCTTCACTGTGAAGTGGCCAGGTTCTTGTGGAATGAGGTTTTGAATCGGACTGGTTTACTTTGGGTAATGCCCATGGAAGTGGTGGATTTATTGGTAGCGTGGAAGGGATTGAAGGGTACTAGCAAGAATGTTGTTCATGTTTGGAAGATGATTCCTTCTTGTCTCATGTGGTGCCTATGGCTTGAAAGAAGTGGGAGATGCTTCGAAGACAAAGAACATTCGTTAGGAGAACTTAGGGATTTTTTCTTTAGTACTTTGAATTTGTGGGCTAAACTTTTGTAATGGAAGATAATTTCCAGAAGAGTAATGCTATATAGCATCCACTGTAGTGGTGCACACAATGTACACACTACATTCCACTAATTTCTTCTCTCCAAATGAATGGTTGGGATGATGCCACATAGAGTGTGCACAGTGGCTTCTCCCAAACAGTGGCTTCTCCCAAGATTATTTCTTTCCAGAATCTGTTTTAGTTTTCCTTTCGTTTTTGGAAAGTAGTAGGTATTTTCTTTGTATACGTCATGTGTACTTGGGAAAAAAATCTTTTATTACTACTCAAAAAATCTTTTATTACTACGCAAAAAAAAAAAAAAAACGTGTATTCCATTTTACTTGAAAATGCAATTGCTGCATTACTCAAGATTTGGAGTGGGCCTATTCATTCCCAAAGCATATGAGCATCACAAAGCTGTATGTGTGCCTAAGAGCACCTATTAAAATCGGTGTACATCCTTGGTAGGAGTAGTGTTTTCCCTTTCAAAATATGGAGCTTTGCTCTCATGAAACCATATCCTCCACTCCTCATTAAATGAAGATTAAATAAATATGTTATTAAGTTCAACTTATTAAATGAAATATTCACATCTGATATAATTGATACTTTTTTAATTTAAAATTATCGAATGAAGAATATTATCTCATTAAATTATTAATTTTTATTTAAATTAGTAGTCCTTTAATTTTCCTATGGAAGTTTAAAGGAGTGTAACATATTTCTGGGGCTTCTTATCACTACCATATAATTAGAAGAGTGCAAGTGGAGAGAAGATCAAGGTGTTCAACAAAAATTTTGGAGATAAATTGCTGACACTGACACTGACACTGACACTCTTTCAAAGGCTCTATTTTTTGTGTAATTACTAAAGGTATGTTAACCTAATTAAACTCAGTACTTAATTGGGATAAAAAAAAAAATTAGTAACATAAAGTTTATTTCCTTTAATAAATTTATGACTAGTGTTTCTTAAAAGTGAAAGCCAGAAGATCATGAGTAAAAAGTAGCATAGGCTCTATGGCTCTGTATTTTTACCTTTTTGCTTTGCCCTAATTACAAAATCAACCATTCTTTTATGTAACCAGCCTACCTGATTGGTGATTGTCAGGAATTTCAGGCCCCTTAATGGTGTTTGGCTTGCTAGTGCTTGGCTGGGCCAGTGCTTGATTCTGCAAAATGAATGGACGTTAATGATATCAAGTTCTAACAATACCAAGTGGTAAGCTACAAATGGGTTCAGTTTCTTCTCTATTTTGGTAAAATAACCAATATCCTTAAAAGAACAAAAAGCAAGAGAAACTCAAGCCTGAACGATAACAGGGTGGTAATGCTAACTTCGAATCAGCTTGTGTAGACCTACAGTGTTTTGGAGAACAGAACCCTAGAAGTGATTTTGTATAATATACAAAGGTGGCAAGGAAGTGTCATAAACATATACAAGCTCTAATGCAGAGGTAAAATTAGGTGGCTAAAATACCTGTGGTATTGGTAATTGCATCTGATGGGCAGCAACGTACTGCTGATAAGGATCAACAAAATTTGGGAACCGGGGCTGGCTTGTGTGCTGTGCGCCAATTGAGTGTAGCATTTGTTGTGGCCGGTTGGTTGCTTGGATTCTGGATGGATCGGGTGCAGGAATAGGTGGCATGTGAAAAGCTGGCATTGGGTATCGTGGTCCCAGATGAGCTGCTGCTGCTGATGTTTGCAACGCTGAACCAGCTAACATATTGGGAAACGGTATCATAGACCGATTGATGCCCATATCCATGCCCATGCCCATTCCAATTCCCATCCCCATTGCTGGCATATACTGCTGGACACCAGGAAACATCATGGGGACCATGCCACAACCCATGGACATCATCTGCATATGATGAATACAACGTAATCTTTGTAAGGAATACTGCACAAATGAAAGAAACCACATGAAATAAAATAAAGTACTGGAAACACATGTTTTTATAGAAGGACTTCTATAATTGCAAGGTATGGAGAATGAACCAAGCCAATTCTACATAAGCAAAGCTATAAAAACCAATCTTCATGCAGAGGATATTTAAAATTTTAAGTTAAAGTCAACTTTCAAAGGTGGAAGATGACAGGTTTAATGTTCAGAAACTCCAATTCTCTACCTGTTCTTCCCCAGCCCAAAAGTAGGTAAAACCTCAAGTTTGGTCCGTAACATTAAACTGTCAAAACTACTGGAGCAATATGTTTATCTCCATATATCTTACTTTGGAGGAAATTGTAAGAGGCAAGGCTCAAGTTTATTGTCAGGAGGGATCAAAATTTAATGAAAGATCAACGACTCCTGCTAATTTAGTGTTAGAAATGATACCTAATTAAAAAAGTCTCTCTTTCCAATTGTTTATTATTAATAAAAATCTTGTTGCTAAACTTATTCTGGTGCACTTGGGAGTTCGGTTCAACAGTTGAAACTGAAAAGCATATGTAAATATGTAAATTATCTGGAAAAAAAAAATGGAATTTGGAAGACAGAATCAACTAGAGAAGGGCCAAATATAAAAGAGAATCTCATATTGACTAATGAAGATTCAAGGATCAAAATAAGGATATAGTCAGTTGGTAACAATGTATGAACTCATACAGGAGTTCTTAAGTTCTAACTTTACAAAGTTTTGAGGCAAGGGAAAAAAAAATAACAATGTTTTATCTGCACACAAGTAGTGGTTTATAAGATCTAACCATTTCATATAATACCACCCCCCCCCCCCCCCCACCTAAAAAAAAAACAAAGACAAAGCACCAAGAACAAGCTCCACAATTTCCTTCTTCCTATGAATAGTTAGTGACCTAAGGTACAAGTATCTTAATCTTCAACAAACTAAAGAAACTTATGTCACGGTTGAAGGTTACAACAACGGCCAACTCAAGTCATTTTAGACAAATTGAGTTCTTTGAAGCTTGAGGTAGTAATAGTGCAGAAGTTCCAAATAGGATGACTTCGACAAAGCGAACTCAAGTCAGGGGAGCACAGGAACATTCCCTAGGAAAAAAAATCATGTAAGCATAGAGACAGAAGGTGGGGATTGTACATTTATGCTCCAAGTAGTGAAGGCCTTGGTCTTAGGGTATCACTCTCTTCAAGGTCCAAGGTTCAACATCTCATGGGTGCAAACAATTCTTTGGGGCCACACCCCCGGTGAAAAACCAACGATTTAACCAATTCCGTGTAGGAAAACTTTCGAGGGTGCAGTGCACAGGACCGGGATTTACTCTGCAAGGATGGGTCTGAAGGGCCCGACCTTGGAGAGGTTCCCCGACATAAAAAAAAAAATAGAAAATTATAAAAAGAAAAAAGAAAAGGATGCACTCCTATTTGGCACTATTATCCAATGACAATATTATCACTCTAACAAAAATGGAGTCACATAATCAATATAAAGGCGTTTACTTTAACAAGTTTGCAAATAAAAGTATGACCACCAAGGCACTTAGACCATCTAGGGAAAGATAAGAATAATATACCTGTACTTGCAACTGAAGTGATTTCAAGTACTCAATCGCCTCATCCAACATTGAAGCTTTGTCCGACTGAAATTTAGAAAGAAAACAAATATATAACAAGTCAATACCATATAAACATAATGTATAAAAAAAGAAGGCAGTCTCTCAATATTAGGGAAAAAATCCTGGAATATGTGTAATGACCTTGTTGCAACGAGGTATGAGCTCTTGCAAAGCCTTCATCTTCTCATTTATCCTATCTCGACGTCTCTGCACATGAATGCAATACATCACCATTTGAAATTGGGATATTTTGTCAAAGATGCTATTATGATAGTAAACTACAGACCCTCTCAGAAAGGTTGTGGACCTCAGCAGCACGAGATCTCTTTGTAGATGTGGATCCATGAACCTGTTTCTTCGCAGCCGCAGACTCAAACTCAACATCCTTTTACAATCAGAATATATAAAGTCAACCAGGATGATTAAAGAAATAAAAAAGAAGGTACAAGATCATTTAATCAGAGAACATTAACTAGAAAAAGAAGTTACCGGGTTCTTTTAAAACATGAAATGCACAATAATTAACATAAAATACACCCCGTATTTTCAAATATGGCTTAATTTGGCCTGACACCTCTTCTAAAAGAACCCTTAGACGGGTATCACAATTTGATTCTCCTAAAGCTAACAGCACCAAATAGGTAGTGCACTTGATTGCCCATTTAAAAGCTTTCCTCTGGCTCCCACATTGTTCAGCTTCTGGCCAGAAAATATGTTGCTTATAAGAACTACAAATAATTGATGGAGATGTATAGCAAATGCTCATTCATTATTAAGGCCCCATGCTTATTTCCTACTGCATGAATGGAATAAATTCTTGCTCGATTGTTAAGTCCAGGCACTGAGCTTGTTCCCATTCCTTTCAGGTTCTAGCATTTGATGCACAAATACACCATTTTAGACTGGATCTAGTGGGATGACCCGCAAGCAGATCCAAAATGCCAACCCTTAAACAAACAGACCCAATTACCTAAATATTGTTAGGTTATTATAGCATGTCAAGTCAGCCTAGCCAAGTACCAAAGCCATTTATCCTCTAGTTTAAGTTATCAAACAAACAGCATGCACAAACAACAAATAATTGACAAGGTATCTCAATTTTTCATTACCTTCATTGAGGCTTGTAGGGTCAAGATCCCTCCCCCAAGCCCACCAAAAAAAAAAAAATCTCCTCTAGCTAAAAATAAAAATTGGGTAAAATCCCCCCAAAAAAGGAAAAAAAAAAAAAAAACTCTGGACCTTCATTAAAACTATGATAACCTCTTCTGACGACATTGTTTCCACAAAAATCTGAAAGAAAAAGAGTATCTCCTTTTTTTAATCCAAAAATTTGACCTCCAAAATCTAAAAAAGAAGATATATACATAAATATATATAGATTTAGAGAAGAAAAAAAAAAGAACATTTGTATTTCTTATATCCTCCCCTAATCACTTCAATCACTTATTTTTCTCCTCCATAAAAAAAAAATTAAAAAAAAAACAAATATAATGCATTTTAAGTTCCTATTGAAGTATTTAACATTAGTACATTACTAATAATCAAGTTTGATAAAGATCTTTTGTGAGCGTTTAATGAGTATGATATTTTATTCCATTTGTAATGTATATTAATTTCTTCCCACAACCGAATAATCGTCATATTAATTCGGCCCCCAAAGACGAATTTCTGGCTCTGCCTTGGCCTCAGTTCTTCTTTGTAGCAAACCTGATGGGAGTGCCCCACCTTATGATAAGAGTTGTCTTCTAGACTTGAATGTTTAATTATGATGGTAGAAATTGTCGGCTAATGATAGAAGATGGAAATTAAGAAATGGAACAAAGAAACACGTATAAAAGGCAGTGGTCCAAACTGGACCATTAATTTGGGAATATAGACTCCCATACTGAAATCATAATTTCAAAACAGAAATATAAAAGCAGTAGTGGTCCATTTGGACCATGAAGAACTATAACCTTCCAGGATTCTATACTACACAGAAACGAAGAGGATGATAAGTGTCGATATCATTCCAACCAGCCACAATGAAACTTCAAATCCTAAACTCCATTATAGGTAAAACAAACGATTCCAACACTCAGATGGATCGAGTCTTGCTCCACAGAAGTTTCACACTCTGCACACCACTTAAAAGACATGTGATTTTATTTTTTTATCTTTATATTTCAAATTTCAATTAGGATAAAAAAATAAAATCACATATTTTTAAGTTATGTGTAGGAGTATGGGACTTATATATAGAATTTTTTTTTTTTTTGTATCACAGTTCATTCACCTAAGCGACCCAACAGTTCAACAAAAGTATTTAAAATGACAGATTGTATATGGCATTTACTCGGCAATCAGCACCATCACATATATGGGCGATAAACCTGGTTTGCTCTTTTTTTCAGCATATACATGATGAGATAAAAGTTGGGACATGTGACCTAATAAATGCATGAAGTTTTGGCCAGCCTAACATTTTCCAAACCATTATTAAATCTTGGTCTGGATTCACTCCAACGACAAACCATTTCTAAATGCCAAATCAGGTAATGGGCCGAGAAACCAGTCCCGAGATACGCGCGTCGAAGCCAAAAAATTTAATCATTTTCGAATTTTGATATAATCGATACCCTGCAGTTAGGAGCCACTGCAGCCTACATCTCACACCAATCATCCTTCACTATATCCCCCCCCCCCCCAAAAAAAAAGCATAAAACTCCGGTACTTCAACTCACACGTGGCGACACATACTCATCCCACCGCCGCCACGTGTACTAAAAAAACTACAAGAGAGACGAGACCGCGTTCACGGCCAAATTTCTACCATGCACCGAACGTAGTATATCCCTTGAAATAAGAGTGTGTCTACGTTAACTGACGTCACTCCGGCGCACGATAGTCGAGGCCAGTCCACAGGTACACAGAAAAAGAGAGGGGATGTAGTGACTGAACTGACCTCACAATGGCAGTCGGCGTCCTCGGCTTCCATTCCTTTACGCTTGCGGTTGTACTCAACTGGCGGCTTTCTAGCCGGCTCGGCGCTGGCGCTGGAACAGCCGGATGATGATGTCAAAGTAACCTCACACGACATCATCTCCTTCCCTCCTGCGCCCGCAGACGACGTACCAGCAACTGCATCACAGCTCATGGTCGGGCAGCCCCTATTACCGAAGCCCGACGCCTCCCCTGCGCTTCTCGTCCAAGATTCTGGTCCCACCACCGGCGTCTCGCTCGAGTCCACCACAGTCGATTCCCTCACCACCGCCATGCTCTTCGAACTTGGCGGCCGCGTTCTATCGACTCCTGCAGCAAGCCTCCCCTTGGGACTCGAGAAGTGCACGAAGTTCTGGACATTAGAGTCCGCCAGGTCCGTCCTCCGGCCCGGCGGTATCGGTGGCCTCGAGGTCCCCACCCCTCCCGTCACCTTCTGACGGAGTTCAGTGACGCCGTTCGTACGGACTACAAGATTAGCGTTGGTATTAGTGATATTGTTACTCTGATTCGGCGTAGGATAGAGAAGGTCGGCGCAGAAATTGTTGTCCAAAGCAGGGTCGTCATCGACGAGAGGGTAGTGAAGCCACGAGGCCATTTCGTCTTCTTGCATAAATAAGTGCTGGTGCTGGTGTGTGGCCGATTCTTGTTCCTCTTGTGAGGATCGGATCTCCCTGTTCGCCGATTGATCTGCGGGAAACACAGCGTTGTCGTATTTGGAAGGTGGAGATCTTCTCATAGACCTCTGGTTCTGGCTCTGCATCACCACCTGGCCGTTTTGCCACAACAGCTCCATGATCTCGTCCTCAGGCCTGAGTTCTCATTCTCCGTCAAAACCGTTCAAATAATTCCCATATAATCGAAATTTATACCAAAAAAAAAAAAATTGAAGAAGAAAGAAAGAAAGAAAGCCACTTACAAGGACGATTTTCTGGGACGAGCAGCGCCAGAAGAAGAGGGGAGTGAGTAATCGTCGTCCATTTCGAAGTCCGGAACGCAGTGATACATCCTCTACTTTCTGAAACTAAAAAGAACTCCAAAAAACCAAAAACAAAAAGTAATTAGTTAATTTCAAAGAAGAAAACCAGATTCTACAGCGATTAGATGAGCAAAAACACTATTTCATTAGCCAGTTACTCACGATCAGAACTTGTAACTTGTCATCATCAGAAGATTAACAGCGCCTTAGCCTAATGAGGATTTGGAGAAACCTTTGCAGTTTCTTTAATTTAATGGGTGGAAAACTCATACGATTCTCTCTCTCTCTCTCTCTCTCTCTCTATTCCTGAGTGCAGGGGAGAGTTGGGAAGAAATGGAGAAAAAATTCAATTAAAGAAAGATATTCCATTGGCAGTTTGGGTTAGCCTTGCAAGGAAGCAGAGCAGTACGAAGATAAGGTGTGTACCTCTCTCTATCTATCCATCTCCAAAAATAAATTATAGCGAAGGAACAAGACGAAATGTACCCCATGTCGACGATGGACTTTGCTTTCCCTAGTCCACTTTTTTTTGTTTTATTGGACTCATAATAAGTGAAATGGTCGGGTGTTGTAAATTTGGTTTAAACGGTTCCCGTTCCAAAAGAGGACTGGCCGTTCCCAAAACTCATTTTAATTTTTCTCATTTAATAATTATAATTTTTTAAAAATTTTTACTTAAAATATAATAAATAATTTAACATTTTCAAATCTTAAAATAATAATAATATTAAAAGATAATATTCTAACAATATTTTATTCAACTTTTAACTTTCATCTCATTTAATCTCATCTCAAATCACTGTCCAAACCTCCACTAATTCATTATATATTCTTTATATAATTGATATGGTAAGATTTAATTTATAAAAATATTTGAATTTCAAACTTTTTATAAATCAAATCTTGTCATGTCAAGAGTATGAAAGACATGCTTTACACGCTAGTTTACAAATAAAATTTCTCTTAGGCACGGTTTGGATTGAGATGAGCTATTAACTCATTTTATCTCATCTCATCTCATCATTATAATTTTTATAAATTTTCACATAAAATACAATAAACATTAAATAATTTAACTTTTTCAAATCTCAAAACAATAATAATATTAAAAAATAATATTCTAATAATGAGTAATGCTACTCGTCATCTTAATTTTCATCATCCTCTCATCATTCTATCATGAGACATTAGATGATTGAAAAATATTTATTATATCATCTAATGACACATCATAAAATGTTGAGAAAATGATAAAAGAAAAAAAAAATGAATAGATTTTTTATAAAAGATAAGACGAGATCTTGTCCCAAGTTAGGAATAGTGAGATACGAATGACCATATATAAAATGGACACTATAGCATTTATGATTTATTAATAATTCTCATAATTACACCAGCTATTAGTATTATTATTTATAAAAAAAATTAAAGGTTACACTTAGCGCGAATTTGGATATTGAGATATTTTTAGATATGAATAATTCTACGTACAATCGTGAAGTGTGCAACCACCGCGTAATTACTTTGAAGTATTTCCAAATATTTTCTTTTCAAATATCACTCAAATATAAAATATTTTTAAATTTCAAATCTTCAACATTTTCATTTAATTATTACCTAATCATTACAATTTTTTTAAAATTTAAAAAAAAAACATAAAAAATAATACAATTTTTTCAAATTTCAAACAAAATAATATTAAAAAAATTATTTTTTAGTTTTATAATATTTTTATTTAATTTTTTTAACATTTTTCAAAACTCAATAAAATATCTTAACTCAAATTATTTTACTATTATTCACAAAATATTTCATTAATACTATTTATATATAAATATTCTGAAATATTCTGAATGTCAAAACTAGCTTTTGAGAAATCTCAAAATCAAGCTTATAATGTTTGAAAAACCACGAGTATAATATCAAAATAGCACCACTTACGTAGGCAATAATAAGCCAATGATTGATGCGGCAATCATATCAGTATTTATCACGTTAATCATACCACGCATGTGTTGTAGAAACTAGAAAGACTCTACTTTTTTAGATGTAACTCGATCGTATATGATCTGTTGAACCTGACCTCACATGATTGGTCTTCTGATCTTTATCATGGTTGCCTTGTCTTGCCACCATCATCTCTAATCTCTTGATCAACGCTGAGATCACTTATTTGTTGTAAATTATTTATTATAAAAATAATTATTTTTTATTAAAATAAATCTATTATCATTATAAATAATTACTTTTATCGTAAATATCTCATTATTTAATCATAAATAGTCATTTGACGGATGATTCAACCATTTTGGACGAGAGTTATTGCAATTGGTGGTGGTTGGCTGTACATAGTACTTAATGGTCGTCCAAGGACAGCATCGTCGAAGTATGTATGTTTGAAAGAGTTTTGGCATGAGACAAAAATATTCAATTTCATCTGTATGTTATTTAGTGATCAAGAGGCCGGTGTCGGTACTAGCTAGTGTGTTTCTGGCTCAAGAAGGACAATTTATGGTGGGGTTTAGGCCGTGGGATGTGGTGGCCGGTGAATATATGATAGATTTCGTTTTATTTGTGCTTGTGTTTTTCTTTTATTTTTTGGCATATTTTTCAAATAGAGTTCGTTGAGTTGCTGAACTTGCAAGTCTTGCATATTTTAAAACTGTATCTAACATTACTTTTTAAAATTTTTGAAATAACTAGTTACTTAATATCCTGGGAATAAATGAATTAATTATGCATAACATTGATGTGTGGGTGATCAGCACTCTTCTCTTGTACAATGTTTAAAAGTTTAAGGTTCTATTTGGATATTGAGTTAAGTTGAGTTAAGTTCTTTATGAATAGTAGTAAGTTGAAATGATACATTTAGTTTTGTGGAGCCCACCTAAGATGTATTTGGATGTTAAAATGAGTTTAGATGTATTTATGAGAAGTTGAAGAAGATTGTAGGTCCCGCGTATAAAGAGTTATTGAATTAAAAAATGTTGTGGATCCCACATGTAAGGAGATTTTGAGTTGAGATGATTTTAGTGATTTGAGAGTTGAGTGATTGGATATCAGACTCAATTTAAAATTAGATTAAACTCAAATTTCAAACGGTGCCTTAACTTTACAAAATTTGAACTTTAAACTAATAGGGTGCAATATATCTAATTATTTAATTATAATAAGAACTATTTTATATGCATAATAGTTAACAACTAAAGATAGGTTAAAGACCAATAAGGCAATAGATCAATGAACAAATCCCAATCGATTTCACATAATTAAATATATATATATATATATATATATATATATACACATATCTTCATGCAAAGTATAATTTATGGGTGTAAACAATTAATACTATAAAATAGGAAGATAGAAAAATAAAAGCCAATTAAGTAGAGAACATTTTGGGCACACATGCTTTCTACACCTTAATTTATATGCACTTTTGACTAAGTGCAATGATTGTAAATTAACCCTCATGCATATAATATCTTAAGAGTAGCACTAGAGTGCTGCTTGCAGCTTACCGCTGTAAGTGACCGCTAGTGTAAAATTAATGTATTTTTTTTATCTAATTTTTTTATTCATATTTTTTATATCATTTTTAAATATTTTAAAAAAATAAAAAAAATATATAATTTAATATACTTAAAATCACTTCATTAATTATTAAGTAAAAGAAAATTAACAAATAGTCAATCTGAGCGGTATGATGGGAGCGGCATGCTAGCTCTATTGAATATCTTAATCAATTACGGGAGTGTGGTATTTGCATTACCATGAAAATGACAACTAACGGTAAACCGCCTCCGTAAGATATATATATATATATATATATATATATATATATATATATATATATATATATATATATATATATATATATATATATAACTCATAAAGTAAAATGTCTATTTCATTCCGTGTTTATATTTTACTATTGACAAACACTATTGATTTTAGTGTTCGTACGAGTCCCCGTAAAACTCAAGTAGTAAAACCCTCGGTGATTTTAACCATCCTCTTTCAATATTGATTTTTCTTTTGGGGGGATAGGGTCTTTTTCTTCATTTCTCGAGTTTTGTTAAACTAATTTTATCTTCTAATATTTCTAGACCTTTCTTAGTTAAAAACATGTGGAATATATGACTTCTCTCGATTATTATGAATAATGTTAGATACAGTTTTAAAGTATACAAATTTTATGTATTCATTTTAAAAAAATAGAGTTCATCGTTAAAAAATAATCTTTTCATGTGAGTCTCATACTTACTCACTTTTTTCAAAAGAAATACGCGGAGCTTGCATACTTTATAATTAAAAATATCATTTCTCAAATTTTTATATATGACCTATCATCCTCGACACTAAGGTCCCGTTTCGTTTCACATATAGTTTCAACTTATCTTATTTCATTTTATCTCATCTTATCATTCAAACATCATTCAAACACAAACATTTTTTAATTTTAAATTTGAAATTTCTCAATTGTTTCATGTAATCATTACCTAATCATTATAACTTTTCAAGACTTTTGAATAAAATAGAAAAAAAAAATCAACTTTTTCAAATCTCAAAATAAAAATAAAAATAAAACTTATATTATAACAATGTTTTAATATTTTAATTTTATAATATTTTATTCAACTTTTTCATTTTCATTTTCTAAAAAACACAATAAAACATCTTAATTCAAATTATTTCATTACTATTTATAAACTATCTCACTATTATTAGCATATTCCTAATGTCATCTCATTTCATCTATATAACCAAACGAAACCTAAGTATGATACATTAAGTTACTTGCCGACAAGAGACATAACAAGAGAAATTCTATAATATATATATAGGAATTCAAGTACATGTCCATAATCTGATATGAAAAATTCTATCAATTAATTTAATCGTCATCTTCTCACCGTCCATTTATGTACATTAAATGATTGAATAATAAGTCATAATGAATTAGAAATAATTTTTCAATTATTTAATATCCCATTAGATGATGATGATCAATGGTATTTTGTGTTTAATATTACCTAGTAATTACTCCTCAAATATATCCTAAGATCATGATCTGCATGGTTGAATTACTATATCTTTGTTTTATTTTCTATTAATGACCTTATAATTTACTAATTAAGATGATATGGGTGTCCGAATTTTGTCCAAAATAGTAGAGCTACTATATATCATTTGTTGGGAATAACTGTATATGTAAGACTAACTCAAAGTATAGTAGCGGAACTAAACAAAAGAAATTGATGACAATCACACAGAAAGAACATCAAGAATTAAGTGGTTCGACTCAAAATGAGTCTACGTCCACTGGTGGGGTCGGTATCGAAGATTTCACTATCAACAAAGATGGAGTACAGATGAATACAACAAAACTTCACAAGGAAGTTATCTCTCAAAATATCACTATAAACTTCTCTCTCAAGAAATCACTTAAAACAAGAGAAAAAATGATTTTAGAAGTCTTAAAATATCTAAGAGAGGCTGTTGATATTTATAGGAGAAGTGAGAATTCACTTCTGTGAACATTGGCTCGAGCGAACGTCGAGCGAGCGTAGGTTTTGTATACTTTGCTCAAGCTAACAGACGAGCGATGTTCGAGCGAAGCTCTCTGTTTGACTTCGCTCGAGCTGAGTGTCGAGCGAAGCTCTCTGTCTTCATATCGCTTGAGCTGAATGTCGAGCGATGCTTGAGCGAAGCTCTCTGTCTGAATTCACTCGAGCTGAGTGTCGAGCGAATGTCGAGCGAAGCTCTCTGTCTGACTTCGCTCGAGCCGAGTGAACCTCCGCTCGAGCGAACCTACGACACATGCACTGTTCAATCTGAATTCAAGCCACCTCTTAACAAATCTCCACCTTGGCTTGAACTCTGCCAATTTCAACACAAAAAACCTCCGACCACAAAACCAATCCCCACCATCAAATCCCTTACGAGAATTACAAAATGCGAACACCAATCAAGTCCAAACAAAGTTTGAACTTGTATACTGCAACTGGCTTAGTCATCATATCTGCTGGATTCTCTGTAGTAGCAATCTTCAGAATCTGTATAGCACCCTCTGTAACAATTTCTCTGAGAAAATGGTACCTAACATTAATGTGCTTCGTTCTCTCATGATACATTTGATTTTTGGTCAAATGTATTGCACTCTGACTGTCACAGAATACTGAGATCCCATCTTGCTGTAAACCCAAATCATTGACCAAGCCTTTCAACCAAATGGCCTCCTTAACAGCCTTTGCTGCTACCATATACTCTGCCTCGGTAGTTGATAAAGCAACAGTGGATTGCAGTGTTGCTTTCCAACTAATAGCTGACCCACACAGAGTGAAAACATAACCTGTCAATGATCTTCTCTTATCTAAGTCTCCAGCATAATCAAAATCAACAAAACCAGTAACTTTGGAACTGAAATAGACATCTCTATCAAATATTAACCCAAAGTTCAGGGTTCCCCTCAGATACCTGAGTATCCATTTCACAGCCTGCCAATGAGTCTTACTCGGATTAGCCATATACCTGCTAACTACGCTCACGGCCTGTGAAATGTCTAGGCGGGTGCAAACCATTGCATACATGATGCTGCCAACTGCACTTGAATAAGGAACACTAGCCATGAACTGTTCCTCTTCATCTGTCTGAGGAGATAGGCTAGCTGAAAGCTTAAAGTGCGTAGCAAGTGTTGTACTTACTGGTTTGGAATCAAACATCCCAAATCTCTAAAGCACTTTCTCAATGTACTTTCCCTGGGACAAGTACAACTTTCCAGCTTTCCTATCTCTGAAGATTTCCATTCCCAAAATCTTCTTCGCAGCACCTAAGTCTTTCATTTCAAACTCATTTCTGAGTTGGGTCTTTAACAAACCTATGTCAGATATGCTTCTAGCAGCAATAAGCATATCATCAACATATAATAGCAAATAAATGAAAGACTTATCAGATAATTCCTTATGATAAACACAACTATCATAGTTACTTCTCAAATAACCATGATCAATCATAAAGGAATCAAACCGCTTATACCATTGCCTTGGCGACTGCTTCAAACCATATAATGATTTCTTCAATCTGCACACATGATCTTTCTTGTTTTCAACAATGAATCCCTCTGGCTAATGCATATAAATGGTCTCTTCAAGCTCACCATGTAGGAACGCTGTTTTAACATCAAGTTGTTGCAGCTCTAAGTCATACAATGCTACTATAGCAAGTAGCAATCTGATCGAACTGTGTTTCACTACTGGAGAGAAGACTTCATTGAAGTCAATGCCTTCTCTCTGACTGAAGCCCTTAGCAACTAAGCGTGCCTTGTATCTTGCATCTGTATCACTCTGGATTCTCTCTTTTCTTTTGAAGACCCATTTGCAGCCAACAGTCTTCACCTTCTTTGGCAACAGAACCAAATCCCATGTTTGGTTTTTGTGAAGAGACTTAATCTCTTCAGTCATAGTTGCGCACCACTGTGCAGATTTTGTGCTCTTGACAGCTTCTGAATAACTGGAAGGCTCCTGACCAACAATATTCTCTGTTGTAGTAAGAGCATACATCACCATATCTGCATGAGCATATCTCTGAGGTGATCTAATCTGCCTCCTCTGTCTTCCAGTCACTATATTGTAGTCTTGCTCACCTTGTGCGCCGCTACTCGAATCAGAATCATGCTCATCTACAATAGCATGATCTTGGGCACCACTGGGTAGCCCTTGTGGTGCTTCCACCTGAAACTCCACCTGCTTTCTAACATCATGTTCTTGTCTTGTAGACTCAGTAATCTCCTTTCTCGGACTAAGCATGGATTTTTCATCAAAAGTGACATCCCTACTGATCACAAACTTGGGTGATTTAGGATTAGTACACCACAACCTGAATCCCTTCACCCCACTGGCATACCCAATGAATATGCCCTTCTTTGCCCTTGGCTCAAGTTTTCCATCATTAACATGGAAATATGCAGGACAACCAAAAACTTTCAAATTTGAATAATCAGCAGGGGTATCAGACCATACCTCATTCGGAGTCTTCAAACCAATCGCTGTGGCTGGAGAACGATTGACCAAGTAACAGGTTGTGTTGATTGCTTCAGCCCAGAAATCCTTACCCAAACCTGCATTAGAAAGCATGCTCCGGGCTCTCTCCAAGAGAGTCCTGTTCATCCGTTCAGCTACTCCATTTTGCTGTGGAGTATGTCTTACTGTAGAATTCATTTCTGCAGAACTCATCAAACTCTCCTCTGCAAAACTCCATACCATTATCAGTGCGAAGTCGCTTGATTTTCTTGCCCGTCTGATTTTCAATCAAAGCTTTCCACTGTTTGAAGTTAACAAAAACATCACTTTTCTGCTTCAGAAAGTAAACCCAAACCTTCCGTGAGAAATCATCAATGAACGTAAGCAAATACTGAGCTCCACCTTTTGACGGGACGGAAGATGGGCCCCAAAGATCAAAATGAATATAGTCCACAGAACTTTTGGTTCTGTGAACCCCTATAGAGAACTGAACCTTACACTGTTTTCCGAACACACAGTGTTCACAGAAATCCAGTTTCCCTATCTTCTGATTACATAGCAAGCCCTGCTTACTCAAAATTGACATCCCCTTCTCACTCATATGACCCAAACGCATATGCCACAAACGTGTGACATCTGAATCCGGATCATCTGAAACAGACACTGCAGCTGCACCTGTCACTATAGAGCCCTGAAGGAAATAAAGATCATTTGTCTTATCTCCTTTCATCACAACCATAGAGCCCTTACTGACTCTGATAGCTCCACCTTCACCAGTGTACTTGTAGTCCAGAGAATCAAGAGTACCCAAAGAAATAAGATTATTTTTCAACTTTGGAATGTGTCGAACATTAGACAATGTCCGGACAATTCCATCAAACATCTTAATTCTGACTGAACCAATTCCAGCAATTCTACAAGCCATATCATTCCCTAACAAAACGGAGCCTCCGTTGACCGATTCATAGTTAGTGAACCAGTCCCTCTTGGGACACATATGGAAAGTGCAAGCTAAGTCCATGACCCACTTGTCACTAAAGCGACTACTTGAGTCGCTAATTGCTAGAACAAGATCTAGGTCGTTAGACCTATCATCAGCAACACTAACGGCATTAGATGAACTAGTGTCGTCCTCTCTGTTTTTCAATTTTGGACACTCATTCTTGTAGTGACCAAACTTATGGCAGTAATGACATTTGACGTTTTTCTTACTAAACGTTGTTTGTGAACTGCCCCTGGATTTTCCCTTATTCTTCTTTGAACCCCTGTCATTCGATCTACCCCTGCTTGAGGACCCCTTAACAAACAAGCCACTAGCTTCTTCATTAGTGTTTTTCACACTCAATTTATTCCTCAACTCCTTAGAATTCAAAGCAGACTTTACATCTACCAAGGAAATTGAATTTCTACCATACAACATGGAATTCACAAAATTCTCAAAAGATGTGGGTAATGAACATAAAATAATTAACGCTTGATCTTCTTCTTCAAGCTTAATATCTATGTTCCAAAGATCCATAATGATTTTATTAAATTCATCTAGGTGTTCAGAAATAAGAGTACCTTCCTTCATTTTGAGAGTGTATAACCGTTGTTTCAAATACAAATGGTTGGTGGGAGATCTCTTCATGTATAGATTCTCAAGTGCCGACCAGAGACCAGTTGCAGTCTCCTCGTCAGCAAGCTCTCTTAAAACTCCATCAGATAGTGACAAAAGAATAGTACTGTGTACCTTTTCTTCTTCTTCTTTCGAAGGAGCCGGAGAATCGTCAGATACCGACACTTCTAATACTTTTAACAAGCCATGTTGTCGCAATAAAGCCTTCATCTTGATGCGCTATAAACTGAAACTATTCTGACCGTCAAATTTCTCCACTTCAAACTTAGCCATAGCCATCCCTCCAGATCACCCTGAGCCAAGCTCTGATACCAGTTTGTTGGGAATAACTGTATATGTAAGACTAACTCGAAGTATAGTAGCGGAACTAAACAAAAGAAATTGATGACAATCACACAGAAAGAACACCAAGAATTAAGTGGTTCGACTCAAAATGAGTCTACGTCCACTGGTGGGGTCGGTATCGAAGATTTCACTATCAACAAAGATGGAGTACAGATGAATACAACAAAACTTCACAAGGAAGTTATCTCTCAAAATATCACTCTAAACTTCTCTCTCAAGAAATCACTATTTGTTAAGAGGTGGCTTGAATTCAAATTGAACAGTGCATGTGTCGTAGGTTCGAGCGAGCGTAGGTTTTGCATACTTTGCTCAAGCTAACAGACAAGCGATGTTCGAGCGAAGCTCTCTGTCTGACTTCGCTCGAGCTGAGTGTCGAGCGAATGTCGAGCGAAGCTCTCTGTCTTCATATCGCTCGAGTTGAATGTCGAGCGATGCTTGAGCAAAGCTCTCTGTCTGAATTCACTCGAGCTGAGTGTCGAGCGAAGCTCTCTGTCTGACTTCGCTCGAGCCGAGTGAACCTCCGCTCGAGCGAACCTACGACACATGCACTGTTCAATCTGAATTCAAGCCACCTCTTAACATCATTGGTGGCCGATAGATCAAGGCAGTAATTATTAGGTGATCATGTGATGAATCAGCTGGAACATAACTCTCCACATGATACATATGGACTGCATGTCCCGCAATATTGAGGCAATGTCTACTATCATGGCTACAAAATTATTGTTCGATTAGGTTTTTCCAATCCTTTAAAATGCTGGATTGGGTACGTAGCCCTCTTTTGTTCTAAAACTTTTAATTTTTTGACTTTTCCTTTTTTATGTAGACGTTTTTAGGAATGCTTATAAACACTAGTCCCGCGGTTTCTCATTTGGGCTACCCCATCCGTGCAATCCAGCACCGCTGCTACTTTCCGTTGACACCAACATCGCCGCCAACCATCTTCTCCATCGCTAGGTGTCTCTCTCTATCTATCTCTCTCTCCCCACTCTCGATTTTGTTTGTACTGATCAGTAAATCAATGAACAAATAAACAGCATCAATGTAAATCAGTTCCTGTCGACATCAATCTTGTTGGTACCCACATGAGCTTCAGCAATTGACTAAGTTGGTATCCACACTATAGATTTGATCTATAGAGACGAAATCTTTTAAGAATAAATTAAATTCTGTCTCTAAAAGTATTTATTTAGAATCAAAATTTAAATTTCGTCTCAAAACATAGATGCGGTTTTTTATGCATTCGAACAAATAAGTATTTGATCGAACTAGACCTTCTGTGACGAAATATATCGTCTCAAAACATGAAAACCCGCGTTCGAAAGTAAAAAAATCGTTCAAACACAATTTTAAATATTATTCGAATGGTTACATAACTGTTCGAATAATAGTCGTGGCGGGAAAGTATATACAATTCTGCCGGGAAAAGTTCGAACCCATTCGAACGTGATATTTAATCATTTGAACTGAAGTTTTGGTGAGAAGTTATAAAAAAATCTCGTCGGGATGTTGCTATACTGTTTGAACGCTCCAGTACAAGTTCGAACTATATTTTAAATCACGTTTGAATGTTGATATAACTGTTCGAATAATAGTTGTGGCAGGAACATATATATTAGAACCCGTTCGAACGCCACATTTATTTATTTGAACCAATTTTTTTGTGGGAATTTATAAATAAATCTGGCAGGTACGGTTGCAATACAGTTCGAACGGATATATTAAACGTTCGAATACTCATAATAGTCGTTAGAACAATACCGTTTAATTATAGAAATTTATTGAAAGAAATTCAAATATTTTGAAAATAAATATTATTTGAGTTTATTAGTTATCATTTTCATATGATAAAAAATCTAGCTATATGGATTTATTATTATTTATGATAAATTAAAATATTTCATATTCCTAAGAATTTTATATAATTTATTTAAAAATTAATTAATGAGTTCTATTATTAATTGATATCATATATTATTTTATATTTTATATGGTTAATGATAATAAATTAGATGAAAATTATATATTTGCAGTGAATGTTATGCACGCACTACAAGAAATCTGACTTTTCAGGTCACCTTCAATAGACGCAAAAACCCAAAAATAGTGACGCAAATGAGAATTCCCATCCATTCCACATCGACGCAAGGGAGACGATAGTACTCACTCTCAAAAGCACTTTAGCGTCGATTGTAAATAACGTTGCAAAAAGATATTATTTGTGTCGTAATATGGAGACGCAAAAAATAGATTGTTTGGTCGCGAATGATGTTGGATACAGTGGCAAAACTATCTATTTGCGACGATGTTATGGTGTCGTAAAACATACAGTCGCAAATCAATTCTCATTCCCGGCAGATCAAATCGACGTAACAAGGCCAAATATATTGACACAAATGATGATTTCCATCCACGTCTCAAAATCACTTTCGCATCCAATATCAATAATGTCGCAAATAATGCGACTATTTGCGTCATAATATTACGACGCAAAATTAGATTTTTTTAGTCGCAAATGATTTTGGATACAGTGACCAAAAGTACCTATTTGCGACGATGTTATGGTGTCGTAAAAATATATAGCTGCAAATTAATTCTTATTACCGGCACATGTATGTGGTCACAAAAGCAATTTGGATCCTCAATAGCAACTCTGTAAGTTGTTGCAAATTTGAGAAATAGTGCAGCAAAAAGCAAAAAGTTATTTGCGTTGGTAGTTTTGGCGTCACACATTCTTTGGATGGTAATTATATGAATGGTTCAAAATGGATGCAAAAATCTGTTTACCCGCAGTATATTTTGGACGCTAAAATTATGTCTTTTGGCAGCAAATAAATTATTAGCGATATAACATTTTTATTTTTTTTTAAATAAGCATATTTAGATTTTTTGTCGTTGATAAATATGCTTGAAATGTTTACTGCGGGAAGGAACTTTAAATCCATAAAATAGATTAAATAAACATTAATGTTTCCCTTGAATTTATACAAAAAATCCAATTAATTAACTTGAAATGATTTAAAAAAAGAAAGATTTTCAAATAAAAAATCATTGCTGATACATGTAAACACACAAAGTCCAATTACTAATCATTATATCCTACTGGCCTGCCAAGTAAAAAAACCAAAATATGTACATAGATTCCATATGAACTAGAAATATATAACTGCTTCCCCTTAGAGTTCACCTCATCTATATATGCATAGAAAGCTATTGAGTGGTGCTTTTTTCTCTTAGTACTCATGATGAGTCAACTAACGTACAGACATATATTACATATAATGTGACTATTCAATATAAGTCAAGCAACTTCTTACAATGTTCTTACACACAAGTTTACTATTACATATTTTGCAGACAATTTCAATATGCCCAATGCACACTATATATGTGGCAGACTATAAGAACTTCTGACAATGTTCTTGATGGAAGCATAATCAGATTTTGCCCATGAACCTTGGCTCCAATGTCTTCTCGATCATCCATCAGCTTTGTGATTAGTAGAATAACATTTTTCTGTATACAGGATTTGTTCTTACAATTAAATAAATTGAGAAATATTAAGAGGACATTAAAAGACTGGTAATCACAAACGTATGTGTGCACTATGAAGTCAAAGAGAAAAACAAAAATAAAAAAAGGTAAAAAAAACATACGACAAAAGAATTTAATCACTTTGATGCCCCTGTACGTGATTTATAGGGCATGCACTATTATTTGGTTTCTGTTACAAAATGGAGATCTAAAATGGCATGACTTTCACGGCCGATCGAAACATTAAAAAAATAATAAACTTGGTCGTAGATCTTACATGATGCATGCCAAATTGAATGCTACATGAAGCAAGTAGGAAAAGCCGAAGAATGTTACCAATTTTAAATTAAGGCTCTAACCCTATATATGTTATATATATATAAGAAATTGAGTACTTTTTTTTCCTTTTTGCGAAAAAAGAAACTATATATGTATTATAGGATACACATGACGCATGGGATCAGTTCAAACTTCAAATGGTATAGGTTTCGTTTTGAGCCTTGAACCTGATCCATTATTACATGTTTTTTCTAAATGAAAGAAAATGTATGATTTATGGCTTCAAGCTTGATTACAATACATGCTAAAGTAGATGCATGCATGAAATTTGCTTAGCTATGATGGAATAGGCTCATGTTAAAGAAGCAATTAAAGGGATCGAAGGTAACTTTTTTGTACCATCACAAGAGCAAATGTTTAAGCTACTCTAAATCTTCAACTTATGTTATAATAAACAACCAGCAGTACATATATTTAGAAAGAGTAGTTAGTACTCAAAATAGTATTCAATAATAAACAACCAATAGTACATATATACTATTTTTAATTCCAACTAGCCCAAAATATTATATTTCCAACGAACTCATTAGATTTAAATAGGTACCTGTTTATCTTGAGTGGCCCCACAACTTTCAAAAGGCATGTAACTGCCCAACCAGTATGCCAAATGCTGTCAACTTAGCTAGGCTCCATTGCTAGTACAATGACATTCAAAAACTGCCCATTGCAACCACATTTGTCTGTCTTCACATTCTGAATCACAAAACTCTGACAATCCACCAATCATCTTTCAAAATCTTGAGACAAACCCATCCATGACCAAAACAAAGCCACTAACATTCTTTATCTACTCAACCACCAAAATATTGCCATATGTTGTCTCCCAAAATTCAAAAAACCCAAAAATTGGAACATAACCAAAGTTAGGCAACAAACCGAGTCTCCCTTGGAGACTTTTCTTGCGATTGCTGCTGTGATATTGAATACCTCATGAATTTATCGAACTCAGCTTGTTTTAACAGAATTCCTTGAACATTTACTTTTAGTGTTTCAAGTTGGTCCTTATAAAACTGAGCATCCTGTGACAATGCACTTGCACTTTCACCATTTCCCGTTGTTCTTGATGTTTCTGACACAACCGTCCCGCCTAAATCCCTTGCTTATTCAGGTGATTTTCCCATCACCTCCTTGAAGACAACTGTCGCTGCCTCCTTAATTCGAGCTTTCGGTTCCATTGCATTCAGCTTCTCCACCATTTGGTTTTTTCACAATAATCAAAGATATTGTATTAATCACCATTCATTATACAAAACCAGTACAAATCTGGGTTGACTCAGTTAATTAGAATCCAATATAACGACATTGGAGGCAATTTGTTTAATGTTACTCACATAGAGATCTTCAGTCACATTTTTCACGAACTTTCCCTTCTCCCACGACCATCGGCTCTCTTTATAAAAATCAACCAGATTTGTCACACTCTCCTGCTACAACAGCCAATAACCAAAAAAAAGAAAAAAAAAACAACCATAGGGCCAACTAATAAATTTCTGAATATGTACCAACCCATGTAATTATTAGAAGTTAATTTCATTAATTAATTGGAATATGCACACAATTAATACCTTATCTTCAAGTAATCGAATGAAGGACTTCCTTCCTGATGTATGGTTAGTACGTAGTTGTTCCCTATTCAACTTATTTTTCAATGACAATGCCTGGTCCAAAATATCATTAATAGCACACGGTTAAACCAAAGTGGCAAAGTTTATTCCAATGACAAACTACAATATATAGTGAATTGCATTAATTGTATTTAGAAAGACATTGAAAACTAAAACTTCTAAATAAGACAAGCTGGCTTTACCTTGAACTCTTTACTCCCCCATTTAATGCAAAATTTTCTCCAAACCACTTCATCCACCAACTCGGTTCCTCTTGCTAATGCCATTTTATGACTTTCATAACTTTTGTATATTTTATGCAACTCGTAGTGGAAAGAGTTAAATCTCCTCCATAGTTGGTCAGTAACCGCCTTCCATAACTTTTTACATGGCATGCACATGCATTGGGTATTTTAGATACTAATGGTCATTGTTCTGTCTACAACCTAAAACCATGTCTCGTCGTGTGCGTCCTCATAAGGATACTCCCACCCCAGCCCAAGATCCCCCTGCCCCAGCCCAAGCACACTTCCACAATACTAGGCATCGGGATCTTTATGATGAGAATTTCGGTAAATATAACCTTATTGTTGAGCGTAAGGTCTCCTTAGGTGAGCTAAATGAGACCATTGTGCCACGCATTTTTTAATCCCGCCAGTGGCTTGGCTTAACCATTGGTCTTCCCATTCCTTCTTTGGAGCTGGTAAGGGAGTTTTACTTAAATATCCATGTCATTTCAGATGATGGCTCCTTTGAGGTAAGTCTCCGGACCATCCATTTCTAGGTAACCCCTGCCATGGTGGCGGACTTGTTAAATGCCCCTCAGGTATCCGACCCGGTCTATCCGTATCTGACCACTCCTCCTCCTCGCATGCCAGTCATCGCTGAATGCTTGACTGGGAGGCCAAGTACCTGAAATGGTAGGATACCCTTGCATACGATTAGGTTTCCACCTAACCACCTTCTTCTTAGTCGGATCGTCCTGACTAATCTCTACCCAACGGCACATCATAGTGATCTCGGGTATGATCGGGCACTTCTTCTTTATGCCCTGATCAATGGCGTCTCCATTGATTTGGGGAGTCATCTTTATCGGGTCATACTTGAGACATTCCGGTCCAAAAAAGTCTGGACTGGACTACCATTTCCTTGTCTCATCACCCGAATTGTCTTGGCTCACTTTGTCTCCTTTCTTCCTCATGAGCCTAGGATTTCACTCAAGGCTCCTATTAGTCATAAGACCATTCAGCTCAGTCGTGCTCACCTTGACCCTCAATCTTTAGACATTGAGCATCCTCCGGCACTGGCACCAACATCTCAACCGTCGAGCTCTCGGCCTTCAAGCTCCGCACCATCCACCTCGGCATCTCTAGGCGCGACCCCATCGATTGAGCCCAGTCTACAGATGGTGTTGGACTATTTGGTCCGCCTTGATGCTTGTCTTGATGGCTTCCAACAGACTGTCACACAACGCTTCAACGACATTGAGGAGCTCCTCCCTAATGAAGATGATAGCAGCCAGTCAGATGGTGGTGATTGAGCCCGTTGCATTTAGTGACAAAAAGGGGGAGTGTTATGTAGGGAGATATGTTAGGGGGAGCACAGTGGAGCACATATGTAGGGGGAGTGATGATATCCTTTAGGGGGAGCACTAGTGAAAGAAAATTTGCTTTGTGAAACACAATTTTTTTTTATCTACTATTGTATTGCATGCTTCATTGAAACTCAATGTCATATTTTCTTAATGAAGAACTTTTTATGAAAATTGTGCTTGTCATGTGTATACTTGAATTTTTGCTTTTAGCTATATTGATTACACATGTGAGAATATTTTGTGCACTCTTATTTTGGTACGCTTACCTATTTGTCAAGTGTGCAGAAATATCTCAACCTATAAGTAACTTTACCTGTATTTGGGAATCCTGAGTCGAGTGTGTCAGGATTAGGTCCAAATGTATAGGTTAGAGATTTTGTCACAGAAATGCCAAAGGGGGGGATTGTTAATGTAAAAATAAGTTTGTTGGCATATTCTTGTGAAAACCTTTGTAAAATTGTATTGTAACAAGTGTTGAAGTGTGTAAAGTGAAAAGGGGGTCAAAACCGCTTGAGCAGAACACAAACAGAGGTTCGCTTGACATAGCTCGACTCATCACTCGAGCGACATCAAGTCAGAGACTTCGCTCAACAAGGCTCGACTCATCGCTCGAGCGACATCAAGTCAGAGACTTTGCTCGACAAGGCTCGATAGTTCGCTCGAGCTACATTCAAGTTAGAGAGTTCGCTGGATTCGGCTTGACATTTCGCTCGAGCGAATTTAAAGTCAGAAAGTTCGCTCGACTACGCTTGACAATTCGCTCGAGCCAATATTCTAGAAACTTAATTTTTCCTTAGGTTTAAGTGCCTCTTTCTTGGGTTACTATAAAAGGGAACTTTTCATTATTCCCGTTGGATGGAAAATCAGAGCAAAAACAGACTCGTGGTGTTGCAAGCAAAGTTTAGGAACTACAAAGGTTTTGTGAGTATCTCTATATTGGTTGTAACAATTAAAGTTTCTATAGTGGATTTGAGGCGGTGTCTTACACCCGAAGTGGTTTTAGATTTTGAATTGGTTCTTCAAATGAGTTTCCACTTCGTGACCAAATCTCTGTGTTGATTATTTGTGTGATTTGTTTCATTGTTTAATTGCTTACTTGTCAATATTTTTTATTAGACCAGAAAAATTGAACTACACCTATTCACCCCCGCTAGGTGTTGTGTTGGGTAGAACCACTGCTTTTTCAGATCTATTTAAATATTTGAAAAACTGTTTATGATTTCTAGAAAAGCAGTACCTATATTCAACCACTGACATAATACCATGGGGACGGATTTTGTGTGAAAATGCTACAACATTCCATATTAACCGCAACAATTTTCAGTAATTCACACAATAGATCTGGTGCAGCAATGTAAATACAAACTTCTGAAATACCACTAGTAGAACATATAAATTACAATATTCCATCTCTCGGTAGTAAACCCTTCAATACAAAATATAGACCTCTGAAATACAAGCAGTACATCATATCAAGTGTAAAATGCCGCTGGTATAATAGATCAAAATTTGGAAATATTATAGTTAAAATACATAGCAAAGACATTGTATGATAGCATCACACAAGGTCAGCATTCAATAGATCAAAAACTTCCATGGAATTGATTACATTCCCTCACAACCTACCACTCCATGACTCAGTTTACCCTAACGTGGTGTAGGCTGGCCATTTGTAATCAACAAAAGAAAATGACAAATGTCTATCAGTATAATGCAGAACCTCCATTGTTGTAGGGCACAGTATGAGACATCTTGTAGTAAAATTTAATTGATTAGTCTCATTTCTTCTTTTCATCTTCAAAAGCAGGATAATTGGATAAACCATTCCCCTTTAATTTCTTTGTTAATTTTAGTAACATGATAAAAAGGTGTATCATGGTTTGGAAATTTCATAGATCAGAAATAAATTACTCAAGAATCTGCTCACCAAAGAAATTCATTTGAAAATATAATTGGCAAGCTAGGTGAACAATGGGAAATGGAAGTAAAGATATTGTGCAGTGGGAACACCATTCATTATACTGAATATGGAAGTAAAGATATTGAATTTTTAGAAAAGAAAAGGACAACATACTCGAGGTTTCAGTCAAATGTCACATTTGAAAATATCTCATAACCACAATGTTATAAATTCAAACATCTAATAAGAGGCACGTGCTCAAGTATGCATAATACAGGCTAAAATACTTGGGATATTTCAAGAGTGTGGTGTACAACCCGGATGCATAATCAACCTGAAGCTATATTATAAATAAAAAAAGTGTATCGATACCTTAAACATTCTCGGTCTCTACATCAATGTCTCCAAGTGGGTCTTCATCATCAGTGGAAGCAATGGACATGGTATCAAAGCTGTCATCTGTAGAATCCTCCAAGATGTCGTTGATAAATTCTCAGTCGTCAAGAATGTCATTATTTCCTACGGTTAATTCAGCAGCAAGAACAGTTTGTGGGAGAACATATGGCCTTAGCAATGAGGACTGAAGGCCATTCTCGTCAAACTCGACATCTCTATAAATGTCAAAAGACTATTCTTCTTGATATACATCATCCTCGCTAGAATCATCTCTGTCATCATTTAATTCCTGCTGGGGAACGTCATAGACATTCCTATATGTGATCTTCTGCACAATGTGCCAAGACCCACGTAAGTTTGTGTCTTTGAGGTAAAAAACATGTGATGCTTGGCAAGCCAGTACAAAGGGATCTTCCTTATACCAAGTTCGGGACATATTGACACTTGTAACATGCACACTAACATGTATCCCTCGAATGGTATCACTAACATCAAACCAATCACAACTAAATAACCAAACACGTCGCCATCCCATGCACTGCAACTCCAATATGTCATTGAGAACACTATAGAAATCTACCATAGTTGATTGGTGTTCACTTGTAACTAGCACACCACTATTTTGTGTTCTACGGTTTATTTCATGATGCTTTGTATGAAATCTTATACTATTCATTATACAACCAGCATATGATGCCACCCAAGGGTCAGGACTAGAAGCTATTGCATAAAGATCATCAGATACTTGGTCAGGGTCCCCAGCACGAAGTGCTTGAATCTAAAATATTACAAAAGATGAGATGAAAATATGCCAATGAGTATGAGACAGATATTAAATTTTAATTTTGGGTAGATATAATATCATCTTACACGTTTTTTGAACCATGAAGGAAATTCAGTTTCATGCCTCATTTCTATGTTAGTTAGGCTCTGGTCCTTCAGAATGTTGTAGTGCTCCCTACAGGAAAAAAATAATAAAACGATTTTGTTAAAAGCCATTTAAGTACAATATTCCATAAGACATCAAAGATTAATGAGTATGGTTGAAGGTTCTTACTCCAAGTATTGCTCAATTTCTGTGCAATTATTGAGGACGTACCATCTGGCAGTCTTAAATAGTTTTTTCTCTTGTTATGTAGGAATTGAAGTCCCCAATGGGCCCACTTTCTGTGATAAAACTAAGAAGGAAGCTATTTTGGTTGTTTGAACACCAATATCAATGTTTCGATCCTCATTGATGAACCTAGTTGGTATATCATGCAGATACATCGAAGCAAATGTCAAGCATTCTACATGAATATATGCCACCGCAATGGATCTTTCTGGGCGGGCTTTGTTTTTTACGTACCGCTTAAATTCTCCTAAGTACCTATCGAATGGATACATCCACTTGTATTGAACTAGTCCCGCGAGGCCCAACTCATGAGGCAAATGGACAGCTAGATGGACCATTACGTCAAAGAAGCTTGGTAGAAATATCCGTTCCATTTTGTAAAGAATGAGGACAATGTCAGCCTCAAGATGCTTCACTATATCTTTCTTACACGTTCGTGCACATAATTCCCTAAAAAAAGTGCTAAGTTCCATCAATGCCAAACGTATATCATGTCTTAAGCACCCACCGATTATTGCTAGTAGTAGCCTTTGCATGAATATGTAGGCATCATGACTTTTCATACCAGATATTTTACAATCACTGACATTAACACACCTAGAAATATTAGATGCAAAACCATCAAGGAATTTAACTCCACTCAACCATGCACAAAACTCTTTCTGTTCATTTCCATATAGCATGAAATAGGCATGAGGGATTACAACTCGATCCCCATCTTCTTTCAAATGTAACTCTTTTCTTATACCCAGTTCGGCTAAGTCTCGTTGAGCGTTGATATTATCTTTTGTTTTACCTTGAATATTCATCAATGTACCCAACACATTGTCAAAAATGTTCTTTTCAATGTGCGTCACATCGAGATTATGTCTAAGTTTCAGAGATGCCCAATATGACAGTTCAAAGAAGATACTCTGTTTTGTCCAATTTAACTCGTCAAGGGTGCGTTTTCTCCTTTTAGATACTTTGCCAAAATGCACTTGAGCCATGTTATTTAATTGATACATTATATCTTCTCTAGACAATTGTCTAGGTGGCATCTGATGATCTTTTTTGCCATTAAAAATTGTCTTCTTTGTTCTCCATATGTGACCTGAAGGTAGGAAGCGACGATGACCCATGTAACAATGCTTCCGACCATATCTCAACCACATGCTATTTGTATCCAGGTTGCAACAAGAATTTCAACCCAGGTGATTTAGGCCCAGGAATTAATGTAGACAACATGAAGAATGGGTCTTTCATACATAACCATGGAGGCAAGTTATATGGAACCAGAATCACTGGCCATATGCTGTATGGTTTACTCATATTATTGAATAGGTTGAATCCATCACTAGCAAGACTGAGTCTAACATTACGGGCATCTTCAGCAAACCAACGATGCTCTCTATCAAATGTGATCCACACCTCGGAGTCCGCAGGATGCCTCAAAGTGTTTTCATCCCCCACCCTTTGTGATTGATGTCATCTCATGGATACTGCAGTTTTCTTGGACATAAATAATCTCTGCAACCTTGGCTTAAGTGGGAAATACTGCATAACCTTTTGGGGTACTGGTCGTTGCTTAGGTGTGGTAGACAACCACCTAGATGCCTTGCACTTAAGGCACTCTTGCTTGTTGGAATTTTCCTTCCAATATAATATGCAATCATTTGGACATGCATGTATTTTTATGTATCTAAATCTAAGGCCTCGCTCCAATGACCGTTTTCAATAGTCTGGCAAGAGTGATTGGGGAAAAGCAGTTTTCAATAGTTTAAGCAACATGTCAAAGGACTTTTTACTCCACCCACCAATTGTTTTGATGTGGAAAAACTTCACAATGAATGATAGTTTAGAAAATGTTATGCAGCCATCAAAAAGTAGACGACGAGCATCTTCCAACAGTTTCTCAAAACCGGTTGGTTCGGGTTCAATGGAGAAGGGACCTGCTATATGTGCAGCCATGTCTTCATCAACACCGACAGTTGTAGTAGCATGAATGTCACCTAACATATCGTCTATATCATCGATGTTAGAATCGTCAACATTATCATTATCATTATAATCATCACTATTAATGTTCAGGGGTTCTGGCTCCCTATGAAATATCCAATGTGTGCAATTTTGATCTATCCCAGTAATAAATAGATGTCGTTCGACCTCACTTATAGGTACGAACACCATATTACGACATCTACGACATGAACACTTGACACGATTGTTTCCATGAGCATGAGCTCGAGCCATTGTCAGAAACTGTCTAACCCCTTCGGCATATTCCCTTGACCTAAACCTATCAGTGACATTCATCCAAATTTTGTCCATTTGTAAAAATGAGACATGATTAGAAATTGGAATGTCATCTAGTATTAATTTGTAAACAAAATCCATCACACTAATTCCAATGATGTACCATGTTTCTTCACTCACCTTTTAGTTCTTGATCATTAAGGAGGCTTAGATAGTTGAAAAGGCTTAAATTGTAACGTTCTAAATTTAGTCAAGAAGATAGACAGACAAAATTCCTCAATTCGCACACATCGACTCTGGAATAATTCAAATACTCGCAGATTATTCTGACACGAATATAAGCTTGGATGCTAGGAAAGCAGTTTCAAACCTAGAAAATAATGATAGCCAAGTGTAAAATAAAAACTATCATTTAATCACAGAGTGTAGATAAGGCAAGGGAAATCAGCTCTAGCAATGAAACCAAAAGTATTAAGGCTCGCAATTTCTCGAAGAAGCATTTCAGCAAACAGAGGCCATACATATATATGAGTGAAATAAATATATCTCTAAGAAGCATTTCAGCAAACAACACCTTCTGAGCACTTGTATTTCCTTTCTTCATTAAAAAGAGAAAAGAACTGAAATCGATTGCATGGGCCTACCTGTAATCATTTCAATATATTTGTGATCAATAATCTTCTGAACCATTGTCTGTGATCCTTCTTCTCAAAATAAAACCAACGATGGAATGACTTGGGGAAAATATTGGAATGATGTGAAGATCTTCTACATAATTTATTGAAATGACTTTACTAGAAATTTAGTATGATAGACGCTAGTTTGGTTCAGTAGATTTGGGGCAAAGAAAAAGTTTTGGGGATTTGCTGCCAACGAGGGTGTATAAACTAAAAAAGAGGAGTCTTCTTGGGCAACGAGGGGATAAAATCACGCTGCAAACATTTTGCGTCCAATAAAAATGATGCAAAAGGACCAAATTTGGAAGCAAAAAAATAAGCGAAATGGTTCATTTTCCTAGATCAAACTTTTGCAATGGAAATTTGCGATAACTTTAACTTGGACGCAAAAATATCATGTATTAGCATCACTTAAGTATGGACAGAAATAATATGGTCGCAAAAACCATATAATCATATTGCGTTGAACTAAATAGTCGCAAAAAATAAATATATCGTCGCAAAATATTCACAACAGTTCATTTTTCCCAAAATCACCTTTAGTGTCAGAAACTAGTGACCAAACAAACTTGGACACAAAAAAAAAGTTTTAGCGTCGATTTATGTAGGGACGGAAATTAATTGGTCGCAAAAAACCAATATTCTTGTAGTCACGAGAGCAACACGTGGAGACACTTTCCGTTACATTTGATGCTACTGGTAGACGAAATGGGGGATTGATATGTTTTGAAAGTAAGCGAGTCCACTTTGATGCAATTATTAGTTTTGGGGGTACATTGTGAATTGAGTGAAAGTTCGAGGGGGAAAAGAGTAATTAACCTAAACTATTACTACCATGTAACACTAATTTATAATAACAACTAATGTATAAACATTAATGTATAATAACATCTAATTCTAATTATATCATAACTAATGTATAATAACATTTAATACTAATGTATTGTACTTCTCTCTCTAGAAAAAATAATCTCCTTTCTCTCTAAACTCTCTCAAACTTTAGATCAAACGAAAGGGGCAGGGAGCTTCTGCTCCTCCCCCATCTTTTTCCTTCCCCCTCCCTTCTCCTCTGTCCATTTTATTTTATGTGTAGTTTTTTTTTTCCAGGCCAAATAAGAGAGGATCACCCTTCTACACGCGCCCCACCGGGATGATGCCCAGCCGCTGATCTTCAAGACCACCAAATACGACGTCCATAGGAGTGGAGCGTAGCCCGCACACGCGGGACGAAGTTCCGAATCTCATCGGCTCATGAATATCACGCGCCACTGAGGAGCCCTCTGCCGATGCCATGCTCGGCTTCTATGGACTCCCTGACTCTGGGGCTTCCAATATTGACCGTCGGCTTTCCTCCCCAAGTGACCAGTGCCCTACACGCGCCACTGCCGACGCATTGTGCACTGTTCATCCGTTTTTATTTTTTTGTTTCTTTGTTGTTCCATTTCAGTGTTTATGTTGCTGTTTGTTTGTCTATTTTTTTGTTCTTTTGTTGACTCAAGTGAGGTGTTGTGCCTTTGGATCGGACGCAATCTGGGGCAAGAGCTATTCGAGAATGGTGGGCAATGCTACGACTGTTGATCGTACGGCCAGTGCTCACGTGTAGGTGCTGCCTGCACAGTGGAGGCTATTTTTGTCTGTGCGTGAGCAGGGTGCTCGTGCCATCAGGACTCGAGATGCCGATGTTTGCGGTGGGCATGACGTCCGAGGTCACACTGGTGCTTGTGGTTCTATAGTTGTTAGTTGTTAATGTGTTTTATTTGTAGTTTTTTTTTGTTATCTTAGTTATTAATAAAATATAAATAGACTATTGGATTTAGGGTAGGTTTGGGGGGTGAGATGAGAATTTTGTATTTTGTTTTAGTGTTTAAAATATTATGTTTTAGTATTATTATTGTATTGAGATTTGAAAAAGTTGAATTGAGATTTGAAAAAGTTAAATTGTTTATTATATTTTGTATGGGGATTTGAAAAATGTGTAATGATGAGATAAGATGAGATGAGAATTTTGTGTTTTATTTTGGTTACCAAACCTGCCCTTAGTGTCCATAGTAGTGTCCCATACTCTTCCACCCTGGGAGGACGGAGGGGGCCTTCAAGTTCTGTTTTACAGAGCGCTTTCTCAGTTAGGAGAGAATTTGTTGAAAAGTTAAGACAATGTCCACCGCAAAGGAATTTCTGTGTGGGGAAGCCACAGAGCTGATGCGTAGTTTGGCTTATAGTCTATATTTTTTCCATGGATTGATAAGTCACAGTTGTAACTTCAGTTCATTAATGAAATGAGTCTGTTTCCATAAAAAAAAATACTAATGTATTGTGTATAAACACAAATATATAAATCTATAATAACATGTAATACTAATGTACATTAACATATAATAACATGTATAATAACAATAATTTGTACAATGGTTTATTTTCTTGAATTTGGTTATTTTTAATAAAATAGAAACTGAAAAATATTTAAAAAAAAAAACTGAAATCTAGAAGCTCAAACCCGATTAATAAGAGTCCAAGATTGTCAAATTGAAATTTCAAATGGGGTAAGAAAAAAAGTCCAATAAAAAAGCCCAAATCCGACTCCACTCTGACAAGTCGGAGTCGAAGTCGAAGGTCGAATTTGAAATCAGAAGTAGGACACTCCGACTCCGACTCCGACATTGTCGGTGCTCAGCCCTAGCCTTGACTGGTGATCTAAAGGCTGCTAGCAATAACCTCACTGATGAACAACAAGTTACTGCTGTGATACGATTTTTGCCCGAGTCAACATGGGGGCAAATGAAGCTTGTTTTGCCCCATAGTGAGAATATTATGACTTTTGCTGATATATCTCGCTATTTAGAGTTAGAGTCAGAGCGCATAGATTCGCACCTTCATACTCTTCTTGTTGTCCAAGCTGGGAAGCGCAAGGCATTCAGGTCTAAGCGCAAGCAAGATAGGAGATCTGCTGAAACGGCAAATAGTCTTGGGCCAAGGAATGGAAAATTAGCAAAGCATTGTAAAGGCAAGCGTGCTAACAAGGACAAGTCCAAATTGAAGTGTTATATTTGTAGAAAAGTGGGACACTTTGCTCGTGAGTTCACTAAGGCAAAAAAAGTATCCACTATACACAACTCTCTCATTACTTATGTTTGTTCACATATTTTTGTTGCTCACTCAATCTCTAAATGGATTGTAGACACAGGAGCAACCAGACATGTAGCTCGAGATTGAGTTGGGTTCATAGATTATAGAAGAATACCAGTTGGTAGACAGTACCTTATATTGGGTAACGAAACTCAGGAGGAAGTGCTTGGAGTTTACACCTACCAACTCAAGATGCGTCTAGGGTTCTTGTTACTTCTTCATGATGTGCTATATGCACCTAGTGTTCAATGTAATCTATTTTCAGTTATTTGTATGTTGGAACTTAGTTTTACTTTTCACTTTGATGGCCCTCAGCTGGACTTTTATTTGGATATGGCTTTGTATGGACATGGTTTTCTTTCGAATGGTTTATTTTTGTTGAATTTAGATAATTTTTTATTTTCCTTCATGGCTTTAAATGATGATAATGTTGTTTCTAATTCATTGAAATGACATGCTAGACTAGATTACATAGGAAAAGATAGAATGACTAGACTAGCTAGAGAAGGTTTATTAGGGTCTCTCGTTAATGTCAGCCTACCTGTGTATAAGCCTTGTTTAGCTGGTAAAGCTTGTAGGAAACTTTTTGGAAAGGCTCCTATGGTATCTTATCCTTTAGAGCTAGTTTATTCTGATATTTGTGGACCTATGAATGTGAAGGCATGCCATGACGCCTCTTATTTTCTCACCTTTATAGACGACTACTCACGTTTCAGTTATGTCTATCTGATCTCTCATCGCTTTGAAGCATTAGACTGCTTCAATCGCTTTGTGGCTATAGTTGAGAATTAAAAAAACAATTTAAAAATTCTACGAACTGATCGTGATCGAGAGTATTTATCTAAAGAGTTTCAAGGACTATGTGAGCAAAATGTGATACGCAGGCAATTGACGATTCCTAGCACACCACAACAAAATGGTATTGTGGAAATGAGAAATCGTACCTTATTGGAAATGGTAACCTGCCAATATCTTTTTGGGGGGATGCTTTCCTAGCTACTACCTACATTTTGAACTGTGTGCCTTCTAAGTTCGTTCCTTCAACCCATATGAATTATGGAATAACGCAAAATCAACTTTGAAACATTTGAGTCCTTGGGGTTTAGCAGGTTATATTCACACCACTTCCCATAAATATGGAAAATATGGCTCTTGAGCAAATAAGCATATCTTCATAAAATATTTAGAGAGTTCAAAGGTTATGTAATGTTTGGTGAACATCCTAACGGATGGATGACAAAAATAGAATCACATGATGTCACATTTATTGAGAGTGATTTTCCCAATATTGGTGAAGCAAAGAATGATCTTGCACTTTTTGAGTTGTAAAAACTTGAGGGAGTTACACCACCTTTTGGCGAGGGTGGAGAATTATCACATCCTAAAATTGCAAAAGATAGTAGGAGTGATATGCCTCCTAGTGGGAGCATACCACTAGAAAGTAACTCACAAGAGTCTCAATTACATAGAAGCGAACGTGGAATCAGTCCTCATCGTCGTTTTGAGATTGAAGATAAATCTTTCATGTGTGCTCTATGTGACTTTGATGAACCTTATTCTTATGAAGAAGCACTAAGTTCACATGCTTCAAATAAATGACTAGTTGATATGAGAGATGAGATGAATTCTATGGCAAAGAACCAAGTTTTAGAGTTATTTGATCTTCCACCTGGGCGCAAATCTATTGGAAACAAATAGGTTTTAAAAATTAAGCGCCAGGCTGATGGATCAATTGACAAATATAAGGCCCGACTCATGGCAAAAGGCTATACCCAAATAGTGGGTATAGATTATGAAGAAACATTCTCCCCTGTGGTGAGATTTGCTTCCATTCGCCTTATTCTAGCTATAGTTATACATTTAGATTTAAAACTTTTCCAAATGGATGTGAAAACTGTATTTCTAAATTGAGAACTAAACGAGGAGATCTATATGATCAACCTATTGGTTTTGAGGTTAAGGGATAAGAGCACAAAGTATGCCAACTAAAACATTCCATTTATGGCCTTAAACAATCGTCTAGACAATGGTACTTTAAATTTCATGAGACATTACTTCAATTGGCTTTGAAATGCTAGATGAAGATCATTATGTGTATGTCAAACGTACAGGGAAGAGTTTCTAATTTTATCTTTGTACGTAGATGACATCTTATTAGCTAGAAATGATATGGAGATAATTGTCACCACAAAAGAGTGTTTGTCCTCTACTTTTGATATGAAAGACATGGGTGAAGCAAATTATGTGCTGGAAGTTAAAATCTCAAGGGATCGATCCAGGAAGCTTCTTGATTTATCTCAGGAGACTTATATTAAGAAAATTCTAGAACGATTTCGTATGCACAACTCCAAACCCATAGACACTCCAATTGAGAAGGGTTATACTTTGAGCCTAGAACATGGCTCTAAGAATGATGAGGAAAAAAAGAAATGACCAGAGTTTCTTTTGCAAGTGCAATTGGAAGTCTGATGTATGCTATGTTGTGTACACGGCCAGACATTTGCTTTGCAGTTGGATTGGTCGGTCGTTATAAGAGTAACATCGGACATGTTCATTGGCAAGCAGTTAAGAAGATTTTTCGATACCTTCATGGGACAGTAGACCTTGTTCTTTACTATCAGGGTGGAGACATAAGACTGAAGGGTTATAGCAATGTTGATTGGGCTAGTGACAGAGATGAGCGAAAATTTACAACGTGTTACACTTTTATGCTTAGTGGGGGAGCTATTTCTTGGTGTAGCAAGAAACAATCATGTATTGCTTTGTCCACAATGGATTTAGAATACGTTGCTTGTTTAGTATCTGTACAAGAGGTTGTTTGGTTAAGGAGATTTTTCCAGCTCCTAGAGATTATGGCTCTTACAGATGAAACCGTTAAAATATACAGTGATAGTATGACAGCTTTGACATCTGCTAAAGATCCCAAATGCCATAGCAGAACCAAACATATAGATATTCATTTTCACTATATTCAAGATGTTGTTGCGCGAGGTGAGATGATCCTACAACATATCTCTACTAGTAAGATGGTAGCTAATCCTTTTACTAAGGCTACTAGTAGAAATATTTTCCAAACTCATGTTCAGAGTTTGGGACTTCATCAGATTTGATATATGTTATATTGATGATACCTTAAACTTTATTGTATATTTAACATTGTTAGTATCTATTGCATTGAGATTATTGCATTTATCTCATATTATTAATTAATTGATACTATGTGAAAATCACATATTATAAAGAAGTCACCAGGCAAAGATCAGTCCACTCACATGGATGATCACATTGGCGCTTGAGTAGCGAGTAAGATGAGACAAGTTGATTAGTTTGGCGCTTGGAAAGCGAGCTAGTAAATATCTTAATGTTTTGGAGCATTTAAGATAAATTTAAAGAATGTCGTCTTAACTTGGCTAAGATGAGACTTATAAAAGTCGTATATGAAGTATTTGCACAACTTCATAAGCCTGATTAAAGCGGAATGTGAGGTCTTAGGCAGGCGCTGGATGAGTGACTATGCTAAGAAACTCAAGTTAAAGCGCCTTTGTGGCGACTAGACTAAGATTCCTGCGGTGTTTTGAATGTGAAAAACTCAATTAAGTGAGAGATTTGCCGTAATTTACATTCTATTTTGTATGTGTTGTAGACGATCATACGAGGAAGTGATCGGATGGGTCCCTGCTCCATCACTATGTGAGCCCTAATGTTTGGGTTAATTTCACCATTCAAGACCAAAAGCTCAATACACCATACTATTGGTTTCTTTAAGCCCAAATCATATCCTAAATACCCAAATTAAGTTTTAAAAATTGACTAAGACCATTAACCATCATACTTGAGGTTAGTGAACTTTAAGCCATGCTTTGAAGCTTAATTGTGTTTAATCTTTTCTTAAACCTTTTAATTCAAATTTTCTTGAATTAATACTCCATTAAACCATGATTAGACCTCACTAATAACCTAGATAAACCTCCCCACATGTCATTAAGAAAAATGACATAACAAGCCCAAACCTTGCATCAATCGGTTTTGCGCATTGCCCTTTGTAATGCTTGGACTGTTTTGCCCTTAGACCCAACATTTTTGTGGTTTGTCCTCGAGGATAATGTGGTCCTTAAACACTTCATGAGATGCTCCCAAACCCAGTTTGAGCCTTGGATGAATTTAGTTGCACAAACCAACTCAAAGAACCAAATTGGGTGCACATTGGTCTAGTTTGTGTAGGAACCAATTGGGTTGATTTTGAACCAGCCTCCTGCCATGGTTTGCACCACCACCCCACGCCACCTCCTTCACCACCCAACCCCAAGAGGTCCTATGACCATCATGAAGGATTTTAACTCAATTTTGTTGCCCAAAACTATCCAAAACCGAACTGAATTTCTGCCATCTCAAAACCACCTCCATCTGCCGATTTCCAAGAGTGATTTGAGGGATTTTCTGCCATCCAAATGATGCCCCATGACCTGGACATCTCTACAGGACCCTTGCAGCTACTGCGGAGAGGGAATCATGGTGGTTTTAGGCCACTATTCCCCCTGCACAAGGTGACCTTAGCCCATGGAAGCAAGTATGGAAAATTTCTAGATTGGTGCACCTCCCACTTCACCCAATCACCAAGCACCCAAGCCAACGCCTCCTACCCCTCTTGAACCCTATAAATACCTCCCTCACCTCCTCATATCCTCCACACCTCAGCTCCAAGCTTCCTCTTGAGCCTTGAGAGCACTTCTCCCTCTTAGAGATCAAAAGAGTGAAACCGAGTGAGTTCTTGGTGAGTTCTTGAGTGTTCTTGTGTAAGGCTGTCTTGAGCGCTTGGAAGGCTACAAAATTTGTAAGTTTTCTTACTTTTGATCTTAGTTAGCATGTAAAGCTTTATTTTCAAGTGTTGGTATGAAATTTGGCTGAGTTTTGACAAGATTATCATACTTAGTTCAAAATCAGGTCAATTAAGAGATGATTTGAATGATTAAATGATTTTAAGTGGGGACTTAACTATGGCATGTCTTAAGCATTATTTGGTATGATTTATCATTGTCTTGAAATGATTATGGAAGGTTTAAATTGTGGTTAGAAGTATGCCATGGTAGGTTTTGCCTATCTTGTCTTGATCATCAAGCATGTATCAGTTTTGAACATATTGGTGATTAAGGATTTTTTAGCCATGATTAAGTGTTGGGATGAAATTGATTATCAAAGAATTAGCCTTCATTATGTCATTAAATATCTTAGTGATCAGTTTTTAGTAAAGAAAATCTCATATGCATGCATTCATAGGGATCAATAGTTGAAAACACACTTAGGCATCAACTAGAGTGC
Source organism: Juglans cinerea (assembly GCA_961763995.1). Taxonomy (NCBI): domain Eukaryota; kingdom Viridiplantae; phylum Streptophyta; class Magnoliopsida; order Fagales; family Juglandaceae; genus Juglans; species Juglans cinerea. The sequence goes on from CAUIVZ010000006.1 coordinate 10,859,582, forward strand.
ATGCCACGGGTTGGGATTGTTTGGGCAAGTTTCACTTTAAGTTTTGAAAATAAAAAGGCATAAATGGTTTAAGAATGCCAAAAATATAAAGTCCATGAAATTTGGTTAAATTTAGAGTTCGTTTGTAATTAGCGAAAATTTAGGGCCTAAATGACAATTTTTGAAAGCCTATGGGTATTTTTGTAAATGCTCAATTTTTGAAACCTTTGATTTTGAACCTCAACCATAGAATATTAACCCTAACTTAGTATACACATGATATACACAACTATGACGTTATTTTTGAATTTCTCTGGAAGTTTGTAAGTTAGCCTCTAACTTACACCTTGATAGATTATTTATGAATTATTGATAAATGTTTCATTCATATTTCAATTATCATTTTTAGTATAAAATATCATGTTATATGATACATTGAGTACATACTTACATGACATGTGAGACTTTCACCATTTTTAGTATATTGCATATAAATGTCATTTTCACATGAAAACTTGCTACATATGCACATGTCATGAAATACATTTTTTAAGCATAGAATGAAAATAATTTTTGTCACGACCCTAAAGGCTTGGTTGGGGAATTATCCTAGTAGAACTCATCTGTCCACTATGGAGTATTTAATAATGAAGTGGTAACCCCTGCGTTGATGAAGAACAGTCAACAGGCTTCGAATGGGTTCATTTTAAAGAACGCCGGAGCGAAATCAACATGTTATGACATCTAACGCTGGTGGGTATACACGTTATGAATTTTTATGATGATATGTTATATTTACCAATTCATTGAGAACGAGTCTGTAGACAACGTAGTTTCAACGTGAGTTGTACTACGATCCCCAACAAATACTCATAGTGCATGTGGGGAACTGTGACGTTACCACACGTTATAATTATGAATTGTAAATAATGATGAAGGTTAATGATGAAAGTTATAATGAAGTTATGTTTTCAAAAATGATGGCAAAAATGTTTATTGAAGGAAAACCTGTGTCTCCATTTTTCTGAAATGTTGAGAAATCTGGATAGGAGACATGCATATTGATTTTCTTTCTGAATTTCATGCATTACATATTTATCATTCTTCATGCTTAATTTATCTTTATGCACGTTGATTGTTTAACTTACTAAGATTTCGAGTAAATCTCACCCCTTGTGGGACCACTGGAATGATAGAAGTTGTGTCAGGTCTTGAGGAGATCGAGCTAGATGGAGCGCTGGATCCAACTAATTGAGGAGGAGTTGGACCTTGAGAAGAGATTGGATTTAATTCTGATGTTTATAGCCCAAGTCCTTCATGCTTTAGATCGTATGAAGAAAATGATTTGACTTTAACCCTTAGTTGTACTAAGTCTATGCTACATTGGTATTTTGAACTTAATGATTTCTAATGAAGTTGGGATGTTTTTAGTTATTCTAGCATATTTTATTCTTACACCTTTTATTTCTGCTGTGATTATTACATACTGCTAGTTGCATACTATGATTGCATTACATATTAACTGTCATATACGGGGGTATGTAATCTTGTGTTGCATATTCCGACACTCTCAATTTTGGTTCCATCCCAAGCGAAGGTTGGGGGCGTCATAGGATATCTTTGAACTTGCCATTTGCATATATCTCTTGAAGTTGCTTCTCAATTGCATGGACTGTAATGTAAAGAATCTTTCGTTCGAACAAACCAAAATTAGCTATGCGCTCATTCTCGACCATACTCATTAACGCATTATCATAATCTCCAAAAAACTTTTTCAATGATGTAGTAGTACCTTTAGCCATAAAACAAATACACTCATACTCTCACTACGTTGGGTTGTAGACATTCCAACCCAAAACGCACATTTCACATATGCCAGTACCCATTGATGCCGATTCTCGTTCAACTTACTCAACCAAGCATTATCCGTTAAACCATTTGTCTGAACGATGTTGTGTCACCTTTGTTCAAGTTCTTCACAACTCATAGAGTCATATATAATTTAATAAATGACCTTTAAAGTTGTCATATTGTGAATAAGATCCAAGCTAGTAAGGTAATTTACAAAAATTGTGCTACAAACAAAATCTATACTTGGCCCTTGGAAAAACTCTTGCAATTGCTACTTGCATTGCCCTATCTTAATCAATTATAATTGCATTAGGAGCCAGTCTTGACACGCACTTCAATTATGATTCTAATATCCACACAAATGTGTATATATATATATGTGTGTGTGTGTGTGTGTGTGTGTGTCATCGTTTGATATGACGTCCAAAGAATATCAACTAGTCATGGTGGTTGACTCCTACAAAAGGGGCAAATGGCATCTTATACTTATTCGTCAAATACATTGTGCCAAACGTTATAACATCTCCAAATCACTCATATGCTGTCCTACTTTGGGCATATGTCCAAAACACATTTCCGACCTCGATTCATCATCTAGGTCCATCACAACTTTACCAAATAGTTGTGAAATGGCTTGGTGTCTCCTACTCCAAGAAACTCATTTCGAACTTTTTTATATGATTCCGACACTCTCTCTCTCTCTCTCTCTCCAAAATAGAGATTCTTATATTCAGCCAAATGTTATAACATCTCCAAGTCACTCATATGCTGTCCTACTTTGGGCATCCATCTAAAACACATTTCTTGATCTCGAGTCATCATCTAGGTCCATCACAACTTTACCAAATAGTTGTGAAATGGCTCGGTGTCTCCTAGTCTAAGAAACTCATTTCGAACTTTTTTATTATATGATTTCGACACTCCTTCTCTCCAAAGGAGAGATTCTCATATCCACCCGTTTCAACAACCATGGTTTTGTACTTAGCCTGACGGATTCCGACTTTGTCCATCATCTCAATTAATTTTTTCAACCAAATTGGTAATTTTTTATGGCAAGTAATATGTCTTGCCTTACTTGGGCTCACAACATGATTGTGTTCAATGACAGTAGTGGATAACTTATACCTTCCATCAGTTATTTGTTTTGCATTAAGTTTAGCCTTGCAATCTATCCTCTACCGATTTTGGCTCGTCAATTTTAGATGTCTTGCTTCTTGATTTGTGATGATGACTACATGCAATGGTGAAGTATTTCACCTCCCCATCATTCCTAATGGTCGATGTTTTTTTTCGACACTCCAAAGCCCTCTTATTTAGTATATTTCATGTAATATTTATTAACCTCTTCTTAAGTCCCAAATGTCGTATCAACTTTCAATCCTTCAACCTTTTGATAGTCAATATACTGAGATCTAGCTTTCTCCTTTTGGTCTATATTAACCAAAACATAAAAGAGCTCATAATATGGTCAAAATTTGTAATGGAATCATACAATAATATAAGGAAAAAATACCATTAAAAATTTTATTATTAACATCTAACCTTGTGGAATATCAAAAGCTTCATTGCCAACTTCTTCAAATATCAATGGACTCGATTCCGTCTTAATTATAGCTTCGGAAAAAACCAAAAAGCAAAACATAAGTTAATTCTCACTATGCTATAACTTATAAACTGAACAAATTGATTTATAAGTTCTAAGCAAGTAACATTTTTTTTTTTTGCCAAAGGAGGGCGGCACCTCCGGCACTTTATTAATAAAACCTCACTTGTGGCGGAGGGAAACCGTGGTTACAATATCAACCAACTTATTAAAACCAACCAATCAAAAACCCAAACAACCAATCTAAACATGCCTATGACGTAAAACCAAACCAAGCAAAACTTAACCATGCTGAAACATAGCAATTTCCATGCTCCAACCAACTAATTACAAAAGAAATGAATCACTATGTACCTAAACACTTCAAAACTAGAAGTCAGACCTTTCTTAAGTAAGGCAAGCCAAGTCGGTTAGTTCTAAGCATACCTTTAAGCTGGAAAGGAATATTTTCAACCAAAAACCAAACATTATTGCAGCCAATCCCTCCTAATCAAGCCAAACAGTTCGCTGCAGCATTAGCCTCCCTAAAGACATGCTGAAACCGAATGCTAACACCCTGCATAAGACACTTTATTTCCTCCCAAAAATCCTCTATATACCATAAACTATACCTCCCTTCCCTCAACCAGGTAATCACTAGAAGGGAATCCATCTCAATAATTACATTAGAACAACCCAGCTTCTTACATTTTCTAAGCCCAAACAATAAAGCCATCAATTCTGCCCTATTATTAGAACCAATTCCACTATTAGCAGCAAAAGCAAATTGCGTCAAACCTTCATCATTTCAAAATACACCTTCTGCACCCCGATTCCCCTGGATTCCCCTTACTACTACCATCAACATTTAATTTTGACCATCCCAAACTCGGTTTTTTCCATGAGACTGCAATGATTTTTTCCTGCTTGGGCAATATAACTGGTACTTATAACATGTTCATGATTAGCTCATCTCTTCGCAATAATTTAGATGCAGCCTTAAGCCTAATACCCACCCAGCTTATCCAATACTTCACCAACCTCCACAAAATGGCAACAGACTCCCTCTTCCTTTCCATTCTCGCTTAACATCTCCAACACCACAGCTGCCACATAATAATAACTGGTATTAAACCAATTAAATTACCTACCTGTGAAGAGCTTTTGGCACATCTGAACCATGCCTCAACAGCCTCCCTCCATGACCTTTGAGCAACATAAGGTAACCCCAATACATTAGATAACAACCTCCAAATAGCCGCAGCGACCCTTCCCCCCATAAAGCACATGATTTAAGTCTTCGATGTTGCCCTCTACACAACACTCACATTTAGAAACTAGGGGAATACCAATACGCTGTATGTGATCATCGACACTCAAACTTTGAGATAGAGCTTGCCACATCGTAACTGAAAACTTCATTGGCAAAGCAGCATGCCAAATCCACTCCGACCATTGTCTTTTTGGAGCTATCACACGCACCAAATTCCAGGCACCATGAGTTGAGAATTTACCAGCATAATTTCTTAACCAAATCAAGATATCCGAACCCTCTTTGGTTCCTCCAATCTTAGAAAAAATGTGATCGGCAATCTCACGACCAACAAGCTGCACTAATAAATCAGCATCCCAACTATCATCCACCATACAGTGCCTAATATTCAAATTTGGCTGAGCAAAATTATCCCGTTGAATACAAAGTGGACCTGAGTCCATCCACTTATCCCTCCAGAATGAAATATGCCCTTCCTTAACAAGCCACTTGGAATTATCGAGTACAAATGGAACCGAGTCCATTACCATCCTCCAAAATCTGGTACCTTACTTAGGATTCACTAGAGAAATATGTTGATCTCTCACATACTTTGCCCTAAAAAAATTAGACAATAAAAAACTACCAGTCAATAGCTTCCAAGCAAATTTAATATGCAGCGACCTTTGGACATCAAGCATATTCCTGAGACCAACACCTCCCTCATCAGTTGGCTTACAAAGCAAGTCCCAAGACACCCACTTTCACTTAGGCTTGCCATCCAAGAAGCCCGAGAAAAAATTGCCAAACAACTTGTTAATGGTATTCAACACAGATTTTGGGACATGAATAACTGCTAACAAATGTACAGGCATACTGGATAGGACTTGTAGCAAAATCAGCCTTGCACCCGAAGGCAGGAACTTCATTTTCCAACATTCTATTTTTTGTCAAATACGCTGCATCAAGTCTTCCAAATAAACACCTTTCAGCCGGCCAGAGATAATAGGAACCCCTAGGTATTTAACTAGAAATTTACCTTATGAAAAACCTGTCAAATGAATAAGCAAGCGGCGTCTAGGAGTTTAAATTTTAGAAGAGAAAAAGATGGAAGATTTAAACTCGTTTACCATCTGACTCGACCAACTTGCATACAAAGAAAGGGTATCTTTAATAGCCTTAACTGACATTTTCCCTCCATTCGCAAAAATGACCATATCATCCTCATATAGAAGATGAAAAACCAAAGAGCCACCTCTCAGCTGAGAAAAAAACCCAACCTCTCCTACCTCAAACTTTTTCGTCAAAAGTTGAGTGAAAAGCTCCTCCACTAGGATAAATAAATAAGGCAAAAGGGGATCTCCTTGATGAAGACTCCTCCCACCTTTAAAGAAACCTTTAGCCGTCTCATTCATAACAACTAAGTACCACGGCATAGCCACACATTGATTAATAATATTGCATACCTCAGAGGAAAAACCAAAAGCCCAAAGCACATGCATTAAAAAATCTCAATCAATGGTATCACAAGCTTTAGCCATATCTATTTTCATCATAATATTCCCACCTCTAACTGGCTTGTTAATGTCGTGAAATAACTCTTGAGTAAGACTAATGTTATCAAATATACTCCTCCCAGGAAGGAAGGCACCTTGCTCCAAAGAAATAACACGGTTCAAAACCGACGTTAAACGACCCACCAAAATCTTGGAGCATATTTTATAAACCACAGAACATAGACTTATCAGCCTGAACTTATCAAAAGATGATGGACTCAACACTTTGGGAATTAAAACAATGAAAGATGAGGTATAGAACTTGGGAAGTGGCGCACCCCGGAAGAACTCACCAACAATTTCCCCTAGATCCATCTTAACCAAATCCCAGCAATGTCGAAAAAACCTAAAACCAAATCCATCTGGACCTGGGCTACTGTCCACCGCAATAGAGAATAAGGCATCCTTTATCTTCTGCTCAGAAGGGCACCTACAAAGAGCTTGATTTTCAACCTGTTGAACCTCAACATGCACTAATTCTAAAAGATCAGGAAGTTGACTTCAAGGCCTAGCTTGGAGGAAAGAATCAAAATAAACAACTACCTTATTATGTATAGTTTCTGGAGAAGAAAGAACCCGACCATCACTCTAGTGCATTTCGATTACAGCCTTATGCCTCCTCGCCTGTAAAGTTGAAAAAGGAAGAATTAATTTCACCATGATCAACCCAAGATTGCTTAACTTGTTGAGCAATCCGGGTCTCCTCCCTTTTTAACCAAGCTGAAAGTTCGAGCTTAACAGCCAAAACCTAATTTTCAACCTCCTCCGAAAGTCCTTCCTGGAGTCGTGTATCACCTTCCTCTACTCTCGCTTCCAACCTTTTAATGTGCTCCCCAGTCCACCCAAAAACCACCTTGTTCCAGTTCCTAAGAACCACTCTGAGTCTTTTTAATTCAAAGGCAAGCTTCAAAAGACCCGAACCACTATTAGCGTCCTTCCAAGATCGAGAGACATACCTCCAAAAAGCTTCATGAGATGTCCACATTTGTTGGAACTTGAATGAACTCGGACCATACCTTAGCGCTATGTCAGACATCCCAAGAACCATCGGAGCATGATCTGAGGTTCTACGGCCTAAATACGTAACTGCACAAGAGGGGAATAGCTCCAAACATTTGGAATTACAAAGATCCATGTCCAAACGAGCCCAACTAAGCGCCAAACCCCCTTGCCCATTACACCAGGAGAACTTAGTGCCACAAAAAGGAAGATCAAGAAAACCTCCAGCATCAATAAAATTACAGAACTCCTCCATTGCACAAGGCAACCTTGGATTGCCTTCCCTTCTCTCCCTATCATCACGAATAATATTGAAATCTCCAAGAGTTATCCATGGTAATTAAAGAGTACCGAAAGATAAAATCTCTAACCAAAGACTCCGTCTCTCCAAGTATAAACATTTTGCATAAACAGTTGTAACCACCAATGAAGAATCAATCAACAAAGAAATCTGTTGATTAGAGAAACCAAGAACAGTAACCTTCACTTCTTTTTCCCAGAAAATCCACAACTTCCCATCTTTAGTACCATTCAAAAAGCACTCATCAAACTGTAAAATGTGTTGCCAACATAAAATCTTACTGTCCTCTCTAAAATGCTCCGCCACAATCAATACTTTTGGTTTTTATTTTTTCAGCAGTGATCTAAGTCTACTCCGTGAGGTCCCAAGACCTCTAACATTCCAAAACATAAGTTTATCAATCATAAATTCAGTCGAGAAGGCCTGTAAGGGGCCTTGGACGAACTACATAACAAACGACCTGGAACCACATCCTTCTTGACTAGTTCTAAATCAGAAAATTCATCCCTCTCCTTTCCTAAATGAGGAAGCTCACCTTCACCCTCAGAAACAGAGCCAGCTCTATCTCCCTCCTCCAAAAAGCCCAAGTATTTGTAAAGCCTGCTCATGACCAGACAAAACCCCCACCGACGGAGTGTCACCTGAGACCCCAGATACATCTTCCACCGACGTAGCATGAACTAAATCCAACTCTACATCACCTGGATCTCCATACCCATTAACCAAATCTTCAACAATCAGAACCCCTTCAACTTGGGACCCACTAGATACTCCATGCATAAAACTACTCTCCTTGCTCGTGTTCTAAAGCAAACTCACCTAGACATCATGCGAATCAAACTTAAGAATTTCTTCAGCAGGCAAAATCTCCAATTCCCCTCCCTTAGAAACCTCTTGGGCAGGGTCATGCACCAAAATAGGACATGGCTCAATTTCTAAACCTCCCTCCGCACCAATTGTGATTTCTTGGCCAACTCCCCCATCATACTTAAGATTTTCTTAAGCAGGCAAAACCTCCAAGTCCCCTCCCTTAGAGGCCCCTTGGGCAGAGTCATTATGAGCATGATACCTCAAGGTTTTTTGAAGCCCAAACACGACCCAACTTGACATTTCCTTTTTTTTTCCCAACTCTTTCCGCATTCTGATTACAAGTACCTTGATTGTGACCTTGCACTTTTCATCACATACAAAATGCAGGCAAAGTCTCATATACCACCCATTGATGAAAGCTCATAGGATTTTTTGGCGTAACAATCCAAGAGGACTGAATCAAGTGAACAGAGATATTCATCAAAACACAGACCCGCGCACCATCTATCCTTGTCGCACATCTCATGGCGTTATCCCTTTTCAAAAACTTACCAATAGGAGCCGTGATACTTCTCAGAAAGGCTTCATGATAGTAATTCGGTGGAAGACCAGGAAGTGTAATCCAAACAGGGGCCATAATCGATTCATGTTCCTCTGTAAATTTCGTAGTCCACTAAAATATTCGGTAACTCACACCATTTACGTTACAACTCTATCCAATCATAGACTTTAGAAAATCCTCCTCATTCGAGAACCGCACGAACACATTCCTAGGCCTTAACATCGCAGACACCACGGGTTGAGATCTTAATCCCCATCGCCCATGGATGAAACCTCCGATCTTGTCCAGCGATGGCCGTTGCCACAAAAATTTCAACACAATTGCATACAGAAAAGGCACTGTAGACCGGTCCACTTCTTCCTTTGAGAATTGAACAAAAACCTCTCCCTCCAAGACTTTCGGCTGCCTAAAAGGAACAATCACTTTAGGGATGGCCTGAGGAGATAGAGAGACAAGATCCACAAAAGACCAAGAGCTGCTGGCCGACACCGAGGACCCTGGAGGATCCCCGACAACAGCCATACGACCGATTGCACCAAGCAAACCCTAGCATCGCCCCACACTCTAGAGAGAATTAGAGCACCAGCATGTCCACCTATACCCCACGTAAACTAAGCAAGTAACATGGAACACCATTATTGAATCTTTGGTATAGAGCTCCACAAGTCCTTCTAGGGTCTACCCATCACTCAACCGCAGTAGATGTGTCATATGTTGGTTGTATATTTGCTACAAGATCCATATTTCAATTGAATTTGTTCATTACCAGAGTAGATCATGTGTGCCAAGTTGAGCTCTCTGATCAGCCTAAAGATGACCTAGCAATACCTCCAAAGCTATAGGTGTAAAAAAAATCAATAAACCGGTTGAACCGGACCAAACTGGTGTGTTCGTTTCGATTCGTAATTGGTTCTAAACCAGTCCTATACTAGTTTTCATATTTTGAAAACCAATTGAACTGAACCGGCCTGGTATATATATATATATATATATTTAAATTTAAATTTTTTATATTATACATAAAATATTATTTATATAATTATTTATATTATGTATATTATATGAGATTGCTAATTAATATAATATAAAATTTTAATCTTATTATTCATGTTTATCAATTTTATAATATAAAATTAATATAACATAAAATTAATCTTAAAAGTTTTAATATGACATTTTATTTATGATTTAACATAAATTAATCTTATATTTTTAAAATAACATTTGAATTTTGATATTAACATATAAATTTTAAGTTTTTAAATTTTTAGCCAAAATCTATAAAATGAGGGATATAGGTCAATCACTTGCTAAATTTTTGTTCGAGTATAATTTTGTTTATCTGTAAAATTGAAAAAACAAGATCGGACAGGACCGAAACTAGAGAAACCAGAAGCTCTGGTTTCGGTGGTTAATCAGTCCGGTATCAGTTCTTAAGTTTTCAAAACCGATGGATACCAGTTCGGCTCTATAAATTGTAGAAAATCAGATCAAACCGGACCGGTTACACCCCTATCCAGAGCTAAGAGTCTTTCCCCTGGATGCAACCATTGCTGACTTTAAAAGTGAAACTACTATTTTCAAGAAGTGTATGTCATTTTAGAATGTTTCAGGTTGAAAAACTACCGGAGCTTGGATTTATAGAGGACTCAATTACATGAAAATTCTTGGTTGGATTGAGTGCATCAATCTGAGTTCAAGGAAGATAAACCGTGGGGGAGACAGAGACAGAGACAGACAGAGACAGAGAGATAGGCCGTGAGGGAGAGAGATATGTGTATTGTGAAATGTTGTGCAAAACACACACACACCAATGATGACAAATAAAGTAAAAGCAACACAATCAAGCATATGAAGCACAATATACGTGGTTCGGCAAATTGTCTACGTCTATATGCAGAAATCTTATTAACTAGAAGAGATTACAATCACTCAATCTCAACTCACACTCTGTAGGGTTTTTTGCTCTCTCACACAATATGCACTCACTAGAAAATTGTTCTCTCTCAACATATACTTAAGGCCGTACAAAACAAGTCTAATATGGTATATTTATAGCAAACGGCGTTGGAAATCCTAATCTGGCAAAATCTGCGTACTTCGGTCGAGCGGCGTGTCGAGCGAACGGCCAAATCAACATTGGCTCGAGCGAGGGTCGAGCGAACAATAGGGTTTGTGTCTTGCTCGAGCTCACTGTCGCACGGGACTCGAGCGAACTCTCGGACTTGAGCTTCACTTGTGCCCACTGTCATGCGTGCGTCGAGCGCACACTCAGCAAACACTTTTTTCAGCTCCAAAACCAGTCTCCATATACACCCCAACAATTTCCCACTTGGAGACTGGGTCTCCACGTGCCAGCCACTGTTTCCAGCCAAGCTCTATCACCTCTGCAGCTCACAGCTCCCGTCTTCAAGCCAGAAGATGCACTAAAGTCAAGCCTGACTCCAGTCTTCCATGTATATCGCCTTTAGTCAGCACATCCACTAGGCGACTCACAACTCCTACTGCAATAGGAGTATCCGGTCTCGAACCGATCTTGGCAACCTGAGCCAACTTTCTCAGGCTTTCATGAGGAACGGTAAAGCTGACTCCCTTTGGCTTCCTCACATGTTTCACGCGATCAAGCCTGCCTTTTTGCACTCTTGTATTTCCCTGCACATCACTAGACCTTGATGTTAAATACAAAGAGTTAGATCTCTTACCATGCGCTAGGACCAACGCACCCTTAGTGATCTTCCAAGCTCCTCCAGAGAACGTTACTGCAAAACCACTGTCATCAAGCTGTCTCACAGAGATCAGGTTTTTCTTCAGATTTGGAACGTGTCTGACTTATTGTAAAGTCCACAAGCCCATGTTTGGAAGTGTGATGTGCACATCACTCACTCCCACTACATCCAGTGCCTCTCCATCAGCCGTATACATCTTCCCAAAATCACCAGTAACATAATTCTGTCTGATTTCTCATGTGAGGTGCTATGGAATGAAGACCCTGAATCCAACACCCAAACATCAATCGAACTGTGCATTGTAAGAAGTAAGGCATCATGAATCTCTTCTGCCACTACATTCACAGCATCATCCTCAGCACTTTCTTGATTCCTGCAGTTTTTCTTGATGTGGCCCGGCTTGCCACAACTCCAACACGTGATCTGCTGCCCAGATCTCATCTTGCTCTTCCCTCTGTTCTTGGAGTTTGACCTGACATGTCCTCTGCCCCAACTTTCAACATTCAGAGCAGATCCTGAACCAGAGAACTCGCCCGAGTCTCTCCTACATACCTCTTCAGCAAGTACCATATCACGTATGTCATCGTAATTCAGTTTTGTCTTGCCAGCTAAACTATTCATAACCATCCTCATGGCCTCCCAACTATTTGGCAACGATGCCAGCAGAATCAACGCTCTGATCTCATCATCAAACTCAATCTCTAAAGAAGATAGTTGATTTCTGATCGTATTGAATTCATTCAAGTGTTGGGCTACAGGCATACCTTTCGACATCTTCAGATTGAACAATTTCTTCATTAAGTACACCTTATTGTTTGCATACAGCTTTTCATGCATACCTGACAAAGTCGCCATGAGATCCACCGTGGTTCTCTCCTTACTGACATTGTGTGCCACTGTTCTGGACAAGGTCAACTGAACAACCCCTAGAACCTGTCAATCTAACTTGGTCCATTCAGCATCATCCATGCTCGCTGACTTCTTTCCCAACAATGGAAGGTGGAGCCTCTTTCCATAGAGATAGTCCTCAATCTGCATCTTCCAATACCCAAAATCGATACCGTCGAACTTCTCAATCTCGTGTGCTTGCATTTGATCTCCAGCCATCGTTCTCTTTCAGATCCTACCTTTGCTCTTGATACCAGTTGTTAGGAAATGTTGTGTAAAATACACATACCAACGATGATAAATAAAGTAAAAGCAACACAATCAAGCACACGACGCACAATATACGTGGTTCAGCAAATTGCCTACGTCCACAGAGCTGCATAAATCTTATTAACCAGAGGAGATTACAATCACTCAATCTCAACTCACACTCTCTAGGACTTTTTGTTCTCTTACACAATATGCACTCACTAGACAATTGTTCTCTCTCACAATATGTTTAAGGTCGTACAAAACAAGTCTAATGTGATATATTTATAGCAAACGGCGCTGGAAACCCTAATCTGGCAAAATCTGTGTACTTCGCTTGAGCTCACTGTCTTGCGGGACTCGAGCGAACTCTCAGACTTAAGCTTCGCCCAAGCCCACTGTTGAGCGCACGTCAAGCGAACTTTGCTCGAGTGCATTGTCGAGCGCACATTCAGCAAACACATTTTTCAACTCCAAAATCAGTCTCACATACACCCCAACAATGTGTACGGCCTGCCAGTGAGGGACAAGAACAGCGGGACGTGCTCCGAAGAAAGATGTTGGTTGTTTGTTGTGATAAGGTGAGATGGATTAATAGGATTATAGGAGAGTGTTGTGCGGCAAAGGTGGAGGAAGAGGATCGAAAAGAACTAGTGTTTGAATATGAGGAAGCCATGCATGTGTAGCGACAGAGCTAACTGATACCATAATAGAGTTTGTGTTTGACAAAGTGTTTTGATGAATATGCTTCCTTGAATAATATATGGAAGCTTGTACTTTATTTATAATCTACATCTGATAACATTTGATAGTTGTACACAAGATCAAATTTAGTTACAATACAACATTCAAAAAAGTGATTTTAAATATATAGCTATTAATTATATTGATCTGATCCCTTGAGTTTCTAATGGTTTATCCTCATTAATTGTGTACCGTTGTTGGTGTTTGAAGATTTTCTGCTACCTACTTTGAACTGTTTTCTTTATCAATTATTTGTTGTTAATTTTGAATTGTTCTTTTAAGGATGTATCCATATGATGATCTACCTGATCCGGATTTGTCTCAACAGAAGTTACGGTAACATTTAAGTCGTACTCCAAGGAAAGAACAAAAACCTTCAAAACGTACAGTAACAGTACAAACAAAATTATAAAGCTTCGCAATTAGCCGCGTGCTCATGTGAAAAATAATATCCAATATTCATCCAAGATCATGATTTGCAAAAACGGGAGATCGCTTGAGGCGTCTGCTAGAACTGTTCCCCATGCAGCTTGTAATTAATTTGGATTAGGATCAGAAAGTTAATTAGACATGAATTGATGCATGGGTGCATGCTACAGTACGTAGTTTCTTCCTTTTTTCTTCTTATATATATAGATAATTTATATAATTATATGCATTCAGATAGATCATCTCTGTCCAGTACTTATACATAATAATGTAGGCATGCATGCATCATGCAGAGCTACCCATGCAGCTCATCTATTCCATTCCGGTCATCAAACCCAATGGCGGCGGCCTAGCTCTTACTCCCAGCTTTCAAGAAAATATGAACTTTGAATCATTAATCTGTACATTGGTTCAGATTTTTCTCCCTAATTTTTTCTTAAATCTGTTTTACTGATCCTCCTTCCTTTTGTATTTGGGAGATATTTTCCTTTAGTAATAGGGAAAAAAAAAAAACAGAGAGAAATTAGGAGCAATAAGATTCCCCAGTCCGAGCATATTATATATCAAAGGAGCGATAATTGGAACACTAGTAGAACTACTGCTACGAAATATAGATTTTTATTTAATTTTGTCGAAGATGCATGCATGCATATATATATATATGGTCCATTATTGCAACTGCATATAGTTTGCAAGACTTGAGCATGCAGACTACTTTATTGAGAACATTTCCATTTTCTCATGTTGGAAGACATGATTATAAGAGTTACAGTTTGATCTCATTGACTGCAACCCCCGGAAAGACAAAACAAAACATAAAGAGTACTAGAGTAGTTTTATTTGTATAACTTCATGATATTCCGTCCTTTTCTTGATCAGCCTTGATCGGAAGTATTTAGCAATTATTCAACATTTTTTGTTGACCTTTTGAAGGATTGAAACCAGCTTGGGGGTTGTCAAAGGCTTCTCTTCAAAATCATCAAGCCCAGCTTCCATGAACTCCTTCTGTTCTCGCTCATCTCTTGTGCATGTCGATACTCCCGCAATAATACTACGAACGCCCATCGCTCGGAGTTTCCTCGTTGCCTAAATACATATATATATATATATATATATATATATATATATACATATATATATAATTCAAATAAGGAAATTAAACAAAAGAAAAATCAGTAAAATAGGCAAAGTTCACGAGAACTTTTGCTATTCTTCCCGCTTATTTTTTTAAAAAAATAAATAATAAATTCATAATTAAGCAAAGTATCGATTTTCAATCGCATATTTAATTTCTGGGTTTATTCATTACTGATCAGCATGCATGCATATATATATATATATATATATATATATATATATATATATATAATATATACCTCGATGCCATTCATGACAGGCATATCCATGTCCATCAAAATGAGGTCAAAGTTGTTTCCTGAAGAATGGAGATCAACAGCCTCTTTGCCATTCCTCACCACCTGATTTTGTATGCCTAGATTTTCCAAGATTTTGCTGTGAATCATCTGGTTTACAGAGTCATCGTCTACCACAAGTGCAGTGATCTTTGTAGCTGCAGAAGTACTTCCTTCTCCGACACCACTTAGATGATCAAGCACTCCAATATCTTTCATCCAGTTTTCAGTATTAGTGGACGACATTTTTTGTTAATTTCTTGATCTTGGTTCCGGCCAAGAACAATCAACTTGCTTTCCTAAACGCACAAAAACAAATAAGATTAATACTGAATAATTAGTTCATCATGATCTGTTAGTGTAAGATTAATTTGAAAACCAGAGAGGAAAAAAAACTTATATTAATTTACAAGTACTGCGCGCAGGTGCCCAAGTGCATGCAAACTACAAATTACATGAATCGTGAAACTCACGATTTCATCTCACAATTACCCAATTAGTAACAATTAAACTTCATATAATTAATGATTATTATTCCTAGAAATGAAGCATCATCTGAAGGGAAATGATCAGCTATATTCATCATTCGTTGCATGAATCAAAAGAGGAAATTAAAAATAAAAACAAAATGACAGCATATATATATATACTGCTTAAACAATAGCATGAATATCAAAGATATAATAATGATCTTCAGAGTGATCAACAAGGAAGGAGCGAGGCTTGGTAGCTAGAGTAGTACTACTTGCCTCGACGTTTATGCTAGCTAGCTGGTGTTAGCTAGAGAGAAGAGAAGAGAAGAGAATTGGTGTGTGCTCTCCTTGAGGCGTCGGAGTCCTAGTTTATAAGGGAGGAAAAAGAAGAAAATGGCCGTGGTGATATGAGATCATCAGTATCAGTTGGGATTTTGTTAAAATTATTACATACATGAGAATCTATTGTAGTGATTTTTTCCATAAATGAAATGTGCATGGCAATGAAGTTCAAAGGGGCATCTTAGTTTATTTGAACAAGTGACAACAAATAAATTGAAGACTTTTGAGGAGAATAGCATTTAGAGCTTCCAAATATCATGTACAGCTGCGAAACTTTAAGTGCAAACAAAAAAAACTAGATAACATAATATCCCCACGCAATCCACAATTTCGTTTGTTTCCAGATTTATGCACCTTTTTGTGTCAACAATTATTGTATCTTATTAAGTAGTGAAATCCGCACACAATCTCTGCAATTATTATATATGGCTGTTTTTGGGAATATTTGTGCTTTCTAATTAACTCAACTTATAAAATATTATTAAAAAAAATAAATAAAACAGCTGATCTACTACTACTACTTTCAATACATATTGCCAGCTTGAAATTAACGTACGTCTGTATATGCATGAAAATGCCAGGTTACAAAGGGTGAAAACGCATGAAAATTAACGATCATGAGTACCGCCAATGTCATTAAATTCACGAGATCTTTGAGATTTGGAAGTGATTTGAGTGAACACATGATGAGTACTCTACTTGATCACGAAACTTCTACATCCAACTCATCATTAATTAGTGTGTTTAATAGTGCAGTACTAGTACCAGAGTAACCCCATCTGGCCTTATTAATGGCGTATGTTTTTCTTACCGATTAAGTTATGTTTTTTTTTTTTAATTTATTGGCATCGCGTCTTGAAAATAGCGTCGCGATTAATTTTGAAGGTAGCTAGATACTTGGTATAATTTTGTACCAGAGTAACCCCATCTGGCCCCTAAATAAAATTAAATTAAAACCAAGTGTATTATTAATTTGTATTCCAAGTATTTTATTATATAATATTAGGCTTCTAATTAACATGGAATCCAAAGTAAAATAAATACAAGAAAATCATATAAGTTTAATGATTTATATGAGAAATAATTGAGAAATTTTATCCCCTAGGCGTCATTGAACAAGAAAACATTTATTTAAGATATCAATTGTAGCATTATATGCTTAATGTGAAAGCAAAACATATAGATTTTATATTAAACTTGATAAATTAGCTTACATGCTAGAATGTAATATGGACGGGCTTCCAATAGATCACTTGATAGTTTCTATAAAGAAAACAAATTCTAAATATTTTATTAAAAAAATAATAATAGATAAATATTATTCCATGAAACACTACAGTAAAGAATCTGAAACAAAAGTTAAGTTGTGTTTTTAGAATTTTATTTATACATGTATATAACAAATTGTCGAGATTTAATTTTTATATATAGCTATATTTTTATGAATTTTCATGAAATTAGGATTAAAATTTGTCTTTTTTTATTTTACATAAACGTCTCATACATTAGACAAGTCAGTCTCCCTCTAAAAAAATTTTGGTTCTGCTATCGGGTGTTGTATCAAAACATCTAAAAAAAATTTACAAACTTACGTGAGTTGATGTGGTATGTTAGATTATAAGATTATTTTTATTGTAAAATATATAATGTTAAAATTAAACTTATATCATCATAGAATATAGTAGTTTATTATAATGTCCAAAATATTCAAGTGTTAAAAACTAAGAAAAGGCTACTCTATATAATTGAAACTCGTAGAAACATGATATATATTTATTTATTTTATAAAAAGATGCATTTACCTAATTAAGGTAAAGTACTGGGAAAAAGAGAATTAGTATATTTGAAAATAAAAGTTAAGAACGCTTGAAATGATAATACAATTAGGAAAATTATTAGATACTACAATTACAAAACTTATCAGATGTTAGAGGAGTATGCAGGATGATATATATAGTACTCTCATCCAATCAAAGGATGAGATGCCATTAAAATTACTTATATAAATACGACTTTTTAATGAGATTTAATCTTATGATAACTTGGGAGTAGCAGTACATGATGTTCATACTCTGAGATTACCTAATAATTACTCTAATGATTAAGAGTTAGACAAGTACTGTTGAAATGCACTGGGAAAGAATGAAACATAATATGCGCATTGGTTCTTTATGATGAATTATAAAAAGGAAATATAAAAGGAGGATATGATGTTAAATATGGATGCTAATAGAGGGAAAAGAAATTAGTGGAGTTGGCGAGGTTACAAGGGTCAAAAAGTTATGCTTAATTAACTGAGCAAGTTCAAGCTGGGAATATATATAACAAGACTAGTACAATAGGGGAAATTTTTTTAAAAGTTAAAGCATCTTAATGAAGGAAATAATTTATACAACAGAACTCCTACCCAAAAAATAAAAAAAAATGGAAAAAGGGATGGGGGAGACCTATTCCCAATACCTTTGGACTGGCCGATAGCAAGACACTTAATCCCACCGGCCACCTCGTAGAGGGTTGCACCACTCTTCCAGAAGGGTGGAGAAGGGACTCCTCATTCCGATCTACAGATATATTGTTGTGGGGATGCCCTTCATCCAATGTTGTAGGTGGAAATTCTCCAAGATGGATAATGCAACCATTATAGCCACACCTGTCCTGACCAAGCCCCGCCTGAGGTTGGCGGGGCAACCCATCCACATTAGGTAGGCGAGTGCCAAGCCTCTTGGGAAAATGGGTGGCGGGTGACAGGTGGCTCTCTCTCTCTCTCTCTCCCGACATCTAGGCGGAGTCACCCAACCATGCGGGATGGGACCGAGACCCAAGGACCAGACTTGACCCCTGCCCATGCAGGTGCGGGGAATGGAGGTGGCTGGTTGCCCACCCATTGGGGGCGGATAGCAGGCCTACCCATATCGCCACTATTGTGGTAGTGTGGAAGGTCCGTCGCCACCCTTGAGGTGGTAAGAAAAACCTATCACAATTAAGATGCTTTATTGGGTTTTGGAAAATAATAGAGGAAAATTTGGATAAAAATAAGTTAAAAATTGTTTTAACATAATTTTTTAATATTATTTTCGTTTTAAAATTTGAAAAAATATTATTGATTTCATGTTTTGTTTGAGAGTTTAAAAAAATTGTAATAATTAGATAATGATTAAATAAAAATGTTAAAAATTTGAAATTGAAAGTATTTTATGTTTGCGTGATGTTTGGAAAACAAATATCTGAAAAAAGCTAAGAATACTTGAGAATAATTGAGTTGACAAACATACCTTAAGTTAATTTGTTTTGTTTGGGATTCTCGTTAGATTGATAATATTTTATGGAAATTCTATTTGTACTTACAATTTTTATTTACATAACAATACGTGTTGACGTGTCAGCTTTTGACAT
Source organism: Juglans cinerea (assembly GCA_961763995.1). Classification (NCBI taxonomy): domain Eukaryota; kingdom Viridiplantae; phylum Streptophyta; class Magnoliopsida; order Fagales; family Juglandaceae; genus Juglans; species Juglans cinerea. The sequence continues at coordinate 10,879,130 of CAUIVZ010000006.1, forward strand.
GGTAAAGATTATGAAATTTGAATTTAAAAAGAAAACTAATAAAATGGATCTTATTCCTAAAGTTGTAAGTATATGTAGAACTACTCATATTTTATTTTGCTTGGCTATTTGGTTTTATTTGTTTATATGATTGTTTCTTTTGTTTAACACTCCCCCTCACATATGGACTGAGTGTAGAGTTAAGACTCAAATCCATGACCTCTGCTCTAATAACATGTGAAATCACCACTTGTCCCAAAAACTTAAACTTATGAGAAGATGTATATTTTATTATTTAATTTATATCTTAATATTTTCTTATTCTTCTTCTTTGAGGCTTCATGATTTAATTCTGGTTCATTTTTTAATTTTGTGGAGATTAGCTCGAAGCCTCAATGAGCCCGAGCAAATGCGCTCCAAAATAATATGCTTGTCCATGGTGAAGGGCCGGGGATAGTGAGATTTCGCCCCTATGATGTGGAGTGGGAGGTTATAAATATGGAAAATGATACTATGATGCCTGAGTTTGTCCTTTTAATTTGACTGCTCTTTTTTTTTTTTTTACTTAATGGTTAGGAAAATGACTATTTGTATATTGGTATTTTTTGTAGAAAAAATATTTAAAGATTTTTAAAAAATATTTGAAAAAAAAAATAGAATTTATACTAGGAACACGCTCAGTAGTCAAACCTGGACGGCATAGTAGTAGTACACACTATATATATATATATATCTTACCACTGAGGGTGTGGCTGAGGCAGGTATCACTCCTAGCAAAATTATATAGGGGTTGGACCAAATTATTATTTTTGTTATACTTTTCAACAATTTATAGTGCATTACCCAGGCCCATATGTGAAAGGTGTAAGTCACACCTGTGTGTGTGATGGTCCAAATATGTATTAAGATGATCTAGAATTTGGCCAGCATTTGTATTTGTAATGCGTGTGAAAGGAAGTCTCATATATTCTCCTCTCTCACGCATCTCATCCCTATCAAAAGAGAATATTTGGGGAGCGGTCCGTCTATTAATGTGAGAATAGCAGCCCTCCATTCACACGGCGACACGTAGGCAGTTTAATGTGTTTAATCTACATCTGCGTACACCCGATCAGAGAATGCTCCTTCCTCACTCGTTCGTTTTCCATGCCTCCCTCCCTCCTCACTTATTCCACTCCATTCCCAACGAATACGAAGATCTCAACACACTCATCGACCCGTGCGGTGTATTTCTCATCTTTCTCTCTCAATAATCTCTCTCTCCGTTTTGAAATTTCTCAGTTTCGTGCGGATTTCTTCTTTCCAGTTGTTTTTATCTTCTTGCCCTGTCTTGTATATAACTCAACGGTATCATCCGCGAGCTTTGAAACATTTTCTGATAAGCGCACACTACAGATCTCCTCTCAATTATACAGTCTCACATTGTATAGTGCATCAGATGTTGTTTATTACGTATATCAGGTTTGAAGCTTTTCCTAATTTTCACAATTTTCATATGGGTCTCTACTAATTCCCTGATTTCCACAGATGGATCACCTTTAGTTGATTTTTTCATACATTCAGGTTTTCATGTGTGTATGTAGGTGAATTCATGTGCGTTGTTTGTAGCTTGAGTTTTTAATTGTATTGGATTTTGAATCGATTCAACCCCTTAAAATTGATAGAACAACAGTAATTTAATTTCTCCACTGCGTGATGAAGTTCTAGAGTCATTATGCCTAGATACTTTAGTTAATGAAGTTCTAAAGCCATCGGCATCGGAATTAAATGGTGGTGGTGGGACCTTGAAAGTATTGGGCGGCGAGCTTGGTGATGGTGCACTGAGTTGGGCTGAAAGTGCTTGGAGACGGAGACGGAGACGAAGAAATTATTTTCAGTTTGGAAACTCGATTTCTGTGAATGGCTTGTGGTGATTCTATGTTGTGAAGTCTAATTAGTTTATTATGTTTTTACCTATGTGCTACCATGTGAATGGAGGGCTGCTATTCTCAAATTAATAGCCGGACCGCTCGGCAGCGGAACTCCTATCAAAATTAGGGTTTCTTTTCTTCTTTTTTTTAATATAGCATATCCAATTTACAAATCGATCTATAGTACATCATTTTTAAAATAAAAGCCTTGTTCTTGTTGAATCACGCCATTCACTAATGCATTAAACACCTCGAGTGCAATCATTTAAATTAAAATAATTTGAACAATCATGTAATTAAATATATATATATATATATATATATATATTTATATTTATATATCTAGAACAATAAGTAATTATTAGGTAGTCTCAAAAGGATACACGATATTCTCAACCTATCATACATTAAGAAATAGGAGTAGTGATAAATGTTGGAGTATAGCATCACAGATTGAAAATATGGAATTAAAATCCAAAGAGAAAAAGGTCAAATTAGAGAATAAGCATTAATCATTTCTGTTATTCTGTTAACATTACTCAGAATGTTCCACCAGCTTGCAATCTTGTTACTTCTTCTCAGTTTTCTGGTAAAGTTTCTTGCAATTCTGCCTCATTTACTCCAAAATCCAATTATTCTTGGATTCTTGACACTGGTGCAACAGATCATATGATCTGTTCACCACTTTTCTATTGTTCTCCTCCCAAACAGATCAATACTTCTATAAATTTACCTAATAGTCATAGTGTACCAGCCACACACATTGGCACCATTTGTCTTTCTAACCAATTATTCTTATCAAATGTCCTATGTGTACCTTCATTCTCTTTTAATCTTCTATCTGTTTCTAAGCTAACCAAAGATTCTAACCTTTGCTTATCTTTCTTTGCATCTTATTGCCTTTTACAGGACCAATCATTGAAGAAGATGATTGGGATTGCATTTGAGAAACAAGGGCTCTATTATATGTTACAAGATTCTTCCCAAGATTCTTGTTGCACTATTCTTAAGTCTAACTCAGTCCCTTTTGTTTCAGCTATTTCACAAAAATCAATAGATATTTGGCACTGCAGATTAGGCCATGTATCTTCTTCTAGGTTGTTTTCTCTTAAGCAGTTAGATCCTTCCATTTCCATCAATTGTCAAAATGTCTGTGATATATGTCCTTTGGCAAAGCAAAGAAAGCTACATTTTTTTGTATCTCATAGCAACTCTAATAAAATTTTTGATTTGGTTCATTGTGACATTTGGGGGCCATTTGCAATTGTTTCTTACTCAGGTTATAAATTTTTCTTAACAATTGTTGATGACTTTACATGATGTACTTGGGTTTATATGCTTAAAGCTAAATCTGAAGTATCACAAATACTCAAAAACTATTGCAAAATGAATGAATTCTATACGAGCTTTACATTGTATTTATACTTGAAGTAGGGAAAGTAACGGATAACAGAAATAACAGAATAACAGAAATGATTAATGCTTATTTTCTAATTTGACCTTTTCCTCTTTGGATTTTAATTCCATATTTTCAATCTGTGATGCTATACTCTAACAATAAACACACAACACTTTACACCACACTTTTCACAACACATGTTATAAAATTAGGGTATTTTTGTAAAATGATATTAGTTTTATAAGGTATTTTACAAAAATATCCCTCATTTTAAAACATTATTGTGTAAAGTGTTATATAAAGTGTTGTGTGTTTATCATTTTTCAAGAAATAGTACTTACGTATGTAATGCATGTCAAATTCTGATTGGATGGAAATACTACGTCATTCATATTCTGAAAGTACATAATAATTTTCTATTCAGAGAAAAGACGTATCTAGAAATGATCAATAACCGACCGACTTCGGCTGGCATTCCAGATTTATATTAACGAGTTCTTCTACTCAATAGTCCTACACAACACAGGTGTATATTTGCTAAAGAAAAAAATAATAAAACGATAAAAGTAAAAACAGATCATATATGATGTAGGACTGCTGAGTAAGATTTTTATATATTATCAAGAGTCGGGAGATCTATGCGAGTGTGTATGAGAGAGCTCCATATTAATAATGCAAGGAAAAATTAGGACTGGTTTGGATTTAGAGATGAGATGAGATGATTTTAGATGAAAGTTGAAACAAATATTGTTAGAATATTATTTTTTAATATTATTATTGTTTTAGAATTTAAAAAAGTTGAATTATTTCTAATATTTTATGTGAAAACTTGAAAAAATTATAATAATGAGATGAAATGAGATGAAATATTTTCTGAATCCAGACGGAGCCTTAATGGCATTTAAGTCAAATGTGTAGGTGCGAATTAGGATTTTGTGAATAGACAACGAGTTAGCATTTGCTGCTGCATATATATTAGATATTAGATCAAGTTTTCAAATCTACTAATTAAAAAATATCTTATATAGTTGGTAAATTGATTAAAAAAAAAATAATGCTACGTACAGTCTTTCAAATAGGAACTGCATTATAAGTCTAGTTAATTTTATTTTTAAATTTTTTTAAAATTATAATAATATCCTTATCAAAATTATATTTTTTTTCATTTAATAAAGGATTTCTATTTAATAGAATTTCTCAAAAAAATAAACACATTTATAGACGGTAAAAAACTCGATCTAATATAATATATATAGTATAAAATATTCTTCTTTATTTGCATTTTTTTATTATTATTATTTTTTTAATTGTTGCCTTAAATGTATAATGGATTACCGTGACAGCCCAAGTTTTGGTCCCTCCTGACAAAAAGACCTGGTTTGGCACCAGATCCCCACGTTTCCCAACTTGATCGAGAAGAGATTGTAAAAGATGAGTCTTTCGAATCTTTGATTGTTGTTATTTGGTCTTTAATTAACAACCTTTTTTGGGTCACCATGATCGAGAAGGGGAGTTGGAAGTTTACAACTGCTGCGCTGCAAAAAATGAGAAGTGCAGGAGTGTAGCGCACCTTCCCTTTAACACAGACGCTCCAAAGCCTTCGGTTTCAACTTCAGGTATCACTCACAGATTCACAATATTATTGTAAGGATTGATGAATATTTTGCAGGATAGAGTAAAGATACGCTTTTTGCATATTTACAGATTCGTTTATCTCGGTATGGATTTGCCTTTTTTCTTAGTACTTTGGGACCATGAGATCATGATTACATTTCCTTCCCAATCCCTTACCTTTAATACAACCAGTGGTATTTTGTGGTGGAAAATTGTTTGAGATTGTTACAATTACTGCTTATATTGTTGTTAGCCACCTGAGAAATAATTAGCGGTAATCACATATAGGCAATTGGCAAGAGAGAGTTAGATTTCTTAGAAGAGGGAGCAGAAGAAGAAAATAGAACAAAGGGGAAATTTTTTTTATTATGCAGGCTTTTACAAGAAACTTAAAGAGGACCCAGTTCCAATTTTATGCCTTCAACAACAAAACATAAAGGAAACAAAACGAACAAGGACAAGGAAACAAACCAACAAACAACTCAACTTCTGTTTATGTACTGCAATCGAGTACATCCCAGAAGAACAACATAGAAACAGATTATAACAAAAAGTAAACTCAAGGTACGATATGATAGGATCAGCCTGGGAATGAGTCCTCTATTTTGGTATGCGCTTCATTTCTGGTTGTCAATCTCCCTTAGGAATGGGACGAACAATTCTGGTGTAAATGGCTTTTCAAGGAACTCGTCAATTCCAGCTGCAAGAAATTCTTGTACATCTTTTTCCCAATACATTGGAGCAATACCTAAAATCTTGCTGGTGATTCCCATCTCACGAATCGTCCTAGCAGTCTGACATATAATATGGAATAGCACGTTATCTTGTGGCTAAAGTACCAGAACTAGAAAGTTAATTGAGCATGAAGTAGCATAATCTCAAAGTTGAAGGATGTACTTCTTAGCAAGTTATGATGAAAAACCAGAGAATTGAAGTTTGGTCCTTTTGTAAATGAAATGAAATGGAAGAAGGTTGTATATACCTCAGGTCCACTCATGAAAGGCAGAAACATCTCAATGACAATGAGATCAAAAGTTTCTCCAGAAGCAATGAGCTCCACTGCAGCCTCCCCAGTCCCCACAGCTTCTACTTCCACACCGTAGGAGTCCAGGAGTCCACTCTCCATTATCCGGCATATTCTTCCATTATCCACCACAAGCGCTCTCAGATTGTTCCTCCAGGTCATCATTGGATGCCTCCTCCTCCTGCCATTTCCTTCAGATGAGCCTCCATTCCCATTGCCTCTCATGCCGTCACTATCATAATCAGTATCAGATGCCATTCCTTCTTAAGATCTAATTAATACTTCTGCACGACGAAGTGGGGGCAAAAAAGGTGAGCTGATTTAGATGCAAGGGACACCAATCTATAGCTTATATAATTAAGCGAAACCTATCCAAGAAAATAAAAGAACACTCCCAAAATTGATATCATCACAATCTGCTCCCACACCTTTCCTTCTTCCTCAACAAACTGAAGAGCCATATTTTATAGAAAAATACTTGCATATAATTGATATCCAAGTGAATTAAAGCAATAAAACTTGCAGCTAATTAGGAAATGGGGCCAAAGCACTTAACTTCATGGATGCTACTGAAGCTATCCTACAGAAAGGAGTCAGGACCAACATGTTATGACTAGAAATACAAGAACTCTCTGAAATAATGGTATTGAAAACAACTGTTTGCCTGCATTTCTATGCTCTACATGAGGATACAACACTATTAGATCGTAACCAAAAGGAGAAAACTCAAAAGAAGAAACCAGGAACAATAGTACTATTCCAAGAAGGCTTTAGAAGGACAATGCTAGGAACTACAGGCACTTACCACCAAACTCTTCAAAGCTTGATGCTGATGACAATACTAGTGCCTGAATATCAGCTTATATAGATGACTCAGGGCTAACACTTTTCTCTGTCTTACCATATCCGCTGGGCAAAAAACGTGCAAAGGGTGAGAGGAAGAGCAGAAACCCGAGATTCGCGGTAACGTAGCTATTGAAAAGGATACAATGTAATCCAATAGCCAGATATTTCTTCTTTTCAAGGTAACATCTGAGATTTTGTTGCATCTGTCCATTTTAATTACATGAGAACAAATATACTAATGATCGGCAAGTGACAAAAATGCTAATTTTTATTTTACCATTTTAGAATGTGTCTCTTGCACGGCACCTCCTTCAAAATTTCAATTGGTAAGGATTTACCATTCTAGATCAATATGTTGCTCAACTACAACAATAACTAGCATTTCACATATCTTCAAAAACAGCCCTCTTTATAATTCTTTATATTAACCTCAGTTAATGTAGCTTTTTGCAAGTTGAGAAATGAAATTTCTGGTCTATTTGGTCTGATTTCATCAAGAGTGGGATAATGTATTCACATCTCCAGTACATATTAGCCAATGTGTCAGAGCTATTTATCTTGATCGAAAGCTACCTAACATTTATTGGTGATGTTAAGCATGAATCTGGTTTATTGATTGAGGTGAAAACATATATATTTCGATGGAATTGATGAAACACGCTTTGTAGATAAATTTATGCCTATTAAGTCGTGTAGGCAATTGATGTAAAAACCATTACCGCTACATTTCAGAATCTTCCAGTGAAGGGAAGACAATAACTCGTGTATCTAGAACCTATAAAATTTTCCAAGCAAATGTTTTATCCCTAGTAAGGCGGGTGATGATGATCCACTCCTATTATTAAATGACCATAAATTTGGCCATTTAAATTTAGAGTCTCATATTAAGTTAAAACTTCTAAGCCTTTCTTGTATCGAGACCTTGTAACCCCTTCTCTATCTTTCACTTGGCATTGTGCCATTTGCGATCTGTCACAGCATTCACAGTCTATCACGACGCTCTCTTTCACTTGTCGTGCAACCATTAGTCCTCCGAAAAATTATATTCAACAGCCCTATACCACACATCTGTTAAAGGAAAAATTAAAAAGATAAAAAAAAATAAAAACCGGCATCAGCAGGTGTGTAGTATAGAATTGCTGAATAGAAGATCTCTCTCAAACTTCTTGATACTTTAATCGTGATTTTCGAAACAAAAAGTTGTGGGTATGGTGATGTGGGATATTATTTGAAATATGGAGTTGTTGTCTTGCTCTAGTTGATCGGTTATGCTTTGATTCTTTGTTGCAGTTTGGTGATCATGATCTTGCGTTGTTTGCTCTAATTTGATTTTGATTTTGATTTTTTCTATTATTGAAGGAGATTGTTGGGGCACCCGCTAGCCCGTACAACGAATTCAGACAAAATCTCAACCCAAGCGTGGGGACAGATTCAACCCCAAAATCCACTCCTACTACAACTAAAATTATCGTTCAATTAAACTATAGATGAAGTAAATTTGTAAAACCCACGTATAAATCTTCTTTTTCTTTATCTATATGGAGAAAATTAACTTTTTTTTTAAGTAATAAGAGAATTTTATTACCAAGTAAATAGACATTAGCTCAAATATACACGAAGTATATAAGAGAAAACACAGAAATACAAGCTAGAACTAGAAACGACTAAAGCAAATTATGTATAGATTATCTCCATTCAATACAAAAGCCTTGGCTAAAAAACACAGTACTAAAGAAAAACTCCCTAAGTTCTTCCACGAGCATTCTCTATTGTAACTAATATTAACCAAAAGAAAGTATACTTCCTTTGTTAATGTTTTTCTTGCATAAGTCATTCCAAATTGTTTCCATGTCTTGCAATAACACCGTTCCACCGAAATATTTAAGATCTCATGCCAAACAACTAGTTGCTTTATAAAAAGAACCCTGGGTTGGCTTAAGTGGTAAAGGTTTTGATCTTGGTAGTATGTTCCCTTCAAGGTCTAAGGTTTGAATCCTCTTGAGTGCAAATAATTTCTAGAAACTATTGGATTGGGGGATTTTTCTCTTGAATTATCTTATGTGCACTTGCGAGTCCTTGCCATGGGTCTGTGCACCCCCACGATTAGTGTATCAATAAAAAAAAGTTGCTTTATGAAAAGAAAGAGGCCTTATTTTTTCTCTTCTGAGTAGGGGTGTAAAAACAATAGGAAAATCGGTTGAACCGGATTGGGTGGATTCGGTCTGATTCGTAACAGGTCTAGTCCAATACTAATTCTTAATTGAAATCGGTTTTAAATCAACTTGGTGCCTATTTTCATATTTGGAAAACCGGTTTGAATCGAACCAGACCGGTATGTATATATTTTAATATATAATATTTTTTATATAATATTTTATATTACATTATATGCTAAATTGCTAATTAATATAACATTTTATTCATGTCTATTAATATTATAACAATAAGTTAATATCAATAATAAGTTAGACACTACTTATACTATACGAGTATAATTAGATATTAATGTATTAGTAATTTTTAATAATAAATACTAAATTTAACAATTAAATTTAGTGTTGAAAAAATTATAATGCTAAACTTATGTAGTTCATCACGTATAAAAAGTAAACCGAAAAAAAGGACCCAACCAGACCGAAACTAGAAAAACCAAAAGTTTTGGTTTCGGTGGTGGTGAATCAGCATGTATCAATTCTTAAAATTTCAAAACAATATATACACGTTCAGTTCAAAAATGTGTCCAAACCTGAGTCGGCTACACCCTACTTTAGTTAGTTGTTTAGGGGGACCAGTCAAACAGAAATAGGACCCTCCAATTTAGGCATTCTCTAGTCCTTTGCAGACTATTTTCTGGCGACGATTGGGAGCTATGGATCCAAATTTAAACGACATTATTTTGGTTGGAAAAGATGGCTGAAAAGAACACAAGACGGATACAATATGGTATACAGTCTACAGTAGGCTGAAGCCCCGTCAAATGAACTCAAGTACTAGACAATGGCATATTTGGGGCTGTAAATTGGTCAAATCTGGGGTCATCTTTGAGTCATGAATGAATGAAATGGAGAAGAATGGACCACATTCCAACTACAAATCCCATTGGAGAATTTGAAATGGAATTTGGGTCGAGGAGGTGAAATTTTCCAGCATAAGACAGACTAACTAATGACTTTGTTAACTTCTTTGAAGGGATTCCAACAACCACCCAGTGTTTACTAATGCACGTCAGATTTCGGTTATACCTTGGTTCATGCATGTATGAGCACACCACCAAAACAAATCTAAAATGCGAGCATTAAATTAGGAGATTTTCTTCCAAAACCTTCTTCTCCATATCATAGATTATGTTCTAAGAATTTATATTACAATATCGGCACCATAATACAATGCAATATTTGCTACCACACCAAAAGCACTGTTCCTCCAGAAACCATACAAACAAATAAAACAAAAGAAAATAATAATAGGAATCAAAAAAGGGGAAAAACAAAGAAAGCCCACCTATGCAATGCATTTCACACAATATACAAAATACACAACAATGAATAAGCTAACACCCATGACCAACAATATCCTTCAAAATCAAACTCAGCTATCAAGACTAGCATCTACTGCAGTGCCTGTCCTAGCTTGTGAGATTCGATTAGCATATATTGTAACCAACCGCAGTTGGGTGCTGTTGAGCCCCTCCAAGTATGGCAAGAATGATTTTCCAAGCATGATATAAATATCCACTAGACAGAAAACAACAGTCTGTAACACCCAAGATTAAGAAAAAAAGAAACGACAGTTAGAATTAGACCAGATATGGAGGGGGGGGGGGGGGGGGGTTGGAATTACTTCGATGAACATGTTGAGAGCTTTATAAGTTATTTTTTATTAGGTACCAAGTTATTTTCTCATTTTCAGAATTCACTTCAATATATTGAGTGAAATGTGATAAATTTGAACAAGTATAAAAAGGTACATTGAGTGTCAAGTCTCACATTGACAGTTGTTTTCGCAGATGAGATGAGATGAGATGAGTTGAGATTAAAGTTAAAAGTTGAATAAAATATTATTAGAATATATTTTTTTAATATTATTTTTGTTTTGAGATTTGAAAAAGTTGAATTGTTTATTTTATTTTGTGTGGGAATTTGGAAAAGTTATAATGATGAAATGAGATGAGATGAAATGAAAATGATTGTGAAAACAAACGAGACCTCTATTATCCAAGGACCTTCAACTGTTACATTGATTAGTGACTTTGAAGTACAAGTGCATATATGACTAGCACTTTCCCTTGGGTCATTACATTGATAATGGACAAGATTTGAGAAGCATAACATAGAAATATGGTCAACTGAAATTGTGTAGTGATTAGTTTGAACAATTTTCATTAAATATTGTATGTGAACACTTCCATTTCTCACCAAATAGCTCAGTTCTGGGGATAAGTATGATACATGCCACGTGATTTATATTTTTTACTCCACTTCTCTCATTTCAAGCAAACAGATATAGCGCATCAATGCATATTCTCAAGTGCAGATAAATAAAATATGGTACCTTGCGAACATCTGCACTCTGATTTCCAAACGCTTCAAAAAGAGCAGGCAAAAATGAGGTTAACTGAGCCATCAGCTCCTCTTGTGAAAGCCGACCCACAAGCTGTAAAGAAAACAAAGAGTCTTAACAAAAAAGTGCAGATAAAAATTGCAAAAGAAATAAAAGATAAACGGTGCAAAAAAAAGGTCACTTGATTCCTCATTTGAATAGACAGGAGGTCCGCATGCATTAGAAAGCTTCTATAGGTCTACAATTAAAACGAATTACCGATTGAGATACAAAATCAAATGACTGGATGTTCCAGGGAATACCTTGGTCAAACAGTTTATGCAAGTAACAAGAGTTTTCTCATCTTCAGTATCCAATAAAGGAACAATAACCTGCAACATCATTAAATGAGAACATCTCTATTATGATTCCATAAAATACAGGTCAACACTCCTTTTTGTTGTTGGAGTGGTGGAGATGAGAGAGAGAGAGAGAGAGAGAGAGGGTTTCCAATCCACATACACTTAAACATCGGAAAGGATCATACTGAGACAATACAATAGTCAAGCAGTGCTCGGCTTCATTTGAAACCTGAATGTGAAATGGAAAGAATAAGATTTGGAAAAGTAAGCAAGTGCAGAGAAAATGAAATATTTCAACAGAAATTAGTTACTTTTGGAACAATATCCGTCGTAACATGAAGCAGCTTCTCAATCACTATCTCAACAGAATCTTCCATTGCATCTTTCTGGAAACATGAAACCACAAAGAAGAAAATAGGGGATGAACGCACTCATTTAAGTATGAGATACCCGTCAGCAGGAAAAAAGAAAATGTAAAGATACTTAAAATTTAAAATAATATGAACATCATACAGCGAAGAATCAGTGTGTGTGTAACAAACCTGGTTTTTAAGCATCTCAATAATCAATGAAAGAGAAAGTTCCCGAATTGAGGAGTCAGAATCATCTGACACCTCAAGCACAACCGTCAGAATCTGATTGAAGTACTGCAAATACACAATAAAACAACCACTGACATCAAATTACATATATCTTAAGATGTTGCTAAATGCTAAGTTAAAGCTGACAGATACCTTAAGTTCAGTTCTTCACAAGCACAGAGATAGTTCACATAAAAGTACAGCCAACTCTACAACTATGCTACAACTAAAAGGTAAAATAATGGATAACAAAATGAAGCAATATGGCCGCATGTGCTTGGCTGAGCATCACACAAGTAAACCGCTTGACAAATTCAATGCTATTTATCTAATAAAAAGATAATAAATAAACCCCATTAAACATGATAGTATATCAAGACTGTATCTCTAGAATAAACCTTATTCTAGAATATTTCTAGTTGTTACTTACTGCCAAAATGGTTGAATTAACTGTTCCGCAGAATAAGTTCAGAAGTACTATTAAGAAATAATGCTTAATAAATTAAGTTGCTCAATTATGACCAAGAAACAAGGTCTTCTCAGGATAGTAATATTGAATAGAACAGGATACATATTGGCAGGGAGAGTAGAGTGTTCTAAAGTAGATTAGATTTATAAGTAATAACCTACTACAGATAATTAATTTCAATTTCCAACCAAAAAGATACTATAATAAAGGCTCCAAACCTTACTAGAACAAGAAAGTGGATTAATTCAAGACACATGAAATTCATTTGAGAATACAATTTCTTCTGCCTGATCACAAGGAGATTATCATCCAATCTCGCTTTCATTCTAATAACAAATGGGTACACTCCTAAATCTAACTAGGTGTTTCTCTGTATACGACCCATGTACATGGACTATGCCTATTGATATTATCAATGAAATTTATGATTACCAATCAAAAAAATAAATGGGTACACACACTAGCATGCATTAACTTATGAAGTACACCATAATCGCATGAAAGCATGAAAATTGAGTATACCTTAGTCCAAATTGAGTGATCATTAGCCATGGAAGCTACGGTTAACTGCTGAAGAGCATCGCGCTTACTTGCCGTAGGGCTCTCATTATTCCCATTACTTATCTAAATAAAAACAAACGTAACCTTCACCACTAGTGAAATCTTCTTAAAGTTATATAATCAACATTAAAAGATGCCGAAGGAAATCTTTCTGAGAAAAAACTAATGAAAAGTTTCACACTACAGATATCACAGGACTCACCAGATGAAGAATTTGAGGAATGCTTAGTTCCGTGTCTGGCATACCACTAATATCAACAGCTTTTGGTTTATAATGGTTAAGGTCAAACTCTGTTGGAGCTTCATTGGCATGGCTCAAGAAATCTGCATGGCCCAAGTGGTCTGACCTCATCAGACCATTATTGTCCGGATGAGTAGACAAACCTTCCACATTAACATTATTGTCAACATTTTCTACTTGGCTTGACCAAGAGCCCACATTCTGACCAGTAGCATTGACTGTGTAAGATAGCTCCTTGGTTTTGGAACCAAGACCATCAGCATTAGAACCGCTATCAAAACTCTGACAAAGGTTCTCGTGAGTTTCATCAAAAACTGCTTGAACAATATTTCCAGTGGAACCCCACTTCCTCCCACCATCACTATCAATGGAACCAGCCAAATACCTACCGTAGAGATGACTCTTCTTTGATGCACCAACATATCCTTCTTCAGAGGATGTTCCAACAATATCAGATGGATCATAAGAAGACTTAGATCGTTGTCGCTCTTTCTTGTTCTGCAAAGAGTTCATTAGGTCCACTTCAATGCGAGGAGTGTACTGTTTAAGAGATCGTCTCAAGGAATTTTGCTCTTCAACTGATAAACTATGTATAAAATTCAGGACTGCTGTTGAATCAAAGTGGGAGTAAACAGATATAATGCATGTAATAGCTGCTTCCTTAAGCTTAGTGTTCTTATCATGGACCAAAGGAGTCAATTTAGCAAGCCATAACTTGAGAATACCAGTATTGCTATAGCCTTCAGAATTCATTGCATGCTTGTTAAAGGAACTGATAGCAAAATCAATAACAGCTAATTTGGCCTTTGGTGATCGCTGTTCATCTAGTGACCGCAGCAAAGCCGGTAGAAGAGAATCTATACTGTAAGTTTTGCTTACAATTTCCAAAGTTGTAGCGCATGCTTGCCTAACTAACTCTTTTGGGTCAATCAACCGTGAGAAAACATGAGGTAAGATCCTTTCAACGTAACTCTCAAACGGCTTCCGGCAAGATGGAATAATATCTGCAAGTGTTGAGAGAGCAGCCTGTGCAACTTTATGGTGGGGATCATCCAAGTGCTGGAAAAACAACTTCATTACCTTCTCGAAATTCTGGATTACTTCTTGAATACCTTTTGGGCCTTGCTGCAGCATAGACCGAAGATAATTGAAAGCAGCAACCCTAGCGGACCAATCAGAACTTGTACTGAGTCCTTCACTCAGAGCATCACTAAGTGATGCTGGACCATCTACATAATTTGACATCTCCCCAAGTGACAGCTGGCTGTCATCGAAACTCTTTCTCCTGCCTGCAGACATCCGTCCAGCAACATGCTTTCTTAAAAGCGGCCTCTGAAAATTGGGTACGTAACTGTTCTGCGATTCCCTAAAGTTCCCATCTTTGTACGGCGTATCCACGTGCTGCCTGTCAATGTTGGGATTCATAAATCGCCTAGCCTCCCTCACGTCATTATTCTCTTCAGAAGCCCTCTTAGCCGAGTATGATGAAAATGCCGGCAAAGGATCATTTGCCATGTTATTTCGAGATGACACTTTACCAGAAACTTTAGAAGCTTGAATTTGGGTTATGATGTCAGACAAAACTAAGCCGCCATTTCGGTTACCACCTTTGCTGATACCAGAGGCAGTTGACTCTGGCATTAAAGAGCTTGAAGTATGGTTAGAAGCTGGGACAGCAGGAGGGAATGGTGGATCACGAGATGATGGAGGGTCAACTCCTGCACTAGGGGCAATAAAAGAAAAACTTACCACTCACAAGCTGTTCAAACATTAACTATATTATACAGTGAATCAATACTGCATCATCGCATGAGTTCATACAGACTTGACAACAATTTTGGAATGAAAGAAAAATATTAATAAGCAGAGTCATTTGGTACCTAGATCCAAACTTGATGATCGGAGTGTTGAAGAATTATGTCTCTCCGACAAATCCAAACCTCTAAGCATGCTCTCGATGGCAGTCACCTTCTGTTTGCTAGCATGCAAAACACTTTCAAGACTCCGTTCACTACCTTTACTATGTGACTTTGCTTGTGACAGAAGTAGTCCAGAAGACACAGACGTCCCTGACTGTATATTTGAACTTCTGTCCATTGCAACAATAGCCGAAGTTCCATACCCAGGTAGATTCGAGGGAGCAGATGATTGAGAGGTAAATGGAGTCACTGCAACTCTATCACGGATGGAAGGAGAAGCATGTCGCCTATGCATGCCTCCATCCTCTTCGTTTATTATCTGAGCAAAAAGATACATTTCAAGCAATGGCATTTTACCAAAGAAATCAAGCAGAAACATCCCCAAGGGGAAAATAAACATTTACCCTTTGAATGACAGGATCGAACAATGAAAATAAGCGCCGGGAACGCTCAGGCCAAGTTTTTGCAAACATTCTGTAGCACATTCTTGCAGTTGATCGTACCTGCAAAGTTGAATACATTTGGCATTTATAATTAGCTTCTCCGGGAATTTTTTTTTGATAATTACTTCTCCGGGAATTATTTGGATAACTATATATTTTTTAATGTAGCATGTGTATACACATTTAAGGGTATTTGGAATGAGTATGTAAGACAAAGTGACTTCACTACAATTTGAAAATTAGCATTCAATTATAGAAAGCAGAAGGTGCCCAAAAAAATCAAACAAACATGATTCACCACTAAACACACTAGGTAATACTCATTCCAAATCTCCTTAAATAATATAAAAACACTGTTAAAACAAAAACAGACACAGAGAGAGAGAGATAGAGAAAGAGAGGTGCACTTGACTGAAAAAGAAGCAAATAAGCCCTCAAATCAAAGCATTCAGACGATCTTAAAAGGAGAAGGATGATTGGAAGCTCAAAGAATCAGAAAGATTTGGAATGAGTATCCTTCAGCTTATGCATGCAAAGTTCCATTGAAACTACTAATGAGTAGGCTAGAAGAGCAACCATGACTGTGACCAACACATATCTGGGTTCGCAAGGGCAACCATAACTGCCACACCAGTCCCACAGTGGGAATATGAATAACCCACATAGAGTGGGTGAGGTGATAGGAAAGGTACTCATGGGTGCTAAGTCCCACATTGGCCACTTACTAAGTGAAACTGGACTTCATAACTGATTCTAGGGAAGATTCAAATTTGACTAGTCTTTTGGGGTTATGGTGCAAATGTGGTGAGCGCTTTCTCTAGATTGTTTCAATAACCAATCATGCATGCCAACCCAAAAACCATGCAAAATGCACGTCTAAGTCACTGGAACATGGCAAAATTATAAGAACTCCAACCATAAGTACCTCACTCATTGCATCTGCGACACAACACCTTATAAAATCTTCATAGAGATCAGCTGATCGCTGTATTTCAGGAGCATCAGCCCAATATTCCAATATCAATAGTGCATATTCACAACACCTACCATACAAAAGAATAATAAAAGTGAGTGAACCATGACACATACAGCTATACTATATAAGATTTTAAAAAATGGTTAGCCATACCTTGCACGAAGTATTGCACTACGGTCATTTTTTGCAGAATCAGCTATACGAGGGAGCACACGGGCAACTTTACAATTACGCAACATCTGTAAAGCAAAAAGGTTCAGATGAAAGAAGAAAATACAAAATAACAACGAAAAAAAAACAAGTTAGGCATTACCGTTTTTATGCAGTTATCTGAAGACTCTGAAATTACAAGTACAGTGATCACAACCAGCTTGAAAAGAACCTGTTTATTGTATCATAAGATTATTAGAAAACTTTCATCATATTAAGATTGCTATAGTCAGGAAGAACAAGTTGAACTTACTGGAATGAACATCTCAGCACATGCCTCAAAATCTCCCAACAGCTCCTTCGACAAAAAGCATAATAGATGGCACGCCTAGAAAGGATGAATTAGAAGGAAATAAATATACAAGAGCTACATACAACCACAAAGATTTTAAGAGGGGTGGAGGAAACAGATATGGATTGGAATAGAGGTGCTACTTGGTTGTAGTGCAATTTTTCAGTCTTTTTTCATACTGTAGTATGACCAAAAATTTGGTTCTTCCTTCTGAAATTTCACCAAGCCAACGGCCATGGAATTAGAATAGTACAGATGTTCCCTTCTTTTTTTATGTAAGTAAAAAGATATTCTACTGATATTAAAATAGGCATGGCCCAAGTACACAGGAAGCATACAAGAGAATACACCTAGTTAGGAACTAGATACGGATACAAGGTAGTACGGATGTTCCCTTCTTAATGCATATTTTAGCATACAAAATACAGTTTTTCCCCTCTTGGAATTTATTTATGCAGTAGCTAGTGCCAATCAAAAGATATATCCCAACAAGGCATGGATAGCAACAAAGTATCAATGGGAAGTATAGATTTTTAGTTCCGGAACTTAAAACTCAAATTTGAGTTCCAGCAATATGTTCAAAAGTTCAAAACACACTTTAGCAGTACAAATCAAAAGGCATTCCACTTGAAATAACAAAAACAATTATGAACAACATTAAACAACCAACACTCATAGATAAGAAACAGCAACTTCGATTCAAATCTCCTGAAAAGAAAAGGGTGAGCAGGAAAACATACTTATTTTTTTATAAGTGGAGGGGAAGGAACATACTAACCGGCACCTACAATACAAGAAAATGCCAACATACCTGCTTCACTATGCTGGACCTTCGATCAGATAATTGTGTGCTTAGAGGGCCAACAAGTTGCTTCAAGAGTCCCCGGAAGCATGGATAGTCAGCAGCACCTGATGGAGAAACAAATTAATTTTTTTTTATAAGTAAGAATGACATTTTTATTCATCGAATGAAATAATGATGACAAATAATAAACATTCTTTAATTAATCAACACCCTGGGAAACTAAATGATTAACAGAACATATCACTTTAGGAGCATAGAAAATGTTCAAACAGATGCACAGACAAATGTGCAAGCAAAGAGACAAAGAGGAGGGTAAACCAACCTCCAGAAACAAGGCCTTCAACTTTCTGCATTGCAGCTATCCGAATAGACCAGTCTTTTTCTGGTACAAGGATAGAAGCAATTTTCTCAATTTCCCGTATTAGCTCCTTCTCTGAGTACACTTTAATAGGTTCTATAGGTTTTTCTGTAACATCTCCTTCTGCTGCACAGAAATTACACTCACGGTAATAATTGCACATAATTAATTTTTTCAGAAATGCCCATATGCTTCACATATGATTCAACATCTTTCATATAGCAACAAAAAGAACAAAGCAAAAAAAATTACAGATGATCTAACATCAATAGTAAATCTGGAAAAAAATGGCAGCCATCAACAATTCATTGATGCATACATTAAGATATGGTTGAATATATGATATAAAAATTCCAAACAGTTATAATCCACCTCTACAGTAGCAAGGAACACAAATGCTCGGGTGAAAATTCAGTATTTCCATCAAAAACATAATATTTGGCCAGAAAAATTCATACAAAGAACAAGAAAAATTCATAATATTTCCTTAGGTCGCTGGTTCAAATCCAACAGGACGGAATTGTTATTTTCTTTTGTTTTTACTTGTAAAAAAATCAGTATTGAACAAAGAAAATCTAAGAAGGAAAAGTACAAGCCCATCCGACATTTTGCAAATATGAAAAGAACATCTCCTAAGGGCCATAACTGCAAGGACCATTAAACTCCAATTCCAACTAAGGCGACCTTGCAATGCTTTTTTTTTATTGGCACTGGATGTCCGCGAACAGTGTCCCGACTAATCCCGGGGGTGCACAGGCCCTCGGCAAGGAGTTTCCTGCAAGTGCACATCCGGTAATTCAAGGAAAAAATCTCTCAGTCCGATGGCCCCTAGATATTGTTTGCACCCAAGGGGATTTGAACCTTAGACCTGGGAAAGTACCCCCAAGCCCAAGGCCTTTTACCACTTGAGCCAACCCCTAAAGGTTTGGGTGACCTTGCAATGCTACGATTGTCAGTTTCATCTTTCCACGGCTAAATTGGTCACATGCATTGGTCACGGGCTTTATGGGTCTTTAGGAGCTCACACGATCACAAAATATTGAATACCAGCTTTGTAGGATGGTGTTCAAATGAGGTGAATGGACCACATGGGGGTGGCATGGGGTGGAGCTATGGGAGCATATAAGAAGAGGATAGGAGATTTTCTCTAGACACACTCGTCTTGTAGTGGTTGATGGGTCTAGAATCAAATTTTGGCATGACCTATAGTATGGTAACAGGGTTCTCAAGGAAGCCTACCCAGAAATCTATGGAATCGCACAGATGCAAGAAGCTTCAATTGCATCTTTAAGAACTATCAAATGGCTTTCCCCAATTTTTTTATCAATAAACAATAAATCTATTGATGATAACAGGCATAGCCCAAGTACAAAGGACATATACGAGTGACAAGTAAGTTTCTTCATAACCGCACAAGAATGGGAAGTTGATGCCTTCAATGAGTTTTACAACCTTTTGTACTCTACTAGAGTGGGTGGGAGAAGTAGATAAGATCTTCTGGCACCCTTCTAAGAAAGGAATTTTTTTTAATATAAGTAAGAAATTTATTAATTAACGTAATTAGGCATAGCCCAAATACACAAAAAGTGTACATAGAGAGACACCTAATTACAAGCTAACCTTGAAAAACATTACAAAAGTCATTGAGACTATTCCCATCCAATACAATAATCAAAGCTCAAAGCAACAAAGTATGAAAAAAGAAAGCTCTAATCCCTTCCACCAATCGTTCTCTATTCTCAAAACAGCATCCGTTCCTCTCATTCAAAATACACCACATATGACAAAGAGGAACCATCTTCCAAACGATTGCTATTTGACAATTACCTAAAAGCCCTCTCCAACATGCAAATAGGTTCACCACCCTCTTGAGCATCACCCAAGCAATTCCCGCCTTAGCAAATACCTTGTCCCACAAAGCCTTTGACACATCACAATGAAGAAAAAGATGATCCGCCAATTCGCCCCATCTTTTGCACATACAGCACCAATACATTACAACGAAACCACGCTTTCTTAACTTATCAATGGTAAGAATTTTCCCGTGAGAAGCCAACCACCCAAAGAAAGCCACCTTAAGAGGCACCTTGCATCTCCAAATATTTTTCCAAAGAAAAAATCAGTGGAAGAATGTGACGCCAAAGCCTTGTATAAAGATCTAACCAAGAATTTCTTATTACCAAGCTGATTCCAAAGTAATCTATCCTCCCCTTCAGAATTTATGTTTAAAGCATAAACCAAGCTGTAAAAATAGTAATGTCCCCCACTTCCCAATCTTGGACATTTCTAATAAAGCTTACTGACCACTGAATAAATCCAGCAGAATTATCCATGTAATCAGCCACAGAGGCATCTTTATTCAAAGCAATTCTGAAGAGAGGGGTAAACACTCTTCAAGGCCTCATCCTCACACCACAAGTCATGCCAAAAAATGATCCGGTTTCCCCTACCTACCTCAAATCTGAAATTTCTGAAAAACTCCTCCCATCCATTTCGAATGAATTTCCACACTCCCACACCATATGCCCCTCCTACTTCATTGGAGCACCAACCACCCCAAGTACTCCCATATTTGGCCTCAATAACAAGTCTCCAAAGAGGATCCCCTTCTTGATGATATATCCACAACCATTTCCCTAAAAGTGCCTTATTGAAAGTTTTCAGTTTGTTAATCTCCAAACCACCCAGTGAAAGAAGATTGCAAATCTTATCCCACTTAAGCAAATGGAATTTCTTCTCATTCTCCATACCCCACAAGAAAGCACGAAATATCCTTTCCATTCTATTAGCTAAACCTGTAGGCAAAGGAAAAAGAGAAAAAATAGGTTGGGATATTAGATAAGGTGCTCTTGATTAGAGTAATTCTACCACCTTTGGACAAATAAATCCTTTTCCAACCAGCCAAACGACATTCAAGGCAGGTTTGGGGCCTTAGATGAAACACAAAATTCTCATCTGATCTCATTTCATCTCATCCCATCTTATTCCCAAATATAATTCAAATGCAAAATTTTCAAACTTTCAAATAAAAAATAAAAAATAATTCTAACTTTTTCAAATCCCCAAACAAAAATAATATTATAAAACTATATTATTACAATATTTTAACTTTATAATATTTTTTATTCAATTTTTTCTCTCTCCTTTCCCAAAATCCAAAAAATAATCAACTCAAACTATCTCACTACTATTCACAAACTATCTTACTATTATTCACAAAATTCGCATCTCATCTCACTCCCCAAACAAGCCCTCAATCTTCTCTATAATCCCGTCCCAAATAGCCTTGGATTTGTAAGGTGGCCCCAAAGGGAGGCCAAGATACTTCAAAGGCAAGCTGGAGATTTTGCAACCCAAAACATGGCGGGTGAGCCAAGCAATCCTCCTAAGAAAGGAAATTTTTTTTTATATAAGTAAAAATTTATTAATATCAATAGGCATAACCAAGTACATTGGGTGTATACAAGAGAGAACACCTAACCCATAATAGAGCACCCCTAATGACCAAAAAGTCCATCCAATATACACCAAGCCCGATTGGGACAAAACACTCCTCCCCGCAGCAAAGCAATTGTAACTACCACAACCCCTTGTTTCCACAAAACTAAGACACCACCTGAAACTCCCTTAGAAGCTACATTCTACATGCTACACCTGAAACTAATACTGCACCCCTACCTACAAGGACGGAGGAAGGCTTCATGCCCTCCCTCTAGTCCTCCCTCAACTTGAACTACCTCTCTTAGTGTCGTGGTTGATTGTCCAAGTAAGAGTATTGAAAAATTCGAATAAGTGGCAGTCATATAAGGGTAACTATCATTCCCTAGTTATCCAAAATTCGAATCCATTCCCTTGGAAGAGTATTTCGAAGACTAAGAGCATGTTTGGATTAAAGATGGTATTTTGAGTTTTGGGAGTTTTGGTACATTTTGATGAGTTTTAATGTCGTTGTATATTTGGGAATAAAATCATTTTACTGGAAAAATGTTTGTACCTTTAGCGATAGTTTTAGTTGCCAAACATGGCCAAAGGCACCCCTACAAGTAGCTTTTTTGGTATCGTATGTACAGATAGAGTGGGGAGACCATTGACCATCCACTACTTCACTGTGAGGTAGCCACGACCCTATAGAATACATTCTTTGCTAGAGCGGAATTAGCTTTGGTGATGCTAAGGAGGCTGGCTGATTTCCTCGCAAATTGGACAGGTCTACATGACAATCAACAATTCGCAGCAAAATGGAAGATAGTCCCCATTTGCCTATGATTGTGTCTTTGGAGGGAAATGAATGAAAGAAATTTCGAAGATCACGAGAGGTCAATGGATGAGCTAAGAATTTTCTTTTTCAACACTTTATTCCATTGGACAATTGTATTAGGCTTTAATGGTTTGAGTATACATGACTTTCTTGTAACAACTACCAATCATGCCTAGGTATCGCTCTTGTATATGCCCCATGTACATGGATTATGCATATCATTCTCATAAATGAATTTATAGTTTACCAGTAAAAAAAAAAAGATTCCATCATCTTCTCTAAAAAGAAACAATATAACCACTACTACCAAAGATACAAACTATTGTTGAGAGATGTAATTTGAAAATAATACTGATCTGACCATGATTTGAAAAGAAAAAAAAAGTTCTACAACAGTATCTACATAAGTAGAAGTGCCAGAACATCATTTATCATACAATATAAAAGCAGAGTATTCACAATATCTGAGGTAAAAGGATCCTAACCTCCAAACAGAGACATCTCCCTTGATGAACTCTTGGCCTTTGGACTACTTCTCTTTGGATTAAGGCTTGTTGATTTAATCTCTACAGCAGCAAAATTACCTGTAATCCCATCTGAAGAGCGAATTTGTGGTTCTATTCTTTCTAGCCTGGCATTGATATCTTTTACCTACAGTTACATTTTGTATCATAAGCTAATGATCAACAGATGGGGAGAATACATCTCGCACCCTCTAATTAACACATGTTTTCAATATGTATGCCAAACTACAAAAAAGTGACATATTGTACCCTCAAACTACCGCCAACTGCAAATGAATGAATGAAAAATACGAAAATGACATAATCTTGATGGTTGGATGTTAGTAGAGGGTGCACATTACAATTTTATGTAATTTAGGGTGTGCATTGAAAAACCCATGTTAGTTTTTATTTTATATATAAGTAAACATAAGCAAAACGCATGTTAGGTTAGAGAGTGGGAAAATTGTATTTCCCCTTAAAATACATAATAGCCTACTTTCATGGTTAAAAATGCAAAGCAACAACTAATCTTACACCTAAACCTTTATTGAATATACCATTATCTAAAATTGGGCAGAAAAAGTAGCCAAAACATGCCATGCAAGATATAAAATATGAAGGAAAGGAGACAGCAAATTAAGATGGAAGCATCCTTAGTTAGAAATTCACCATGGATGCAGGAAGATGGTGCCGCTGAAGTTCGTCACGGAATTGAGACCCAGCCTGTGTATACATCTCCTACAAGCAAACAAACAGAAAAGCTCAGACTAATTTGTCTACGGTCCTCACATCCATCTTTTTTTATTATTATTATTGGTAAAAGGCAAATTGAAGATAAAACGTTCGGAGTGTCTGAGCTCAGACTAATATGGCATTAACTTTCAGAAACATAGATTTCCTTATCATTTAATGCAACACATCAAGTTAACATGTATACACATACAACAGCATCTTGCCTTCCATTAAACATCCATTTATTACATTGTTGTCATAATAGACTGTAGAATTGCCAAACCATTATTTTTACCATCCACCCTTACCAACAAGTAAGCACCTTCTTAACTGTCCTAGGCATCACCCAATATACTCCACAGAGACACTACTGGCGCCTAAATCTAAGCATTTAACCTCAAACACCAAAGTGATGTAGGACAAGTAAGAGAAACGTAGATGTACTTGTGATGGTTTTAGGATAGGAAAAGCAATGATCTTGGGTTTTGTTTTTGTGCGGGAAAGGATCTAAGGTTTTGAAGGTTTGGAATTTTGGTGGTTGAGGGAAGTGGAATCAATTAGTGCAGGATTGAGAAGTGGAATCAGTTTTTTGCTTTTCAATATTCTCTACTCAACTAAGTTGAGGGGAATTGGCGAGGATAAAATGGGCTGGATCAACTTCAGAAGAAGGCGATTTGAGGTTAACTCATTCTATGACATTCTGAACCTAGAAGCTCCACGGTCCTTTCCTTGGAAGAAATCCCATGGTGGAACAAGTCTCCCTCAAGACTGGCTTTCTTTGTATGGACGATTAGCTCTAAGGAATATTTTAATAATGAATAATCAGGAGGAGGCGTAGAATGGTGATAGATTGGTGTATGTGCAAGAAGAGTGGAGAAGTGGCTAGGGCTTTGTGGATATAATCTTTCACCTTTTAGGGATTGATTGGGTGATGCCCCAACAGGTGGTGGAGTTAATGGGGGCATAGGGAGGTAGACTAGGAGGTAATGTGAGCATAAACATATGGAGGATGGCTCCTTTATGCTTAATGTAGAGTATTTGGAAGGAGCGTAACACCCACAACTTTGAAGACTGCAAGATATTGTTGCTAGAGTTAGAAATTTCTATGCTTAAATCTTTGTAGATTTTTCAATTCTTGGTTCTCCTCTTCTTCTTAAGGTGTTCCTCTTTTTTTTTTGATAAGTAAACGATAGTATAAATAAGAATAGGCATAGCCCAAGTACACAAGAAGTAATACTAGAGTTAAGGCCTATCTAAGTTGCTGTAAAAGAAACAAGGAAATCATGTACATTTAGGCCATTAAAATCTACAGCTAAAGCCCAAAGCAGTAATGTACGAAAAAATAAAACTCGAAGCTCCTCTATGGTCCGCTCCTTATCTTCGAATGTCCGCTCATTACGCTCTCGCCATATACACCACATAATGCAGCTTGGAACCATCTTCCATACAGCTGTGATTTGTGGAGGTCCATCTGGTATTACCCAACTAGCCAATAATTCCACCACAGTAGCAGGCATCACCCAGTTTAAACCTATGCGACTGAACACTTCGCTCCACACGGCACTAGCTGTCTCACAATGTAACAAAAGATGATCCACTGTCTCCCCAGCTTTCTTGCACATACAACACCAATCCGGAATAATTATCCTACGCTTTCTTAAATTGTCAGTGGTCAAAATCTTATCCAGAGCCGCTGTCCAAGTGAAGAAAAGTGCCTTTGGGGGTGCCTTATTCCTCCACAATTTTCTCCAAGGGAAATGGGTATTCGGAAGTACGGTAAGGGACTTATAGAAGGAACGCACAGAGAAGATACCCTTACCCGCTGGTGTCCACCACAGCTTATCACCACATCTTCCATTCGGCTTCATAGTATACACTAATCTGAAAAAAAGCCTCAAAACTGTCTAGTTCCCAGTCTTGAGCTGCTCTATTAAAAAGTATATTCCAATGAATTGGATCCCCTGAACGATCCATGAGGTTCGCCACCGAAGCTTCTTGGTCGCTTGCCACTCGGAAAACCATAGGGAACGAGTCCATGAGTGCCTCTTCCCCACACCAAATATCCCTCCAAAATTTTATACGAGTACCCTCCCCCACCCTAAATTTAGTATATCGAGAAAACACCCCCCACCCTCGTCTTATGTGTTTCCATATCCCCACACCATGAGACCCATTCCCTTCACTAGAGCACCAGCCCCCCCATACCCTGCCATATTTGCAATCAACCATAAGTTTCCAGAGAGCTTCTGGTTCCATAGTGTACCTCCATAGCCATTTCCCAAGAAGTGCCCGGTTAAAAGTTCGCAGATTCTTTATCCCCAACCCACCTGAGGAAGTTGGTCTGCACACTTTATCCCAACTGACAAGGTGGAACTTGAATTCCTCTCCCAGACCACTCCATAGAAAGTCACGATATAGTTTTTCAATTCTCGCCGCCACACAAGCTGGAATTGGAAATAAAGACAGAAAATATGTTGGTAAGTTAGAAAGAGTGCTCTTGATAAGGGTCACCCGGCCTCCTTTCGATAGATACAGTCTCTTCCACCCTGCTAATCTTCGTTCTATTTTCTCAATCACGGTATCCCATATACCTAACGCCCGAGATACAGCCCCCAACGGTAACCCCAAATAAGTCATAGGTAAAGAAGCGACCTTGCACCCTAGAGTGTTAGCCAGATGCCGAGAGTTACTGACATTCCCAACAGCCACTAATTCTGACTTATCAAAATTTACTCTCAGCCCTGACGCTGCTTCAAAACAAAAGAGAAGCGCCTTCAAAGCCCGAAGTTGATCTTGCTCTGCTTCACAAAAGATTAGTGTGTCATCTGCAAATAATAGGTGAGATACCGAGATCAAGCCCCTATTTGAATCCCCCACTACAAATCCGGCCAAAAATCCATGACTGACCACCGCCGATAACATCCTACTCAGAGCCTCCATGATGATAACAAATAATATGGGGGATAGGGGATCTCCCTGTCTTAGACCTCGTGAGCTGTTGAAAAAGCCCTCTGGGTTGCCATTGATTAAAACTGAAAATCTTGCCGTTGAAATACACCATCTGATCCACCTACACCATTTCTCTCCCCAAAGCCGCATCTCTTCAATAAATACAAGAGGAAGTCCCAGTTCACATGATCATATGCCTTCTCCATATCTAGTTTACAGATAATCCCTGCAACACCAGACTTTAACCTACTATCCAGACATTCATTGGCGATTAAGACAGAATCTAAAATTTGGCGACCCCTTACAAAAGCATTATGTGGCTTTGAGATTATCTTACCAATGGCCATCCCTAGCCTGTTTGCAAGCACCTTGGAAATTATTTTGTATACCCCATTAATAAGGCTAATTGGCCTAAATTCCTTCACTTCCGATGCTCCAGTCTTTTTTGGAATCAGAACAAGAAATGTAGCATTCAGGCTTTTCTCGAACTTCCCCGCCATAAAGAATTCCTGGAATACATTCATAATGTCATCTTTCACAACCTCCCAACAAGTTTGGTAGAAACCGAGTGAAAAGCCGTCTGGACCTGGTGCTTTATCCTTCGCCATTCCTCTGACCACTTCATACACCTCCTCTTCCTCAAAAGGTCTTTCCAACCATGACGATGTTTGTGTCTCAATTGAATCAAAACCAAGTCCATCTAATTTTGGCCTCCACCCCTCGCCTAGATAAGGTGTTCCTCTTATCTAGAAAATATCCAAGAATGGATTTAACATATTGATATGATATTAGTATAAAATTATTAATCTAAAAACCCCTAGCCCTCTTTAATATAGTGTGGTAAACTCAGAAAAAATGGTGGCTGAGACGGAGAAATTCTGGACAGCAATTAAATCAGTTTTATGGCTGGTTTGATAGGTGATTTGGCAGCTAACAGTTAGAGAAGTTTCATGGTATTCTAGGAAAATAGATTGGTTTAGGATAGCAAAGATGGAAGAAACGAGATGGTTTTAGAGGAGATGTGTCCCTAAGTAAGGATTTGGTTTGAGAACACATAATGTTTGAAGATCATGCAAGTCAAGAGTTAGTGGTTGATACCAAATACAATGAACTTCAAACCAGCCATAAACAACTAAAAACGTGGGTGAAATGAAATAAGGGTAGTGGTTTGAAGAGTATACATACATTTCACCCCTTTTTAGGGTAAACACCACGTAAACGCCTTACAAGAAGGTCTAGAAACTTCTAGACATTAAAGGTAGAATAACATAAATGAGCTGCCATCCAATGGTAAAATGTAATGCAAAGAAAATTTTTTTTTGTATATCTAGGTAAAAATAACTTTATTAATGAGATGTAATGCAAAGAAATGTTTGAGTTCCTCCACTGTCCTTGTGCTGTTCTCGAAGCTCCAATTGTATCTTTCTCACCATATGCATCACATAAAACAGATTGGAGTCATTATCCACAAGATCCTATGCTGATCACTCTCAAATCTTCCTCCCCATCATGCTAATAAATATACCACCAGTCTATGCATCACCTAATCTAATCCAAAGAAGACAAGAACTGCATGCCACATAGTTCTAGATCTCACAATGAAGTAATAAATTATCCATGGTTACCCCATACCTCCAACTCCAACACATGCAACACCACTCCATTAACACGAAATGCCTCCTAGGTTTTCCAAAGTAAGGATCTTCTCTAGTGTAGCCAAATAAACAAAGAAAGCTGCTCTTAGAAGGGGGGCTTTACTCCTCCCAGATGGATTTCCATTGAATATTAATGCGAGCACTTCGACAAGCATTTTGAGATGCTTTTAAGCTGCATCCGCTATTCCTATAATTCAATTTTTTAATAAGGATGAAGTTCAACATAGACTATGAGCAAGATTCTACATCCGAAAGCAATGTCAATTCAGTACCATTTACTCATTCAAGGCTCTTTTAGTACTTTTTTCATGAGATCCTCCATATGGAATCTAGAAAAAAAAAAAGGTGTAGCCCCTTGAAGATGAAGCTGTTGAAGCTAAACCTTACTGAGATTTGCCCCAGTAGTTGCCCCACCTATTATATCTATTTCAAGTGGAAAAGGAAAAATCAAGTCCTTAAATTTATAGGATGAAAATTTAAATTTCATCCAGATTAAAAAAAAGTTACAGCAATTATAGTTGTGTATTAAGAAGTGGCAAATCGAGCTCATAGAAATAGCAGTTCGATATAAAATGCAAACAAGCAAGGCCAGGCGAGAGTTGATATAAAACAAAGCACACCAAAGGACAAGACCAACCTCAATACACAATATAGCTGCCTCTCTAACACCAGGATTTGGATCATTCAACATCTGCAAAATCTGATAATTGAAGAATTTATAAACATGGTCTGCTTTCCCTGAAAAATCGGATTAAACACAAAAGACTGCATTGTTGTCAATGAATATACCGGAGGAAGAATAGCCCGCTGAAGAGGAAGCTCGGTAGCAGCAAAAAGACCAATTGCAGATGTGACGGTACGCGCAAACTCTTCTCGAACCCTCCAGCTTCTGTGCGTCCAGGCATAAGACCCTGCCCTTTCAACAATTATCGTTGGAGAAGAAACCTACAGCACAATTAAGCCGCCATGTTTTAGCAATAAACATCTTGCCCGTTTTAAATTAAACATTCTTAGAGCTAGCTTATCCATTGATGTTATGAAACCCCGAGAACTGATGCTTTTTTAGAGATTGAACTAACTAACGCTATTTGGAAAAGTGTGCCTTAGCCTAACTTGCAATAAATATTGGAAAAGGCATACCCCAAAAAATTGCGTAGCAATCGAAAATGACTAAACTTGAATTGGATTTTTGCTTAAACAGGCTTAAAACAGATTTATTTTAATTTGATCATAACCAAACAAATTTATGACAAAAATTCAATCATATCCAACACTTTTTGAGCCCACATCGCCTCAAATTGCACTCAAACAACCATGAAATGCTTTAAAATTCAATCTCACGCGCACACGTATCTATGTAGGCAGCCAGGAGTAGTACCTGCATTAGAGTGAGCAAGAGGCGTCGGGCGGCGTCGCGGACGGACTGTTTGGCGTCGCCGAGGCGGTCGACGACGGCGGGGACGAGGGCATTGAAGTGAAGCTTGAGGTGGTCTCCGGAGAGGACGGCGGCGGAGTCCAAGGCCTGGAGGGAGCCCTGAGAAACCTTAAAGTTGTTGTCCTTGAGGAGATCCATGCAGCAGTCGACCAGGGCCGTGGTCTCGGAGGCAGTGAGGCTCTTCCTGGAAGCTTCGAGGACCTCGTGGAGCCGCTCCACCCCGGCCATGCGCTCCTTGGTGTCCTTGGCACGCGCAAGCTCCAAGGCCTCCTCCATTGTTGCTCGGATATAGTGCGATCCGCTTCAGATCTGAACGCGATTCGCCAAAATTGAGAGCATAGAAGGGGAGAGCGGAGACAGGGAGGAGAGAAAGGCTAAATGCAGTGGAAATGTTGCTGGTGGAGCAGTGAGTGTGAGAGTGAGAGAGAAGGTTGTTTCGCTGATTGACGGAGGAAGATTGATGAAGCGAATGCTATTGTGGTTGGGGGGGGCACGGTGGTTGTGGAATTCACCACTTGTTTTCCATCAAATTTACCGGTTATACCACTGTGCCTTTTTTCGGGCGGGTTTGCCCGTATTTTTTGACAATTTTTTTTTTAATAGGTAGTTTATGTGGTGGCCCAGATGGCGATGAGCTTTTGGGTTTGTGGCTCCGAATTCGGAGTTGGAGTCTGGTGGGGTCTTCTCGTAATGTCAGGTAAAACTTGGGGGAATATACCACTAGTTTTCTACTAGTACTGTAATCTATATTTATGAGGTATTATTGAGACCTTTAATTGCGGAATGGAGAAAATAATGAAGCACTTTGTAAATTTTCAATTATTTTTATTATTTTTTATTTAAATTAAATATTTTTTTAGAAAAATGATATTTACATAAGTGTGAAAGCTCGTGTACTTCTTTTGAAAAAAAGTAAGTAAATCTATAATCAATATAAAAAAATTATTATTTTAATAGTGAATCTTTTTTTTTTTTTAATGAATACACGAAACTTATATATCCTAAAACTATATCTAACATTACACATGTTTTTATAAAA
Source organism: Juglans cinerea (assembly GCA_961763995.1). Classification (NCBI taxonomy): domain Eukaryota; kingdom Viridiplantae; phylum Streptophyta; class Magnoliopsida; order Fagales; family Juglandaceae; genus Juglans; species Juglans cinerea. Next base: position 10,910,232 of record CAUIVZ010000006.1, read on the forward strand.
TAATATTATATATAGTCTTAAGGCATACAATTTGCATACTCCACTTAAAAAAAAAAAAAGTGGGCCCACAATTGAAAAGTGAGTTTATTTTACGTGAATTTTATATTTATTCTTTTTTTTTTCAAAGCTAGTGCCCAAGATTTACACACCCGCACACCCCAATTGTAAATTTTTTTTTATTTTTCTAACTTATAAAAATATCTTTTTAAATAAGATTGTAAAAAGAGTTATTTATATATAAATACAAAATGGCAACACCAAATGCTAACTGAAATATAAGTTGGACATGTTGTGTATGTTACATTCCCTTGATGCTCAATTGTTTCTCACTTGAATGTTGCAGATACTCCAAGCAACTTTTGTTGGCAATATTTAAATGGATGCAAATTGCTATCCTAATTTAGGTTGAATAGCACAACAAATCTTTACATTTTGGTTATGGATAATGGATTCAACTTTATTACTCAAAGGATTTCAATGCATGTCTTTTCCATCAAACATAGACTATGGCTCTGTTCAAATACAGAAACGGTTTCATCTCATTTTATCATTATAATTTTTTTAAATTTCTATACAAAATATAATAAACAATTCAACTTTTTCAAATCTCAAAACAATAATAATATTAAAAAATAATATGTTAACAATATTTTATTCAACTTTCATCTAAAATTATCTCGTCTTATCTCACTATCCAAACAAGGACTATATATTTTGTCTTTGTGGCAAGTAGTTGTAATAAAGAAGTTGTGAGAATACATAGATTTTCCTAAAAATGTTTGGTGAAGAAATTGATAAAGCTAAAGGGCAAAATCTTTGGTCTATTGAGAGCAGTACAGTATTAGATTGTCATGTATTCTATCAGAAGCATGAAGAAAAGTTCACCCCACGTAGAAAAAAAAATGCTAAATTGTTCTATAGATTTCATGAACACATTGGCTTCAATTTTAATCTAAAAGCTACATGAAGTTTGTTGGAACTTTTAACTCTTAAAATTATAACATATTTTGCAACTAATTTTTGTCGCCCATTATGGTAGGTTTCAAAATTAAACGTTGAGAACAAGTTCCACCAGATATTACCAACAGATTGTTTGTTAACAGGTCTTTCATAGTCATCATAACAAAATGTTTTTTAATGAATTTAGGAAGGGATAGGTTCCAAAAGGGGATGATTGGCAGAGCACAAAGTTCAAACCAGATAAAAGGCTAACTTCAATGACAAAGCCACCCCAACAACTCCTTTTGGACATAGCTCAAAGGGGAACCAAAAAAAGGGTGCCCAAGTTCACTTTTGATTAATCATGTTAGGTTTATGCTAATACTATAAGATATGATTAGTGTTATAATTAAGTGGGTTCTGCCACCTGTTATGAATAGTACTTTGACCTTTTACAGGTTCTCTGATTAGGTTTGTTGGTAAGCCATGCATCTGAGAATAAGGGGGCAGCAATGCTTTAGAAGTACCAAATCTCAGTTCCAAGAACAACAGATGGAAAAATACACTTTACAGTCTCAAATTATTAAAGAGTTTTACACTTTTGCATCTAAAACTATCAAAATCAATACATTGCACCCTTAAACTACCAAAAACGTCTGCTAAATTAATGCAATCGTGAGACAAATTTAGCTTCATTTTAGTACTACCATTCCTCATGGACAAGCCAGCTTTTGCATCCCATCACAACCCGACCCCCATCCTGTCCAACTCCTCAAAGGTGGGATGTCTTTATCACCTTTGTTCCCAGAAACATGCTTCGCCACATGCTGCAGAGACCAAGTAGTAAAAGATGACTCGGTCGTGCGCTAGCTAAAGCCAATAAATAACTTCCCAAGTAGGTGGACCATAGACTTTGTAGCAGCAACTCGTGTGGCGTTTTATTCTCATGAACCAAAGCCATCATTGAGAATGGTACTACAAGATAAAGAGAGCTACCATCTTATCTTAATAGGCAGCAATTTACTTTTCTAATTTGTTTCATTTTCAGGGACGGATAGGATTGCTAAACTAGAAACGTTGGCCTAATGTGGCTGCATGAGCACCCGAAATAATGTCTTTTGTGTTCAACAAGGCAATCCATGCCTTTGTCTTTAGACCAAAGTTTCATTTTCACTTGCTCATCTACCTAAAACTAATTGTGTGAAGCTTAATTTGGTATTGAAGAAAAGCTAGACAGCAGATAAATGGAAACCGGCTATACAAGTCAAATGAGATTCAAGCAATTCAAATAAGTGAATGGGCATTGAAGAAAAGCTAGACAGCAGATAAATGGAAACCGGCTATATAAGTCAAATGAGATTCAAGCAATTCAAATAAGTGAATGGGCATATTGACCTATGAATGTCCCTTTGGGCAGTAGTAACATCAACCAAGAAAAAAGGACAGCAAGAAGAAAAATAAACAAATCCTCAGGGACACTATGGTTTGTAAACATAATGTCAGAGGAATATCTTCTTCCACGTAGTTTGTGATAGAGGGCACAAAGTATTTAAAGAAAGTTATATTCCAACTTGCAAGTCATGTTTACGAAACTAAAGTGAAAATACGACAAAGGAAAAGAAAGTTCATAAAGCTACATGAGGCCAAAAAAGTTGACACAGCTCGAATCAAATTAGCATATATTGTAAGACTCACTAAAACAAAATTGTTGAGCATTGAACAACATTAATCTATTACATACTATGCAGGAAAAAAAGAGCCAACAAGCATTATGTACAAATTACATTCAATATGCTTGATTCCTGGCACAACTCCAGTGCACATTGATCAGTGACTATTGTGACAGCAATAACAGCCGCATTTGTTGCGTAAAACATGAGAAAGCATCGGATTCTAGGGATCATCATCATAAGGTGCATCTGAGGCTGATGATGATGGAAGAATGACAATTGGCCTTCCATTATGTTCAATTCCTCTAAGCATGGATGCATGAGCTGGGTGATAGGCCCAAGTATTTCCCGTCAAGTTCAAACGCTCAAGACTACCTAAATAACAAGTATAATACAGTCAGGTGTCCAAATGTTCCCAGATTTTGAGTGGGGGATGACAACACCTCGTGTGTGCTAACAAAAGAATGCTACTGTTACGTTCACACTATATGGAGGAGCACTTGCAACACAAGATAAATATTTATTCAATTTTTGTATAACATGGCTTTCCAAATGGATGGTACAATTAGATTCGTGCAGCATTTGACATTGTTTCGAGTATCTTGGTTCTATCAAATTGAGGAAATGATGATACATTGTTTTCTTTTTTTTTATCGGTAAATAGAATTTTATTGATCAAAAGAGAGACAAAAAGTGCCCAAGTATAAAATTGAACAAAAGAATATGCATATAGTCTGTTTCTTCACATTGGCATGTTGTTTAATGATCTAAAGCTACAAGTGCAACAGTACAACCAAAATGGCAATAACAGATGCAACTCAAATTGATCAATACTCTCTCTTAGCTCGATGAATACAAGGTCGAGTAAGAAAGTATTTCTCTGAGCTGCCCTAGTGACTCCATGTGGAGAACTAAGTAGATAGAACATTGTTTGCATCTTTGTATATGTGGTTTACCTTAAGTACACGATTCACTTCTACAAAACAATACAAATTATAACATTTAATCTAATTTCATACAATGGCATTATCTAATAATGTTGATACTAATAGAATGAATCCATAATACCGATGCAAATTTTAAAATGACGAGTTGTCTAAAATAATTACCTTTTGCAACTTTCAGTGCTGAACAGATGATGGTTAAGGATTCTACAGGCAAAAAATTATATGCTGCATTAACTTCAGTAAGTTCTGGAGCCACTGTCATGAGTTTTGACAAAAACTTGGCAGTTTCAATCCCGCCACGGTTCTTGCTGCAAGGAACCCATTAATATATTAATTTCCATGAGCAACAACAGAACTTGAAGAAAAGCTACATGGGTATCAATTCAAACCTTATGTTGATTTTGACTAGCTTCAACTCCTCCGTCATACCTTCTTGTAGTTCCTTAAAACCAGACGACCCCAGTTCAATACCTCCAATATTCAGAACTTGAATGGATGAGTGCAAAAAATTTCCCAAAGCTACTGCTACCTGGCTGGAAGACAGTAAAACAAACCAAACATTTATGAAGAAGAAAAATCAGTGATAAAGCATAAGTTCTATTCTGGTGTCAACCAAAACAAACCTGCCAAGGAAATTATCCGCCAGAGATAGAGACTTCAGTGGTCCTTTAAAGGTTGAGAGGGCATTTAGAAGCTCGGTTACTGCATTGCAAGAAAGGTCACATTTCTCCAGATTCAAATCAGCCAAGGAAGAGCATCTTTCAGAAGCTTCAACAAAATAGGGGATTAAACTCCTGAAAGTTCAAAGACAGTGTGTGAGAATGTGAGAGTACCGTGTCCAAGAACATATGCAAAGAAATTCACCTCACCTGATTCCTTCATCCTCAATGAAATTGTCACTTATATCTAGGACCTCCAAGTTAGGCATATGAACCAGAGCATATCTTAGACTGCCCACATCATTTTTCTGTAGATTGTTACCCCTAAAATCAGAGAAGTAACATCAAAGACAATTTCGAAATCCTACAAACATTACCAGCATTGACTTTTTTGTGGTAGTTCATATTCTTTAAGAAATGGGCACAAACCCAGGGGTATAACTTGTGCTGTCTAATTTTTCAAGATGCTATAACCACCGAGTTGATTGGGGGGATGATAATTTTCAATAGAAGACAACTTTACTTTGATGGTGTGGTACCTCAGGTTGAGAACACGTAAAGATTGCAAGGACTTGCCAAAGGATGATGAGAAGGGATCACTTGAGGATCTTTTGTTAAAATCAGAAAGCCATCCTGATATCTGCAAATGTCGGTGAAGCTTTCAGTTGGTTTACCTCATAAGAATATGAAGGATATAAAAGATCTGATACAAATGCATAACTCACATTGTTTTCTGAAAGATCAAGGACAGATATGCTGGAGGAAATATTAAGAAGGGTATTGAAGGCCATATTTACAAAATTTCGGCCAAGTTGGCTGTCACATAATTTTAACGAACGCAAGGACCTGATAGCAAAATAACAGACTTAATGAGTAAGAGCAGATACAATTGGAGCAATTTGGTACATTAAATTCAACCAGATATTGAAGTATATAGACAGCTTTAAAAGCTTAATGCTTATGCATATCAGACATTCTTACTTCCTCTTAACTGGCAGTCATGGAACATGCAAGTAATTAACAACTTTTTTCATAATTCTTTGCAATGTACAATGTGATTCTTAGTGTTGGTCAAAGAAGAATTTTGTTATTTTTAAAACCAACGAAGAAAAGGCAACAAATACAAAATATCTACAAAAATGCTGTGTAGTGCACTTGACATAGCCTAGGCCATGACAGCTTGAAAAAAAATTAGAACCCAAGCACTCAGAGAAACAAAGAACAAAATCCAAGTATTGCTGTAGATTTCAAGTCTTGAAATATCAGTAAATTGTACTCGTGGGGTCAGGCTGCAGCATTGAGTTACAAACTTCAAGACTCTGGAGGAGCTTATAAGTACATTAGACTCCCTAGGCAGTGAAGCTGAAAAATTAATAGAACAGATGTACCTCCCTGATGATAAAAAAGATTCAAGCCCCATAGGTAATCGAACTTGGCTGTTCTCAAGAAAGCTTGATGTGATTGAGAAGTTCTGTATTCCATGGGTCTGGATACCCTTCATTATTAGAGAATTACAGATTCCATTGAAGAAATCTGAAGAAAGCTTGCAGTGAATGAATTCAAGAGATGTTAATGTTTCATTGTTCTGGTTCAGAAGTCTGCAAATCCCATCAAACTGAAAAGGCATGTGTGGCAAATTAGCACATTAGCAGTTGGAAGGAAGCATTTAGAATTTCACAAGAGCTAAAATCTTCAATAATAGTAACGAAATTTAAAACATTAGCCCGTAAGGTGCTTGAGCATGAGCATTATATGAAGATAAAACTTTCTTTCATTACATGGTGTGTTGTGAATGTATTTTGTTGAGCAAGTGTGGTAGCACTTCTAGGATTTTAAGCATGCCTTTCTGACCAATAAACATCTCATCAGCCCTGACAAGTTCATGGAAAAGGGGCAGATTTGGATCTTCATGTCCACCAAGAATCTCACATGCCACTTGACCAACTTACACCACTTTCTTGAGAAATTTTGGTGACGATTCAATTTCTTATAGATTCCATTTAGATGCTCCTAAGAAAATGATTTTTTCCCTCGTGTCATTGAGTACAGACTGAGATGATATTTGCCTTGAATTGGCATCCTGTAGCACTATTAGCCAGTCTTCATAGCTTATATGCTGTCCGAAACAATAACTTCCCTTTTTTTATTTCTATTTGAGATGTCCATGTTATAGGACGATGATGTGTGCCTTCCATGTTATGAAAACAAGTTCAATTGACCATAGGTCCACATGGTTTCTTATCAGGCTTTTAGTCAATCTTTCACATTAAATGCAAAAGAATATAATTATGCATGCATTTTGATAGAAAGGGGCTTATTTAAAGTGATGAATCCCTCACTAAGATGATGCTTCAACTAGGCATTGACAAATTTTTTCTTTTGTATGCATGTGTAGAGAGAGAGAGAGAGAGAGAGAGGAGATCAGATAGAGTAAAAACGAAAAAAAAAAACCTACCTTATCTCTATTCAATTACCAAGGATCATGAATGACCCAATGTTCCTCGGACCACTATCATTGTCATGAACAAATGGGAATTAAAGTTACAACCTTGTTATCTTTGTCTTCAGTTATTCTTGTTTCAATTTGTTCTTTTGTAGTGTGTAAATACTTTCATCCTTTTACCAATGAAGTTATTACTCTCACACTTCACATCTATAGTTATAGGTGCATAAGCGTCCTCTAAACTTAAGAACACAGGAAAAAGAAATGATCTTACATGCTCTTTGGATCTAATCAACCCAAGCACCAAGCTCTTTAACTTGCAATTTCTCAATAAATGCTGCAAAAAAAATAATGTTAGAGGTATCTAAAATAAAAAAAACGCCAACAAATATCATGTATACAGATACACATGTGCACATGCACACAAACTGACATATGCACATGTGCATGCATGAGGTCAAACAGCCCCGATTCTTTACGCCAGCAGAAAATTGTGTAAGACAGTTCATAGCCCTCCTTGCAGAAAAACGTGTTAGTAATTTTTTTTTCAAGTAACAAATAGGTGTTGGGTTGGGGGGGGGGGGGGGCAATAATGTCGGAGAAAGCGGTTTTTCTAGCAAGCTGGAGATGCCTCCAAGGTAATCCACAAGTGGCAGCAATCTGGAAAATGGCTCCTATATGTTTGTGTTGGTGCATTTGGCAGAAGAGAAATGATAGAACCTTCAAGGATCACAAGAGGAAATGGATGAGCTTAAAGTTCTCTTTTTTAAAACGTTGTTCTTAAGGGCAGGGGTCATTGATTTTAATGCACTAAATGCCCATGATTTTCTACTTCCGGTTGTAAACCCTAGTTAGGTACTTCTCATGTATACTTCATGTGTATTTGGGCTATGCCTTCTCTTCTTATGAATACTTCTTGATTACCTATCAAAAAAGATTAATATGTCTGTCCACATTTTCTTTCCCATTTCTTTCCTACTTGTGCCAGCAGTGGTAAGTGTAAGACAGCTCATAACCCTCCTTGCAGAAAAACATGTTAATTGTTTTTTCAAGTAACAAATTTGGCATTGGGTTGGGTGTTTTGGGGGGGGGGGGGGGGGGGGGGGGAAAGCACCCAAAACCCTATTACATTAGTCATATACCGAAAGGTTCCAGCGCAATCTTTTTTTTTTTTTTTTTGGCACAATCTTAAATACTGGTTTATAGGAAATGTGATTCATTGTTGTAAGATTAATATAAGATATCTGTCCACATTTTCTTTCATTATTCTTAAAGGCACAATTGTTGAACGACTTAAAGCCTGTAATGAAATAACTAGTGTTCTCATTTTCACTTATGCAAAAAAAAAAAAAAAAAAAAACTATTTCATTTGTTTATTTGCTTTATTCTTCATGGGAATAGTTATTCCTCGAGATGAGAAATATCTATTCCTTTTCCTTCGGTAATAGCACATAAATTAACATTAAAATTATAAATTATAAAACTAAAACCGAAAATTTCTAAAAATAAGAATAATAAAAGGGTAGAGCCTAGTGGCACCCTGTAACACCCCAATGGAAGGTCCAAACCACATGGCCTATACTCTAAAAGAACTAGTCAATGATACAATTGGAGCCTCATTGGAACCTTATAAAGAGCAAGAACTTCTCATTCCCAAACAATATGGGATCTCATACCCCACCTACCATTATCCTTATCATATGGGGTATTACACACCCTCGGTGCAGCCACCTCATGAGGGGGTGAAGGAGCATAATGGGTGGGGAGGGGGAAGCTCCACCCTCTTCATTTTGGGGTGGCAACCTTGTCCTTAGGTCCAACTAATGAATTGGAATTATTATTCAAGGTTCTTTTCTAGTATTACAACCAAACTTCTTTTTTTTTTGTGATAAGTAAGAAAATTATATTGCTCAAAGAATAAGCCTAGCCCAATATATACAATAGGGAGCCCTGACTAAGAGGGCGCTAGAGAGACAAGAAAATCATAAAGGGCCATGCCGTTAAAATCAATAGCAATGGCCCAAGTACAAAGAGTGCTATAAAATGATGCTAACAATTCCTCTAACGTTCTCTTCTTGTCTTCAAATGTCCGCGCATTACGTTCTTGCCACAAGCACCACATGATACACATTGGAATCATCCTCCAAATTGCTTTGATCTGATTCATTCCTCCAATGTTTGGCCAGCTGGCCAGCACTGCCACCACATTCTCTGGCATAACCCAAGCCAACTCTACTCTACTCAGTACCTCATACCATAAAGCCCTTGCAGTCTCACAATGCAATAGGAGATGATCTATCGACTCTCTCTCTCCCCTACACATACAACACCAATCTACTATGATAACCCTCCGCTTCCTCAAATTATTAGTAGTGAGTATCTTGCCCAATGCTGTTGTCCACACGAAGAAAGCAGCTTTGGGGGGCGCCTTGCGCTTCCAAAGCCGTCTCCACGGAAACTAAATGTTAGGCTCTTGGGTGAGAGCCTTCTAAATGAATGAATCGAAAAAGCACTTCTCCGGGTGGGTAACCACCACAAACCATCTTCTTGTTGATTGCTTGGCTTCACAGAATACAAGAGGCTATAAAAATCAACAAAATTGTCCATCTCCCAATCTTGTGCTGCCCTATTAAAGCTAATATCCCAATGAACTTGTCCACCCGCCATCCCCATAACATCCGCCACTGAAGCCTCTTTAGCACAAGCAATATAGAATAGTGAGGGAAAACGGTCTTGTAAAGCATTATCGCCACACCATATATCTTTCCAGAATTTAATCCTGGAGCCATCACCCAACTGAAGACGAGTGTGTCGAAGAAAAACCCCCAAACCTCTTCTAATGTGTTTCCACAGGCCCACTCCATTAGTACATCTAACTTCTTTGGTTCTCCAACCCCCTCATGAGTCGCCATATTTGCACCCAATCACCCCTCTCCACAAGGCATTTGGTTCCTTACTATATCTCCACAACCACTTGCCAAGTAACGCCCGATTGAAGGTCCTCACATTTCTAATGCCCAAACCACCGTTGGATATAGGACGGCATACTATCTCCCACTTGACCAAGTGAAATTTGAACTCCTCCCCCAAACCTCCCCACAAAAAATCGCGTTAGAGTTTTTCGATTCTGTGTGCCACACTAGCTAGTATAGGAAATAATGAAAGAAAATAGGTTGGTAAGTTAGAAAGTGTACTCTTTATCAAAGTGAACCTACCACCTTTCGACAAATACATTATTTTCCAACTTGCTAATCTCTTTTTGATCTTCTATATCACTAACTCCGATAAAGCGGGTGACCGTGCTCCTGCCCCCAACGGAAGTCACGTCAAAGGGAGGGAGGCTATCTTACAACCCAACATACTAGCCAACTGTTGAACATTTGGCACCACTCCAATTGGCACTAATTCGGATTTGTCAAAATTCACTTTTAACCCAAAAACTGCTTCAAAGCACAACAACAACGCCTTCAATGCATGCACTTGGATCTGGTTCGCAAAACACAAGAGTATCATCTGCAAACAATAAGTGAGAAATGTTAATGATCCCCCTATTCGGGGTTCCAACCGAGAAGCCCTCCATAAAGCCATTATGTGCCAAGGCCGAAATCATCCAGCCTAACCCTTCCATCACAATAACAAACAACAAAGGTGACAGCGAATCGCCTTGTCTTACACCTCGCGAACTATGGAAGAAACCCGTTGGGCTACCATTAATCAAAACAGAGAATTTCGCCGTTGAAATACACCAACGAATCCATGTTCTCCACCTCTCTCCAAAACCACATCTCCCAAGAAGGTAGAGAAGGAAATCCCAGTTGACATGATCGTAAACCTTCTCCATATCTAGCTTGCAAATGATCCCTGTTGTGCCTCCCTTCATTCTGCTATCAAGACATTCATTAGCAATAAGTACTGCATCTAGGATATGCCTACCTTTTACAAAGGCATTTCGGGGCTTGGTGATGATCTTCCCCACCACCTCACTTAACCGGTTTGCTAACACTTTGGAAATGATCTCGTAAACTCCACTCACCAAGCTAATGGGACGGAACTCCTTTACCTCGTTTGCCCCCACCTTCTTTGGAATCAACGCAAGGAATGTGGTATTTAGGCTTCTCTCGAATTTTTCAACTACGAAGAGTTCTTGAAACACCTTCATGATATCTTCCTTCACAACGTCCCAGCAATCTTGGAAGAAGCCCATAGAGAACCCATCCGGCCCTGGTGCCTTGTCTTTAGCCATTTTCCTCACTACTTCAACAACCTCCTCTTCCTCAAAGGCCCTCTCCAACCGCAACATATCACTCGGTCCAATAGAGTCAAACGCCAAGCCATCAAGAGACAGCCGCCAACTCGCGGGTTCAGTTAGAAGTTGCTCATAAAAGCCAACTACATGGTCCCGAATAACATGTTCTTCTCTACACTCGACACCTGCAATTTTCATATCTCTATATTGTTGTTTCTCCTATGGGAATTTGCTACTCGATGGAAGAACTTCGTGCTTCGGTCTCCTTCCCTGAGCCACAATGCTCTTGACTTTTGCCACCAAGAAGTCTCTTCAGATAAGATAATTCTCCCTAACTCCGCATCCAACAAAATCTTCCGATCTACTTCATCTAAGCTGAGAGGTCTGGTCTCTTGGAGCCTCTCAAGTTATTGAATCTCCCTCAACTTGCCTTTCTTGATTTCCCCTAGATCACCAAAAGATTGCCTGTTCCATAGCTTCAAATCTTTTTTTAACATTCACAATTTACCAACAAGGATGAAACTAGGGGTACCCTGAAGCTGGTACGAGGACCACCACTGTCTTACTCTTTCAAGAAAGCCGTCAGATTTTAACCACATGTTTTCAAATTTAAAGTACCTTTGACCTCCTCTGATGCCACCACAGTCTAGCAAAATAGGCCAATGATCCGACCCAATACGAGGCGTGCGCTTTTGCCATACATCTGGAAAGTGGCTTTCCCACTCTAGCGAAATTAAGAAACGATCCAACCAAGACCAAGACTAATTGTTAGCCCACGTGGCAGGGCCCCCAACAATTTGCCACTCTGACTGATTACAACCAAACTAATGATGGGAATAACTATTTCATTCCAACTTCTTCCATTCCTAGTAATATTTATGCCTTTTCCTAGGGAAATAGTCATTCAGTGTATTGAATGTGCGATAAATGTATCAAAAACACACATATCAAAGAATATGAAACATGAAAATAGAGGAAAACAACTCTTGATGAAATACAAGAGCTGCCAACTTAGCAGTATAATAACTATGCTACAGACATGAAGAAAGGTCAATCATTAACAAGACAAAAATGCTAAATAAAACTCCTTGTCTCGTAGAACATCTCTCCAAAGGTCAACCATTCTATCAATCCCAACTCACCTTTGTTGTACAATTTCAAGAAAACGAGACATGGAAATACACGAGTCAATCAAAGATGACATGCACTGCAATAAATTACCTAAAGTTGATACCCAATAAGTGTGTGTAATTTAACAAGTCACCTAATCATTGGTCGACATTCATAGTCCTCAAGGATCATTCTACTTAGCTACAAAAGTGATCCAAAACATGCATTTAATCCAACACCAACTGAAATAGAAATGCCGCATTCAGATTTAGAGACTAAAGACCACCTCAAAAAGTCACTGGCAATATCTCCAACTTATCATAACTTACACAAGTTTCTGCTGTGCAGAGTACATTTTGAAGTCTTATGCATCTGCACAAAGAAAAATAATCATGTGACAACCCAAACCATCCATACAACTCAAAAAAACTTAAATATAATAGACATGCTAAGAAAATTATTATAGCCAACATAATCTTTTGTTTTCAGTAAGAAATTTCATTAGAAAGGGGTACCTAATGTAAACCAACTGTACCAAAAAAAAGGCCATCCTAAAAGTTGCAAAAAAGCTCAGCTGATCTATAAAAACCCAAAAAAAAGGGGGAACATAATGCAGCCAAAAGAAAGATCCACTCATGCAGCAATCTAAGAAATAAAGACTCGAGTTAAAACAAACAAAAATAATATCATTATCACCTTGTATTACCCCATTTGCAATAAATATTGATGATATAATGTGCAGAGTGAAATCAAAGGTATATGTATGAAAACAATCAGGATAAGCAGATGCAATAAAAGCATAAATATGCACAAGGATGGAGAGCTGAATACATAAGTTATGATGCAACTATCTTCCAGCTAACATTGGCATAAGCTCTCATAATATAAAAACTCACGTTAAGAAATTACCTAGAGTAGCATCCAAAGTGTTGGCAATGATAAGATAACTTCAAATAGTCAGAAGTTACATTATTTGCTTTTCCATCAAAACCAATACATTTCAATGAAGCATCTGCAAAGAACAAAAAATAAGGAAACAGATTGTTTATGAACTTAGCAAGGTATCAGCAACTGCAAGTATATACCCAGGAAAAGGACACATCATAAAGGATGAGAAGTCTTATTTTATTCTTTTTTCTATAATTAGAATCTTCATACCAGTTGCAAAAGGAAACATATAAAGAAGACAATGTTAGTGATGTGTGTGTATTCACCGAAACTTGGTAATGAAATTCAAAAGCTCAATGGAATCAAGGGGGAGTTCTCAACCATTGAACCCTTGTTCCTCAAGCTCTTTGCAAGAGGCATGCAATATTAAGGTGGAAAAATTTAGTTCCAGAAGAATACATAGATCACCATTCGTCAAATGCAATATGTTTCAGACATACAAAAGAATATGTGAGATAGAATGTTTCAAATGTGCTATACGTAGTTTCAGGATTATAATCATCAATAAAAATAGCATAGATGCAATTATTATATATACATGAAAAGGAAGCTGGTGATGATGCCACTCCAGCGCAGGTGGAAACTTAAATCCAATTTGTATTACAAGGTTCTACTAACTTTATGATCTAAGGTGGAAGCCACCTTCACCAAGAATATTCAAGAACCCCTAGGGGTTGGCTCAAGTGGTAAAGGCCTTGGGCTTGGGGGTATGCTCCCCCTAGATCTAAGGTTCAAATCCCCTTGGATGCAAACAATCTCTAGGGGCCATCGGACTGGGGATTTTCTTCTTGAATTACCCGAGGTGCACTTGGAGGAAACTCCTTGCCGAGGCCTGTGCACCCCCGGGATTAGTCGGGACGCTGTTCCTGAACACTTGGTGCCAATCAACAAAAAATATTCAAGTATAACTGAAAGAAAATGAAAGCATCATAGTTAGTACCTGGAATCTGTATGTCACCAATGCATCCATAAAAAGCTGGAAGTAGAGCCATCTCAGCTGCCTCATCTAGGCAACTGTTCAACATCACAAAAGGGTTGCATCTTGAGCAGAAACCATCAATGACTAACAATACAAACTAAAGTGTTTTAAGTCACAAGATGGACATACTTTTGCAGATGAGTTTCCCAATACATCTCTTGCCAGTCAACTGGTTCAATCTGGTCAACAAGATCAGGCCAACGCAAATTGAACAAAGCCTTCCATGCTGCATCGAAATTCCAATACCTATGATAAAATCAAAAATAAAAATAGTTCCTTTCTTATTACTTGTTCTTTCCCATGTATCCTCTCTCAATTGAATAAAGACTATAGAACATCATGTCATTGAAGAAAATATGACCCTATAAAATTCTTCCAAACCTTCCACGTTTTCTTCCGTTTCTAAAGCGATCATCAGTAAATTCATGGTCATTCCGGTTGTCAAATGGCCTGTTCAAACAAGAAATAAGATAACAATCTTAGAATAAAAATAAAGGGCAAGCATAAAGGCAACAAGTAGTTCCTGCTTGTCATTCTATTGTTGTTAAGAGGGTCCCCTTCAGGTCTGCAGTTCTTGTTGATATGTTGTTTAGATTCCAACAGTTCTTACTTATCAAATAAAATTAGCTCCAGCAGTAGAAACGTGAAATAGCTATATTCGCATATATGCCTAGTATCCTACTAAGTGAAGTCTCACAAGTGTTGTCCTGAAAAGTCAGAATGCAATCCTTCCTTCTTTAGGTTGAAAAGGGTTCCAAACAGAAGGACTTCTCTCCTAAAAAAGTCTATAAAAGTCTCGTCTTTGTGGTATACTTCCTGTAGGTCTTAAGGTTCGAACGTTTGGGTGCAAACAATTTCTAGGGGCCATTGGATTGGGGGAATTTTTCCTTGAATTACCCAAGGTGCACTTTCGAAAAGGTCCTTGCCAAGAGCTTGTACACCCCCAATATTAGTCGAGACTTTGTTTCCGAACACTAGGTGACAAGAAAGAAAAACTTTAAAAAAATAAAAATTGGTCCTGAGAAGAAAAGAATCATATCTTTTTTCTCTTAGGAAATAATGATGACATATCACCACAACCCAAATAAAAGAGTTACACCTTTATCAGATCTCTCGTTAATGTTTGCAAAGCAATTAGTTATAATAAACATGGTCTTAGATGCCTACTAAACCCTTCAAGCGATGCATCATACAGTTTACATTTACACATCCCCAAAGCTGGCAGAGGTGGGTTTTGATCCCAAGTCTCTACCACCGCTTCCAGAGACTTTAGCATCTGAGCTCACTCTCACCTCCTTAACCAATTTAATTTTTAAAAAAAACTACACTTATGCAAAAAAATAAAAAATAAAAGAAAAAATTGGTGAACTCAACTGCAACTACAGAAACTCGATGGTTATCTTATATTTAACAAGTTTTCGGTTAGAAGTAGGTGTACATTTCCGTCTGCAGCTTTTGCAATGTCAATGGGGGCAACCTCGAAACTAAGGTATCGAACAAATCGTAGGGAAGCTCGTAGACAGCCGGTACAAGATCATCATCCCCTACAACTCCATAACCAAACAAATCAGTCATTTCGGAGATTACACTACCTTCCTACTACAAATTAAGCATTCAAATTTTAAAAATACCTATATGCATAACATAAGATTAAAAACCATAATTCGTTAATTAACAAACGAAATTACCATGGATGAGTTCTTTCTTGATTGACTCCATGCATAAGGATATCAAAGATGGAACCTTTCTCATTCTTGAAGTACGAATTTATCACACTCTGCAAGAAAATAAATTTTAAGCTAAAATAAAATTGAGAAATATCTAAGCTGTATGGTGGTTTGCTCTCTCACCACTTTGAAGAAGAACCCGGGGATTGGTAGATACTAGAGACATTTCGAGTCCAGAGACGAACCAACGGCGTCGTTCCTACTGTGATTGCATTCCAATTATTTTTTTGTTTTTTATTTCTATTATTGGTAATTATGATGTTTTTAAAATTTCAGAAATATTTATTTATGTATTTAATATTTCAAAAACTCTATGCATTCATTTTTGTATACTTTTTATGCATTTCATTAATGTGATTGGTTGCGTCATTGTTTTTAAATATAAAATAATTATTTTGATCAATCACATCAGTAGAGTACGTAAAAAATACGCAAAAGTAACTATAGCATAATTCTTAATATTTTTATTTTTGTTTCTAACTTTCTAGCGCAAGATGGTCCCTTCTAGGACGAGGATTTAAAAAAATTATTAGTATTTTCCTTTTAACAAGATTGGAGGAATCAATTCAATTTATTAATTGAATAGTTTGTAGAGTAAAATACTCTCCAGTTTCAACTTGGTTTCGAAATTACGTTTGAAAAAAATGAATAAAAATATGATTGGTCTAATGTAACATCTATTTTATCACCTCTATTATAAAAGCAATTATCCTTCCATAAATGGTTATTTGTGTTTGATGACTACATTACATTTTTACTATTGAGTTTTATGATAAATTAGGTTGTGTTTCGAGGGTAAATGTTGGTATTTTTATAACTGGTGTGTGTCTGTTTTACTTTGCATGATAGTATTTATATGATCAACGTTGATAGCAGACTTGAAATTGTGTGATTATCCATGCCAGATATGAAAAATCGTATGGTTTTTACCTAAAATATCCCTATTGTGCAACGGTAGATGTGCCTTTGAGGTCTTTTTTTTGTTCATTTGCTTGCCCTGTGTTCAAGGACAAGGTCCTTCTTTCTAATGCCTTTATACCTTTTTAATTTTGCTTTCTCAATCGTCTCTAACATTGTTCTCTTTTTTATGCTTCTTTTTTTCTTTTTCTTGTTTTCTGTTTCATAAAATTCTTAGCTTTCTCAACGATAACATGCTTCCTCTCCACATGATCTCAAATTTTTCTGTCTTCGAAACAATATCAGTTTTACTTTCTTTCTTTTTTCTGCAGGTGTGAGTGTGAGTTTCTTGGTCTCATGGACGGGGTGACAACACCACCTTTGCAACGCGAATACCACCAGGTCTACTTGCATCTCTTGCTCCTTGAACTCTAGAATTCGAGGTAGTATTGGAAAAGCAACTCCGGTAATGAAAAAACCCTTGAAATATCTACCATTAGGTTGTTGTGGTTGAGTCGACATGTATGTTTGATAGATGCTTGCCTTGGGGCTAGCACAATTGCTCTTCAAGGTACTTGTCTTTGGGCAATCATTGTTGCTCTTAAGGGTGCTCGCCCTAGGGTAAGCACTCTTTGCCCGTTTCGGGTGCCAGAATTTATGTTCTCTTCATGCATGAATTTGTTTTCTTCTGGCCTATTTTTTTGCTCTGCTTAGTTATCACGATCAATGCTTTGACCAAATTGGCCTTGCCCAGAAATCCCGAGCAATGACTATTTTCTTGCTCTATTTAGTTATCACAATCAATGTTTTGAAGTGACTAGCATTGCTCAACGATCCCAAGCAATGTTTCACAAGAAAACAACCCTTGATCGGGATCCCAAGCAAATGTTATTTTCTTGCACTACTCAATTATCCTGAGCAAGACTTATTTTATTGCGCTGCTTGGTTATCCCGAGCAGTGTGTTGACTGGATTGTTTTTGTTTAGTGGTTCGGAGCAATGGTTATTTTCTTGGGTTGCTCAGTTATCCCAAGCAATGTTTTGCCCAGACTGGCCTTGCTCGATGATCCCGAGCAATGGTCATTTTCTTGCACTACTTAATTATATCAAGCATTGTGTCGGCCGCACTGGCCTATCATCGAGCAAAGGTTATTTTCTTACATTGCTCGGTTATACAGAGCAACGTTTTGATCGGGTTGGCATGTTCTGTGATCCAAAGCATGGGTTATTTTCTTGTGTTGCTCGGTTATCCCAAGCAATATTTTGCCCAGATTGACCTTGCTCGGTAATTCTGAGCAACTGTTATTTTCTTGCTCTCTTTGGTTATCCCAAACAGTGTGTTAATCGGGCTGGACTTGCTCGGAATAATTTTGCCAACATATTGCTCGAGAATGGAAAGTTTGCTGAGATCGACCTTGGTCGGTAATCCATAACAGCGACCAAGTTGCAACTACTGTTACAACTCGATAAAAAAAATAACAAAGTAATTAGTTATCAAAAACCAACATTAATACAATTTAATTTTATTCTATTTAAATAATAAATCATTGTCGAAAGGATGAGAGAGTCGAACTCAAATCAACTGAAATGGGTGCATTTTTATCACAAAAATTTAGATACGCCAATGTGTGTTCACATCCTTCGATAAATCTTTTTCGATCCGGTTGCTGGAGAAACCTCAGGACGAGCTTCATAGTTGGTCGTTCATCAGAAAGATCCTTAGTTTTGCGCTCCTAGTAATGCAACGAGCTTCATTGCTCGCCCGAGCTTTGGTGCATGGGCAAGCTAAGGGCTCACATGTTGGTTGCTCGGGAGTCAGTTTTAGTGCTCACTCGTAACATTCATCATACGCTCGTTGCACGAGGTAAGCTTTATAGCTTGCTTGTGAGTAGGGGTGCTACCTGTACCATACCGTGCGGGGTAGCCCCTTCTCGCCCCCCGCTCCACATGGGCCCGGGGGTGGAGTTTACATCCCCACCCCCACTCACTTCAATAATGGACTATAATCTATTAGGTCCAAAAATTATTTCTGGGTCTAAAAGTGATCAAAAACACATTTTTAGACTCAATTGTAAATTTCAATTTGTAAATATGACTATAATTTAAAAATTATGTAGTTTTTAAATTTTCTAGTGCATATTTTGTGTAAGTTGTAGTGCAATACAAGAATCCTACATTACTTAAGTGTGAAATTTGTATTGTCAAGGCAATCTTTAAAAGGGTTACCCTACTACAATACAACTTACACAAAGTATTAAGTAAAAGTTCTACTTAATACATATTAATATACTTATATATAGTAAAAATAGTATATATTTATAAATATTTCTATATAAATATATATTTCTATATAAAAAAAAATTGGGTGCATGGCAGGGGATAGGGTGGGGCCTCGCTGGGGCCATACCAACCCCCGCCCCCGCCAGTGTCTTGCCCTGCAAGGCGGGGCAATGGGGTGCAGGGCCTTGCTGACCACCCATACCTATGAGGATACTTTATTGCTTGGTGTGAGCTTCATTGCTCACTCGTGATGGGCAGGCAAAGTACCATCAATGTTGATTATTCAAAAATGTAGGCTCGTATGTTAGCACTTATGCTCGCCTCAGTTCTAATTTTTTTCTCTCACAAGTTGAGAGCACTCGTTGTGAGATGTTGTTGCTAGTGTGAATGTATTTTTCTCTTTCGGGGCGACCGTCACTCTTTAGGGTGCTTATCCTAAGTTGCGAACTCCTACTGCTCAACTTGGTGCGTGCACCCTATAAACAATAGTTCATAATCTTTTATATTTCTTTTTAGATTTAAAATTTTATTATTTCTATATAATATCATTTTTAAAAAAATTGCTTCATCATATTTTTTACAATAATTTATAAAAATAAATAATAGTCATTAGACTAATATTCTTATTTTTAAGTTATAACTTATGCATTAATTTATGAATTTGTTTTTGCAGAATCTGACTAACTTTCATTAATTTGCATAAGAAAATACAATAGCTTGAATACAATCTAGAACACCTTCCATGAAAACATATTCAAAATCTAGATCGAGTGTAACTTTTGCTAGTTGGTGTGCAACATGATTTACATCCCTTTTCATATATCTAAATTCCCAGTTCTATGAGTTTGAGAGCAAAGTTTGAGTGTCTTGTAGAATATGTCCACAATTGCTATAAACACCATCTGATCTCTGAATGAACTCCACTACATTTTTTGCATCACCTTAAAAAATAACCCTATCAAAACCCAAATCCAAACAAAAAGAAACAGCCATGAAAGCTCCATAAGTTTCAACAATATGTGGTTTAGGATTACCACCCTTTTGTATTTGCTTAGATGCTAAAACATCTCCATTTTCATTTCTTAAGATAATATCAATTCCCATTTTCTAGCTATGACTATCCAAAGCTATATCCCAATTCACTTTGATAAAATTAGATTTTGGTGGCTGCCAAGACTTCGTAGGGGTTTCTCAACAGATACTTGTTGTTGCAGATAGTTAGTGACTAAAGGTTGTTTGATAATATGATACTCTTCCATAGAATTGTGAGCCATAAGAAATAGTTTAGATGGATGTTAGAAAATGTTGTCGTAAATAAGTTTGTTCCATTTGAGTCATAAATACCTAGCAGTGACCATCATTCCCTAAAACTATACAATATCGAGAAACCCCTCTAGGTACATCACAATTTCCATGAATCTAAGGCCAATTAGTCTACACTTTTGAAGCTCCTTACAACAAATACTCCAAACATCATTTGCAGAAGGACACTCCCACAAAATATGTTCTATAGATTCCTCAACTGATTCACAAATATGACAAAGTGCATCTCTTACTACATTCTTCAGCTTAAGGTTTTGTTTGGTGGGTAGTATATTGCATAAAGCTTTCCACATGAAAGTCTTAACCACGGGCGGTGTATTTGATTGCCAAATATTCATCCAACATCTTTCTTCATTATTGCCTAGAGAAGAACTACATGGATTTCGACCATATAACTCTAGCTGCAAATGATAAGCACTTTTCACATAGAACCTTCCATCATTTGTATATCTCCATACCAACCTATCTTCACTAACTAGAAGACTAAGGCATATATTGGAGATCATGTCAACTTTATATGCACAAAACAATTCCTGCAATAATTTCTTATCCATAAGCCTGGAATAATTAGTTTCTCAACCTTGGCATTCTCATCTAGAATTGATATTGGTTGTTTTAATAGAGTAACTGATAGGTCTTGGGATCCATGTATCTTTTAAGATATGGATACTTTTACCATTTCCTACTCTCCTCCACGAGCCTTTATAAACAAATCTAAACAAATACTCTTCCAAGCATAAGAAGCATGTGTTGGTACTACTGCCTCAAAAAGTGTATAATTAGGAAAGTATTTGACTTTGAGTCTCTTAGCAGATAGTGATGATGGCTTTTGTAGCAATCTCCAAAGTTGTTTTGCTAACGTAGCAGTATTAAAACATTATAAATCTTTGAAACCCAAACCTTATTTCTTCTTGGCTCTGCCCATTTTCTTCCAACTCAACCAATGAATCTTATGATCATTTCCCTTATGGCTCTAAAAAAACCTCTACATCATCTGAGTAATTTGAGAGCAAAGAACTTTAGGCAAACAAAATATACTCATACAATATGTTGGAATGACTTGGATGATAGCTTTGAGAAGAATTTCTTTCCTAACATGAGACAGAAATTTAGATTTCTAGCTATTGATCCTCCCTCAAATTCTATCTATAATGCCTTTAAAGTAGTTATTTTATTCCTCACAAACATAAATGGTAAATCAAGATACTTTTTAAGGCTACAAATAGATCGAAGTCCTGAAATGTGCTGAATATTATTTCTAATTGTTCTACTTGTATTACTGCTGAAATGGAGGGAACTAGAAAGTCTTAGCCCGATTCAGTTGCTGACTAAATGACCTTTCATAACATTGTAAAATGTCTTGTAATCTACTCCACTCCAATGAGTTTGATGAAAGCAAACTCTCATCATCAAAGAATAAATGGGAAACCTGAATCACACCTCCTAAAATTGACACACCAGTAAGAGTACCATTTACTGAGTAAGACTTTAGGAATTATTTTATTAAGTACATTACACAGACTTATGGGATGATAATTTATTCACTTGACAGTCTTTTTGACTTTTGGGATAAGAGTGAAAAAGGGTATGATTAATGGATACCAAAGAATCTCCATCATCTGGGAATTTTAAAATACTCTTACATACCTTATCTCCAATAGATTCCCAATTAGTTTGAAAAAAAGTGGCAAAATTACCATCTGGGCCCGGTGACTTATAAGGAGATATCTGAAAAAGAGCGTTTTTGACTTCTTCTACCGTGAAGGTTTTGAGCAATTTTTTGTTCATATCATATGTTACTACATTTTCAAGAACTAATAAACAAGCTTAGTACCCTCAGGAGCTAAGGAAGTAAAAATCTGAGAGAAATACTTGGTGAAAGCAGCTTTGATATCTCTATCTTCATGCATAATAATTCCATTCTCAGTTTCAAACATACTCATATGATTAAATCGTTTCCTCTTATTGGCACCAATATGGTAATATTTTGTTATGATCACCATATCTTAGCCAGTCCACTTTTGCCCTTTACTTCCATCTGATATCATACTTCTAAAGCAATACATTCATTGCAAGTTGTAGTTCTTTTAGCTCAACTATAGATTCATGTGATTGATCATACTGCAATGCCTTTATCTTTGCCTCCAATAGATGAAGTTCTCTCATTTCATTGACATATTTACCTCTACTCCATACTTTCAAAGCTGATCTACAATTATTCATAGAGCACTTGAGGGCTGCCAAACTATCAGATTGATGTTCAAAATTCCAACTATTTAGAATGACTGCTTTACAACTTTCATCCAAATTCCAACATGCCTCATATCTCCATAACTTCCTTTTATAATGAGAATCGTCCAATTTGAAATGAATAAAACTCATAACTAGATTATGGTATAAAGTCGAATTTGGAGTAACCTTAGCATAAGTCATTCCAAAAGTAGCGAGCCACTCATGATTGACAAGAGTTCTGTCCAATTTCTCCATTGTGAAAATGTCATATGATATGTTATTACACCAAGTAAATTTTGGTCCATGATAGCCCACATCACATAACCCACAATCCATCAAAGTAGACTAAAAATCCTCCATTTGTCTAGTAGATCTGCTAACACCACATCTTTTTCTCAAAGGAACTCAATATTTTATTAAAATCACCCGTTATAATCCAATGAGAAGAAACCCCTATGCTAAAAAATCTTATTAAGTCACAACTCTTTCCTTTTGTGTGTGATTAGATGCCTATAAAACTCTAGGATTAACAACTTTTAACTATTAACAATTATCAGATTATCAAAGTGTGTACATGATTCCTCACTAATTTAGTCTCCATTAAAAACAATAACTTTGGCTTATACTTCTTTTCCGACTAAAAAACAATATGAACTATTCAAGAGTTGCCAAACTCTCGACAGTTTCAACTTAAGCGATTTATTTTTTATAGAGGGGTTGGGAACCAACCTTCACCAATATCACAAGAGGAGTTACTTTTTCACCTATTTTCTTCATACAAGCTTTTTTATTAGCATCAGTAACAGACACTATTGCAGAGAAAGACATACCAACATGATTCTTATTTTTCCTTTTCATAAATATCAGAGAGTTGCTTGCAAACATTAGACAGGTTGTAGAAGGACTTTAGCCCTACGCTTCCATTTCTTATTATTAATGTTCTGGTAGGAATCATCACTGTTATTGGAGGTTTTTGCATTACTCAGAGAGTGAGTTACTTTCATGGTAGCTTCATTGATGGGGGAAGTTTGGCAGACATCATCAGAAATCTTCAGGCAAGGGACTAACACATGCTTTTCTAGCAGAATTTGAAATATTCTTATTTTTCAAAGAAGTCCAAATGAGTAATTGTACAACTTGCAAAAAACTGTTTTTTGATAACCACCCTTATCCACTGTAGGAGTAACTGTTGTTGCATCATTAAATTGCTTCACTGAATTAGCAATGTCGGAATCACCAGAAAATCGAATTATGGCTGGCTTTCCAATAGCCGGAGATAAAGATTGACTTGTTGCCCACAACCACGTCCCATACTGAGCCCTTGAATCTACATGTATAGTGTTATTATTTGGTAATCTACACCTTCCAAGTGCATGTGCAATAACCCCACAAAAAAAATAAAATTGTGGCAACCTCTCATATTGAAATGGAATTCACATAGATTTTCATTGTGTGATCACTATCCTTCCTCGTGATAATGGTTGGGTAACATCTAGAAGAATTTTGACCCTAAATATTTGTCCCAACCTATGCCAAAAGCATCAACATCAACCTTGGAACGCTCTAATGGAAGACCCAAACTACATGATCTATATTCCAAGTAGACTAGTCAATGATATAATTGGAGCCCATTAAAACCTAATAAAGAGTAATAACTTCTTATTCACAAGCAACGTGAGATCTCATATACCTCATACCCTTATCCTTATCATATGTGATATCATAATCTCTCCCCTTAAATTATCGACGTCCTCGTCAGACCCATCCCTTGTAAGTGGCATGTCTCAAGTTTCACATTTTTGGTTGAGATAAACTCTGATAACATTTGTAATACCTCAATGGAATATCCAAATCACATGAATTATATTCCAAAATATATAGTCAATGATACAATTGGAGTTCATTTGAATCTTATAAAAAGCAATAACTTCTCATTCCCAAGCAATGTGAAATCTCATACACCATCTACTTTTATCTTTATCATATGAGACATCATAAACATGTTGGACAAAACCAATCATTGAGTCAATCTGTTCACCCACCTTCTTATTCATGCAATGTGAAATTGCACCCAAAAGGAAACCAATTTGAAATCAACATCTTGCAGAGAACTTAAGCCATCAAATTTCTTTAGACTTAGGACAAGTTTGGAGAGTGAGATAATATGTGAATTTTGTTAATAGTAGTAAGATAATTTGTGAATAATAGTGAGATAGTTTGAGTTAATGTTTTATGGAGTTTTGAGAAATGAGGGAGAAATGTTGAATAAAAAATATTATTGTTAGAATATAATTCTTTAATATTATTTTTGTTTAGGGATTTGAAAAAATTGAATTTTTTTTATTTTTTTATGTTTTTATTTGAAAGTTTGGGACAATTGTAATGATTTAAAAATATTTATATTTGAGTGATGTTTGAGAATAAGATGTGATGAAATAAGATGAGATGATAATTTTGAGATGAAATATTTTTCCAAACAAACCCTTAATAAGAATCGATAAAAAAGCCAGGGACAACCTTGCTTTACTTTGCCTCTATCACTTTTTATTGTAAATTCAATTAGAAAAACATTGTTACCCACACCCATGAACGAGAATTCCCCATAAAACTTTCATATTTTACTCATTAGTGTCTGTTCTTATTCATAATCTTATCAGAAAATAACTTACCAATCAGACACCATTAACCCTTTTGTAGTGTATCCTCAAAACCAAAGTCAGTGATTATTATTCTACTTTTTTCCTCATCTATTAAGGATAGATTTTCACACAAATGAGATAAATCTTCATCCATCTTAAATAATTATTGTTTTCTCAGATTGAAATCCAGAAGAGAAAACTTGCCTATGACAAACACTAAGGCCTTGTTTGGACAGTGAGATGAGATAATTTGTGAATAGTAATGAAATGATTTGAGTTAGGATTTTTTATGGAGTTTTGGAAAATGAGAGAGAATGTTGAATAAAAATATTATAAAATTAAAATATTGTTAGAATATAAATTTTTAACATTATTTTTGTTTTGAAATTTGAAAAAATTGAATTGTCTTTTGTATTTTGTTTGGAAATTTAGAAAAGTTATAATAATTAAGTAATGATTAGATAAAGTTAAAAATTTAAAATTTAAAAGTGTTTATATTTATGGTGCTTGAATATTAAGATAAGATGCTCTTCCTATCCAAACCAGGCCTAACTCCCACCCCTCCATCAAAAGAGAAACAACTTTCAATTGAGCGTAAAATTAAAAATATTTGGGATTGTATTTATGAAGCTAAGAAACTACTCAATTAATTTATAATTGATCTTTAATTTATTGTATTTACTATTTTATTTTCTATGAAACGCATTTCAACCGGATATATAAGACGCATAGAATCCTTACTAGTTATTTAAAAAATTTACAATACCACGTTAAACGCTAGTTTTGAAATAGACCACTCCCAAATTAAGCCCATCAGACCTTCTTTTATTTTTAGGGGTGACAAAATATGATACGGTTCGTTAACCCAACACGAACACAATACAAAATTAGTGCGTTTGGATTTGATGTTAATAAATTCGAGTCAAAACGAGTTAACCTATTAAGACACAATTCATTAACGAGTCACTAACAAGTCAACCTGCTTAATTTGTTGGTGACCCGTCAAATTGTTTACTCAAAATTATAATTATATTCTTTTTAACCTAAAAATCAAAATATCTTAACCCTATTTCGTATTTCTTAACTTTCTCTCTCAATTTTCAGTTGAGTTATTTCTCACTAGTCACGATCGCCTCTCACACTTTTTTTGGATTGTAGTTTTGGTGTTTATATTTTTTGAATTATAATTTTAGACTTATATATTTAGTTTAATATTTTTAAGAGATATTATGATTTTAAATTTTATGTAAAATTATGTTAATTAAATCAAATGGATTATTTGGATCAATTCAACCCATTTAAATCAACTGGTTAAAAAGGGTCCAAATAGATTGAAACATGTTGTATCATATTGATATATTTTTAATTAATTCATAATAGATAAAAATGAGTCATTTTGTATCAACTCGTTATTTTAATGGATCATATTAAAATTTAAAAATTTGACCTATACACCTAATAGATTGTATCAGATTAATCCATATTATATATTGAGAAACACTACTTTGCCTCCTCACTTTGCCCACTCTATTTGACTGCTTGCCCTGTTTTTTTTTTTTACTTAGTGATTAAGGAAGTGATTTTAAATGTATTGGTATTTTTTTTTTTAAACAATATTTAAATGTATTAAAAAATATGAAAAAAAAAAAAAAAAAATTTACGCTGGGCGGTACGCCCAGCGGTCAACATGGGGCGGCATAGTAGCCGCACCCTTACTCCTCAAAATGGCCTAGCATCACACAACTCTATTACCACTACCCCCGGCGCATGTTGGCCCTCTCCGCCGTTCAAATTCTGTCCGGCTCCCGCTACATTCGAAAGCTTTATTCGAGATTCTACACGGCCCGCCGCCTCCCGTCGCAGCCGTCGGATCTTGGCTAACGCATATATGGACGCCCTGTGGGACTCGATCAACGTCCGGGACCTCCTCTCGGCCCGCGATCTATCAGACCCGACATGCCCTCTCTCGGCACCGGATCTCCGCCTCCTCATCCAGCGCCTGGATTCCCATTCCCTCCACATCAAGTCCAAGGTGCAGTCCTACATCGTCTCCCACCACGACCAATTCGCCAACCTGTTCTCCCTCTGCAACGACGCCGTTTCACAGTCCGATCTCATTTCTGCCGATATAGCAGATCTGTTGCGGCTGACCTCCGACCGTCCGATCGAAGTCGAGATTAGGGACGCGGTCGAGGAGCTGACCGCAAAGACGAGGGAGGCGAGGACCAGTCGGGAGTTATTGGAGCTGGCAAGGGTAATCGTAGGAACGAGCGAGAGGCTGAAGGGCGCCAGGGAAGCCATGCGGAATGGACGGCTCAGGTTCGCCGCTGAGGAAGTGAGGGACTTGGAGAAGGCGCTGAGGGTTCGTGATCGCTACGGTGACGTAGTTGATCAGAGCGAGGGACAGACAGAGCCAGTGGTGTACGGATTGTTGAAGAAGGAGTGGTTGGATTGCTTTGAAGAGGTGCGAATTTTGTTTTGGTATTGGTTCTTTTAAGAAAAGTTTTTGAGTTGTTTGTTTTCCTCTTAGGCTCTGTTTGGCTGCCGAGAAAATTTGGGGAAAATGAAGAAAACACCTTAAGAATTTGGGTTTGAGTGTTTGGAAAGTTGGTGATTTTTATTGAGTTTGTGATTGTCTTTTTAGATGTCTTGGATTTGGGTTTGTAGATTCAAGAGGTGCTAATGAAATTCATGGAAACTGCGGTGCGTTACGAGCGGGACACTAGTAGACTCAGAGTCCAATATCAATTGAGCCTTCAAAAAATTGATGGGATTGAGCTGCAAACAGTTGTTGAAGCCATGGATGTAAGTTAAATCCATGCTTTATTTATGTCTGTAAGCATGCATATATGTATAAATATATATGGACGAAGATATGAGTGTGTGTGTATGTTTGAGTGAGTGTTTATACGTGTGCAAGCCAGTATGTTTTTATCTGCATCGGTTTATGTTCAGTTTCTTAAAAGCTAAAGACGTCTGTTAACATTTCCATAATGGAATGATTTTGGTGATCAAAAATCATTTTACTTTGGAGGTCTCATGCCAGAATGTGTTGCAATGAGTTCATTTCTCTAATTTTGTTATGGCCCTTTTATAGGTGGTTGGAATTTTGGATTATGGACTTGCTAAAGTAGCAGATTTGATAATTAAGTATGTTGTCACTCCTGTGGTAAATCATGGAGTGCCAGTTTCATTTGTGGAAGAACTAACTCAAGACTCAAAAGAAATGACTGAAGCAATATTGAACATATTACCATCAGCCAAGGTAAATATCGTCCATTGACACTGTAATTTTTTCACTGTTCGTGAGTATTTATATGGGCTTCTTCAGGTGTATTTGATTGGCGTTGTTTTGATTAATTGTTACAGCACTCATTTATTTAACCATGGTCATATGCTTGTTTTCTTTCTACATTTTTGCATTTTACATAGATTCTGGTAATTTTTGTTCTAAATATACTCTTCTAATGGTTTTCAGATTGAGAATGTTTCTAAGTTTTGTCCTGAAAATAATTTTCTTATAATTTTCAGATTGAAAATGTTGAAGGCGAGGCAATCTATTCGGGGATTGTTCAGGTTGTTAAGTTTATCTATAAATGCATATGCTTCGAAAATGATTCTTGGATTCAATCTTTTGGAAGATTAACATGGCCAAGGATATCAGAGCTTATTATTTGTAACTTTCTTTCCAAGGTTTGTTTTCACAAATCTTTTTTGGGAGATGCTATACTTACCTTGTGTACTTGGTTTGCTCACAACTTGCGATAGACAGACTCAATGAGAATAAGACCATACATAAGCCAGGGAATTGGTTTTTTGGTGACATTATATGAGAATCATTCATTTGTATATTCTTCATGTCATGGAGATTTTATTATAGCAACTTGTCTTGCATTCACCTATTTATCTGAATCTGATTATGTAAGATTTCTTGTTCCAGGTTGTACCTGAAGATGCTTCAAAACTCAGTAACTTTCAGAAGATAATTGAGAGTACGTCTCAGTTTGAGACTGCTTTAAAGGAAATGAGGTTTATTTCAGCATCAGATGATAAGGATAAAAGGTTGACCAACTTTGCTGAAAATGTTGAGGTTCACTTTGCATCTAGGAAAAAGACAGAAATCTTGGCAAATGCTAGAAAATTGCTTATACAATGTGACTTTGACGTTCCACAAGTGAGCTTTTTGGCCCAGTATTAGTACATTTAGAGTTCTGTATTTTAGGGATGTTAGCTTCTAAAATAACGAACTCCTCTTGCCCAATAGGAATACACAAGGAAAGGTCCTGTATTTAAGACTAATGGAATGGCTGTAAATTCTTACGAACAAGTTGTTGACTTGCTTTTTCTGACTGGGAGGTGTGTGGTGTCTAAAGCAGCAACTCAACTAATGAAGCTAGTGCATCAGACGCTGAAGGTAAATAGACCAAAGGACAAAATGTGATTCTCCATTTGTTAGGCTAGAAAGATTTAAATGTAAACCTTTTTGCCAACACTTGAAATTCAAAAGTGATTATATATCTCTACATTCTTTTTTTCACTTGGTGGAAAATTATCCAAACATATAAAAAACAGAAACCTTCTTGAAACTTTTTTATAAAAGAAAAAATAACTTTTGAAACTTTAAATGAGATGTTGACCAGAAATACAAGAACTAGGTGATGTCGTATTGGTTATGAAGGAATCTTCCGGCGTTCCCTAAAATTCTTTGGTTAAATCACCAGTCAGTGTTTATGATACTTTGAGGGTGTGGTTGTGATTAATGGCAGTTCTTTGCAGGATGTTTGCTTGTCATCCACCAGAGTTGCTCTGGAATTCTATCATGCTGCTAGGGATGCTATACTTCTATATGAAGTTGTCATTCCTGTGAAGGTTAGTTCATGCAATGCAATTGCATAAAATGAAAGTTGAATTTCTAAATCTATTACGGCATCGATTTGGGTGTTTACGCCTAAAATGCTAAAGAAATCCTTATAGGCAACATACAACAACAGATTTTTCCCCCAACATTTTGAAAAGCTTGGGTTCAATGTTATTGAAGATATCTTCTGAAAATTGTCGTGGGGATGATGACCATCACCCTTTTTATTCTTTATTATTATTATTATTATTATTATTATTATTATTATTATTATTATTATTATTATTTTTACCAATTTCCAAATTTCTAGCCTTGGTTCTCTTTTAGCTTAATCTTACTACCTAGTTTTGAAAGTTACCCATGCAACCTCATTAAGCAAAATTTTGTTAGATTTAATCCTATATTTTTTCTTCTTTTTATAGAGAATTTGGATGATATCTCTGTTTTTTTCATGATCAAATGAAAACTGGATTAATTTTCTAATATCATATATTCCCTTCTCTTTTGACTCTTGAAGCTAGAAAAACAGCTTGATTCCATCAATCAGGTTGCTGTTCTCATGCACAATGACTGTCTCTATCTCTCACAAGAGATACTTGGGCTTGCATTTGAGGTATGAATGAAGTGTTCTACATGCTACTGTATTCATGAAAACAACCCCACCTCCTCTCTCTCTCTTTCTCTCCGATGCACATGCATCTATGATTGTTTAGGTATGATCTAGAATATGATAAGACCACGATATACACCTAGTAATTGTACTTATCTTCCAAGAACCTTTTTTTTTAACTTGGTTTTACATAATTAATCCTAATAAAATGTTAAAAGTTTTTTTTTTTTTTTTTTTTTTTTTGTAATGAATTTTAATGACAATTGTTTCTTATCAAAGGAAAATAATTTTTTTATAAGTAAAAATTTATAAATATCAGTAAGCATAGCTAAGTACACTGGATGTATACTAGAGAAAACACGTAGCTAGGAAGAAGAAATAGATACAAGAAAATCATGAACATTGCCCATTAAAATCTAAAAAAAAAAGGATTTTCTTTTTAATAAATCTTGTGGGCATTACTGATAACAAAAAAATCTAAAGCTATTGCCCAGGAAAGAGCATGTTGAAAAAGAATCTGCTGAGTTCTTCTGGCAACTGTTCCTTATTTTCGAAGTTCCGATCATTTCTTTCCCTCTAGATGCACCACAAAAGGGATATATGGGAACCATTTTCCATATTCCTGCGACGGGCGGGATACCATGAAGACTTCTTCAGCTGGCAAGCCTGTGCTAACCCAACTTTGCCAAAAATGTACTAATAAAAAAAAAAAAAACTTTGCCTAAAATGTTATTCCATAGGGCCTTGGCAACCTCACAATGAAGCAACAAGTGGTCCACAGTTTCTGCACTTTTTCTACACGTACAGCACCAGTCAATCACAATAATTTGGCATTTCTGTATGTTGTCCATGGTCATGTCTTCCCTAATGCTACTGTCCATATAGATAAAGCAGTCTTTAAAGGCACCTTACGCTTCCAAACATTCCTCCAAGGGAAGTGGTTACTCTCCTAATTAGTGATAACCTATAGAATGAACGGAAAGAGAATTTCTCTTTCTCAGAGGGACTCCTTGACATCTTATTTGCTTCTTGATTCCTTAATCCGGTAGAGTACTATAAATTGAAGAATTCTGTAAGAACCCCAACTAACTTCCCAATCATCCAACAATGAAAGGAATGGTAGATTCTTTGAGGATCATGAACGCTCCTCTGAGGAGTTTAGGAGTTTTTTTTGGAAGACTTTATTTATGTGGGCCATTGCTTTAGAGTTAAATGGTCTCAGCTTCCATGA
The DNA here is from genome assembly GCA_961763995.1 of Juglans cinerea. Lineage (NCBI taxonomy): Eukaryota > Viridiplantae > Streptophyta > Magnoliopsida > Fagales > Juglandaceae > Juglans > Juglans cinerea. Next base: position 10,941,969 of record CAUIVZ010000006.1, read on the forward strand.
TTTCCTTGTAACAATTTCTAGTTCTTAATTGGTATACTCATATGTATACCTCCAGTGTACTTGGGCTATGCCTATCTTTATCAATACAATTGCTTCTTACTTATAAAAAAAAAAAAAATTTCCCAATCATCCGATGCATAAGGAATTGAACGTTCCACCGAGTAGAACCACCTGAAATCTCCAATAACTCCGCCACCGATGACCTGCACACTATCCTATATATGGTATGGAAAGTGTTCTCGAGTACTCTATGCCACAACAAATATCATGCTAAAAACTGATCCTAGAACCATCCCCCACAATGAGTCTAATGTATTGAGAAAAGACCGCCCAACCCCTTCAATATTTTTACCATAAGCACCTTGTACCTCCAAAGAGCACCAAGGAAAATAGTAGAGAAATTTGGTCCTATCTTTCTTGTGGTGGTTAGATTGTTTGCTGGCTTATACATCTGATTCTGTTTGTTTCAGTATCGGTCAGACTTTCCAAGTTCTATTAAGGAACACGCTGTATTTGCGGATATTGCTCCACGATTTTATCTTATGGCAGAAGAAATACTGCAGAAGCAAATTCAACTTATTATATTTAATTTAAAAGAGGTACAGTCTTGTCTTGAGAGAATACATCATATAAATATGACTTCTACTTATGAAAATTTAGATTTTTATCTGCCTTATAGAACTTGCAAAGTGCTATTTTATTACTGTATCAAAAGTCTCTTTTATTTTAGGCTGTAGATGGTGCTAATGGATTCCAGAATACCCATCTGAAGCAACAATTCGAATTAGCAAAGTTTAGTGTAGATCAGGTATTGCTGTAAATTTTATGGGTGGTGCTTTTAATTCTTTCTTTCTTACTAATAAAAGGATCCCTCTTTTTTGGTTCTTATTTTCGTCTAGCCATTCCTTTACGCGATTAGATGGAGCTAAAAGAAATTCTTTGATCAGGTCATTTTCATTCTGGAGAAAGTACATATCATATGGGAGCCACTCTTGCTGCCTTCAACTTACAAGAAAAGCATGTGTATGGTTTTAGAGTCAGTTTTTAATAGAATTACGAGAGATATTCTATTTTTAGATGACATAGCTGCAGATGAAACGTTACAGGTAGTCCATCAGACATTCTAAGGTTTTGTATCTTTGGCATGCTAATGTATCAAAAGCAATCTAATCCATTATATTAATGTCCCAGCTTCAAAGACTGATCCATCTGATGTTGGATAATCTATCTTCTTTGTTTGAATCCCTGACTGCTGTTGGGCAAAAGGAGAAACCACAAGAGGATTTATTGCCCTCGGTTGATAATCTCATACCATCTTTATGTAAAATCCGTAAATTGGCAGGCATGATTTCTCTCCTACGCTTAAATTCTCTCTAAATTGGTGGATATCCTTTATTTACTTCTACGTTTAATGTTCCTCAGAACTATTAGATATGCCTCTTAAATCCATTACCACTGCTTGGGAAAGTGGAGAGCTGGTCAGTTCTTTTACATCATCAGAGGTATGATTTGACTTGTTTGAGCATGTGCTTTTGTTGAGCTTGTGTAATATGGTACCTTCTGATGTTCCCAGCATTCTGTTTTTTTTTTTTATAGGGAAAATAAAATTTTATTGAAACAAGTAATTAGGCAAAGCCTGAGTACACAATAGATATACAAAGAGAACACCTAGATAAAAGTTAGAAGCTAGATACGGATACAAGAGAATCATGAAAACTAGCCCCATTGAGAACAATAACAGAAGCCCACAAGGATAAAGTGTGGAAAAAGAAGCCTCTCTGATCATCCAATGGTTCCCTATCCGCAAAACTCTGACCATTCATTTCCAGCCAAATGCACCACATGAGACAGTGTCACAGAGGAATCATATTCCACACTCCGGCAATTTGGAAACCCCTCCAACTAGCAAGAAAATCCACCACGTTTCTGGACATGACCCATGCAAATCTAGTCTTGCTAAAAATCTCGTCCCAAATGATCCTAACCACAAATTCATCACTTTTTTATACATATAACACCAATCCACGACAATAAGTCCACGCTTCCTCAAGTTATGGTCAGTATTTTGCTTTAGTTATATTCTGTTTTAGCTAGTAAGTAGGTGTTCTCATTTGTATGTATCCTGTGTACTTGGGTTATGCCTATTTACTTGGAATAAAATTTCTCTTATTAACTATCAAAAAATTTTTCTAAGAGAAGCAGTCCAAAAAAAAAAAAAAAAAAAACCACCTTGGAAGGCGGCTTGGGCCCCCATATGCATTTCCAAATCATCTTCTCCACCTCAACATTACCAATTCTTGCAGTATGCCACAAGATGAAAAGTTCGGAGATAGCTTTAATTCCCCAATTTGGCCAATCTAATAAAGTGAACATTCCACAGTAAAGAGCCACTAGAGCTGTCCAAAAGATCTGCCATCAAGGCCTCCAAATCATACGCCCAGAGTAGGGTAGGAAAACGCAATCTTGAAGGCCCTATCATCAATACCAAATGTCATGCCAAAATCTGACCCTGGATCTCTCTCCAACCACAAATCTGAAGTGGCATGCAAGATCCCCCCAACCATTCCTAATATTTTGCCACAACCCCACACCATGCACACTTCACATTAATTTTTTAATTGGCACTGGGTGTCCGAGAACAGTGTCCCGGCTAATCCCGAGTCCACAAGTACACCTTGGGTAATTTAAGAGAAAAATACCCCAGTTCGATGGTCCCTAGAGATTGTTTGCACCCAAGGAGATTTGAACCTTAGACCTGGGGGAGCATATCGTTAAGAGCACCAAACACGCCCCCCCCCCCCCCCCCCCCCCAAAAAAAAAAAAAAAAAAAAAACACTTTTACTTTTTTTTTAGGTAAACTAAAATTTTATTGATAGAAAAGTAGATGTAGCCCAAGTACACAAGGCTAGCACTCTCATACTTAAAATCATAATGACCCCCCTTGATGATACCGCCATAACCACTTCCCAAGAAGGGCCTTGTTAAATAGGCACTTCTCGGGAAATGGCTATGGCGTTACCATCTTGAGGGGGACGCTCTCTGGAGGAATATTTTAGATGTTAAATATGGGAGCGTCTAGGGAGGATGGTGCTCTAAGGAAGTTAGAGGGGCCTATGGAGTGGGAGTTTGGAAACTGATCCGGAATTGTTGGGATGATTTTCTCGGTAACTGCAGGTTTATGGTGGGAAGGGGCACGCGAATCAGGTTTTGGCATGGTATATGGTGTGGGGATGTTGCTTTGAAAATCGCTTTCCCCTCTCTGTATAGGATTGCGTCTGACTAGGGCTCCTCAGTGGCTAATAATATGTGCAGAACCGCTAATTCCATTCATTGGTCTGTGAGATTCACCAGAGCTGTCTAGGATTGGGAGGTGGGAGCCATCACTGATTTCTATAGAATCTTATATACGCTGAAGCCTAGGGCAAGAGGGAGGATAGCTTACTTTGGGCATGCATAGGGAACAAGAAATTTTCAGTTCGTTCATACTACAAGGCCTTGGCGAACCATTCCCCTAATGCTTTCCCGTGGAAGAGCATTTGGAAGAGCAATGCTCCACTCAAGGTTGCTTTCTTTGGTTGGTTGGCCTCCCATGGCAAAATCTTAACAATTGACAAGTTAAGAAAGCGTGGACTCTACATAATGGATTGGTGGTACATGTGCAAACGTAATGGCGAATCAGCGGATCACCTTCTTCTTCATTGCGAAGTAGTTAAGGTATTGTGGGATGCAATCTTCTTGAGGCTTGGTGTCGCATGGGTCATGCCTAAGAGGGTGATAGATCTTTTGTCCTGTTGGTGAGGGATTAGGGGCAATTGCCAAATCGCTAATGTATGGAAGATGGTACCTTTATGTTTAATGTGGTGCACATGGAACGAAAGAAATGCCGTTGCTTTGAGGATAAGGAACGCTCTCCCGACAGTTTTAGGGACTTCGTCTTTCATACTTTGTTGCTCTGGGCCTCTTCTATTGTATGGGATGGAGCGAGTCTTAATGTTTTGTACACTACTATTAGTAGCACCTAGTTTGTAATTAGGCTCTTTCTTGTATACTTCCTGTGTACTCGGGTTTTGCCTATTTATGTGGATCAATAAAACTTCCTTTTACCTATCAAAAAAAAAAAAAGAAAGAAAAAAGGAGGGCCTTGTTAAATGACCTCAACTTGGGTACCCCCAACCCTTAGCTAGAGCCTAGAAATCGGGGAACACACCTTGCCCCAACTAACAAGGTGGAACTTGGCCTCATCCCCTATTCCATCCCACAAGAAGGCACAGACAATCTTCTCAATATGGTTTGCCACACCCGCGGGTTAGGGAAATAAAGATAAAAAGTATATAGGAAGGTTAGAAAGAGTGCTATTGATTAATGTGATTCTTCTTCCTTTTGTCAAGTAAATCCTTTTCCATCCTCTCAATCTGCTCAAGCACGCCGTTCCAAATAGCCTTCGCCTTATAGACAGCCCCCAATGAAAGACCAAGGTATTTTATGGGCAAAGAAGATATATTGCAGCCCAAAATACTCGCCAAACTTTGAATATTACGCACAGAATCCACCGGGACCAATTTAGACTTTGCAAGACTCACCTTTAGACCGGAGACAGCTTCAACACAAATTAAAAGAGCCTTCAGCGATTGAAGTTCCTAGAATTATAATTCTATATTGGCAGATATTCAATAGAACTTCCCCTATGTTTTCATCAGTTAGTGGGTTTACGTTTGCAACTTATCTCATCTAGTTTTAAAGGGTGGAAGTAGAAAGACCTGATTATGGAAAAGTCTAATTTTAAATTGGATCTGAAATAGAGCTTACTTACAAAAGTGGTCATGGAGCTTTCCCCCTTCAGTTGGGAGTAAAGCTTACTTGAGTTGATCATCTCATCTATCCTTAGTACTGAAGTTCGATTTAAGGAAATATGACTAGTTTCTGTTTTCTGTAAACTTTTGTCTATGTTTCGGTGTTCTTGTCTTCTCTAATTGTGGAACTTAAAAATAAACCTTCACATAGTGGATATAGGACATTGACAAGTCATGAAAATTACTGCTGATGAAGCTTCTTTTGTACATTTTCATTTTTTTTTTGTAATCTTCTTCCACTATATCGTTTATACATTTTTCCTTATTTCTGTAAGCTATTCATCTTTGCAGGTGGAAGATTTTATCAAATCCATATTTACAGATTCACCTTTAAGAAGAGAATGCTTATGGAGGATAGAAAAGTCCAGGTTTTAGAAGTTTTCACTCGAACTTCTCAGAAATGTCTGCAAGTAAAGAAGAGTAAATTAGTCTACTAATGGCCTCACGGCACCCTGGTGCTGCAGTTAGTGTTTCTCCATAAGTTTAAGGCAATCCAAGGACCAGAAACAAAAGTTGTCCAAAAATTCCAATTGATACAAGTAGCAGAAAAGCAAAAGAAGTTGCTCTTCTGCAGTTTTTGTTTGTAGAGATCATTTTACTTGTACAGAGAGAGAGAGAGAGAGAGAGAGAGAGAGAGAGTTTTGGGAGCTGCCAAAAACTACTACTTGATGAATGCTGTGTTTATCGAAATCTTGTTGGGTATCATTCGGGCAGCAGATACTCGTTTTGGCCAAGAAGGGGGACGCCTGATGGGCAGCTTGTGAAGCAGAAAGGAGACTCGGTTGCTACCATAAGAAAAAAGAGCAATGTGATTGAGTGGAGAACATCTCTCTGACTACCTTCCTTGTCAAGCACCGAAGATAAAATCATCCACATGCTAAACTAAAACGGTTGTGGTATGGACGGGTGAAGAGTGCATCTGTGCTGAAGAAGAGTTTAAGGAAGGATGAGGGCGAAGAGCTAGAGAGAGTGTGTGTGAGGGGAAGGGTGGGTGCAAAAGATGCCCCCTTCCCTTTGAAAATGACTGCCACTACTAATGTCTAATGTTATCCCACTTAGACATTTTCAATGCTCCTCGACAGTAAACATTTGATAATAGCGTTTATGCTTTAAGACTCGAACAATTAGGGAGTCGACAACATTCCTAGCAAGGAACAACTTTTACTTGAGCTGTAAATAAATATGATTACAAGCCTCTCGAGATTGGCTTGATCAAGCTTGAATTTATTAAACAAAGTCATTTATGAATATAAAATCATGATTAATTATTAAAAGGTGCAACTTGTATAAACTTTGGCCTCGTATAAATTCGAATAATATCGTATTTACTATTTTTAGAGATTATCTTTATGTTATAATAAAAGTACTTTAAATATTCGTAGAGATTAGAGGAAATCATATTTCTAATACTTAACATATTAGTTGAGTCATTATATATAATTATTGACGTGTATATAAATTTTATCGAGATATTAGTAAAACCCCAATATTTATTTGTCAAAACTTGTAAATAAAGTTATAAAGTATAATATGAATAATCTATTTTATTTAAATATGCAACTCGTAAACAAGTTAGAACTTCTCACTCAAATATAAAACAAACTACTGGTGAACATAAAATGCAACTCAATAAAAATCTCGAGCTTGCATTCGAATAAAACTTAAACAAAACAAGGCTAAATCACCTACCATTCACTCGAATTTGTCTCGTTTACACCTCTAACTTTAACTACTGGTAAAAAAAAAAAACTAAAAAAAGCTATTTAAAACCTGAGTAGTTCTATATACAGCCCTCTTAAGAGGACTATATTGCAGTCCTAGTCCATGAAATGACCATCTTATCCCCATTTTAATCCATGAATTAACTAAATTACCCTTCCTTCTCTACCACCTAAATCTGAAGCAAATTGGACCCAAATTCAAATCGCACCCCCTGCTCCTACGTTTTTCCCTCTGCGCCGTGCATGCCCCTCGACCCGAACGAATCTCTTCTCCACCATCGAGAAGAGGACCTTCAACCCACCATCGACAGATGGAACGACCTTCTCCACCATCGACTGCTTACGACCTCCTTGGTAGAGAACCTTGATCTGCACTTGTTTATTTACATACATCATGGGTTGTTTTAGCTAGTTTGCACTCTGGATAACACATTGATTTCATGTTTTATGCTGCCGGGTTTTGGTTGTTGGCTGAATCAGTCTGTATAAATATATAATAATCATGTTTTAGGGATGAACAATCTGATTTTTAGGGATGGACAATCTGATTTTTGTTTGCTGAATCAGTCTGTATAAATATAGAATAATCATTCATGAACAAAATCATGAGGCAAAACACTTAAGAAAGTATGTAACTGGTGAACTTTTACAGGGTTGAGGACTCGGGCTCATATGGAGTGAACTAAGAAGTATGTAACAGGAGCAAAGTGGAAATTTACTTTAGCTGAAGTGTTGAAATTTATGAACACTAGCTTATTGGGGTATAGTTACTGTGAGATTTTAGCTCAGTTGAGGTTTTTTTTAGTTCGATACATCCTACAATTGTGGACATGCAGGATGATTTTCCAATGAAGTTGTAGGATATGATTTACATGAGTTGCTTTTTTCCATGCTTATAATTTTTTCCCATTTTACTTTACTATTTTAGTGGGTTGGATAATTTTTCATATCAGATCTAGCCATTTGGTAAAATTCACTCGATCAAATCTTATTCTCCAAATAGTATGATGCAGCAGCCACATTATGGTTGAGGGTGTATGGTTTGAACATTTCTTAGTATTTTCATTTTTTTTTTTTGGGTTTTAGCTAGTTTGCACTTTGGATAACACATACTGATTTCATCTTTTAGCTAGTCCTGCTGCCGGGTTTGGGTATTGAGAAGAGATGATTTAGGAATGGACAATCTAAACTTTGTTTCTAGCATTTATTAACTTTTGCTTCAATTGTTTTCTATTCTTGGTTGTCAGGTTTGCTAATTTGTTGTGCTTTAATTTTTTTTTATTTTTTACTTTCATGTTGTGCTTTAAATATATCAAGATTATTCTTGATGGAGAAAGGGGAATAATGCACATCTACTAGGCGACCACTGTTTTTTTTCAGAAAGCAGTAATTATATGGATACCCCAAATGTGAGAGATGATAAGGTAGTGATTGATAATCATGGTGTAGTGCTGGGGAATGATGATAATGATGTGGTTTTAGAGCCAACACAGGGAAATGATGATGATGGGGCTTCATGGCCAATGTCGGGAAATGATGATGATGGGGTTTCAGAACCAACACCGAGAAATGATGATGATGGGGTTTCAAAGCCAACGCTGGAATGTTTTTTAAAACTGAGAAAGAACTCATTTAATACTACAAGCAATATGGGAGATAGGCTGGTTTCGGCGTAATGACCCAAAGAAGTAAAAGGGACGATGATGAGAATGTTAGATATGTAACACTTGGGTGTGCTCGTGGTGGTAAGGCAAAGAAACGTATTACCAACATTTCTAAACCACGCCCGACAACGAAGACTAATTGTAAGGCGAGAATTAATGCAGTTTTGGCTGATGATGTCTTACGTATAACTACTGTCTGCAATGCACATAACCATGTGTTAAGTCCACAAAAGGCAAGATTTTTTAGATGTAATCGTGCAATTGATTATTTTGGGCCGATGCACGCAGCAGAGCAGCATATGATTATTTTGGAGATGTTGTGACATTTGATACAACATACCTAACAAATAGATATGGCATGCCATTTGCTCCGTTTGTTGGTGTTAACCGCCACGGATAGTCAATACTTTTGGGAGTAGGCTTGATATCAAGTGAAAATACTGAAACATTTGTTTGGTTATTTGACACTTGGTTGAAATGTATGAATGGGAGGGCGCCAAAAACTATCATCACTGATCAAGATAGGGCCATGAAAAATGCTATTGCAATAATCTTTCCAAATACCCGACATAGATACTGTTTGTGGCACATAATGAGAAAACTACCAGAGAAGTTGGGCTCACATGCTGAATTTAAGTGTGGGTTGAAAAGTGCATTGCAAAGATGTGTTTATGATTCTCAGACTTCTGACGAGTTTGAGAAGTCTTGGGAGGTGTTTATTGCCACTTACAATTTGAAGGAAAATGCATGGTTTCAAAGTCTCTATGGTGAGCGAATGTATTGGGTTCTCGTATATCTGAAAAATACATTTTGGGCTGGGATGAGCACAATTCAAAGGAGTGAGAGCATGAATGCCTTTTTTGATGGATATGTACATTCAGGGACTACGTTGAAAGAATTCGTTGATCAATTCGACAATACACTGAGGAATAAAGTAGAGAATGAGATGGCAGCGGATTTCCATTCATTCAGTTGCACAGTCCCTTGTATATCTCATTTACCCGTGGAGAAAAAATTTCAAGCAGTATACACGAATTCTAAATTTAAGGAGTGCAGTCAGAAGTAATGAGGATTATCTACTCTCATTGTGTTGTCATAAAAACAGAAGGGGCAATTATCACGTATCAAGTTAATGACTAAAGGGTAGTTGAAGACAGCATCAAGGAAGTCAACTTTGCAGGCGTACTTCAATGAAGATGAGTGTGAGGCAAAGTGCATGTGTGGACTATTTGAGATGAGAGAGATTATATGTAGGCACATTCTTTCAATTTTCGCTGCAAGGGATGCCCAAGTGTTGCCGAAAAAATACATTATGGAGAGGTGGAGGAAGGACATTAAACGTAGATATGCTCTCAATAGAAGTAATTATGATGATTTGAGTGGTAAACCATCTGCTAATCGGTACTCTGGTTTGATAAAATTATATTTCCAAGTAGTTACAAATACATGTGAAAGCGAAGATAATTCTCTGGACATGACACAGAAGCTAAAGACAATGAATGAAATTTACACTAAATTGAAGCCCAGACCACAGTTGCAAGCACTCATGCTTCCATTGATGCCGAAACTGTAAGTTCGAAGAAAGTGTTGAGCCCTCGTGTTGTCGGAGGCAAAGGCAGACCCTCATCAAAGAGGAGACAACCTACAATAGAGAAGTTACAAACCAAAAATAAAAAGGCTAGTGGCAAGCGACAAAGAAAGAATGTATGAAAGATTTAAATAATATGATTTTGATATAACCTTAACAAATTTATGAATAAGTATGTCATTTGTTTATGTATTCAAATGTAGCCCCCATCACGGATGAAAAATGTATTAAACCCCACATAATCAATAATACTGCAAGACACACTAGAAGCTGTTGTTTCGCAACTGCCTGGTACACAACAAAGCGTTATTTCTTAGGTAAATGTTAAATAATATTCATTTTAGTCTATATTTTGAACAAATAATGCTGAGTTTTACATGATGTTTTACAAAATATTTTAAACTACTTGCAGGTGAACTTCGCATGTCCTAGCCCTCTCGATGATTGATGAAAGACATGGTAGACTGCTGCCCCCATCAAAGTATTTGAGATTTGAAGACGTTGTAGACTGTTATGTTGACAAAAGTTCATAACTTCAGTTGTATAACTCTATTTTGTATTCTGGTAAACTTGGTGTATTGTTGTAACATTGGATATTTATATCATTTTAAGAGTATGAATTATGTTATGGGTATGAGATATGTTATTATTGTTCGGAATGAGGATTGATCAAAGTGTTGGATGCTTATATTAAAGTGTTGGTTCAAAGTTATAATCTCATGGTTTTATTCAATGTAGAACAAAATATATGAAATATAGTGCAAGGAAAATACTTCTCATAACCATTTATAATGTTCACAAGTCTGATGGGTTTTTATATTACAATATTGATATAGGTTGTAAACCTATCTATTACAACCTACTTAATAACATTACACAATTTGATATATATTGCTACTAATTTGTAACTGTTCTTGATCCTATCTAACAACAACAAAATATTAGAATTGCAAGTCCCCAATGCACGCAGGGTCGCATGCTTGTATGATTAATATCTTTCATTACACCATGAAGCTCATCCTGATCATTTTGGATGTCATCTTCCGATTTTTGCATCTGTACCCTTGCACGTTGGAGTTCTTCCTCCCATTTTTGGAGTTCTTCATTTCTCTTTTGGAGGTGACGTTCTCTTTCGCACACAATTTTTCCTTCATTTTCTACTTCAATATCTGCCCATAAAAAGTACTCGCAGTATAACCTTCCCTGCAACAAACAACTAATTAGTGTGAGAAATTACAATTAATACAACAATATCTGAAAAAGGTTGCACACACAAATTTTTTTAGTGTTACCTCTCTATTGTAATTTGGACAAGAATAAAACGGTCGGATTGAATTTTTTGTTGTTTTCGATAATTTTAAACGTGACATCTCTCCACATAGACATTTTGGAGCATGATTCGAAGAAGATGAAGAATGCGATGAAGACATTGCGTATCAAAAATAGAAACAGTTCTCGAAACTGTGTAATGCTGGAAATGTGTTATGCCTACATAGAAAACGGATAAAAGTTAGTAATTGCTGGTCTAGTTGACTGAAGTCCGGGGTACAAAGTTTTGAAATTTGTCTTGGGTCTATTTGCTTCTATTTTTTGGATTGAATGTATTACTAAATTGTCATCGTATATACATGCAAATGAATATCTTGCTTATCCATCAGTGTTATTTTATGGTATAAGATCTTTAAATCTTACCCTATTTCTTATGTTGATTTTCCTAGGGCTGTGACTAAACTGAACGGCTGCTTACATATTTTTTGTATTTGTTTATGATTTCTTTTTTTTTTTTTAATTCTTTTGAATGGAAGTTTTCATCCATAACTTGGATTCAACAAAAGCAAAGTTTAAATGTGCCATCTCTTAGTAATTGCTGGTCCAGCAAAAGCAAGAAAGAAAATGTCTAAAAGTTAGTAGAAACCAAAGTTTCCAAAGTTTGGGTAGCTAGTACATTCTTCCTTAAAGTTCCCAAAGGTTCAAAAACAAGGTAAAAACCAATGACAATGAAGGACATATGATATACTGCAGTTAAATAATTTCTGGTGGGTATCATGCGTGCAGGTGCAACACCTAATGTTAAGTAAATGATAGTGGGCATCATGCTTGAGATTGAAAATCAAGCACACATTTTCAGAAGAGAGCTTTTTGCAAATCATTTATACAGTTGGTAAATGATAGTATTCAAGTAATAAATGAGTTGCAAGAAGCCTATCAACAAGTCTACAAGTTCAAATACATACACTTTAAGCATAAATTACCATATGGAACCCATTCAGAAATTTGAACAAACACAGAGTGCATTTCTAAAACCAGGAATATTTTCTACAAACAAGTAAAGATCTTAACACAAATTTACAAACAAACAAAACCAATTCAAGATTCACGCTCAAGTGAAGAATTACATGCAGAAGAAGACACTGAGTGAAACTCCAGAGAAGGAAATATTTTAAATCATAGAGAAGGAAATCCCTCACCAAGATGGAGATGGCCATGCTGCGCAATGTAGACGGAGATGGCGAAAGCGCTGCACGATGGGCTTGGGCACTGCGATGGTGTTGCGCGTGCGCGATGGGCTTGGTCTGGGCGATGAAGGGGTCTGGGGGATGAAGGGGTCTGCACGATGAAGGGGTCTGGGGGTTTATTTTCCTTTAATGAAACGCAATGTTTCATTTATAAAATGAAACGCTGCGTTTCATTAAAGGATTGCAATGCAGACCCCGAATGGGGGACTGCAATAAGAATTTCCTTTAAAACCTGTACCCAAAACCTCCCTCCCTGCACCATACTACTCTTCTATTTTCTCTTTTTAATGTTATCTCCTTTGTTTTTCTCAGTTTTTTTCTTTCAAGAACTTCAGTAAATCTGCACAAACCCACCTCCAAACAACACCCAGGCACCACTCTCCGAGATTATTGCTACCCTGCTCCGCCACCTACTCCAGTCAGAATCTCATTTTTACGCCATTGTCATGCATGTTTCCCATTGAACTGCCAAGCTCCTGTAGCTCAACTTCCTTCTGAGTCCTACTTTTCTATAAGCTTCATGCTCCTCACTCCAACAACACATAACCACCTCGATTGGGATCTTGTAGAGAGAACCTCACCACAATCCAACATTGGATTGCATTATTAATCATCCGGTAATAACTCGGCTCAATAATTTATAAAGTCGGAATATTGAAAATTTTTATTGGACTTAAATTATATTTAATGGGCCATATTGGATAAGTATATAAACGATAAATTATTGATGTTGATTAAGAGTTTTAATTAGGCTCAATAACTATGTTAAACCCCAATTATTATTTACTGAACGAGTTAGACTCATTTTAGAATTTAAAAATATGCCATTACAAATTTATTTCAATTTAAAATTATCGCTGATTGAAATTCCCTACGCAGTCTCAGTCATTGCCAATCCTACATTGAATGAATTACTAGATCATATTCTTAAATTCAAACACTCTTCTTGAATGATCATGACCGAGTCCAACTTAAACTCGTCAACACCTTCTCCCAAATCTCTCTATAAATATCTTCTATTCCGTGTGTTATTTAGAAAAACCATAAACCTCCGTAAATGCAACGGCCGAACCCAAGATACCCAGTTTAGCACCGTGCTTGTCCTACATTCACCATGCCAATAGTCGACTCCCTCATTCCTCTCACAACATCCTTCACGTTTTCTCTCTCATTCTCTCAGTTAATCTATTTCTCTCTCTCTCTCTCTCTCTCTAGCTAGCGCCAAACCCATGAAAGGAAATTAGTCGCTCTTGAATTATCGCTACAAGGTAAGTAATTTGATCATAAATTATTATTAGCATACGTTAGCCAGTATATATATATATATATATATATATATATTATTAAAGCCAGTTCTTTGGAAGTCAGTGTTTATGCCCCATGAATGTCATGGTATTTACAAGCATGTTATTCACTATGTTTCATTCCGTATATTATAGTTATATATGTATTATGCATCTCACGTCGCATAAGACATGTAAGCTTTCATAAGATCAAGTGTAAGATAAGCTCAGACCAGTTAATCAGATGACTATTCAAATGTATGATACCAATGTGGTTTTATGGATGGATGTGCAAGTCATAGACCTAAATATGGTCTTCCATAGTATGCTAGAATACTATTGGCGGTTCCCTTTATGGCCACAAGATGTGGGGCCAGTGGACAACTTTGCACACATGATTAAGTGTATGAGCCAGTATAATAAGTAAGATAAGTCAAGATAAGTTATGCATGTCATAAGTATACGTATGAATGATCATGATTTTAATTCTCAGAATAAAATATTTTACGAAAAACCTTTTCTTTCCTCAGATTATGAAAAACCTTATGTTAAATATGTTTACGTTATGATGAATTTTTTATTGAATTTTCGATTATTTTAGTTTATTTTATGTTTTTAAACTATCCTAAGTCAAAAAATTTATGGAGGTAGAGCTGCAGAACGAGACCTGGTTCAGGAAGGCGTGACATTAGCCTAGATCATATGCAAAAATTTTAAGTTATGACTTTTAGAGTTCAGAAATTTTTTTTTATAAATGCTTATACACACTCCCTCTTATAATCTTAGTATTTTAATACGAAACAACTTTATTTATTATAAACAATCTTTGTATCTAGCGCTTCTGGAAGAAAATTAAATCTTTAAGTCAATGTTAGTGGCTCTTGTGATTTTTTTGTCAATGTCAGTGGCTCTTTTGATTTTTTAAAAATGACGTATTTCTTAACCGTAGGTAGCGGGGTGTTACACACCCAAACGGTAACACATTGGCTCCGCATCAAGAAACGTAAGACCAGCTTTCAATGTTATTTTTCGTTTATTGTTTCTTCATTCTTGCTTAGTACTAACCTGTTTAGGGTATTTGTTGGGATCCCCTACCCCCACCATTTGTACCATCATTTATATTTATATAAATATTATCTTGCCTAGAAACTTTTTTTTAAAAAAAAAACGAAGAAAAAAAGTCATTTAAATCATGCAAATGCAGTAAACTATAGAAGCCACATTACAAAAATACGTTGCTTGTAACAACAAAATCGTCTATAGCCTTGAATCTCATTCTCTGTCTCTGCTATCCTGCTTCAAGTTTATCACGACTCATCGTTGTTTGCAGCATCCTCCCCCATGAGTTCTTCAAGGGAGAACTCATCCTCTTCAATTATCTCTCCATCTTTACCATCCCAGGGTTCTGTCTTTACAATCACGGGAGTGCCATCCAAAGGCAGATTGCCCTTTCCTCCACGTCCAGCTTCCTTCACAAACTCTCTGATGAACCACATAAAATAATATTCACTTTTCTGTTCATATCAATGTTGGTATTTTAGATAAAGCAGAAACATAACTTACATAATTTGGTCAAGTTCAAATGCGCTCTTAAGTGGGGCATATGCACCTTTCTTAACGTTCAATGCGACCAAAGCTGGATATCCATACCCACCGACACCCACACGCTTCTCGAGATCCGGCTGCTTACCAGCTGCTGCCCAGACATAGCTGTAACATCCATGAAAATATAATATTTGTTTTGATATCTTTTAACCATTTCGGCAAAGGAATCTTTCAAAACACTAGAGGTGTTTACCGTTTCGTTTGGTTACGCAATTAAGATGAGATGAAATTAGATATTTTGTTGAAGGTTGAATAAAATATTATTAGAATATAATTTTTTAATATTATTTTTAGTTTAAAATTTAAAAAAATTGAATTGTTTATTATATTTTATGTAGGAGTTTGAGAAAATTGTAATGATGAGATGATTTTTGTGTATTCAAATTGGGCCTAAATAGAAGTGTTTGATGCAAGCATAATATCTTGAGATCGATAAAAAATCTAAACAACCTATCTTAGAGAGAGAGAGAGAGAGAGAGAGAGTAAACAATAGGGAAGAAAAGAGTTAAATAGAATGGTCAGTAAGAACTCCAAGGTACTTGCCTATATGGACTCCTTTTGAACTTCTCTGCAACTGATAATAACTGCCGAATGTATTTGTCCCTCCCTTCAGCCTTGGAATCCAAAATGTCAGGAAGGAAAGCAACAAAACAGATGGCAGCCGAACCACATTTCTCCTCCATGACATCCTACATGGAAAAATTACATAAAGCTACAGCATTTCCTTGATTAGGATTCTATAATACTAGTTTTGGTAGCTAAGTAATCTTACCATGCCAGTCAGCTCAGTCACTTCGGGAGGTGCAACATTTGTTTCCAGCTGTTCGAGAGCAAATGATTCAATTGCTAAGGCAGTTCTTGCACCCTCATAGGGGACAGGACTATCTTTGTCAGCACCAAACACCAAGATAGTGGGAAACCCTTGAACATTGAACCTGCTCATCAGAGACTGGTAAAACCAACCTATCAGAACCATATGATCTAAGAAAGCAAATCGTGCATAAAATAAGACTTTTACACTTTCTTAAAACTCCCAATCGCAGTGCATTATGTGAAAGCGATCATTAAAAACAGAGATGAAAGAACCTGCATGTGCATAAACAGTGTGCATGCATGTAAAAGAACAGTATTTAAAGCAATAAAAACAAAGAAAAGTGGAGAAACCATGGCAGATTGCTGTAGTCACAATTATGAATGGGTACTTATAAAAATAAATGTTGTAGATGTGATCTTACTTCAAAAGGCATATATTATATGGAAGAGTTGACCACATGGCACAATATCTACACAACTCTTGGAAACACTTCTAAACTTTCAACCTATACTTGAAGAGTATGCGGAGGAAAAAAATGTAGGCATGCAAATTACATCTCTGCACCTGGAGGAAAATGCTAATAATAAATGAATCAAGAAATCTAAATCGCATGGTTTCTTACTTCACTTCACTTCCAAATTTCAGGCTCACCTTTTCTGCATCGCAGTCAACATGACCTAGCTTCACCTTCCCCTTTAAGTTATTAGCAACCTTCTTCCACTCAGGAGCTAGTTTTTTACAATGTCCACACCTTTTAAAGAAGAAAATTGGACAAGAATCGTCATCAAAACTAGAAATGTGAAAGTATTTTAGGTACTTCCAAGACTGCTACTATACATTTAACTCATGATCAAAATGTGCTAAGATGGCAACCATAGATGATAGATCCAAATTAGCTTGGAAAGGTATATATGCCAACAAAAACCACTTACCAAGGTGCAAAGAATTCCACAATCCAAAGTTCTTTACTTTTAAGCACCAGTTCATCAAAATTGCTGGAATTCAATTCTACTGAAGAACTAGGTTCGGATTTTTCATTTGAACCACCGGTTGTTTTTCCATTTAATCGTTCTTTTAATAGTGCCTTTATCTGTCAAACCATGCAGTAAAAATATTCAGGTAATGCAAGATGCAAGTTCTTAGTTCAAGCATCACACAATTGAGTGAGAAAGATGATTCGCTGAGCACTGAGTTGCATATACAGATCAATTAAAAACCAGAAACCAACAATCATAAATTTTCTTATAAGATATAGGAACTTCAATCATAAAACTGAACAAAACAATATTATTTACCGTCAATACAACCATCCAACTTTTCTAAAACATCATCAATAGAGAGGGATTCCTACATTTTGTTAAACAGTTTTACAGGAGACACATTTATAATCAAGACATCATCCACATACATGATTGTTTTGCACAACAAATCTTCAAATGAACTTTGAATGATAAGGAAGATGAAAACCAGTCAGTCATTCAAATGTCAAACTCAGGCTTCTTATCAAAATGAAGGACTTCCCATTGTTTTTTTTTTATAAGTAACTTCCCATTGATAAATAGGTGCAAATGTAGGTTGAACCCATTTTGAGTACATGGTAGATTACATCACCACCTGCCTTGGGATATCACCTCTCAACTTGTAAATTGATGTTTTTGACCTCACAGGAATCATTCCCCTACTTAAACACAAACTACTATCCAGAATCAGTGCATAGGCAGTCCAAATATGGTATTTAAAAGACATTGAAACCAGTAGCACATCAGAAGCAGTAAGTGTGACTATCTCATAAGCAGATTTTTTTGGTTGTTTCTAATGATGATAAAAAATTAAAATTCAAAAGAACAGTATATGGAGTAGCCATTTTGAGGAAGATGATAGATTACTTATATTTTGTGACTTATTGTTTGGCTTTGTAGAAGAAAGACATCAGGCCACCATCTCTGAATTATATAAAGGACACATGTAACAAGAGATGTAACATTTTTGTGGTGATACAAACTAACCAAGGTATTCATTAAAATTTAAAGGTAGAATCAATGCAGCAGTACATTTCCAAGCATTCCATTAACTTTAGCCCCCTTTTCTGTAGCTTCGGTAATGTGCACTGTCTTCTTTGGACTCAAACTAGCCATCTCATAATCTATTTCAGTCCAGTTTCCAATTAGAGTATGCAACCAGAAAAAATTTAATTCTTCTTGATTTATTAATGACAGCATCACATTGATACAAATTTGTCCATCCAAGAGAAAGAATTTACTCCAAAGGAGAAGGAAAACTATAGAATATCTTCATCTAATTACAGTAAGCGTTAACAAATCACAACAAACCTGTTGAACTGCAAATTCTGCAAGGGGTTTGACGTCTCTAGCTCCTTGGTAATCTACTGGAGGCTTTCCAGGTGTAAACACCTTTATGGTGGGAAATCCTCTAATCCCATATTCCTACAGGAAAATACACACCAAGCACCCAAACAAAGATTTTGTTTACTTTTGAGCCAGCAATCACGAGTCAGCAATAGAATGTGATAAACCATAATTATCTCAGACCAGGTACTAATATCTTACGAACACAAACCCACCTTTTCTTCTTCAAACTTTGAGGAAATGCACAAGATTATTATGAAAAATAAAAACAAAATAGTTCCCATCTTTCTACATGTATATTATCCTACTGCTTGTAAGTACAAGTAGAGAAAACTACTTTCAATTCTAGTAATTTTCAGCCAATTAAAAATAAGAGTTCCCAATTTGCAACTATTATTGCAAAACTATTAACGTCTATTATTTGCTCCAATTCTGCAGTTCTTGTTGGCACACTTTATTATCAAGGAAACAATTCCAAACCTGGGCAAGGGACTGGTGTGCATCGGCATCAAGTGCTGCCACGGTGGCGACGCCTTTCAAGATAGTGGCAGCCTTCTCCCATATCGGCGTTAGCGCCTGACAATGGCCACACCATGGTGCAAAGAACTCAACCAGGACAACTCCATTCGAGTTCAGAACCTGCTATCAGCGAAGTTGATTTATCATAGTGAGTATCAGGAATGCTAGAATTCACACTGGTTTTAAAATAATAAATTATCACAAGAATATGTAGATTAAATTAGTAGCAAAAAAATTTAACGAAAGAATTGAACAATTACAATGGTACTTTACCTACAGAGAGAAGAAATGACAAATAAAACTATGTGATTATCATTACATATCCCAACCATGTGCCCCATATGGTCATTAAAGGATAGACTATACAGTTGAGTAAGTTGGGAAATTCTAGTACATATAGGGTGTGTAGAGGAAATAATGGAGCTGAATAACAAACCAAACCATAGCTGTCAACTGGAGGAAATAAGGAGGAGAATTAGGAGGACAACGGATCCGATCTTCTGCTATTCTTTAAATTTTGAAAAGATATTCTGTTATTAGTTTTATCTTGAAATGATCTTATTGTTGTTATTTAAATTTTGTAATAACCTAGATTTGTCCTTGAACATTTTGAGGCTTAGTGCAGTTAGAAACACTCTAGAATATTGCCGAGATGCCATTTTCCAGTCCTGCTCTGTTTTCATCATAGCTAAAATTTGAGCTCAGTGTGTCTCATCTTTGCTAAGAGAAGCAATTTAGTGCCGTTAAATAATATTTACAGGACGCAAAACTTTCCTGGTTCTCTCGGACGCAAAACCCTAAGGAAGCCGACGCCACCTTTGCCGACAAGTGACCTCTCACCGTCGTCACAGACAAAGCCGACGGGCCGCGGCGACTTCCCTGAGGGCCATCCGGCATCGGTCCAGAGGAGAGAGAAAACAATATGAAGCCCGAAAACCCTAAGGAACCAGACCTGCCGTCACCCACCCTTTGCCGGCGAGACACACAGCACCGTCGACACAGATAAAGCCGACGGACCTCGGCGACTTCGCTGAGGGCCGTCCGGCGTCGGTTCAACCTCCGGCGTCTTAGATATAGCTGTTTTGTACTCCGGCAATCCTCCCGAAGGCTCCGTTGGTCGTGCCATCGACCCTGAAGACTCCGGCGAGTGCTCCGGCGTCTTCTGTGAGCACGACCTGGAGTCCACAACTTCGCAGTGCTTGCAGCTCCCAAAGGAATTTTGATCTGGCCTCTCTGAGATGATGAATGGTTGTTGAAGAAGGGGAGTGGGTCAGTATGGGTTCTTCTATGGCGTTGGCCATAGAATCTAAATCCTTTACACTGGTAAAGGAGGGGAGCATGTTGGCCATTACTAAAAGGAGTCGAAGGGTGATATCTAAGTTGGTTCTGACTTCGACAACAGTGCAGTGGCTGGCCAAGGCCATAGAAGTGTGTACTAAGGATAAGAAACAAGATTTTTTCTCCACTGTCCGGGAAGGTCGACGTAGTTTCACAGCGCATCACTGCTCAAATGCTCGCGGACGTTATATGGCGGTGGAGTATGGTGGTGGGGGGAGGAGGAATTTTAGTTTCATTCCTGAAGACGGTGGCAGTGGTTGGAGAAGGATGGGGGAGGTGCTGCGTCATTTTTCCTTCGGTAAGAGAGGGAGTGACGGCTTGGAAGGACAAGGTGGTGTGGTAGGGAGGGAGAACTTGGAGAAAGACCCAAGTACATCCTCGGTGGCGAGGCAATCCTATGTAGCAGCTCTAAAGACGGGACATGCTTCGGGGGTTCAGAGTGTGGGGGGTCTGCCAATCACACCTCAAGACCAGCTTGTCGAGATGCACAATTCTCTAAAGGAGATGGAAACCCAACTTGTCGAGTTGAAGACAGCGATAAATTTCTTGTCTACGAAAATAGATCGGCTTTCAGCTGGAGGCAATAGGGTGGTAAGAAACATGAGAGGCCCGAATCCTTTAAACTTAGAAAAAGGAAAACGGAAGATCGGATTCGGCCCTGTCCCTATAACCAGATCTAGGAGAGTATGGCGGGTCAAAAAGAAATCTGGGTTATTTGAAGTGGGGTCTACATTGGGTATTGGCGTAGAGACGTCAGTAATGGAATGACATTCACCTCGTGTAACACAGGATAGATCGATAGTCTGTATTACACCCTTGGTCCCTGAAGAAACTATGGCTCCCTCGTTAGAGTTGAAGGAAAAAGGTGTACTACCGAGGGCTGAAGGAAATGTAGGATCCGCTATCATCCCAGAGGTGAAGGGACTTGTTGTCACCCTAGAATCTCCAATGGGGACCCCGATACCATTGGAGAGAACCAATGGAGTCACTGGATAATCAATGGGTTTGGCGTTGGTGCCTTGTGTAGAGGAATGTCTAGAGTCGGGAGTGCAGGTTGATGGGGACATTGTGGCTCCCCTGGTTTCCCTTCTTCCAATAGCGGATTGGATTCTGCCTAAAGTTAACGAGATTCAGCAGTTCGCGGAAATTTCACATGGAGGATGTGAAGACCAATTTAACGAACTAATTACTGCGATCGAGGCAAGCCGCACACTTGAAACCAAATCAAGCTTCAAGAAAAGAAGGGAGTTACAGAGTCTCTTTTCGACAATCAACTACGACGCTAAGGGTGGTAGTTCAACTAGAGGGAAGTCTAAAGGGAAGGTATTGTGAAGACGGGAATCAAGATGTTGGGGTTGGTGTTCGGGTAGAGTTTTAGTTCTACGGGAAACAAGGATTGGGGTAGGGTCTGATGTACTTTGGGTTGGTTTTTTTATGGGCTTTTTGGGTCATTAGGGGCTTGTTGGGTCATTTTGGGCAAGGTGTTTTCTTGTATACATTCAGTGTACTTGGTTTCTCCTTTTGATATATACAATATTTTTACTTATAAAAAAAAAATTTTAATTTTGTAATATCTAGAAGATAGCTACTCTGTTGTAAACTCTATAAAGAGTTATCCGTGTATGATGTTTTATTTACTAAATGAGATCAATTCTAGAATTGGAACAATTCCACTATCCTCTGTTTCTTATTCTCCTTTACTTCTATCACGTCAATTCTCTTACATGGTATCATTTTGAGCCACCAAAAGACTAGCGTCTCATCATGTCTTTCTCTCCTCCTTCGTCCACTAGCACTGATACTCATTCTTCTTCTGTCACAACTATTACTCCAGTCTCCAATATTGTTTCAATCAAATTGATTGCCGAAAATTATCCCATCTGGAAGGCACAATTAGTGCCCTATTTCCGTGGCCAGGATCTGTATGGATTCCTTGATGGTACTTCCAAAATTCCCTCCCCAAACTATTACTTCTCTGCAACCTAATACGAATGCAACCACTCAAATTCCAAATCCTGCGCATTCTGAATGGGTGTGACAGGTCAATCTCATCTTAAGCATTATCATGTCTTCCATGATTGAGGGTGTCTTAGCCCAGGTTGTCTCTCATGCAACCTCTCATGAGGTTTGGTGTGCACTTAAAATAAATTTCTCTTCGCAGTCCAGAGCTCGTACCATCCAGGTTCGGACTCAACTTGCTAATGCCAAGAAAGGTAGTCAATCTGCCAATGATTATTTTCTGTCCATCAAAACATTAGCTAATGAACTTGCTATGGCTGGCCAACCTCTCAAGTGTGATGACGTCATTTCTTATGTTCTTGCTAGACTTGGGCACGAATACGACGGCTTCGTGTCCTCCATCTATGCTCGCACTGACCATGTCACACTTGAGGAGGTATACTCTCTGCTCATTGTTACCGAATCTCGTCTAAACAGTCATCATCTTTCTACTCCTACACCACTTGCTAAAGCAAATGTCGTCCAAAGACAATCGCACCAATTTCAGAATAGGGGGCGAAGTAACTCTCGTGGTAGAGGCCGCTATAATCATTCTCGGGGAGGGGGTACTTCCTCCTATAATCGCAATGACACATATAATTCTTCTCCAGTTATGTGTCAAGTTTGTGGAAAACCTGGTCACTCCGCTCGCAAGTGCTACCATCGTTTCGATCTCACCTATCAGGATCCTCCTCGATCTCAAAGTAAACAAGCCTTGGTTGCCGCTAATAATGGCGGCTGGGAGAATGGCTGGCATGCAGACACAGGTGCCGCTCACCATATCACATATGATATGGCCAATCTGAACCTAAAAAGTGATGACTATGATGGTACAAACCAACTTCAAGTTGGCAATGGTCAAGGTTTGCGTATCTCTAAAACTGGCAAATCAACTCTTAATACATCCTCTCATTCTTTTGTGTTAAATCAAGTCCTCTTGGTCCCTCAAATTCAGAAAAATTTACTTTTAGTTCAAAATTTATGTATTGATAATAATGTTTATTTCGAGTTTCATGACAAATATTTTCTTGTGAAGGATTACTTAGCGAACGTCCTTCATCGCGGCCAAGTTAATAATGGTTTATACCATTTTTCCAACACCAATGTTCATCCTCAAGCCCTTTCGAGTATTCGTGTTTCCTTTGAACAATGGCATCTTCGACTTGGCCATGCTACTCCTCAAGTTGTTAAACATGTTCTGTCCTTCAATAAGCTTCCAGTTGATAAAATAAAAAGCCACAATGTGTGCTCCAATTGCCAATTAGCCAAAAGCCATGCTTTGCCGTTTAGGAAGTCTACTTATGTTTCTCATGCTCCATTAGACTTAATTTTCACAGATGTATGGGGTCCGACTACTGTAGCCTCAACTACAGGTGCTCGGTACTATGTTAGCTTTCTAGATAATTTTTCAAAATTTTATGGTTCTTTCCAATTAAATTAAAGTTTGATGTTGAGGGTGTTTTTCTTCAGTTTCAAAGTTATGTGGATAAAAATTTTGAACGTAAAATAAAAGCCATACAATCTGATTGGAGTGGTGAGTATCGTAGGATACATAATTATTTTCGAG
This sequence comes from Juglans cinerea, assembly GCA_961763995.1. NCBI lineage: Eukaryota > Viridiplantae > Streptophyta > Magnoliopsida > Fagales > Juglandaceae > Juglans > Juglans cinerea. Next base: position 10,965,798 of record CAUIVZ010000006.1, read on the forward strand.
CAAATGGCATTGTCCATCGTATAGCCTGTCCTCACACTCACCAACAAATGGGCTCTACTGAACAAAGACATAAACAAATTGTGGAGATAGGACTTAATATGTTATCACATTCGAATTTACCTCTAATTTACTAGGAAGATGTCTTTTATACTGCAACTTATTTAATTAATCGTCTTGCCACACCCACTCTCCGCAATTTGTCTCCTTACCAAATGATCTATAAACGAGTTCCTGATTTTTTGTTTTTACGAGTCTTCGGATGTGCATGTTGACCTAATCTTAGACCATATAACAAACATAAATTGGATTTCCGAAGCAAATCATGTGTTTTCATTGGCTATAGTGTTAATCACCATGGGTACAAGTGTCTTGACTTATCAACTGGTCGCGTTTATGTCTCTCGTCATGTCATCTTTGATGAACATTTGTTTCCTTATTAGAAAATTCCCTCACCCCCACCAGCTTCAACGTCAAATTCTTTCACACATATAAACTTGCCTTTACATCTCAAAATAGCATCTCCTACCAGAATTACAAATATGCAATCCGCAACCTTACCACCTGAAAATAATCTTAATGTGTCTCAAGTTTCTCACTCTACAGGAACAGATGAAGAAGCACATGTCAGGCCCGCAAATTCTACCTCTCCACAATCATCATAGCTGCTGATCCATCTCTCTCTTCAAGCATACCAGAAGTTGCACCTCCGCAAACTTCAAATCTTGCTGCTACACCACAAATCACCAGCATGCATGCCATGGTGACCAGATCAAAAAGCAATATTTTCAAACCAAAATCCACCTTTGATGACTTTGTGAGGTACCCTCTTCTGAAAGCATTACTTAGCTCCCTTGATTCTGCTAATGTAGAACCATCATGTTATAGTGATGCAGTAAAATCATCACACTGGCGTGCGACAATGAATATTGAGTTTGATGCTCTTTTACGCAATGGAACATGGTCGTTAGTTGCACCACCTCCAAAGGCCAACGTTGTTGGCTGCCGCTGGATATACAAAATTAAAAAGCATGCCGATGGTACCATAGAGCGCTATAAAGCGAGGTTGGTTGCCAAAGGTTTTCATTAGCAAGAATGTGTTGATTTTAATGAAACCTTTAGCCCTGTCAAGCATGCTACAATTCGAATTATCTTGTCCATGCCTGTCTCTTTTAACTGGCAAATTAAGCAAATTGATGTCCAAAATGCTTTTCTGCAAGGAAAATTGGAATAAGTTTATATGGCACAACCTCAGGGCTATGTTCATCCACAATATCTTCATCATCTTTGCAGGTTGCATAAGTCATTATATGGCCTGAAACAAGCTCCGAGAGCTTGGTTCTCTCGTCTAACTGATAAGTTACGCGAAATAGGATTTCATGATAGCAAGGCCGACACTTCTCTATTTATTTGGCACAAGAATGGTGCTCTAGTCGTGATTCTTATTTACATTCATGATATTATCATCATAGGCAATTCCAGTCATGCCATACAACATGTAATTCGGTCCTTGCACTTTGACTTTGCAGTTAAAGAACTTGGTGATCTTAGCTATTTTTTGGGGGTAGAAGTTTTGCACTCAAGAGAAGGTATGTATTTAACTCAACGCAAGTATGTGGTAGATCTTCTAAAACGCACTCAAATGGTAGAAGCCAAGCCGTGCACAAGTCCTATGTCAACTAGCTGTCAACTTTCTGCAACTGAGGGTGCTAAATTTTCAGATCCTCATCTCTATAGACAAGTTGTTGGAAGCCTACAATATTTAGCTTTCACCAAATCTGATCTTGCTTTTTCAGTACACAAAGTAACTAAATTTATGCAGAACCCGTTGGAACCACACTGGCAAGCTATGAAAAGGATTCTACGTTATCTAAAACATACCATATCAACGGGTTTGTTCCTCAACAAGTCATCTAATTTTGCAATTCAAGCGTTTTCAAATTTCGATTGGGCAGCTGATCGAGATGATCGTCGGTCAGTAGGTGCATATTCCGTTTTTATAGGCAACAATCTTATTTCCTGGTGGTGCAAGCAACAATTCACCGTTGCCCGTAGTAGTACCGAAGCTGAATATAAGTCCCTTGCGGATACAACTTCAGAACTACAATGGCTCCAATCGATTTTATATGAAATTGGCCTTAAACTTCCAAACCCGCCTGTGTTGTGGTGTGACAGTATTGGAGCCACATACTTGGCTGCAAATCCTTTGTTTCATGCTCGAACAAAGCACATTGAGATTGATTTTCATTTTGTGTGTAACCAGGTTCAAAGAAAGCAACTTATTGTTCAGTTTATATCGAGTAAAGATGAACTTGCCGATTCATTAACAAAGCCGGTGTCTCCTCGCAAGTTTCAAACCATATTGGCCAATTTGAACGTTCGAACACTACCCTTCAGATTGAGGGGGCGTGTAGAGGAAATAATAGAGCTAAATAACAAACCAAACCGTAGCTGTCAACTGGAGGAGAATTAGGAGGACAACCGATCCGATCTTCTGCTTTTCTTTAAATTTTGAAAAGATATTCTGTTATTAGATTTATCATGAAATGATCTTCTTGTTGTTATTTAAATTTTGTAATATCTAGAAGATAGCTACTCTGTTGTAAACTCTATAAAGAGTTATCCGTGTATGATGTTTTATTTACTGAAGTGAGATCAATTCTAGAACTGGAACAATTCCACTATCCTCTGTTTCTTATTCTCCTTTACTTCTATCACGTCAATTCTCTTACAAATACTAGAATTTCATCAATATCACAAACAAAGAAATTACCTATTTGTTAAAATGACTGGCTTGGGACAGAGTGTGTTTTCTTACAAGACTAGAATTTCATTAACATTGCAAACGAAGAATTTGCCTCAAAACATTTGTCAAAATGACTGTTTTGGGGACAGTGTGTTTAATTACAATATAGGTGGTTTGGAGAAAACCCAAAACGCCACTCGCAGATGCATAGCACATTGTATCTCCAACTCCTTCAGTCACTTTATGTTTGTCCAATAAGAAGAATATAACTAATTGACGCGATTTTCAAATGGGAGCAAATGAATGACGCTCCAGTAAGTTTTCTAAGATACGTACAAAAGCTAATGGAAGAAGTCAATCTAGTGCCGATAGAATATATGTAAACGTGTGTATATCTATAAATGAACAAATACAATTATGGGTACAGATGGCTCCTCATAGACTCCAAAATTACCAAATCATATTCTTTCTCTCAGAAATTTGCGACCAAATCATACACTGAACCAATATCCCAACAACCAACACCAAAATAATGCTAATACTCATACTAATACTAATAAGTCTAGTAGTGGCACCACGACATTGTAAAATCAGATCTAAAAGCATGAATCAAGCGAATACGAACGAAGAGATACTCCTTACACATTTAAAATAAAAATCAAAGCACGCCCATTTAGCAATCAAAGTCTAATTTTCCGAGATAAATATCTGAGATTTTTTTATTATTATAGTTTTTAGCAAGAAATAGCGTCGTACGCAAAAAATCTCATATTCGAGAAATGTAAGAATTAGAGATCACTCTGCACTAGAAAAGTATTTTTAAAAAAAGGAAGAAAGATATTACCTTGGACTTAAAGTTGGAGGGGTTGAGCTGAACCACTGGTGAAGACGGTCCATAGAGTGCGTGACAGAGATTGAACCTGAATGCGCAAAAGCATAACAAGACGAAGCAGATTGATAGGGATTTGAGCGACGTTCTCTTTGTTCTCATTCTCTCTCTATCTCTCTCTCTCTGAATTGATTTCGGAGCGGAAGAAAAATCACCTGGGTGTCTCTCTGGTTTTTGTCTCCCCGTTGGAGGCGAGCAGAGAGCTACGTGTATTCTCCAATCAAAGACTTACACGTCACTTCCTCGTATAAGGCCTGCGGCCAGCAAAGGTGACGTGGAGTTTTCGTGCTTCTCAGCTTTAATTCATACACGTGTGAAGATGATCACATTGGCCAAAGGACTTTTCTCATAGCTCAAACATAAGATAGGATGCCACGTGTTAGTTTGAGATTTGTCAATGAGTAAGGAGTTTCTAATTACGTTGGTTACTCGATAATTATAAGAAAAACTCTAAATTCAGGCAATTTGGTGTACCGACCGGATACTAACGTGGTTGTAACTTTAAATGATGCGTTTTAATTCAATTCTTCTAAGTATAAGTAGAGTTGCATACCAATTGTGTATCCAAAAGTGACATGGCAGGTAATAGGGGCACTTAGGTAATTATGAAAAGTAAAAAAACAAAAGCAATTAAAACAAAAGAAAGAAGAATCCCGCCCCTCCTAGTTTGGTTTTCTAACAATATTTTCTATACGAAGGAGTAGTCAATATACTGTTGTGTGATTTCGTGCTCTCAATCTCTCCCCATTTTTCAGAAAAATCCAATGCATTGCTTCTTAATTAATCGGTTTACACTTCCAATAAAGCTAAAACAGTAAATGGTTCCAGTAGTACACCCTCCTCCATTACACTCGAATTGCAAATCATAGCAATTTAATGCTCACGAATCACGCTCCATAACATTGACTGAATAAGCATTTTTTCCACAAAATCACTACTTTTCTCTTTCACTCTTTAGCTCTGCTTCTGGGGTTTCTTGGGTGTCTATGGTCTCACGTTGCTCACACATTTCTTGATGTTATCAGATTTTATGTGTTTTTTTTTATATAATTTACTATAGGGGAGAAGTCATTAGATTAGCATTTTTGCTGTTTCGAGCTTGCTACAGGTAATGGGTTTTCATCAGATCTCATTTCTTCGCGAAAAGAATGTGATTTAAAGCTGATCTAAGCTTCAATATTAGTGTTTTGTTGTTTTAGTACTGCATCGCTGTGTTTATTTTGAGGAGATGGATCTCCATTTCGAAAGGTTTACGCTTGCTAGATTCTGGCGTCAAATTTTTTCAGTAGATACAACGGATTTTCGACCAAGGTCTTCGGGGGGTTCTGTTAGATTTTGATTGTACCATCTCACATTGGATCTATGAATCGTTCGGGATAGAAGGAGGTTTTTTTTTCCTGGGAAAATCATTATGTCTACAGAGTTACTAGTGTGCTTTTTGGGATTCTGATTTGTGATTTAGAGGAAACAATCTAGTTGGTACTCTTGGCACTAGAAAAGCTTATCAGCAAAGCATCGATAGTGGAGCATGAATTTCTTTAAAGTCAAAAAACTCAGCAAGGCGCACAAACTAGGCACAAAAAAAGATTTAGAGGATAAGCCCGTGCCCCAGCTCGAGGAACCGGAGATTGAGAATGGTGGTAATGATTTGAGTAAGTCTGCTACTGCTGATCTTGCTGCTGAAGCTGAGGATGATGATGATGATTTTATTACGAATGAGGTGAAGAGGAGGTTGAAAGAACTGAGAAGAAACAACTTCATGGTGTTGATTCCTGAAGAAGAGTCATGTGCTGAAGAGGAAGAGGAAGAGACCGAGAATCGACATTGCTGAAGTGAAGAGAAATAGAGAAAAGAGAGAGCCTTACCATTTCGGCGAGAATGGAGGAGCCTTCAAGTTTCTGTGATGGGCGAGAATGGAGGAGAAGGTGGGATGGAGGAGAATCTGTGATGGACGAAACGGTGCGTTGCACCTGCGTTTTTTCCCTTCATTTTTGCAATTCGATACAAACTTATTTCCCGCCCCAAACGACTAAAATGAAACACACTGTTTCATTAAATCCATTACATGTCAACACTTTGGTGCACATGGGTGCGCAACCGCTTGCCTTTAGACTTTTCCTTTAACTTGAGATGGAGATCACATTTTGGGCGGAATGGGGCAAGATCCTTTCTTAGGGTTTGTTTCTTCGATCTATTGTCGCCATCTTCATTATCACACATGCAAGAAATGATGGAGGAATAAGAACCAGGACAATTAAAACAAAAGTGGAAATGGGTAACAAAAATTCAGGATCCAAAATCTCATCAAGAACAGGCGTGTAGCCTGTGTTTCTCCTTCCTTAAAAGCTTCATTTTATCACTTAATGGCAGACCAAACATCCTTTTGCTCTGTGCGAAAACCTCATCCATGAATTCCTCGCTTATCCCATGGTTTACAATGTAGAAAAATCCCGAATCCAAACACGCCTAGAACATAAGAGAAAATAGTAAAAACAATGATAAAAAATTGCAAAAGAAAATTCAGAAATAAATAATTTCTTTTAGGAAATTGAAGGGGGACATGCACATACTTGAGCAACAAAATGGATTGGTGCATGTCAGGATTAGAGAGATCGATACAATTGAGGATAGGTTCTCGCGGCTTCGATGCCGTTCACACTGGTTTATTTCTCTTCTATCGTGTTTTCTTTTTTTTTTAAATAAAAATAACGTCTGACAAATATATTAAAATAACAATTGGTACGCGGGTTAGTTTCCCAACTCGCCTGTACATGAAAGAACTGTAATATCTCATATGGGAAAAAAAAGTGGTTAAGCACCTCTGATGTTTGGGGTAAGAAAAAAATTACACACAATCCTGTTTATATGGAAATTTTAATGGTAAATCGTGCATCTATAATTACTTTACCATTTATAGCAGACTTTTGCTCTTTGTAACCATGTCTTGTATTTCTTTCTAATGGTAAAACACATAGTACATATAAATTGATGAAAAGGAAGGAATAACTAGGGGAAGAGGCTGGGCAACAAAGGTGGGGATCTCGTCCATGTATTTGTCGGGCTTCCCAGAGTGCAAGATCTTCATATACCCACCCATCTCAGAGTTGGGACTGTCCTTAAATTTCTTAAACCAATAGTACATGATCCTACACTGTCAGGTGTTGTAAACGGAGTCCGAGGCCGTGACCGCCATGTGGAACAGACGCCCGAGACTTTTTGAACCAGCCTCACCTCTTGATCAGTCCACCGGCATCTTGATGATGGGGTCGACGGATATTCTCGGTGAAGAGGAGCAAAATAGCACAGGGACTTCGAGCTTGAAAGGTTGATGCGTGAAACCGCCTTCAAGTTCAAGTACAGTTTTCCCATAGAATTTCATCTTCTGCCTCTTCAACACGCACCGTTTCGTTAATCCAGCTGCATTCCATGTCATCTTTCGTGCGCGGTTGGTGCGCGAAACCGCCTTCAAGTAGAGTTTTCCTTCTGAAAAATGGGGAGAGATTAGGAGCACAAAAATACACAACAGTAGACTGACTGTTCCTTCGTACAGAGAATATTGTCAAAAAACCAAACTAGGAGATGCGGGATTCTTCTTTCTTTGTTTTAATTGCTTTTACTTTTTTACTTTTCATAATTACCTAATTGCCCCTGCTGCCTACCATGTCACCTTTGGGTACACAATTGCAACTTTACTTGTACTTAGAAGAATTGGAGATATTAACCCATAATGTGTAGCTTTCAAATTGTCAGGCCTTTGAGTATCCAGTTCAAATCTGTTAGTTCTTCGGCCATTCTCTCACTCACTGTTTGATTTGATAATGAACAATAGTGGTCCATAGAGTCTCGGCCAAAGGTTAGAGGAAGAGATTTGGAGTGGAATTTGGGGGAGATGAAGGGATCTGAAGATTGAGTGGCCTGCGTTGTGTTGAGGAAGGAAGATGAAGCCGAAGTCGTCTTCAGTTTTCTATTCTCTATGTTTTTCGATCTTTTTATTAATATTTTTTTTAATGACGTCTGACAAAACAGTCCAGCTAACCACTTGGTACATGGTTGGTGCACAAAACCGCCTATACCTAGAAGAACTGTTTGAAACATCTCCCTGAACCGAACCTTTGCCCCTGTTAAATGAAACATCTCTCTGAGCTGAACCCTCAACCTTGAACTCCCGTCGTCGCTAGCCTCCATCCCTCCCATCTCTCTAATTTTAAACCTAACCCATCTCAAATGAAACATCTCCCTGACCAAACCCTCGCTCCTAAGCTCCCGTCGTCACTCGCTTCCATCCATTCCCTCCCTCTAATTTTAAACCCTAAAAGCAAACCATCTCTTGAGTGATTTGAAAACCCTCTCTTCAAATATAGAAAGCCCTAAAGCCTCCCTCTCAAAGCCACTCGTCTCCCTCCCATTTGAAACCTTAAAATTGAAACCCAACACTTCTGAAGCAATCTCATCTATTTCTGGCGTGGCTTGGGTTCCCTGCCGACATTTTACAACAAAAGACTCTCTATTGTTACTCTATATGCTCCTCTCTCTAATTCTTCACTTTCCTATTTTATGTTTTATTACATGATTGGTCTAAATTGACATGGATTTCTGTTTAGTCCCTCAATTGTTTTGCCATTATTGACGGGATATAAATTGTAATTCCTTTCTGTTGGGTGAATCTGAAAATATGTTCTCTATTTTCTGGCCTGGGTTATAATTTTTTTATGAAAAGTAAATTGTTTTCTAGGTTATAAATTTTATGAGTAATCCATGGTTTTTATGGGTGAATTTGTTCTTGTTTTAAAAAGAAAATCCTTTTAGATTTTTTTTTTTTTTTGCACCACTTCTGCACCTGGATGAATCTGTTAGGAATAATTTATGTTCTACCAAATTTTCTAACTCTCCATAAACATAATCCATATACTAAGGGGATGTTTGGGGAATGAGATGGGATGAAAAATCTGTGAATATTAGTGAAATTATTTATGAATAGTAGTGAAATGGTTTAAGGTAAAATGTTTTATTGGGTTTTGAAAAATGATAGAGAAATAGTTTAATAAATATATTAGAAAGTTGAAATATTGTTAGAATATAATTTTTTAATATAATTTTTGTTTTGAAATTTGAAAAAGTAGTATTATTTTTTGTGTTTTGTTTATAAGTTTGGGAAAGTTGTAATGATTAGGTAATGATTAAATGAAAATTTTGAAAATTTGAAATTAAAAAGTGTGTGTTTGAGTGATATTTGGGAAGAAAACTATGAGAAATTATGAGATAAGAATAGATGAGATGAAATCCCTTTCCGAAACAACCCCTAAATGAAGATTAAATTAAACATTACCTTGTTCAAAAACAAAGAAGCATCCTAATTTGTATACCATTTGATGTGCCACTACATATCATGTCATTAGCCATAATTTATTTGGCTATGTTTTAGGTTTCGGTCTAGTTTATTTCTATTTGATATAGGACAACACCATATTTTACTAGGCATTTGTTAGAACCTAAGGCCAAAGTCATTTCTCACACACTTGTTCAAGAGTCAGAAATATAATTTGGTAATTTGAGAGATTGGCAGTTAAAATACAATGCAGTCTATTTGTATACTATATAGAGTTCACATTAGGCGTGCCTACCACGGTTTCTCCATATCACATTAACTTTTGTATTTCCCAAATTATAATAATTGAAAAAATGGTTGGTTCATAATCAAGGGATTAGAATCTTAGTAAAAATCTTTAGAATATACTTTGTGTTAAAGATAAGAATCATGCTCACTGTTTTTGTACAAACTTGAAGCAAAAGAAAAGACAAAACTACCCAATGCCTGAGTCACGTAATAGCATTAGCAATATCTCACACTCAGAAAATCTCGTCAAAATGAGTACCTATTATGTTATTTTGGTATTAAAGCATGTCGAAGAACTGCTCATACGGAGGATAATGAGGGCATAAATTTTTCGATTGTCAGACCGATGAGGCATGTCGTTTGTTGGTGGTCTTGTTTGCTAATATGTGTTGGTAGTCTTGTTTACTAATATGTACCGGTCAATTTTGAAGGCTAGGCATTCTTGCATATTTTTCTATTGGTATGACCCGAAAATACCAACATATGGCCAAAAGACAATCAATCGATTAAAAACCAAACTTCAAAAGATACAAGCATCAATGTCATGGTCCACGTCAATCTCATAGTAAAAATTCAGATTTTGTTTTTTGCATTTCTCGAAAGTAGTTACACAGAGTTTCAGCACCTCCAACCCTGAGGTGAAATTGTCGTGCTTTGTCGATATAGTTTTGACAATTCTACCTGAATGACACATTCTCGTAATCTCCCGCCTTAACAACTAGAGACTTGAAATGTTTTGACATTCGTATTTCTACCTCATCATTTATTTCAAGCCTTTTAGCCACGCCAACATCAACTTTCTTAAAGCATCTGAAATGTCTTGCCACAAACATGTGTGTGCTTCAAGTTTACTCTAGATAGGGTATATATGCCTTCATCACTCATCGTCGCATTAAACCATACACCCTATCTTCTCTATTTGTCTTGGCTTGAGAACATTGATAGCTTTACTCTTTGATGTGCCTTGTCACGCACATTTCAAGGTAAACCATCTGACATTCCTATTTTTTCCCTGTTTAGAATTCCTTTTACACACCCAAACCGATTTTGCTTACCATACTTTATATAGTAAGACCATAATTCTTCTACAAATAAAAATTTCATTCCGACCTTAGGTTCTTCAATGCATGGTTTCATCACATTCTTGCTCATTAGCAACTCCTACCTCATCATACTCATTATCTGAGAGCTCCATGTATGAATTTATTGCAAGTCTAGCCTTTGTATTATCTAAAAAGATACAACCATATTCTTTAACCATAACATCCACTTGATATGACCAATTGGATTGGTAGGCATGTGAAATTAATTTTAAATAAATAAAAATAAAATCTAACATAAATCCGACCACAAAAGATGCATGTGAAAGTCTCTATTTGTGTTCTTTGCTCAATGATTATTGTTAGTTGAATTTGAAAGGGAAAAACGTGACTCCACACCACTAGGCCATATCAAGAAAGGCTCCTAAACATGGTTGAGGCTAGGAGAGAAATTGTAGTTGCTCTTAAATTTCACAAGGCAGCAATGAAATAGGCCAGTGAACAACAACAACAACACAATCAAATCAATTGCAGTGCCAAATGATTTTCCATAATGTTCAAACAATGATAAAATTATATGTTCTACAACAAATACAACATGAACATTGTACAACTGATAAATAAATTGCATTCATTTAAAAACCAAATGTACTAGAACTATGAACTAGTAACCCATTCAAGTTTAGAATTTGTTTTACTTTTTGAGAAGTTGAGGCCATAATAATATTTTTCCCCATCCAAGTCTAGAAAACTGAGATCTACAAATAGTTCAATTCAATCCCAATCTGTATGAACCCTAACAGATTGACAAGAAGAAAGAAAATAAAAAGCCCTAACATGTGCCTTGGACTTCCCAAGCAAATGAACCACTTGAGCTCCTCACTACAACTACAAACAAAAGAAGGTCAACATTCCCAAGCAGAAAATGTAAATAGAAAATAGAGGAAATTAAAATCTATCACTCGAACTCGTAGAGGGAGCACAGGAGGAGGGAGGGGAGCTGAAGATGGAGCTTTCCTATGTGGCCTGAAGGATGGTGCATGTCGTGACTAATTAATTCCAAGAGCGATGGACGGAGGGAGGGGGAGGAATGAGGGAGGCCCTTAGGGTTAGAACCAGACGAAGGAGGGGGAGGAAAGGGGTATCGAGGGTCAATTTTTTTTAATTAATAGGCACGTGGCATGCAACGTCAATTAGTAGAAATCTTCAGTAGCTTTTGTCGGTGACTATAGCACCACCCGTTGTAAAGCAATATAAAATTAAATATAATTTTATTATATAACATTATCACATACAGAAATTATGTATTATGGTTATATCCTTACTCTTTGAATGTAGATACCACTATAGGAACTAGGATGCATTATAGAACATGTCAAGCCTTTAAAAAAGATTATAAAAAATTTAGCTTCAAACTAAGATGATATGATTTAATATATCATACTAAAACTACTTTTGATTATAAAATCTTATATATTAGATCCAATTATATCAGTTTATAATTTTTTTTCAGATTGAGATTCCCTACAATTTTTTTACCCAAACATATTCTACAATTTACAAAGAAATAGACACAGATTGTGGACCCCACAACATTAAATGCTGACCATGGACATGTGTAATGTGGATCCCAACATTAAATACAGTGAGATCCATATTTTACGTATGTAATTCCAAATTTCAAAATGTATTTGGATCAAACAAATCTTAATCCTCTTTTATAAAACCAACTATCTCTCCTCCAGTATCTCATCTTCATCTTCCTCTTTCACTTTTCACCTATTTTTACTTATGTTTTCTTTAAACTTGGGCAAGATCTAGTTGTTTTGGTCCGTCCCACAACCACACAAAGGTCAGTAATGGAAATGCTAACTCTCAAGCAACCTCCACCACTGCTCACATCCTCCTCTCCTCGATGGGTGGTCGTCGTGTGCCATCATTATAGTGCAGGACAAGCACGCGCTTCTTATATATTGCAAATCTTCACCAGCTTTTGAAGCCAACCTCTATTTGAGAGCCATGCTTCCTGTTTTTCCTTTTTATTTAGTCTTCATCGAATGTAAAGTTTTATAGGCCACCATAACATTGTTTGTGATAAGTATACCATAAATGAACATACTCTGGTTGCTGGAGATAATGTCCAGAAGCACCTTCTTTAGTCTGCTTGCTAATACTTTTGACATAATCTTGTATAACACATTACACAGGCTAATGAGTCTAAACTCGCTCACAACAATGTGATTTTTTAGTTTGGAAATTAAAGTGATGTAAGTAAAGTTTAGAGAGTGATCCATACCCTCTCCTTTTAAGAAACTTAGAGTCGCATTGCATACACCATCTCCTACTGTATTCCAATAAGATTGAAAAAAACATACTTCATAGCCATCCGGGCTTGGGGACTTTAAAGAAGCCATTTGATGAAGTGATTCTTCTACTTCAACTATTGTGAATTACTTTTGGAGGTTTGCATTCATCTCCTCTATCACTCGAGGATCCACTGGTTTCAAGCATTCTTCTAGCTCTTCCTTTGATGGATTTGAAGATCCGAATATGTCTTTAAAGTATTGCAAAAAAGCCCCTTCAATCTTGGTATTCTCCTTTAGTAATCTATCTTGGCTATCAGTGATTTGCTTTATCATATTCTTTCTTCTTCTCTTGTTTGCAAATATATGAAAGTATTTTGTATTCTTGTCACCTAGCTAGTAAAAATTTCTTTTTGCTTTCTATCTCTATTTGATGTCTTCTTGTTTTAGTAAAGTACCCAACTCTACTTGTAATCTTTTGATTGCTTTAGCATTGTGAGGCCCTTCTTCATCTTGCATATTTTAAAGGCTTTTTTTTTTTTTAGCACTATATCCTTTTCGCTCTCCCGAAACTTCTGAGAACTCCATCAAGCCAAAGCCCCACTACAAGACTTAAATTATCTTGTAACCTCTTCAATGAATTTGAGTTTACTACATCTTTTGACATTATGCTTTTATGATCATCTCACACCCTTCATCTATTGCCCAACTAGCTTCATATCTAAATAAATTTATCATTTTTGTCTGTCTTTGGTTGTCCTCGTTAAAAGATAGAAGGATAGGTTTTGGATCTGAACTTCATGCTGCAAATACTTCAACACTAGCTTTTTTATAAATTTATGACTGCTCAGGAATTGCTAGCCCGTTTTCTTCTCAGTATGTGATAGAATTTCATTGAAATCCCTTGCTACACACCAAGTTTGATGTTCAAGAGGTTTTAGTGGCGACGTAAGAGCCCATGATTCTTTTCACTTGCTGGTTTCAGGGTGTCCATAAAAGCCCATAAGAAGCCACTTAGTTCTTTTATCATCATCAGTTATCAAAGTATTGACATGTCTCTGTGATAAATTTATTATTATTTCTACATCAACTTTCAGTTTCTATAATAGTTCCAATCCCCCATTTCTGCCCATCGATTGATTCGATTCTACCACAAAACACCACTCGAATCCCAGCCTTTTCTTTAAGCTTTCAATTTTACTAGATTTTAGTTTTATCTTAAAGAGAAAAACTAAATTGGGTAGCTTATCCCTCCCTAGAAGGCAGAAGACTTGAAATGTCCGGGGTTTCCCAAGCCCCGGAAGTTCCAGCTTAAGGTAATCATGGTGATTGGCGGGGCTGACTTTTAGCCTTTGCCATTGACTTATTGATTGTATCTAATGGCATTCATATTGTCAATTATTCCCTTTTTAAAAGGAACTTTGTGAGTACACTCATATTCTTTATCAATCATGTCACTTTTTTTGAATCAAAACTAAGCATTGGAACATCATTATTACCTTTTCCTATAACTCTCCTCTTCTAGCTTCCCTTTGTTGGAGTCTTATTACTACCTTTGCTGTTAGAAGCTTTTCTATTGCTAAGATTAACTTAACTTTCTTCCTTATTGGGTTTACGTAAAGAATTGGGTCGTCCAATGATTGAATCTATGCGCCCATTTTCGTCTTTATCAAACATTTTGTTTCTTACTTTCTTGGCCCATCACCTCACTTATGAGTTTTGCTTGTTGCCCTTCTCCACTTGACAATTTTTTATTCTCTCTCTCTTTGCTTTGAGATTTTGTCCTCTACTCAGCTACTATCATCTACTCCGTAATTCCACTTGAAATAATATTTGCAAATCCTTTTTTGCCTATTACCACAATTAACTCCTCTACATAGGTTTCTTCCTTTTCATTTTTCAACCTCCAAATCACCTTAATTCTCTCCTCCATTTACGCTCTTTCCAAAGGTCGTTTAGCTTGTCGCCTCGCCGTCCGCCGATGGATCAGTTTTGTTGTTGTAAGAACTACCTCTTTCATGTCGACTATGTTCCTCTTCCACTAATTGAAATTTGCATGAAGCCAAGATCCAAATTGGTTTTCAGACTCACTACTCTGTGTCCTTTGATTTATGATACTAATACATCCTTGCTTCCCATGCACTATCGTACCACATTTGAAACACATTTTTTGTAATTTTTTATATTTTGAAGGCACCCAAATCCTTTGTACTTGCAAGATAATAGTTCTACCTCTAGTGATAGTTTTCCTCATATTAATATCGATTTTTACTCGCACGTAACTCCCTTAACCGACCCCATCCTCATGGGCATCCACTTTTATCACTTTGCCAATTGTCTCCCTAATTTGTTTCCCAATTTCTAGATTCATACATGTCAACGGAAGGTTATGTAGTTAAATTCAAAAATCCTCATAGTCGAAATTCATCAAATGTGGTTTAGTAACACCATCAAATGGTTTTAGGATAAACAAATTGTTGTTAAATAGCCATGGCGTCCATCCTAAATCTCTTTGTTTATAATCTTGGTTTACAAACGTAATAATGAACAGGTTTGGAGAGATTTCCTAGAATGAGAAAGGTTTACCCACTTTCCAAACTTTTGCCATTGTTGATCTCCTTGCCAATAGATTGATACAAACATAGTTTACCTACTAGACTTCGCTCTCTCTTTCTCGTCGCCTCTGCCAACTTTCCCACATTAAGTTCAATCGACGAATTCTCTTCATCTATTAGCTGTAGTTGGTCCTAAATTTTTGTTAATTCCTCCACCTCTCTCCTCCTTGATCAAAGAAGTGACTAGGGGATTCTTCCACTCTTACTTCACCAGAGTAAGACATGATTAGGGCTCCACCTCTTCCTTTTCTCAGTGAGATGGTAGAGAAGAGAGTTTTTGACAAACTAGTAAGTTAAATTACAAAACTCTTGACAGAAATGATAACCAAGACAACCTCTATTAGTTGGTCATCAGTTTGCCTATCGTGTATATTTCTCTCTTTTTCTTCTCCTTCTAACTTTATTTCAAGATGGTTGAATCCTGGATCTAGACCCATCCCCAATCGCCACCATACACGTGTTGCCCCATCCTTGTTTCCCCACCTTAATTCCTCTTTATTCGATCAACCCATCTCCTAGCTTTTTGGTTGACGTATAAGCCACATCATGAGGCGGTGCTAGCATGCATGGCACTCACACACCGCCACTCCACTTCTCCCACACTACCATACCCTCCCCTCCACCTTCAACCTTAGAGTAGATTTGAAATTCTCGCTCAAATTTTCTTTTTTGCTTTAATTTTTTTGGTGTTATTTTTATAGGTATTTGGTACTAGATCTCTTTTGTCAGGATGTAGATTTTGGCCACCAACTTACCTTTATATGTTAAAGAACATTTGATAGGAGTTATTCAATTATCACCTTATGAACACAATCGATACAACAAGCGTTGATCCCTATAATAGGGTGCTCTTGTAATAGATGTTCTAAAGTGGTCCAACCAATGGAATATTACTCCAACAACTACATTTATCCAACAACTACCTTTAGCCAACTATAGCATTGGATTGATTATTATTTGGTACAGTTTTTCATATGGCATTTATTCAATGCATGATATCTGTTTTTTTTTTTGGATGCAAATTATTAGGAAATCTCACTCCCTCTTGATATATTTCCCTTCTTCTTCTTTTTTTCTAATCAAGCATATTATAGATATATAAAACAGTTACAGGATACAAGAGATAACAGGGTGAGAGGCCACGACATTCATCCCAAACCAGCTAGAACAACACAGAAAAAAAGAGGGATCTAGGGCCAATGACTTGACCTCCACCCATTTCCCACAAAGGGAAGCTAGCTGCCTTAATCGATTTTGATACAGTCCGATAAACGAACAATAATACTACGACTGGAAGCAACAGTGAATGGATTTGTGCTACATGTCGTTGGTCTGGACTTATTGAATGAGACTTTTACTACCTTTTTCCCACGATCCTTGGTTAGGATGAGCGATAATATAGCAAGATAGTAAGCGGAGAAAGCGTCGAATTATTGGTTGGCGATCGCCAGGAATTGTGATGGCACGTGAGGACCACGCGCCACACTAGGAGAGTGGATGTTGGTTGGATCTAAGATATTTGAGGCCGCTGACCCCAAAAATGCCATACGTGTTGGCAACAGACTCGCCCTGATGTGGTGGTATGTGAGATCCACACACGGTTTGGGCCTCGCACGAGACGTATGCGCCACTCTTTTCGATGATTTTCTTCTACCATTTGAAGGATCGGCGGCTGACGAGTCTTGCGGTGCAGCACGTGGCGGTCGTGGGTGGCCCAAAAAGTAGTAGATCGACACTTCTCTGTGCTACGGTCGGAAAACTAAGGAAAAATCGAAATCGAAAGAAGAAAAAAAACGGTAGAACAGTGTCTAGACTATACAGAAGGAAGGAGGCTCCTGCAACCCTCTAGACGGATTAGGTAAGATTTTTGTACCTCCTTTAAAGAGCTTTTTCGCTGGACAGATAAAACGATAGCTATCCTCCTGGGCATTCACTTTTATCACTTTACCAATTGTCTCCCTAATTTGTTTCCCAATTTCTAGATTCATACATGTCAACAGAAGGTTATGTAGTTGAATCCAAAAATCCTTATAGTCGAAATTCATCAAATGTGGTTTAGTAACACTATCAAATGGTTTTAGGATAAACAAATTGTTGTTAAATAGCCATGGCTTCCTTCCTAAAACTCTTTGTTTATAATCTTGGTTTACAAACATAATAATGAACAGGTTTGGAGAGATTTCCTAGGATAGAAAGGTTTACCCACTTTCCAAACTTTTGCCAATGTTGATCAGATGATCTCCTTGCCAATAGATTGATACAAACATAGTTTACCTACTAGACTTCGCTCTCTCTTTCTCATCGCCTCTGCCAACTTTCCCACATTAAGTTCAATCGATGAATTCTCTTCATCTATTAGCTGTAGTTGGTCCTAGATTTTTGTTAATTCCTCCACCTCTCTCTTCCTTGATCAAAGAAGTGACTAGGGGATTCTTCCACTCTTAATTCACCAGAGTAAGACATGACTAGAGCTCCACTTCTTCCTTTTCTCAGCGAGATGGTAGAGAAGAGAGTTTTTGACAAACTAGTAAGTTAAATTACAAAACGCTTGACAAAAATGATAACCAAGACAACCTCTATTAGTTGGTCATCAGTTTGCCTGTCGTGTATATTTCTCTCTTTTTCTTCTCCTTCAACTTTATTTCAAGATTGTTGAATCCTAGATCTAGACCCATCCCCAATCACCACCATACACGTGTTGCCCCATCCTTGTTTCCCCACCTTAATTCCTCTTTATTCGATCAACCCATCACCTAGCTTTTTGGTTGACGTATGAGCCACATCATGAGGCGGTGCTAGCATGCATGGCACTCACACACCGCCACTCCACTTCTCCCACACTACCATACCCTCCCCCTCCACCTTCAACCTTAGAGTATATTTAAAATTCTCGCTCAAATTTTCTTTTTTGCTTTAATTTGTTTGGTGTTATTTTTATAGGTATTTGGTATTAAATCTCTTTTTTCAAGATGTAGATTTTGGCCACCTACTTACCTTTATATGTTAAAGAACATTGGATAGGAGTTATTCAATTATCACTTTATGAACACAATCGATACAACAAGCGTTGATCCCTATAATAGGGTGCTCTTGTAATAGATGTTCTAAAGTGGTCCAACCAATGGAATATTACTCCAACAACTACCTTTAGCCAACTATAGCATTGGATTGATTATTATTTGGTACAATTTTTCATATGGCATTTATTCAATGCATGATATCTGTATTTTTTTTAATGCTAATTATTAGGAAATCTCACTCCCTTTTGATATATTTCCCTTCTTCTTCTTTTTTTCTAATCAAGCATATTATAGATATATAAAACAGTTACATGATACAAGAGATAACAAGATGAGAGGCCCCGACTTTCATCCCAAACCAGCTAGAACAACATAGAAAAAAAGAGGGATCTAGGGCCAATGACTTGATCCCTACCTATTTCCCACAAAGGGAAGTTGCCTTAATAGGTTTTGATACAGTCTGATAAACAAACAATAATACTACGATTGGAAGCAGTAGTGAATGGATCTGTGCTACATGTCGTTGGTCTGGACTGATTAAAGGAGACTTTTACTACCTTTTCCCACGATCCTTGGTTAGGATGAGCGATAATATAGGAAGATAGCAAGCGGAGAAAGCGTCGAATCATTGGCGAGCGACCACCAGGAATTGTGATGACGCGTGAGAACCACGCGCCACACTAGGAGAGTGGAGGTTGGTTGTATCTAAGAGATTTGAGGCTGCTGACCCCAAAAATGTCGTGTGTGTTGGCGACAGACTCACCCTGGTGTGGTGGTACGTGAGATCCACACAAGGGTTTGGGCCTCATACGAGACACATGCGCCACTCTTTTCGATGATTTTCTTCTACCATTTGAAGGATCGGCAGTTGATGAGTCTTGCGGTACAACACGTGGCGGCCATGGGTGGCCCAAAAGTAGTAGATCGACACTTCTCGTGGTCGGAAAACTAAGGTAAAATGGAGAAAAAAAAAACGGTAGAATAGTATCTAGACTATACAGAAGGAAGGAGGCTCCTGCAACCCTATGGACGGATTAGGTAAGATTTTTGGACCTCCTTTAAAGAGCTTTTTCGCTAGACAGATAAAACAAAAGCTATCCTGATCATCCTCGATGTATTTTCCTTCTATTTAGTAATTTAATGAATTTGCACATTAAAAAATGGGAAAAAAATCTGCAATGATTATAGCAGAATTCCATTCTCTAAAAGAAATGTTTCCAGACTTCTCCAGCCTAAGCTAGCAATCAATGGACCAAAGATGTTTGTGCCTTGCGGATGGAATCAATACATTTAAAACATTTCCCTTATAAAGTGGTTCTTAATCTTCCTTTGCAAGAAAGAAAAGAATAAATTCTTTAGTTTTTTTTAATAGGTGGCTACATTCGGGAAATGGAAGTTATCCGAAACTTTATATGCTTCAGGCGTTGCTGCTTTTCCCATCATTATATCAAAGTAGATATAATATATATATCTATTCTATTATAATAAATAATTATCTAATTATGAATAGTAATTTTTTTTTATTTTTTTGTTAATTTTTTTTTTATTTTTTTATTAAGTCCGTTAAATCTTGTTTTATCCAAAAGTTATTAAAATTTTTGACCATTTGACGTAACTTTCTTATAAAATTTAATAAAAGATCATGTTTTATCAAAAGATCTTTAAGACTCTTGACCATTTGACGTGTAGTTTCCTTGTAGAATTTAATGAAAGATTATGTTTTATCAAAAGACTCTTAATAGCTCCGCAGTCAGATACTTTACTAAAATTTAGAATTTTTTTTTTTTTATCTTTCTTTAATTTTATATTTTCTTTTTCTTGACAAATTATAAACTACTGACTTTTTTTATTTTTTTATTTAAATCATTATGTAGTGACATCCCGGAACTAACACACCCAGGCCGTTCCCAAGCAAACCGGTGCGTAACGTTTCCAACCAAAGGCTGCAAAAGGCTCTAAAAGCTAGCAAGAAAAAGACAAAAGCAAACTATGAGGTTGCATGCTCATTAATTCATTTCTGAAACAAGAAAACGGAATTAGAAAACTTCACGAAATAAGCAAGCCAAGCCAGCAGCTGCCTCCACATGAAAACCCATGCCAGCGTCCAGACATTCCATGTGATGCCAAACATGATTTCTTAGCTCCCGGCCGAGTACTGTTGATCAATTCTGAAATTATATGTAAGAAGCTACGTACGTACGTACATACCCTTGAAAACAAAGGCGGCCGGCCTGTGACTCTGAGAATATATGGAGATGAGCCTCGTCATCAAATATATTACAAAGTTGAAGATCAAATTGCTAAGGCTTTCTAGTAGGCGGAATGATCAAGAAAAGTCAGCTTCGCCATCTCGTGCTATTCACTGCGAGGAGCTCTTCTTGCCACCAGAAGGGAAAAAGGACCATTTCTCGACGACGTCTGACAACGACATGGATCCCTTCATCCTTGCTCATATTGCAGCCCAGAATCACTTCAGACTCAGGCCAAACATCTACCTTTGAGAGAGAACGAGAGAGAGACCAGTACTATACGTTGCTGGTTATCTCCTGAAAAATTATTTGGCAGAGAACTAGGTTTTTTACTGGTACTACTACTCGTTCAACTTGCTATATATTGATTCTGCGCGTTTGTTAACATGATCTGTCATCATGCGCGCGTAGGGTTTTTCAAAACCCAAAGCTAGCTTTGAAGTCTTTCATCTTGGCTAATTAATTGACGAAAATATGTTATAGAAACCCATATATATCCATCAGCATCGATTCTCATCAACGTTGTCTTTTCGGTCGTTTCCTGCCTGCATGTTCTTTATATATAAAACATGGAGGAACATATATATATATATGATATTCATGAAAACCCAGAGCTAGCTGTATCCACAACTCGTCATTGTGATGCCGAATTTGGCAAAGGGGTACTGCAATATATCATGATCTGCAATATATATATATATATATATATATATATATATATATATGTTTATTTTGCAGCTATTGATGCGGTAGATATATCGATGCATATGATCTTCGAAGAGTTTTTTCTTTTATTTTTTGGTAATTCTCTCCCTCTGATCTTAGCCCACATATCATCAAATAGTGGCATCTGAAGCATGTTCAACCTACCCAAAAAAAATAATGTTGCATGTAAGAAGTGAAAACCTTTTTACTTTTCTTTTTTCTTTTTTTCTAGCTAGCCAGCACTACAAGAAAATAAATTTTTGTGGCTATTTAATTGCGACAAAAAGACTATTTATAATCAAAACAAACTCATTTTAGTTATAAATAGTCATTTCGCTAGAATTAAATAGTCACAAATAAACAATTTTCTTGTAGTATAGGGCATCCCAATGCTAATGATCATGGGGCTACTTATATAAATTAAAGTCGATTATCAACTATTTGAGTACTTTACTACTTATAAGATGGCCATGATGTGAAAATTAATACAATATTACTTGATATATATATATATATATATATTATTTTTAACTAGTTGCTGCTTAAATATTTTAGTAGTATTACCTTTTTTAACAAGCACGAGTGACCGCATAAGTAGAGCTGGGCGGCGGGTCTAAAAAATCCGACCCATATGACCAACGTACAGGAGTAACAGGCGAATGCTTATTAAACATACTTATCTTAAAATTTTAAATTAATAAGAAGATATCAAGTAAATTACCACTTGTTTCAAAGTTTAAACTAATGGAAAGAAAAAGAAAATTTAATCATTTATATTTATTTTAACACTCTCATCTCTCACATTTGAACTAAACTTCTCCTTCATAAATGAAACCAATACGTGTGGATTCTTTAATTAATAGAATGAAATATAGAGTCATGGTTCGAGTTCAGGACTTATGTTCTGATATAATGTGAAATCATCAATTGTCCCAAAAGTTTATGATTGTGGGAAGATATAGATTTAATCATTTATATTTATTTTAACAAAAAGTACATTTAATTATTTAAATTATATGCTGCTAACAGGCTAGGCCGTGTGCTTGAGCTACACTTCTTTTCACTACGAACATGTGCAACTGATTGCCAATAACAGTATGAAACAATTACACATTTACTCTTTATTTTTTGTTGTTTGGGGGGGGTGGTCTCCATATCCTCATTGAAGCCTAAAGAAAGCCATGAGAGGGTCATACACAACTTGCTTTGCATTCTCTCCCATAACAAAGTCTGCATGAGCATAATCATCTCTGTACTGAACTACAAGCTTATCTCCTTCGTGATCCTTGAGGCTGTCCAGCAAGATCTTCACATCTTTGACATCAGAAATGGCATCGGCCCCACCATAGCTGAGGAAGAGAGGAAAGTCATTTGGAATTCTTGTCATGTCGTACACTGGAGGAGTGGGCTGTCCATAGTGTTTCCTGTTCTCATCCTCTTTCTTGTAATCATACATTGCTAAACTTCCTTCTCTAATCACTGCCCGAAAACCAGACTCGATTAAGAATCCACATTCTTTAGTATTGAAAGCATTCCTTATTATATAAGCATATCTTCATATACTGAACACTTACTCTGAGCCAGATGGATCATGTTTTTTGTAGCCGTTGGCTGAGGCTCGTGTTCTAGAAAAACATCTACTATGGAAGAGTTCAAGCAGCAGTTCGGGCCTACACATAATAACAACATATTTCAAGTGGAACCGGAACGTTTCCAGGCATTAGGTGCTGATTAATAAACTATAGAGGAGTATGTTACCAGTGAAAGAGGTTAACAAGTTGGTGCAGTCAACACCTGGCTTGCGGCAGAAATCCTTGAGAAGTTTGATTACAGCCTCCCTGTTCGATTAGGGAAAGAAATTATAAGCTGGCATTGGGTCCTTTTTTCATCAAAATTCGAACAATATTGCGAGATATCTTGCTAATTTATTACATAAGTTCCTTAGGAATGTTAGACAAATCAATGCCGTATGGAAAAATAATAGATATCTCTGAAATAAAAATGCAACCACCATAACATAAGTAAAGTTCATGTGCTTGTTGCATCAGTGGTAAATAATTTGTAAAAATAAATATATTTTCCCTTTCGTAAAAAAGCAAAAAAAAACAGAGATATTTACCCTCTTGGATTAAATTCATGAACACCCAACCGGTATAAAGTCTGAAATAAGAAAACAAAAAGATTGTCAAAAAAGTTCAATTCAATTGGCTGGTCAACACAACATAGCATTGGCATTAACCTCTGCAATGAAGTTTTCAGCAGCATATCTTGCAAGTGGTGAGGTAATCTGACCCACGAAAGCAATTGGGCTAAGTAAGGCAGCTGATCTCAACATGTTCAACATCTGGTCTTTTGAAAAGGCAGCCAGAGCAATCAAAGTTCCCTGCAAAATATAATCTCAGACTTGCTTTCCCAGTGGGTTAAGAAATCCCAGAAAAAAAAAAAAAATGTAGCAGCAGAATGCATGAAACTCACAAGTGAATGCCCAATATAGTGCAGTTTCTGTCCTGATTGACCATGCACATACTGTATTGTAGCTGGAAGATCATAAGCTACTAATTCATCCCATGTCCAATCCCAATAACGCTGAATATAAGATGATCAAAATCATTTATAGAGAATATGAAATGCTATGGCTATAAAATTAGCCTCTACTAGAGAGAGAGAGAGAACCGGATCATTGGGACTATGTGAAATATGCCCACGGCTATATTTGGTTCCACGGGTGCTAGCAAGCCACACGTCGAACCCATTATCAGCCAAAAGGAAAGCCAAAGATTGCTCTGGAGGTAACAGCAGCCATGTTATCGCATCCTGCCAAAGTACCATAACTTTGTTATATAAAGAGAGAACATATTCTATGGATTAGCAATCTTGTGAGAAAACTGAACATTCAAGGAACAACTACCAACCATCACGAGGCCGTGCTGTAATAAAACTGGCACCCTGTTTCCTGGAGTCTTTCCTGACTTCCCCTCTGGAATTCTCTGCATACTGAGAATATAGCCATCTTGTGTTGCCACCTGAAACCAATGAAAACCCCCCATTACACCATATCAATAAAACTCAATACTGGGTCGACTGAAAACTAATGAATGCTGGCATTCTACCGAATGTTCTTCACAAACATAGCCTCTTGTCTCCACCATCGATTTGCATACACCATCACTAGGCACTGGTGCTGCTGCAGACATGCCATCCTGACCTTTGACTGATAGTAACTTTGTTCTAGTTCTATCACCAACTGCTGACCCACAAAACAGAATAACTAATATTATTGAAGTCAGAGTGCTGCCCATCTTCATACGCTTTGATTACTGGTGCAACCACATTCAAAGTCCTGAAATTTTTTATAGGTGCAGAGAACCAGATAAAAACAAAACTTCGTATTCACATGAAAAGCTCTAATGCCTCCTCTTTTGTCAAAAGATTGCATTGGTGGTTTAAACAAGGCACCTCTGTGAGGCATCTCCTATTCCTATTATCAAACAATTATAATATAAATATGCTTTAGATTTTGTCCCTGTCACGATTCTATTTTCTAACATAGACATGATCAGACCAATGTGGCAAATCAGCAAAGCCAAAGCATATGCATTTCAGGAAGTAATATATTTTTGTGGCAGTTTCTCTTTGTCTCCTCAATAACAATAAAAAAATACTTCCAAAAGAAGGCTTAGAAACCTAAGATCCGTTACCTACACTTCCTACATGACAAACCAGAGTTCAGCATATACAACAACAATCATGAATTTCCTGCATAGCTGTGCTCCTGATGGATTTCTTCCACGCCCAAATTGAAGAAATAAAATTAAAAGATTAACTAAAACCCTGCATCAACTTCTGTGTTTTATTAAAAGGTCCCAAGTTTTTTTCTTGCAACCGTGTCTGAGCAACCAACACTCCCCAATGTACAAGGGATAACTCCATTACTTTGATGATCTTTTTCCTTTTGGTAAATATATTAGTTTGATTACCAGTAATCAAACTACAGGCCTTTGAGTACGTCTATTCCTTATCTGATCTCCAATTCCACACTTGGAAAAGTAATTATATCAAGTCATCAACCAAAAAGGCCGTATATTTTTCAAGCACCTTCTGAGTGCAAAGGGTTCCAATAAAACCAAACAACAATCACAAAGAGAGAGAACGAAGAACACAGCCAGCTTGTTTGCTTATTTTAAGTAGTAGTAGTAGCTAGAAGAAGAAGAAACTGATAAATTAAATTGCCTTCGTATAAACTCCAGTGCAAAACAATCCATTTATCATTTTGAGAGTGTAAGACAAGACTAATAGTCTAATATATTCAAGTCTTCATCCTTTGGTCATCTCTATTCACACCAAAAGAAAAGTACTCATGAGAAAGAACGAAGAACAAACCTTGTTAGCCTATCTTAAGTACTGATCATCAGTACCTGAACATCCAAAACAGAAGGCAAAAAGTAGGAGGACAAAAAGAAACTGATAAATTATATTTTCTTGTAATTTATAAAGTTTATAAAAACAAGTTCATGTGATCTAATTTAAGTAGCTTTTTATGTCGACTACTTAAATGGAAATTCATTTAAAATACGTCATATTAACTGGTGTGACGAGGGTGAAAAAAATTCTATAAATCACATTAAATCATGTCAACGTATAAACTTTTATTTTATCATTTTCTTTAACATTAACGAAACAAGAAAATTCATACCTTTTTTTTTTCCTCTATCCAAACGGATCTTAATCCTGAGCTAGTTGCATTCAAGTCAGGAATCTAGGCTAACAAGATGGGGGGCTAGCATTTATAAAGTCTAATATTAAAAGCATTTTTAGTTGTTTGGTACAGGGGGGAAACATTATTTAATAGCAAAGCCGTCATCTTTTATGACATTTTAAAAAAGACATGGCAAATGGCTGTACAACCATATGTTCATATTCATATAATTAATAGTAGCATATACAAAAGATGTGGTAAGAATATTCTAAAACCAACATTTAAAAAAAAAAAAAAAACCAAAATTTTTGCCAAAATATTAGTAGTGGACGAAACACCACCAACAAACATACTTCTACAGAAAAATTATAAGTAATGATAGATACATTCTTAGATCAGTATGTAAATTTAGCACATTTTTTTTAAAAAAAAGTAGAGTCCATTATAAATAAAAAAATAAAAAAAAAGGTTGGCTTTTTCATGTGATTCATATTTATTCACTCTTTTCAATAGAAATACACGAGACTTACACGCTTTAACAGTATAAGCTCTTTTATGCAATATAATGTTTTAGGAAACATTCTTTTTCTATTGACCACAAGAAAACGACATTTGGGACTGAAAACAAAAACAACCGAATCGACTGTTTTTTAACAGTTTGGTTGGATCAGTCTTTGTTTGAATTTACCCGATTTTCAGTTTTTCGGTTTGATTCCGGTTTTTTAATTTTATATACCAAACCGAACCGAAAGTAGATACTAATTTGTTTATCATTAAATATGTAGCACATAACCTAATTATTTATAATTGTATAATCTTACTTAGTTATTTAAGTAAATAAAATTACGAATTTGGGCTACAAGAAACTTGAATTTAGATAATAGGATTTGCTTACTTGGGCTTTGAATTTAGAAAATCGTTTTTGCTTTCTTTTTTTCATCAGTAAAATGTGACACATTTATTTTTTTTATAAATAAAATATGACACATTTATTACCATTAGATGATATTTTATTAGATGATTATTGATGATAAATGTGCCATGAAAAAAATAGAATTAAATATAGAATATAGCATTACTTTTTTATATTTATATTGGAAAAGCACATAGCATATGTATCAAATCTACCCTTCTTGTTGTTGAGTTGGCAATATGTGACAAAATTAATAGAGGAAATGCTTTAGTCACAATAAAATTTTGTACATTACTTTTATTATAACGTAAATCTATCGTATCATATAAAACTAATTCAATTTCGGGATTTATTTTCTGGGATTTCTTTATAGCCATATGACGTCTCATACCTGTAACTACGTTTGATGTTCAAGCGACCGGATGGCAGGCCATTTATTCAATCCCCAAGTCTTAGAGAGCAAGGTAAGTTCTGAGAAACCATCAATAATTTTTTAAGCTCTAAACTCGTTGTTTTTCTAATTCACTCAAAAATAAAAATGCATTTATATTGATCTGCTCTAAAAAATGAAAATCTCAACAAAACAAATAAACAAAATTCTTCCTACCTTACATGTCTACAAAACAAAATGATTAAAATCTCGGCATCCCATGCAAGAAAACCAAGGCCTTTAAACTTTTCTGGGTAAAAAATAAAAAAATGAAAAAGGATGAGAGATTTGCCCAGGATTTATCTCATGAAAGAATGATGTGGTTATGGATCAAAGACAACCGAAACCACAAGACCATAAGCCAAATGGGAAGAGATCTCAATACAAGTGCTTTTTGTGATCTCCACAGGAAATAAACAAAAAAGTGAGTGCAGGTACACACAATAATCAATATGGATATGCTTAGGAGAATCCAATGAATGTGTCATATGCAGAGCCAAAATCCAGAATCAAATGATAAATACACAAATTTAAAGCAAACAATGAAAGGCATATTCACTTTCTTCTTCTTTTTATATTGGGCTGATGACACATGGATTGATATAATGTCGTTTAGCACATGGATTTTCTGTTTCTTAGGAAGGGGGGAAACTGAACTGACACAACAAGCATGGATGGATGGATGGATGGATGGATGGAATAGTCTTGGAAAGATGCAAGAGTTGCAGTTGTCCTTCGACTCTGGGAGAGGGAAGGGCATTTCATGCCTAACCAGAACTGCACAAGTACCACTATCTGCTTATGCCTCTCACATGCGCAATAAATGGTTCTTATCACCTTTGTATTCCTTTCTCAGTTCCCTCACAAGATCATCCTCATCCTCCACCTCCCACTTCATCCCTCATAAATGTCTTTTTCACAGTACCCAAAACTCAAAAGTCCCTAACTAATCTCGTAATTTACAGAAATAAAATGAAAGTAACAAGCAGAAACTAAACTGGTTTTTCATAGGATAGTTTTTGTACACGAAGAAAAAATATGAAGAAATAGATGGTGAAAGATCATCAGGTCTCTTAGATCCCACATCGACTGCATCGTAAATTCGATCTAGTTATCTTCAACGACACAGACAAATCTTAATACCCCATGAAAGTTGAAGAGATTCCTAGATCGCATAGCAATCCAAATACAACTGTTCGTACACGATAATCTAGTACATAGATGGATTTTAGAATTGAAGAAAACAAAAAAAAAAAATCAAATTATCGATTTTTTCCCGAGAAAATAAGATGGAAAAACAGGGAGAAATGAGGGAAAAAAAAGTGACCATTAGATCTACGATCCATCGTAGCTTTGTTAGAGGCACAAAGCGGTAGCTCGAATATCTTCTTCGTCGTCGTTTCGGCCGAACTCCCCACCGTACATCGGAGGCGGGAGGTTTAGATCGAATGGCAGGACCCTCCGGAACGAAGACGTGAGGACGCAGTCTTCGTCGTTGTCCTCGACCACGGAGGACGACGAGTCGCAGTCGCTGCGGCAATCCTCGGGTGCGACCGGGTGAACGGGCGTATGCGGCGGCAAGGCCTTGACCCTCGGGACGACCACCACCCTTGGCCCACTGAAGGACTCGACGGTGCTGCTCATACTGCTCGTCGTCGGCCTGGCTGGGGGCTGAATCTGATTAACAAACTTACCCGAAACGACCGAAAACCCTCCCTCGTCTCGAACCTGAACCCGGGCGAGCTGGGGAGCCGTTAACGGGAAATTGATCTTGGCCTTGGGCCCACGCAGGGACAAGGCCGCGGCGTCGTAGGCTCGAGCCGCATCCTCAGCCGAGTCAAACGTACCGAGCCAGACCCGAGTCTTCTTCCACGGATCTCTGATCTCCGCGGCGAACCGGCCCCAAGGTCGCTTCCGAACACCTCTAAATTTAACGTCCTTGATTGTGGCCTTGTATTGGGAATTAGAATTAGTTTCGCGACAAAAATTTTTACCTGGAACCACTGCAGGATCTGCTGTTCTTCCACGCCGCATGGGTAAAAGCCGAAATAGGACCAAAAGAGTTTAGGGATATTTGGAGATGGTGGGTGCCGGGTGGAAGGGAAACACAGCTTATGAATAATTTGC
This sequence comes from Juglans cinerea, assembly GCA_961763995.1. Taxonomy (NCBI): domain Eukaryota; kingdom Viridiplantae; phylum Streptophyta; class Magnoliopsida; order Fagales; family Juglandaceae; genus Juglans; species Juglans cinerea. The sequence goes on from CAUIVZ010000006.1 coordinate 10,995,142, forward strand.
AACGACCGCCACCTTCTCCAGATGACAATCAAAGGCTGTTCATCATCACCTCGCCTATCTCTCTGGGAGTCTCTCTGTGGCTGTTTCTTCTTCTTCTTTCTCCGTCAGGAACGAGAGATCCGGTGGGTGAAGGGAAGGGGGGGCTTCGTTGCTTGGGGTCTTGGGGGGGGGGGGGGTGTGATTTCGCCTGCTTTATTCGGGAGGGGTATGAAATCGTGGCGGACGTTAAATGACTGAAATGCCTATTCTTTTCTGTGTCAGAGGAATGAGGATGATGAGGTCCAATTTTTATTTTTTATTTTTAATCTGATAAATATGTTTTAATACGTCAAGATGTGATGCCGGAAAGGAAGGTACCGATAAAAAAAGATATTAAAAAATCAATAACCAAAGCAAAACAAAACAATACTTATTAAGAAAAACGTGTGAACATTAATTTTTTTTATATAAAATAAAACCAAAAATGTCACTTTTTCTTTAATCAATGATATATATTTAAAATAAAATGACGTATAAAAATATAAAAGAAGAAAATTGAAATCTTAAATTCTATTTATTTTTTTATATTTATATTTTTAATTTTTTTAATAAACCGAGTAAGATGAACTGTTTAACTGGAGTGGCATAGCAATATTTCTTATAGAATAAAGGATTGGAAAAATTCTACACATAAACCTCACACTCTGCACATCCACTTAAAAATATGTGATTTTATCTTTTTATCCACATAATGAAAATGATTTCAGACATGTTTGTAAGTTAAATAGGATAAAACGGTAAAATAATATATTTTTAAATGGATGTGTAGGGTGTGGGCTTATGGGTAGCACTGCTCTAAAGACTTGAGTCATTTTCATGTGGGTCCTATATTTATTTATTTTTTTCAAAATGACTACATAGCACTTATATACTCACGACTGTAAATATCATTTCTATTTACGACATCCATTGCGAAGAAAGTATGGTTGGGATGGTAGCCAAGCGACGAGATCAGAAAATGGTGCAATGTAGTCAATTGTTTTTGAAGTGTTTGCCAGGGTTTTCTGCATGAGTGGTGCTAGATTGTAGCCCAGGATGGTCCCTTGAGACTATTTGGTCATTTTTTTATTTTTTATTCTTTTCCATTCATTTTTTTATATCCTTGTACATTTAAAGAAAAAACACAATATAATTCAAAAACACTTCTTTAATCATTAAATAAAAAATAATTATCAAAATCCATGTCGGGACCCATTTGTCAAGACAGAGCATTATTCTTTCTGCATTTGTTACCTCTAGATTCACTTTCACAAAAAAGATGAATATTTTTATAAAATATCTTATAAAACTAATCTTGTTTTATAAAAATATCCTTATTTTATAACATATATTATGAAAAGTATTGTGTTTATCATTACTTTATTGTAAATTAACTACTGTCATTTGCAATAGTGGGCTGATGCCCAGGTAGGAAGGATTTGCTTGGTTTGTTTTCACAGATGAAATGAGATGAGTTGAGATGATATAAAAGTTAAAAATTGAAAAAAAATATTTTTAGAAAATATTTTTTTTATATTATTTTTATTTTAAGATTTGAAAAAGTTGAATTGTTTTATATTTATTTTATTTTGTATGAAAATTTGATAAAGTTTTAATGATTAAATGAGATGAGTTGAGAAGTTTTGTGAAAACAAATGAAGCTTAGTAGCAAGAGAGTTTTTCCTTTTGAATTCCCTCCCTAAGAATTGTTTTATGCCTTGCCTGTAGCATAGGAGGGTGGCATTGTTTCAAATTTCGTATCCTTTCTGATTTAAATTAAAAATATATCTTTCAAATCAAATTATGCGACGTGAATGATGTGTGATATAAAAGCATTCAAATAAAATTATTCTTCCGATAAATCCTTCAAGATTCGTACATTCTTTCAAAGCTTTTCTTGTTTTCTTGTTGCAAGAGTGAGTGAAGATCAATCTATAACTTTCCAACCACTTCCAAGAAACACATGATGTCGAATCCATGAACTCCAATATATAGGAGGATCATGAAAGCGGTTGTTTTTATTTTATTTTTGATAGGCATGTGGAGCTGATCACGTGTTATCATATCTCCTTGCCGTGGGATGTTGCATGCACCAGTCTAGATCTTTTAGATTTGATCAACCACTTCCCTCCGCTACTAGCACTTGGAATCCACGCATCGATACATACTTCCGTATTTCTTAGTTCCTAGCAACTCTGATCTTATCTTCCCTAGTAATCTATCTTACCGCATTTTATGTATATCAGAGTTGACATACTCATAAGTGTGATCAATAAAGTGACATGACTGAGTTATTGACACATCTTTAAAAGCTCATGATTTTGGTTAGATCGTGAACATTAAAGTGTTACGGACTCAATTCATGTGTAGAGACTCATTAAAGACCCTCATTATTTTATGATGGACAAAATTAGAATTCGGGTATTATATATAAGTCATGATCTCCACTCCAGATTTATTCTTAACTCTACGCATCTCATTGTTGTGAGTTTTTTCAGAGAGTGAATTTTGGACATAGAAGACTATACCGCTGCATTCTTCTTTCCAATGGCTATAGGTATGCTCTCTTTATCAAATTTCTACATCGGTTTGACAAGTAATCTTGGCATATTTAAATGAGAAATGTTACTTATCATCCCTACATCACACATCAATATATGTGTGTTTAAATAGAATGACAAAAATGACAAATCACATGTTAGTATGTGATGTAGGGAATGATTAGTATAATTTTTCTATTTGAATTCTCCTTCCTTATACATTATCCCGTCGTGAGGGACAAAACAAAATGGCCCCCAACATTTTGGATTACTAAATTAAGCACACTTTTAATGGCTTTTCTATTGGTGCCTAATCAATAAGAGAAGTTGATACCAAAGTATTTTTAGATTTTTACTTCATTTTTTAACTTTTTTACTTGCACAAGTGTAGCAAACTGTAACGTAGGATCTTGAGTAGGGTCCCGAATACTTCCTTTGCTTATTTTAAAAATAAAACATATTAGGGTTTGGGATGAAGTAATAATCTTCTTATAATAAGTATTGAAGTGTGTTAGCTTTCGAATGTCAATTTATGCACATGAAGATCAATATAGGGATTTTTTTGGGCAAAAGGGTAGGAGAGGTTAATCAAATGTGGCTGCTCTACCTTGGCGTGACTATAATAACATCAAACTATTTTGAAATTGTACAAAAAAGACCTAAACACGTCCCCTCATGTTGGGTTTGAGTCATAACTTAGACCTCAACTATACTAAAAAGTTCAATGAATACTTGGACCGTTAGTGCCAATAATTTAAGGTAAGTCTATACTAGGATTTGAACCCTAGATTTAGTACACATCAAATCACTTAAGATAATACATATCAAATCACTACCAGTTTAGAACGTTTTGGTAGTGAGATATTCTTAAATATTCTGTAAATAGTAGTAAAAAAATAATGAAAAAGTAATGAATAGCATTGAAAAATAAGTAAAAAATAATAATAAAATAATAAATAATAGTGAGGTATTATGAAAATACAGTATCCAAACTAAGAATTTTTTGTAGCCCTTCTTCCTTCTTGTATTTTTTCTTACTACTTTCTCTAGTAAAATAAAATAAAAAAAAACACAAATTTAGCATGAGAATTGTAAGCGCAATAGAGCAACAAAAAAAGCTTATCTAAAGCCTCACCGTCAACAAAATTAAGATCAAAAGCGAGAGAAATGAAGAGATCATATAGCTCATACAGTAATTATTCACTGTCTTTTATTTTTCATATAAATATCTGAAAGAGTACGTATCTTATTTTTAATAAATATTCCAGACATCACTTCAATATATTATCTTCTCACTTTAGAAATATCCATAGATAGTAGTTTTCCTCAAAGCATTAGTGTATCAATGTTGATTATTTAAGTACCTAATTGGAAAGGCCCCAACATATCAATTAGCCGTTTTAATGCATATATTGATTGTGTAAAGTGTGTGTGAGGGAAAGAGTAACCCAAGTTTTGGAAAGACCAGTGATACCATCATAAAGAAATCCAATAAAAATAAATACAGGTATTCATATGATTTCATATGATACGTTATATCTACTTTACAATAAAAATAATTTTACCATCAAATATACTACATCAAGTCATATCAATTTGTAATTCTACTTTTAAGATTTCATTTTCTCTTTTAGAAAACAGGCATATAAGCTAGCCATGCAAACCCCACTCTTATAGTTTCGTAATTATGAAGGTAGAGAAGGTCTAAAGTGTCTAGCATGGGTGCAATTCACTTGGAATTAGGCCAAGTTTTCTTTTTATTTTCAAGCTGCGAAGAAGATGAAAGACTTTGGGAGGGAGGGTCGAAGGATGCTGAAGAAATAACACGGACGTTCATGTGGGTATGTGGGAAGACGAAGGGAGGGAGGGCAACGAGATAAAATGATTCGTTTTGATGCAACGTTGAGAGGGACTCTCCAGCTATTGTATTGAATATTGATTGTGTTAAACGTTCGACAATGTGAATCATAATCTAACGTTATACCTGCAACTCTTTTTAATTTTTATAATTTTATTTTAAATGAAAAAATAATATTACATAAAATTTGAAACTTAAATGAAAATTTAATATTTAGTGATAAAAAGAATATTAGCGATATCATTATTGTATTTTATTTGATTTATATTTAATTATTGAAAAATGTAATTTTTCCTCACAAAATTGGAATTGGCTTATCATTAACCAAAACCCGAAGGCGTGGATTTCTCCTGTTTCACATAATTGTCAGCAGAATTCATTTGTATACACAATTTGTGCAAAATAACAAGACGTATATGGGAAGCAATGCTCTTCAAGGATGCTTCAAGGTCACTGCTCAGGTAATTCATTTAAAAAGAAATATATATATATATATATATATATATATATATATATTTGGATTATCCTGAGCATTTTAGAAATAAATATCTCAACCCACTTTTGGAAAATCAAAAAGTCAGAAGGACAAAACTGTCATTCAGGGAGACACCACAATTGGGCGGGGTCAACAGGAATGGGTCCCACACGGACCTGGCGATTCTCGAGACCATCCCACTGACAGAACCAAAAGCCCCCCCTCCCTGCCTGCTTCCTCAGTCCCCTTCTCCAATCTCCAGAAGACCGAGTCAACTCATGGACTCACTCACTCACTCTGCCACTGTTCGAGCTTTGCCCTGAACACTCGGTAAAAGGAAAAAGAGTTCCCAACCACGGGACGATTTATTTCATTATTCTAAAAATATTGAAAATATATCATCATCTTTTTATAGTAATTCCTAGTAATAGAAACATTTTTAAGTATCTAGATTTTAGGTAGATTTATTATTAAATTTTAATCTTTTTTTATTTAAATTTTAGATTTATTTTTTTTTTTAAAAAAAATACGGCAAAACTTAACTACTCTAAAATTGCATTTATCGTTTTTTTTTTCTGGGTCAAAAGTACAACAAAATTATGCACTTAAAAGGGTCTGTTTTTGGTTGTTTAGGTTGAAGTAAGTCTGATATAACTTTGTCCACTCGTAGTAAGTTTTTCGAGGTGGAATTCTGAAAACCAAGTAATGTTATTATGTTAGAACCTCCCTTTAAAAGTATAAATATGTTGACCTTTGACTCTTTGAAAAAGAAAGGACACCTTCCCCGATAAAGCAAAGAGCTTCGTGGCCTCTATGACCATAGGGTTGGGTCCGTTTGGCCCATCCTCTATAATATTTTGCCTAAGAAGACTCATGAAGTTATAAAGAGATTTTCTCACAAATTGGCGTTATTCACGTGATCTTTCAAATTTATTTTATAATAAAATTAAATTTATAATCTAATAAACTACGTTAAATTACGTTAATTTATAAAATTATTTTCGTGTAATCATTTTGTGACTAGAGTATTTCTCTTTAAAAAAATATTATAGACACCAAGAAATCTCACAAAAGGATCCTACACACTGATGTGTCACGTCTCCTTTTTTTTTTTTTTCTATCCCCCCTCTCCATGTGCCCGTCACCCCTACTCTCTCCCCTTGCCCTCTCTCCATGCCCGCCGTGGTGGTTGAGGACCATCTCAGGGTGGGTAGAAGACGCCGGCAGTCCAAGCGGCACCATTAACGTGTAGCTCACTGCAGTAACCTGAGCTTTCCATGCACATTTCGCGCACTGTGTGCATGGTCGATGGCCAGTGTTAGCTGTCCAGGGTAGTCAGAATCCACCCCTAAGTCGACAAAAGTTTCCAGCAGTCCAAGTAGCAACTGCCAGAGGGGATACGGAACTCACGGTAGTGCCGTGAGCTTGCCGTGCACATCAGTGCACGACTTGGGTGGTCGACGGCCGTCATCCGTTGGTTATGGTGGTTGGGAACCTCCTGGGAGGCAGACAATGCTGGTGAGGGGGGAGAAAGAGAGAGGAGACGTGACACCACATCCCATCCGTGTGTGAGGTCTCTTTATATCTTTTAAGAACCCTCTCTCTCTTTTGTCTAATATGAAAGAAAGGGAATTGTGAGTCATATTGCCTAATGTAAAAGAAATGATATTTCCTTTTTGTCCTTTATGAAGGGTAGGCAGCCCTGGTCCGGATCCGGAATTCTACTTGGGATTGCATGTCCTTACTACGAGTTAAAAAAAAAAAGATTCACAAAAATCTAAACAAAAATAGATAATAACCATAGAAAACCAAATCAGAGCCCTCAATAGAAATAAAACAAAACCCAAAAAAAAATCAATAAATGTTGGCCGCTAATGTTGTCATTAATGTGGCAGCATTAGGGTGGGTTTTTTTTATCATATCTATGTGCCTACTTAAAACTTATTTTAAATGGAATTCAACCGCCCGCACACCTGAGATGTAAATGAATGAGTCTATTTGATATTTGATAGTCTGCTTGATATCTGTCCAGTTAAATTCAAATCAAATTTAACTTGTAAAAGAAAAAAAAACTCGTTCGGAAAAATAGATATCCTCTCGATTAGTAAATGACATATATCTGCCTAAATTCGACACAATTAAAACCCGTTCATTTATGCTCTAGTCGACTCATTAACTCGACTTGATTGAAACTATTTTCATACATTGATAAATATATATACACACATATGTGTGTATGATATTAGTTAATAATATAAGCATGGCATTTTTTCAAATTAAATATATCATATATAACTTAATTATTTATGCCTAGTCACTTGTGTCTATATATAGAATATAACTCATTGTTATATTTTATAATTTGTACAGAAGTCAATAAAATTTAATAATTTCATATATTAATACATAGAAAATATATCTGAAATGTTGATATATACTATCATATTATGTGTATGTATATATTAGTAATTTATATAGGTATATAATATATTGTTATTATGGATAAACATCAACTATTTACATATTAATTATTTATAAATTTTTACAATTTTCTAATTGAATAAAGGTTCTACTTGCATGGTAGTTTCAGACTAATTTATTAACATTCACAAATTATTCATCACTTTTTTATTACTATTTAAAGATAATTTAAGATTAGTTCAGCATCTAATCGTAGCCTTACAATATTTACTATCATTGGTGAAAAGTTTTTAGGTTGCATTAAATAAACAATAAATAAGGTAGGCTCACTTCACTAGTATATTTCTCTCCTACTTAAAACCTTCAAGTTTGAACAAAAAGTTAAGGTAAAATTTATTATACAACTCTCCTCTCCTTCCATTTGGGTTCATTAGATGATCTCAATTCATTTTATCTCATTTTACTATTTAAATATTATTTAAATATAAATACTTTTTAATTTTTAATTTTTAATTTTTTTATCTAATCATTACAACTTTTTCAAACTTCTAAACAAAACACAAAAAATAATTTAATTTTTTCAAATCTCAAAATAAAATTAATATTTAAATATTATATTCTAACGATATTTTAATTTTATAATATTTTAATTCAATTTTTTTTCTTTCTTCCATCCCAAAACCCATAAAATATTTTAACTCAAATCATTTCATTACTATTCATAAATTATTTCACTATTATACACAATTTTTTTATTTTATCTTATCTGTAACCAAACAAAGCCTTAGGACATGTTTGGGGGGTGGAATGAGACACAAAATTCTCATCTCATCTCATCATTACACCTTTTTCAAATTCCTATACAAAATATAATAAACAAATCAATTTTTTCAAATAACTTTTTCAAATCCCAAAATAATAATAATAATAATACTAAAACATAATATTTTAAACACTAAAATAAAATATAAAATTCTCATATCATCCTCCAAACCTACCATTGTACAAAACTTTTCGTACAATCACTTACCTATAAAATTGGTAACGACAGGTACTCAAACTACTCTGAAAAATGAGATCCAAAGGATATTGGCTAATGAATTATAAATATTGAGATTGATACATAGATAATTATTTTTAACTTTATTGAAAATGAAGGGTACTGTTGACGTCGTGTTTCAAGGCCTAGGCAACTCTACGCTGACAGTGCTACGATAGGTGTTATTTGGAGCCCTCGGCAGTCTTCCAGTACGGCTGTACGGTGACGGTTCGTACGTCCATAGCAGTGAATAGAAAATAAGTGCAAGAAAAGTAAAGAGAGATGGACACCAAGATTTACGTGGTTCAACAACAAGCCTACATTCATGGGAGTTTGGGTAGAGGAGTCTCCACTATAATATATCTGTTTATAGTTACTCATAGATCCTTATATCTCACTGTATAGAGAATGTTAGAGCTCTTCCTGTTGGAGGTGTTGTCTTCCTCGAGAGGCTACTGAAGAAGAAGTTGATCTGATTTGAGGGAGCGTTGAGTCGGTGTGAGAAGTAGAAGTAGTCGTTTTTATGTTGTTTGGTCATCCCCTTTTATATGTTGTCTGACCCTCCATTGCACATGCCAGCCTGCCATGAGGTGGCAAGTCTCCCTAACGTGAACTATTTCCCTTCTCCCTCTGTCCCTCTTGTCTCTTTCTTGTCTCCCTCTTATCTCTAGTGGTGGCTTGGTGGGCTGGGTCCAATTATGGGCTATGTGCATTTTGAGAGCAACAAACTGGGAGTTGTTGTTTAGTTAGGGGGAGTCCGAGCTTGCCTGCACTGCAATGCAGAGCAGAAAGTTGCAAAGTAGAACAATAGAGCAGCATAGCAGAGCAGAACAACAACAGATCAAAACACCAGAGCAGCGTAAGTGTGTACTGTCCGAGCCTAACCAATGGTGTCCGAGTCTCATGCAAGCTGTGCGACTTTATCAATTGTGTCTGTGCAACTTTTATCAACTGTGCCCGACTCTTGTGCGACTGGTCTGATCCTAGCCTATGCATGCTCGCTAGCTGATTCCCGTGTGCCGACCACGGCGAGTGGTCTGTGCGTGCTGACCGGCGATGGGAGCCTGGTCCGTGGGTACCGTGGCGAGCCTCATGCAAGCAGTGGGCTTACCATTGCCAGGCAGTGGTCGTATGTTCCAAGGTAATGAGGGTCTGTCCCGATCATTGGAGACTTTCCCATGCAGGTGCTTCCTGAGTTAATGGACTCTGTGCATGTATTTACCGAGCTGAGAGACTCCGTGTATGCATGTGGTTACCGAGCTGAGGAGCTCGTGTAGGTGGTTATCGAGCTGAGGGATTCTGTGCATGTAGTCCGGGCAAATGGGTCTTCATGCTAGTGAGTGACTGCCGATGAGGTGACTGCCATGGCTGTGACAGATTATGCTGGTGGTCATTATGGCAATTGGCTATCACCACTGTCCACCGTGGGTTCGAGATCATCTCAGGTGCACAAAATAGTGCACCCACAGGGGTGCTTGCGCGCGGCTATCGCAGGAGGTGGCCATTCAGGTGGTCAACAGACCACCTGGTTGCCACTGTGGTTCCCATCGTGCCATAACAATTTTGGGCTACGAGACCTTTGTCCTGCGCAAGCTTACCAAGTGATCTTTTCATCGGAGATGCCTCCCCCTGGGGGGAGGAGGATGGTTGCCGTCAGAAATTGCCGGCAAGCCACTTAGTGCAGCCGCAGGCGTGTCAGGCTCCGGCTGGTTGCTACAGCCCATTGGATGGCAGAGATTCTGTATGGAGCACCCTGCTTGGCCCCTGGTGATGGGGGCCAGCTGGTTGGAGACAGAAACCTTTGGCGGCCTCGGTAATGGCCGCCGAAAAGTTAGGTGGGCTCACGGCTAGTCGTCGTGAGCCTTATGGTCTTTGCAGGGTGATACCCAAGGTGGCCCGCTATGCAGGACGTGCACTGCCTTTGCTTCCTGTGACCACCATGGCCGTGGCAGAGAATGCCGTCGGCTGCATCAGTGGCCCAGAGTTCCCATTTCTGACTCTTGGCCACACACGGCTAAGTAGAGTGTCACTCGGGTGCACAGGACGTGCACCAGCTAAGTCTCCATGAATGGCATTGTACATGCCATGCATGGCCTATATATACGTGGCACTGTGCACTTAAGTGCACAATGTCGTGTGTGATATGCACACCACAGTGCTCTGGTGGGCATTGCTCGTCTAGGCATTCAGTAATTGTCCGCCTATGCACGTGCCTATGTAAAAACCATATCCCGAGCCTAGAAAGTAAGTAGCCCGGTCACTTGGCAAGTGTTGTGTGCAGTTCGTTTGTCCAGTGTTATCTAATCGACGTAGAGTTTACTCGCCCGATCTTTAAACTGGTGTCGTTAATAAAAATAAAAGCAATGAAGCATGGAGTACTTATCTGGAGGATGTTTCCTTCATCATTCGGAATTTATTCAGTGCCTTGAAAAATCGTCATTCTTCCACCTTCATTGTATTCTTCGTCTGTGTTATCGCAGACTGCTTGTTAGCTCTTCCTTCTATTGCTTCAGGTTGTTCTTCTCCACATTGCTAGCTCTGAGAGTGTCGTTGCCGACATACGAAGGACATGCTATTTATGGGACAATAGAGATCCCACAGACGACATCACTGTTGACGTCGTGTTTTGCTACCTAGGCAACTCTACGCTGACAGTACTACGATATGTGTTATTTGGAGCCCTCGACAGTGTTCCGATGCGGTTGTACGGTGCTGGTTCGTACGTCCATGACGATGAATGTAAAATAAGTACAAGGAAAGTAAAGAGAGATGAACACTAAGATTTACGTGATTCGGCAACAAGCCTACGTCCACGGGGGTTTGGGGAGGAGAGTCTCCACTATAATATATCTGTTTACAGTTACTCATGGACCCTCATATCTCACTGTATAGAGAAGGTTTGAACTCTTCCTGTTGGAGGTGCTATCTTCCTCGAGAGGCTGCTGAAGAAGAAGATGATATGATTGAGGGAGCGTTGAGTCGGTGTGAGAAGTAGGAGTAGTCGTTTTTAAGTTGTCTGGACATCCCCTTTTATATGTTGTCTGACCATCCATTGCATATGCCAACCTGCCATGAGGTGGCAGGTCCCCTTTGCGTGAACTATTTCCCTTCTCCCTCTGTCCCTCTGACATTTATAGGCCTTCATGTTCCTCTTGTCTCTTTCTTGTCTCCCTCTTATCTCTAATGGTGGCTTGGTGGGCTGGGTCCAATTATGGGTTATGTATATTTTATCACTCTACATGTAGTTATCTTAACTTAAAATTATTTTTAATAAATAAAACGATTATATTTTTTTATCGTGCAATAAGTTTTAAAAGAACAGTAAATATATTACATTTATGGTAGAAAATGGTATAGGGTGATTATATTTTTAGTAGTTTTTTTGTTAGTGGTGATTATCATTACGTTATTCATTCTTCTAAAAATGATATTTACAGTGATAAAGTATATAACTATCAATTAATCTTTTTGAAAAATTAAATAAATGTAAAATTCATACGAAAAAAATTAAATTTTTTAATGATAGACCTTACTTTTTTAAAAAGTAATTTAGAATGCTTGCATAATTTATAATTGTATCTAATATTAAATGTGAGTGGCTACTTAAAAAAGATACCAATTATCTTTTTTTACTTAATTATTAAAGAGTTATTTTTAAATAAACTTATAATTTTTTAAAATATTTAAAAGTATTTAAAAAACAAATTTGCAATACAAAAATTCGTTAGGCCCTCGGTGACCTAGCATCAGCATTCAGCTTCACCCCCTCCTACTGCCCACATCTAGATGACCCGCGTTATTACATATCAGCACTTGTCAGCCACAAGAAATCACTCTGATGGAGACCCAATAGTCTTATCGGGACCAGCAGGTCATCCGGTAAAAGCAACCGACCGGCTGGGACCAAAAGCAACGATCCTCATATAATCATTGGAGATATTTGTATAAAATAATTTTAAAAAATAATATTATTTTATATAAATACCCAAGTATTAATATTATAAAAAAGAAAATAATATTATATTTCATGATTTTGTCTGACCGTTTATATATTTATTATTATTATTATTATTATTTATTTAATAATTAAATAATATATTTTTAAACAATATTTAAAGAGAAAAAATTACCTAAGTGCACACCCAACGGGACAGAGGAGCAGTCCCTTATAAAAATTATAAAAAATAATTTGCTTATATCGTTAATCTTTCGAAAAAAGATAAAAAAAAAAAAAATCAATACAACAAAAGGACAGACAAACGGCCTTCTCTGACCGGACTCGGTATTTTGTTGCCAGAAATGCTTTGTTCCCGAATTCTGTCCAAATAGTGTCTTAAATGAATTTTTATTTATTTAATAATTAAGAAAATATTTTTTAATAATATTATGAATTATTATTTTTTAAATATTTATGATGATTAAAAAAATACATAAAAATTTAAAATTAAAATTAAAAATTAAAATTAAAAATTTGATGATCCTATTCAAGACATAATTTCAGTGACCGTAACACCGCTCGTTTGTTGCTCGGGGGGCCATACACATTATGCCAACCGACAGCCGTATGATGCCCTTGGCCGGCTACGGCCCAATGGATGGCTCACACCTGTCAAGCAGAGTATTTATTTTTTAATTTTTCGGTTTAATTTAGAATTTAAAACGTTGAAGAAAAGAAAGAACAACCTTTTGTTTTGTTTTTTGGATAAAAAAGAACAGCCTTTTTGAGTGGTCGGTGGGTGTTCTTTTTCTTTTTCTTTCCTTCGTTACCCGCAACCCAAGGCGTAGGGTACGGTAACATATAGAAGAGCGTGTGTCCCCAGCAACACCTGGTTTTGGTACGTACTGACAAGTATTTATTCACCTGGAAAATGCTACATGCCCCGCTGGGGGCTCCCGCGGGGGCGGTAGCATTTTTTTTATATATATTTTTTAAATTTATTTTTATATAGATATTTTTAATAATTTTAAATATTTTAAAAAATTAAATAAAAATTATAATATTATTTAAAAATATTTTCTTAATAACGAAGTAGAATAAAAATTAATATTTAATGATTTGTATTTTACTTTCTGATTAAGGAAGTGTTTTTTTTTTACTTTCTCATTAAGGAAGTGTTTTTTAATGATTTGTTTTTTACTTTCTGATTAAGGAAGTGTTTTTTAATGATTTGCTTTTTACTTACTGATTAAGGAAGTGTTTTTTTTTTACTTTCTGATTAAGGAAGTGTTTTTTAATGATTTGTTTTTTACTTTCTGATTAAGGAAGTGTTTTTTAATGATTTGCTTTTTACTTACTGATTACGGAAGTGTTTTTTAATGATTTTTTTTACTTTCTGATTAAGGAAATGTTTTTAATGATTTTTTTTTACTTTCTGATTAAGGAAGTGTTTTTTAATGATATTTTAAATTTATTTTATTTTTTAATAATATTTATAAGTGTAAAAAAATCTATATAAAAAATAAATTAAAAAATTACACATAAAAAAGTACATGTTAAGCTCAACGGGAGCCCCCAACGGAGGCTGTAATATGACTATTTTAAATATTTTTTAAAAAAATCATAATATTATTAAAAAATATTTTCTTAATCATGATTTTTTTATAATTTTTTATTTTACTTCATGATTAAGAAAGTATTTTTTAATATATATTTTTTACTTTTAGATTAAAAAAATATTTTCTTAATAATATTTTAATTTTATTTTATTTTTTTAAAATATTTTAAAATATTAAAAAATCTATATAAAAATTATTTAAATAAAATATATATTAAATAATACTACAGCCCCAGCGGGAGCCCCCAGCGGGGGCTGTAGCACCACCCTTATTCACCTTGCCATGCTGATACGAAGAACCTTGAGTTCATTTCTAATTGTAAAAAAATGTTTATATCAAACAAATAATTTTAATTTGAATCAGAATATTCTTTTTTAATTGTTAGTTTTTTTTTATTGGCTTAAATTCGGATATTGATAAACTAGAAAGTGTTTTTACATGATCATGTAATATTTAAGGCTGATTGTTTTAGGCTCTTTGGATCAATGTTTTGAATACCGTACCGGATGACGTACTAATCAAGGCACTGAAACGAAATATTTCGATACTAATACCGTTTCATGTATCGTTTCGAGATAGTCGATATATGAATAAATTATATATATATAAATATATATATAAATTATATTCCAAAATAATAGTCTATATACGAATAAATTATATATAAATATATATATATAAATTATAAATAATCTAATATGAATTGGGAGTCAAAAAATAAGTTTGTAGTTTGAAAAAATGAAAAAAAAAATTAAAGGCCGAAATATCGGCCGGTATGAAAAATTTCGGCCGTACCGGCCGGTAGGGTACGAAATTAAAAACACTGGTTTGGATCCTTGAATGAGTTCAATTCATCTTGGTTGGGTTCTATTTTAGACCTATTTTAACATCCAAACACATAATTTTCAAATCAATAAACATTACTCAAGTCAAAACCTCTTTACACGTAAGATCCACAACTTTTTTCAACTTAACACTTCTTTGCACGTAGGATCCACAACATTTTTCAACTACCCATAAATACATTTAAACTCATTTTAACATCTAAATACATCTAAACTCATTTTAGATGGGGCCCCAAAAACTCATTCTACTATCTCAACTCATTACTATTCATAAAACTAGAATTCAATTCATTTCAATTCAACTCAATATCCAAACGTAGCGATAGAGATAGGATTTCGGGTCCAGCAAAGAGATAAGGATTTTGATCACTCCAAACTAAAGATAAGCCTTAACCTGTTATTGCAATATCAAAAGCTGAAAGAACTTGCACATAATTTTTTGATAAAGTTATGAAGACGAAAATTAACCATTAGAGCCTATAAGATAGACTGAAGAGGTGTTTTTGTATTCAGGACTTGAGCAAGATGGATAAAGCAGTATTCATAAAATTTGCCTGAAAGTTTATACATGAAGATTGTACATGGTCGGAACTTTTCCGTGGGAAATAATTAAACAAGTCTCACTGATCTTTTCTTCTATCTCACACTCGGCATGACTCTAGTTTTTGGAAGTCCATTAATTCCAGAGGTCTTAAGAGGCTAATTCCAAAAGGCAATATTGTTTCCTTTTGGTTTGATGATAACTAGTCTCATATAGTCATTTTTGCAGAGAAAGTGACTCATCATGTGCAACATCGATAGCCGAAAGTAAAAATGTCTAGGAGGGCAATAGGTGGAATTCAAACATACTCAAAGAACTATATATAGTTTAGGAAAGGAAGGGACAAGCTGATTTGGCTTGCTTCGAGATCAAGTGTCTTTACCACCAAGTCTGTTTGGCCTTCAATTCATGGCCATGGTGAAAATGTAGGTTGGGCTAAATGGGTTTGGCACAAAGCCATTCCAAGTAAACTTTGGATTTTCATGTGGAGAGCTTTTGGAATAGCTTGCTTGTTGATGCTAACATCCAGAAGCACAATATTCCTCTTGCCTCATGTAAATGCAAGATTTTGGCTAGGACTAGGCCAGTGACTAGGTTGATAGAGTTTATTTGATGTTTTGAAAGTTGGATGAATGTAAAATACTTTGATTTTATCTATAATCATTTTGAGTTTATCTAGAAGTTATTAAATAAGTCAAGAGTATGAAAAATCGAGTTCCAATAATTCTGCAATTATCTAGAGAAGAGTTTGAATGAGAAACTGCATCTGCGGAGAAGAATTAGCGCTAGATGTCATCATCTCGACAGCAGAGTTTTTCATGCAGAGTCGCTCCCTCAGCAGAGTCCGACTGCGATTCAAACTCATTTTAAATTTGTTCCGTCAGTAGAGTCCTAGTACTATTAAAACTCCTCTCATGTTATTTATGGTTTGGATTCGATTGAATAGGGGACTGGAGGATTTTCGGCTTAGAGATATTGGAGCGTACATTTCGTGTACTTGAGTGTTGAGAATTTTCTAGTTATTTTTCTCTCTCATCGAGAGTGTTAGTGCTCCATGTTGGAGATTGACTAATCGTGATTTAGCCACTAGAGTTTCTAGAGAAAAGCCAATATTTAAATATCGTCAGAGGTTCTGGCTACTACTACGGTAGAGGCAAACAGGTCGTTTGTCGTGTCAAGTAAGAGAGTCAATTGACAAAAGTTTTGTAATTGAGACTTACTTGTACTTAATTTTCAAATGAATAAAATTGATTTTTCTGGATTTGGCTGCCCCGTAGGGTTTTATCTTTAAAGAGTTCTTTAAAGGGTTTGCCTTCGATACCAAGATTGATGTTATGCGATTTATTTACTTTATATTATTGCTTTATTATTAAATAATTGCATGGTTGACGACTAACCAATTTGTTGAATGAATCAATTGACAAAAGTTTTGTAATTGAGACTTACTTGTACTTAATTTTTAAATGAATAAAATTGACTTTTCTGGATTTGGCTGCCCTGTAGGGTTTTATCTTTAAAGAGTTCTTTAAAGGGTTTGCCTTCGATACCAAGATTGATGTTATGCGATTTATTTACTTTATATTATTGCTTTATTATTAAATAATTGCATGGTTGACGACTAACCAATTTGTTGAATGAATTAATTGACAAAAGTTTTGTAATTGAGACTTACTTGTACTTAATTTTCAAATGAATAAAATTGACTTTTCTGGATTTGGCTGCCCCGTAGGGTTTTATCTTTAAAGAGTTCTTTAAATGGTTTGCCTTCGATACCAAGATTGATGTTATGCGATTTATTTACTTTATATTATTGCTTTATTATTAAATAATTGCATGGTTGACGACTAACCAATTTGTTGAATGAATTAGTAGAATGTTGGATTACAATACAGGGATACTTGAGTAATTTCAATTGGTATCAGAGCGTTGTTCACTGATTCGAGTGTGATTAGTGCCCCTGTAGATAATGTTGTCATCATTTGATGGGGAAAACTATGCATACTGGAAAGTTCATATGAGGGCTTTTCTCAAGTCGTTGGAAGAGCATGTGTGGTATGTAGTTAAGCAAGGATGGACTAAATCCAAGACAACTATTGATGCTTGAACAAGAGATGAGATTAACAACTATAACTGCAACAACAAAAGACTTAATGCTATTTTCATGATTGTATCTCTTGAAAAATTTAAAAGAATTTCCAGGTGTGAGGTGGCTAAAGAAGCATGAGATATCTTAGAGGTCACACATGAAGGGAAAAGAATTGTAAAAAATTTAAAATTACAATTGCTAACCTCAAAGTTTGAAGAGATTAAGATGCTAGAAGATGAGAATTTTAATGTTTTTTTATGCTAAACTTAACGACATTATAAATTTCAGGTTTAATCTCGGCGAAAATGTGGAAGACTCAACAGTTGTGAGTAAGATTTTAAGATCATTGCCTGAAAAATTTTGCTCGAAAGTGACTGTTATTGGGAAAACAAGGATTTTGATACGATTAAGGTTGAAGAACTAGTCGGTTCTTTGCAAACATATGAGTCATCACTTCCTTAAATAAGAAAAGGTAAATCTATTGCTTTAAAAACTGTGAAAGATGATTGAGAAGATTTTTCTGATGAAGAAAATCTGAACGATGAGGATATTACTCTCATTGTAAGGAAATTCAGAAAGTTCTTGTTTAACAAGAAATGTAATGGAAAGAAAAAACGAGGTAAGGAATTTCCTACAAAAATGAATGATTCTGAAAAATGGAATAAATAGAAATCTAAAAAAAATAAATAAATAAATTATCATGAATGTTCAGGATATGGTCACATAAGAATTGAATGCCCAAACTTTAAGAAAAATAATGAAAAAGCATTGAATGTCACACTTAGTGACAGTTCAGAATCTGAAACTTCTAGTTCATCATCTGATGATGAAAGTTCTTTTATGGCTTCTTCCTCTGTTATTGGTGATTTTCCTGAACTTATACCAACAAAATCTGATAGTGAATATGATGACAGTGACTCGGTTATAGTTCTTGTTGATGCTGACCATGAGCTGAGTATACATGATGCTTATAATGACTTCTGTAAAGAAGTGATCAAGCTGAAAAAATTAAATAAGAAGCTGTACAACAAACTCATAGCTATGGAGAATGAAAAGAACAATATGTCGGAGGCGCTAAAAATTTCTGGAGTTGATATATCAAGGTTGAATACTCAAAAGGTTGCACTTGAAAAGGAACTGAAAAAATCTCAAGAGTACAAGCAAAAATCTGCTACTCAGAAATTGGATGAGAGGTTAAGCATTCAAAAGTCCACCTGTGATCGTACTGGTTTGGGATACATGACATCCCAAGGCAAAGAATCTCTAGTCTCATCATCTACTACCACTACCTCTAAGGGTATTGTCTTTGTTAAAGGAACCCAATGTGTGAATGCTCCAAACAAAGCAATGTCAAAGTCAAATCACTCTAAAACTCTTCATGAAAGGTCAACCTTAAAGAAGCTAAATATAGGTAAAGTTGAAGGTAAGTTTGATCATACTTGTCATCATTGTGGTATTTCTGGCCATATAAGACCATATTGCTTTAACTTGAGTAAAGTGCAGAAAAATGAAAGAAAAAGAAAATCAAAAATAAAGGAAAAGAATCTAGAAAATA
The DNA here is from genome assembly GCA_961763995.1 of Juglans cinerea. NCBI lineage: Eukaryota > Viridiplantae > Streptophyta > Magnoliopsida > Fagales > Juglandaceae > Juglans > Juglans cinerea. Next base: position 11,014,076 of record CAUIVZ010000006.1, read on the forward strand.
AGGTTGAGAGTTGAGTCATCAAATAACATCCTTACGTCTCAAGTTTGGTGAACTAGCAGAATTTTATCTTCACAACAAAAGAAAAATTATGCAAAGTGGTGTAGATAAGTTAAAACTCAAAGCAAAATAGGTGGTTAAAGATGATGTTGTATGTCTAGTTGCTCACATAAACTTTAAAGCAATGGGCAATTGTCTTTGGCACCTGGACAGTGCATGCTCAAGACACATGTCTGGTGACAAGGCCTTATTCAAGAATATTAAGTCTACTAGTGGAAGCACCGTGACTTTTGGAGATGGTAGCAAGTTTAATGTTGAAAGGAAAAATGAATATTGAAATACCTGGACTACCTACTATTCATAATGTTTTATTTGTTAATGGCCTTAAAGCTAATTTGCTTAGCATTAGTCAATTTTGTGATAATAATCTTTCTATACAGTTTTCAAAAGATGAGTGTAATGTGTACAACTAGCTGGAGAATGGATCCTGAAGAGCATTAGAACATTGGAAAATGATAGAGCCACCGCTGGTGGCTCCCGCTGGCTCTATGATGTGGTTTTTTTACAATTATTTTTATATAGATTTTTTTAACAATTTTAAATATTTAAAAAAAATAAAAAAATTATAATATACTTTCTTAATCATGAAGTAAAAAAAAATTATTTTTTTATTTTACTTCGTGATTAAGGAAGTATTTTTTAATGATTTTTTTTACTTCATGATTAAAGAAGTGTCTTTTAATAATATTATAAATTTATTTTATTTTTTAAAATATTGAAAAGTATTAAAAAAATTTCTATAAAAAATAACTGTAGAAAAAAACACATCAAAATACATATGCTAGAGCCAGCGGTGGCTCTAGCATTACTCTTAGAACATTAGACAATTGCTATGGAGTCTCCTCAACATCAAATTTGAGTTGTCATAGAGTTTTATTGCATAAAGCCGAACTGTTGCATCATCGACTTGACCATATCAACTTTAGAGACTTGTCAAGAATTTCAAAAAGAGAAGTTGTTGCTGGGTTGCCGTCTCTTAAAGCCAAAAAGATGGTTTGTGGATCATGCCAAGAGGGAAAACAAACAAGAACTCAATACAAGAAAATTTCTGATATTCTCACCACTCGGCCACTTGAGCTACTTCACATGGATTTAATAGGTCCAACACAAACTGAAAGCCTAGGAGGAAAGAAGTACATTATGGCTGTTGTGGATGATTTTTTCAGATTTATATGGATTATTCTTCTAGGAGGAAAAAATCTAAAACATTTGGCATTGCCAAGAAGCTGTTCAACTTCAAGAGACTACAAATAGAGAATGATCTTTCTATCTCTAGAATTCATAGTGATCATGGTAAAGAATTTGAGAATACTAATTTTTTCTCTTTTTGTGATGATCAGGGCATTCATCAAGAATTTTCTGCTCCTATTACTCAGCAACAAAATGAAGTGATAGAAAAGAAAAATAAGGTTATTCAGGAAATGGCACGAACAATGTTGAGCAGTAAAAAGATGGCTTTGTACTTCTGGGGAGAAGCTGTGAATACGGCGAATGACACTCTAAATAAAGTTATTCTAAGGCTTAGCACTAAACATACTCCTTATGATTTGTGGAAGAATAAAAAGGCCATTGTTAAGTATTTTAGAGTCTTTGGCAGCAAATGCTACATCTTGCGAGATCGTGAAAACTCACATAAGTTTGATAGCAAGAGTGATGAATGAGTGTTCCTTGGATATTCTTCAAATAGCAAAGCTTATAGAGTCTACAACCTACGCACAAAAACAATCATGGAATCTGTCAATATGGTTGTAGATGATATTTCAGTCAAGACTATCAAAAGGGAACTTGAAAACTTGAAAGAGATAGTACAAGCTGCTGAAGAGAAGTCACAAGAACAAAGTGATGAAGACCACATGGAGCAAACATCTCGAAACTCGCCTCCTCCACAGGACAAAGAACCTTCTTCAAGGATTACTCACAACCATCCAAAAGAGGATATTCTGGGTGAGCTACATGAATGTATGAGACTTAGAAAAAGAATCCTAAATCAAGTCTTTTTTGTGTGTTATTTGTCACATATTGAACCTAAGAGAGTTGAGAAAGTTTTGAATGATGAAAGTTGGGTTAATGTCATGCATGAAGAAATCCATCAATTCACAAGGAACGATGTGTGGAAGTTGGTTCCTAGACCTGAAAATTACAACATCATTGGAACCAAATGGATCTTCAAGAACAAATCCGATGAACATGGCACCATTGTTAGAAACAAAGCAAGGTTAGTTGCACAAGGATGCACACAAGTAGAAATGATTGATGTTGATGAAACCACCCCTATTGCTCGTCTAGAATATGTCCGCGTACTACTTGTCATTGCTTGTCATCTAAATTTCAAATTATATCAAATGGATGTCAAGAGTGCCTTCTTAAATTTACTTCTACAGGACGAGGTATATGTTGACCAAAGGCTTTACTAATCATATATATTCTGATCATGTTTACAGGTTAAAGAAAGCACTTTATGGGCTGAAATAAGCACCTCATGCTTGGTATGAAAGATTGTCAGCTTAGTTACTGGAACATGGTTTCACTAGAGGACAAGCTGATAGGACACTTTTCATCAAGAAATCAGGTAAACAACTACTTATTGCCCAAATTTATGTTGACGATATTGTCTTTAAAGCAACACTCGACTCACTCTCACATGATTTTGCTACTAAAATGAAATCTGAGTTTGAAATGAGCATGATTGATAAGCTAAACTTTTTCTTGGGCATTCAAGTAAAACAAACTAAAGAAAATTTTTTTACTCACAATCTAGTATGCTAGAAAACTTGTTAAGAAGTTTGGGATGGAAGGAAAGAGTCATACTCGTACTCCTATAAGCACTTCAGTAAAAATCAGCACAGATCCTATAGGGAAAAATATTGATCCTACTTTTTATAGAAGCATGATAGGGAGTTTACTTTACATTACAGTTAGTAGACCCGATATAGCCTTTAGTGTTGGTGTGTGTGCTAGGTTTCAAGCTAATTCTAAAGAATCAAATCTTACTGCAGTAAAAAGAATAATTAAATATCTAAGTGCAACTGTTGATTATGGAATTTGGTACTCTAAGGATACTAATTTGACATTAGTTGGCTACTCGGATGCTGATTGGACTGAAAATGCTAATGATAGAAAAAGTACTTCTGGAAGATGCTTCTATGTAGGTGGCAATCTTGTAGTTTGGATGAGCAAAAAGTAAAATTCAATCTCCTTATCTACCGCTAAAGCCTAGTATATAGTAGTAGGAAGTTGTTGCACACAGCTGCTATGGATGAAAAAGATGCTTGAAGACTACGGGTTTTCTCAAGATACTATGACTATTTATTGTAATAATTCTAGTGCTATTAGTATCTCAAAGAATCCTATTCAGCACTCTAGGACCAAGTATATAGATATTAGACATCATTTTATTAGAGATTTGGTCTAAAATCGTGTCTTTGGATCATGTGTCCACCAAGCATCAATTGACTTATTTGTTTACTAAACCTTTAGATGGTTTAATGTTTGAATTTTTAAGGAAAGTTATTGGTGTATATGACATCAAATGAAGTGTACACTACTCACTTACATTTAAATTTCTGCACATCATTAGGTTAGGAAATGCATTTGTTATTTTTTTTCTATTTTTATTTTGCTGGTTTGTTTTGGTTAAATTATTTTCCATTTTTTTTACTGATTTGTCTCTCAGTTCGGGCTGTTTTATAATTGAGCAAGGTGCAAGCTTTGTGTGCCAAGTTTTGAGCATTTGAGTCCTCACACATTATTAGACTAAAATATTGTTAGAATATTACTTTTTAATATTATTATTATTTTGAGATTTGAAAAAGTTGAATTGTTTAATATATTTTATGTAAAAATTTAAAAAAATTGTAATAATGAGATGAAATGAGATAAAACTATTTATATATCCAAACGTGACTTAACTCTCACTTATCCTCAAAATATTACATGTGAGACAATATTTTTATTGAGTTATTTCGAAGCTAAATATTTTCTCTTTAGTCTATTATGATAATAATTAAAAATAAATTTAAATTGACATGACTGTATATAAAATATTAAATCATAAATTCTTTTTCGTTATAAAAGAAATTTGATATATTATATCAAAATACATCAATAAATGATACTTGATCTCGTGAGTTTATCCACTCAAAGTTACCACTAAGATATTTTATTTTTTATTTTTTCTTAATGATCAAGAAAGTTACTAAATATTAGTAAGTTGTGTATATTTTTTTAAAAATAAAAAAATGTTTAAAGATATTTAAAAAATATTTAAAAGAAAAAAAAATATAATTTACACTAATGGTAAGTTTGAGAGGGCAAACTCATGGACTGAGTAGTACCACCTTATATAACCATGAGTGTGTGTTGTGTGCATGCTTGTGTACACATGAAATTGTAAAATAAGTGTTTAAATTCTTATGATTTTACAAAATCTGCCAAGGTTTTCAATTTTGTCAATATTGATACTTTAAAAAAATAATAATAATAAGACTCGCAATTAAATACCGTCAATCTCCTATTAAAAAACTAGCAACAGGATTACGACGTGGCATATTAATGTCATGAGACCACGTGTTAGTTTTCTAACTTAAGATTGATACAGACACCTAATTGCAATTATTTTTTATTCTTAAATACCAATTTGTAAAAGTTAAGAAAATGTGAGTTTGATATATAAAAACGTGAAAATGAGTTGATCATGGCTCCTCTAGCGATTCTAAATTGATTTTTATTTTTTTATTTTTTCTTCACTTTTGAAAAGTTAAAATTTATGTGAAAACCGATTAACGTGGTTCCCATAAGGCATGATGTCAAGAATCGACAAAACCAATTTGACTGGCTTCACCTAATTATACGACCAGAAATGTTAGTTATTATCTTCACACTAAATATTAATATTAATATATTATTTTTATTTTTATTTTTTTATTTAAATATATATTTACACATCAATATATATGTGTTAAAATATAATAATAAAAATAACAAATTTTCAATTATGACAAAGCCTAGTCCAACACTATTTATGCCTAAACCTTACCTATTTTTTAACAAATACCTTAGACAGGCCCAGCGGTAATTCGTCTTAAATTAACACTTGTGTCGTAAGTTTAACATAGAGATAAATTTAATCACTTTAATAAATCTTCAACATTTCCCTTTACGTATGAGTCAGATTTCTCTTAAATTAATTAATTAGACTCTTATTTAAAGGTCTAATAAGTAAAATATTTAATTAAATATAAAGAAAATATGAAATTAAGGACCAAACCAAAATCTCTACTCTAATTTCATTCCGTCTCAAATTATATACGTATGGGTTTGCGTTGGTTATTGATTATTTCTTCAATCATTTTTGCTCTCTTAATACTTGATGCATTGAAATGAGCACTCTCACTTAAGACTATAAACGAGCTGAGCTCGAGCGAGCATGGAATGTGCGAGCTTGACTCATTCACAAGACGAGTGAGCTTGGGCTCGGCTCGTTTATAAGTCGGGCCTAAGTTGTAGATTGAGCTCGACTCAGTTACAAGTAAAGTAATCTCGAGCTCGGCTCGAAACTTGGTTTGTTAACAAGCCAAGCTCGAGCTGCTTGAGCTCAGTGAGCTCGGCTCGAGATTGAAACTTTATCTGTAAATACAAAATAAATAATAAAAAATTTAAATAAATGAAAACGTGAAATAACAAATTAAATACAAATTTACATCATGAAACCTTCAAGACTCTGCAGTATGGCTAAGGTACATTAAATGACATTGACATCCTAATGGAACAAGTGAATCAAAAAAAACTTTACAACAAAAAATTATGGAACTAAGTACATTAAACTTCAAAACAAAAAATGTGGAGTAAACTCAATAAAGTTCCCAGTCTCATGAATGGAGGCTATGGAACCAGAAATCTTGACACCAACTTATTGCCCTGCATACACTAATACACAAAAAAAATTAAGCTTATTTTTAATCTCTTGCATGATTACTCAAGTACTTTTAACTTAGTAATAATGTCAAGAGATGTTTGACAGGAATGCAAAACTTAATTTGCCTCAACCATCAATGTCATATCTCTAACACAGTTATACAATACAATTGCAAAAACAATCTAAAAAATAAAATAAACTATAAGAGATTCATGTATAGCAATAGGCAGGCCGCAAGTTACAAACCAGATAAGAAAAACATAGCAACTTAGCATGATACAAGAAGATAAACCAACAGGCAACAGTAGGCATACACTAATACACTAAAAAAATTAAGCTTATTTTTAATCCTTACATGATTATTCAAGTACTTTTAACTTAGTAAAATAAAATAAACCATCAGGTATAGTAGTAGGCTAGTTAGAAACCATATAAGATAAAATAGCAACTTAGCATGTAGATAAGATAATAAACATAGACAAGTTACCAAACCAGATTCTTTTACAGAAATTAGCATGACACAAGTTACCAATTTTCGACACAATCAAAACAAAATCAGCAAGTTACCAAACCAAAACAAAATCAATATGACACGAGAAGTTATCAATCTTGGCCAAAATCACCATGATAGCAACTCAATAAGTTATCAAACCAAAACAAAATCAGCATGACACAAGTTCGCAACAAGTTACCAAACTTCAACAAAATCAGACAGACAACTGCAGTTATCAAATTTCAACAAAATCACAATGACAGAAAGTTACCAAACTTTTACAAAATCTGAAATCACCATGACAGAAGTCAGCAAGTACCCAAACTTGAACAAAATTACCATGACAACAACCTGCATACACTGATACACTAAAAAATATTAATCTTATTTTTAATCCATTGCATCATTACTTAAGTACATTTAACTTAGTAATATTGTCATTGGATGTTTGGTAGCAATGCAAAATTTAATTTCTATTTACAAAATTTAAGAAATCTAAATGGTGAGGAGTTAGAATTTAGAAATTACCTGAACTGACATGACTCATATAATCCCAAACAAAATCAAATAGAATAACCAAACTGTTCAAATATTTAAAAGTAAACTGTGGAAACTGTGGAAATAATACAAACTGAGTCTCTTGGCTATGGCAAGAGAATCTGAGTTTCTAATGAAACATCCTTCTATTGCAAGAAAAAATATTAATTAATATTTCTGTAAATAATTGGTGTATAAACAGCAAAATAGCGGCTTAAAATTCAAATAAATGTAACACTTACAGAATTAGTTGATGATATTTTAAACTCATATAATGCTCTAACCCAATCAGACTCACATAACAACATCTATACAGCTTCAGTTGACAATGAAGCTCGATAAGGATCAATGACTCTGTCTTCTGCGCTGAATGTTGATTCTGAGCTAACTATGGTAATTGGTGTAGCCAATATATCTCGGGCCAATTTGGACAAAATTCAAAACTTGAGACTATTTGATTTCCACAATTCCAAGGCATCGAAACTTGCATCTGAGCCCTCTTCACAGATATATATACTCTCCTCTTAATAATTGTCCAGTTATGATTTAATAGGCTGCACTGTATCAATATTTCTAATAAAAGATTTAAATAATGACTGGCCACTTTGCATGCTTCTCCCAACACTTGAGGAACAACTGGAAGCAAGACTTGGAGCATTTTCCTGCTCTCTTTGTGCCTCAAGAGTTGAATTGTATTCATGAATATACTCATCATATAACTCATGCAACACTTGAGAGACATGCTCAATATTCTTAAAAGCTTCCATCTATTGATAAATTAAAGGAAAACAAAATTGGATCAGGAGTTGAGCTGACGAGTCGAGTCGAGCTTTATACGAGTTTGTTCACGAACATTATTCGAGTCGATCGAGCTTTATGCGAGTTTGTATCATTTAATAGTCGAGCATAGTTCTGTGTTTGCAAACGGTCTATTTAATATTCGATTCGAGTTTAATCGAGTTGAATTCAAGCTTCTTGTCAAGTAGCTTGTTCATTTTACAGCTGAGAGTCTCAAACAAAATTTTAGGGGTGCTGGACGAGTTTTCCCTCCCACCCCCCGCATGGGTGGGGGGAAATTTTGGGCCCCCGACCTTGGCATTGCCTCCCATGGGCGGTGCCCCCGTCCGAACGTACAGGGGTGGATTGGCCCCCACAACTGCCATCCCACCCACGACCAAGAACAGCAAGAAAATACAAAATAACTTAAACACAATAAAAAATCCACAAAATCACATATTCATCCATAAAAAATCCACAGATCCACTCACAAAAAATTGGAAAATAACAAAAAAATGTTAATAACAATAGATCTGAGAAAAGTGATTCATTTTCTTTCACGTTATAGATTTGAGCAAAGATTCAAAAAATCATTGCCACGAATGGTAGTGGGTCTCTTTGCAAACCCACGATCATTTGTGGTTTTAAGGACGAGAAGAAAAAGTAGAGAAGAAGGAGAAGAGGAGAGGAAATTCAAGAGACATACTGGCGAGAGGGGGGAGAGAGAGAATAACGACTGGAGGGGAAGAGAGACTGAAAGAGAAAAGAGAGGAAAGAAAGAGGTGGGGAAATGGTTAGATTTTAATTTAAATCCTAACTCTAAAATGACGTTGTTTAAATAGTTTTATTTTAAAAAAATAAAACCTAAAATAAAACGATGTCATTTTATTACAAAAACTTATCTTACAATATATATATAAATATTTTTAAATATATATTTATATATATGCAGGCGGATGCCTGCACGCCCCCGTCCCGGCCAGGCGGATGCCGGGCAAGGTGGGGTTGAGGGGCAAGGGGTAATGCCTCACCGCCCAACCCTAAGGCCAATATTGATTCAACAATAAAACGTTCCGACACTGAGAAACTTAATAAATTTTCAAGGAGATAAAAACCATCTAAATAGTCTTTGGATCTGTTTGGGGTTGCATTAGGAGTCTTAAAAAATACTTAAATAGCCTTAAAAAATCTTTAATAGGAAAATTAGATTGCTTAGGTGTTACATATTAAAGTACTTTTTAATCTCAAATAAGCTAAAAAATACGTTTGAGAAAAAATAGTGCTTTTCCTCAAACATGATTTTGTGGATAATGCGAAATGTAATTTGAATTTTAAAAAGACTGTCAATGTGTGAAAATACTCATACAATTTTAAAATAATTACAACTTTTAAACTTTCAAAGATATAGTCATAATTTTTTAAAAAATCAAATGATTGTTTATTCTACATCAGAAAACACTTTTTTTTTTAATTTGTTTCCAAACAAATGTAACATGTTTGAAAGTATTTTAAACACATGGTTATCAAATAATAAATAACTTTCTAATAGTAGAATTTATTACTTAAACTATAAGTTATAAGTCTTAAAATTATAAGTTATATTTTCTACCGCAATTCGAAACATGCATTTTGTATTAAGATTTTGAGTTTTTTTTTTTTTTATAAAATACATCTAACATATTATATTTATATATATTTATTTTTTTATAACAACATATTATAATATCTAGTTCATGCGTTACTGCTCTTTTTCTTTTGAGGTCTTTTTTGTAGTTCGTTCGTAACAGGTATGGCCAGAATTGTTGGACCTGGAGACCAAACTTTAGTTGGATGAGTACACTGCAACCTGCGATGCATTCATGGGTACGTCAGAGCAAACCAAAAGAAAGCAGTGTTTCTTCGTTTGCCAAACTGCATATATTTCAATCGAATCGGTTCATATCTACTTTACTGAGAGCTCCTGGAACATCTACTAGGCTGCATTTGATGTTAAACTGACTTAAATTTAGATGATAAAATATTATTTTTTAATATTATTTTTATTTTGAGATTTGAAAAAGTTGAATTGTTTATTATATTTTGTATTGGAATTTGAAAAAGTTGTAATAATGAGTTGAGATGATTTTAAGAAGTAAACGAATTTGATTCAAAATTTCAAATCACCAACAGTTGCTATTTCGTGCAAGGATAAAAAAAATATTATTTATACAAATCTCAAATAAAAAAGATATGTGATATAGACAAAAAGAGATTATATAAAATAAACTTATAAGCTGATATGGTTTTATAGAATCCGTTAAATCTATTTTATAAAAAAAAAATTAATTTTACAATCTGATGTATTATATCAATATACATTAGTTTATGAGTTTACTTTTATTTAATCCCTTTGTGACTAAAATATTTTTCAATAAAAAAAACCCCATACAAATTTTTATAAAAAAGTAAACCCACTTAAAAAAAATATAAAAAAAAAACTATTTGAGGAGTGAGATGAGAATTTTGTATTTTATTTGAAAGTTTAAAATATTATGTTTTAATATTATTATTATTTTGAGATTTAAAAAAATTAAATTATTTATTATATTTTATATGGAGATTTGAAAATAATGTAATAATAAAATGAGATTGAGAATTTTATATTTCGTTTCCAAACCGGCCTTAAACTTGTTTATTTAGAACTTGTAACTATCATTACTCAAAAGCAAGAGCTTGCAAGGCTCAATGATTTAATTTCACACCAAGCATTTTCTGCAAACTCTCATAAACTCAAATGGAAGGAAAATCATCCAGCAATATTAAAAAAAAAAATCATCTATTTTTTGGGGGGGGATTCTTACAAACTTTTACCTGCATTTTATTCAACACCAAAAATTGCCATCCACGCCCCCCCGTGGTTCTTAGTCATCATGTTGATCTCCAAATTCAACCTATCTCACCGAACCGCAGGTGAAAAAGGGGGGGCAGGAGGTATAGGTAATAAAATAAATATATCCTTCGTAGAAGCATAAAAAAGAGTTGTGACAAAAGAGGCAAAGAGGGGCATCTTTAACCCGATTGATCGGGTAAAGGTTCTGCTGAACATGGAACTGAGTGCGGAGATGAACCGGCCTCTTCGGCTGAATCCTCTGAAGTCTTTGTATCAGATTTCTCATGTTTGTTGCTTGCAGCATCATGTTTCTGGACCCAATCAGGAAATCTTGATGATTTTGAAGGGGAAGACTCAGATGAGTGGGCTGTTGACATGCTTCTCGGATAGCTAATAAGAGATGAATCAAGCATAGGTACATTAGGGAGGCCCAGACTGTAGTTATGAGGATACGCAACAACTGGGTGATCATATTTGCAAGTTGGGCCATACTTGCAGACTCCATACATACTGTAGTAAGAACAGATAGCTTGCCCCTGCACATCGCAGACCCAGGGGTCAGCCCAGCCACTGATGTACAAAAACAAAGAACTAAAAGGGACAACATTTCGCTGGTTTATTCAATAACTAAGGAATTCCTCAAAAAAACTTAATTAACACTTTGAAATTTGCAAAAGAACTAAAAAAAAAAAAAAAAAAAACGAAATTCTTTAAAAAGACATTCATGATATTCCAAATTATTCCAAGTTTCAAGCAATTATGAAAGCAGACAGCAAGAGCAAAATGCATCTTACTGTATATAAAAAAGATGAAGAACTTACTGGTCTCAAGGGAAGGCTGGGCAGGATTGGCACTGATTGCGCAATCCTTTCTTTTGGGTGATGGTACTTGCAATCAGATCCATATTTGCAGGTTCCAGTGTTCATAAAATACCGGCACTCTGGTTGGTCGGGTCTCTCAGGGAGACTCGGAGTAGTTGCTGGTAACATCCCTCTGGAACCCAACTCACCTAGATTCTTGGGGTTGTATATAAAATTGGAGCTAAGAAGAGTGGTGGAACTGTTAGGAGACAGAGGGCTCATGTTTCCCTGAGCAAGAATGAAACCATGATCAAAAGAGAGAAGAGAATCCCAACTCATCCAAACAATTCATCTCGAGCCCCACCAAGACTCGATAACTTCTCTGGGTTCCATCATCAATAACATCTTTTGGTGACATTGTCATATCCATAGCCAAAAACAAAAGGCATAACCTAATCATTACCATGTCTATACACATATGAAGACTGACTTAAGCTATGCAATCACTGCAGCATAAGCCATCTAGGAGCATAAAAGTGTTCAACTTAAGGAGTTTATATGTCTATACTTGTATGTGTACATCATACTTAGGCTATATCTACTTTTTGTTTTTGGATATGGCTGCCTGAGATAGGATATGAAAATGTCACCAATCGTCCTTTTTATACTTCTTGGTATGTCATAATAACTTCTGCAACTAAAAATTATGTCAGACATTTGTTGTTCTTTAAACGTCAATCCCATAAACAAGACTGTTGGTTTCAATAACACTCCAACCCAGCTCATCCAAATAAACAGGCAATGACTGACTGTAGCAAAGTACAAGGTACAGTGAGGGCTGCAGGTTAGCCACCACAACAGAAAAATCATAGAAGCAGTTTGGCATTCTTGTGACGAAAGGCAAGTCAAAGCATCTTCAAAAATGAATGTGAAATAACCTTTACAATGGTGTCAACTATACTTGCTGATCGCTTTGGATCTTTCCTAGCACAATAGCTCCAAAATCACCAAATAAAGCTAGAACATGGCATTATTGTTCCAAAACCGCCGCATAAGAACTAAATACAGAGGTTGAAAATAATGATAAACAGCCAATTATAAAACAAACAAGGGCCAATGATTGCAAAAGACACTTTTTTTTAATTTTTTTTTTTATAAAAAATAAGTATGATTGCATGATACACCTTACCATTGACTTATAAAAACAAAAGACTTTCAAACAAGAATCGTTTAATTTAAGATATTATGTACTGACCATGTATGTGTTCCAGCCCTGTGCAGATACAATGCCTGGAGGAGGAAGAACAACAGGCATGTAAGATTCTGGACCTGGTAAACGCGAGCTAGATATATATGAAACTCTCGGAAAAGACCATGCAGGAAGTCCACCAGCATAAGGTTGACCTGGTGAAGGCACAACCGTTGAGCCCATGGATCCAAAAGCACCATGTCCAGCTACTGGTAAAAGAGTTCCAAGTGATGCAGGCTGTGGATGATGGAACTTGCAAGCACCTCCAAACTTGCACGACACAGTTCGCATGTAATAAGGACATGGTTTTTCTTCCTAAACAAGATCATAACAATATGTCCTCAATGGACAAAAAATACAAAAAAAGGAGGTTGTATTTTTTTTTTTTTTTTTTTTGCATTTATCGCAAACTAATCAGTAAATAGAACTAAAACCACAAAGATAAGGACCTGACGCATCGGGAGACCTAATATGTTGAATGAGACTGGCCCAGCACCACGCCTGTCCCTTGGATGATGATATTTACATGTTGATCCATATTTGCAGGTCCCTGTCTTCAGAAAATACTGCAATGCATGCCCCAGTTGAAAATTCATAAACTACTAGTGTCTCAAAAAAGCACAAATAAATCCCCAAGAACAATTAGCATTATTGGTGGAGGTGAATTCCAAGTCTATTTAAAAATTGATAACAATAGATCACAGAGGTGGATTGAGCTTATATTTTAAATTGTGGAGAACTTCAAGCTAGAACAGCATTATCCTTAATAGTGAAAACCACATCATCTTCTTTTTGAAAGTTAGTATTACTTCCTTTTGCAGAAAAATTTGACATCATTCAGAAGTGTTTGCATACACACAGAAATATTCCATCATATACAGATAATATAACAAGTGAAAGGAAGTCTCAATGACAGAATCTGTGTTTCCATCCTAAAATAATTGAGACTAGGAACAATGTCTGCTACTGGTGACAAAACTTAAGAACAGAAAAGCAATTTCAATTGTCCACAACTGATTATATTATTTGAGAACACGTGACGATGATCAGAATTCTGTTAGAATAATCTCATTATAAGGCTGCTGTCAAAAAGCTTTCTGCTTTTCTTTCTATTTAGTAGAGATTCTCACACCAAATTCATGTTTCTCCAAAACTGTATGCAGTTTGAATACTTTTTTCAGGAGTCTTAAATTTGCAATAGTTTAAAGTAAGACTTTTCTCTACATATATAATTAAAACGTATATGAGATTAAAAGCAAGAACACAAGCAAACCACATTGTATTCTTTGTTTTTGGTACTTTCAGTCCTACAGATCATTGTAAACAGTAAAATAAGAGAAGCAACAAAGAACAACTGCAATTTTCTTTCTTTGGTTTTTTTTATTTTTTTTATTTATAAAAACAATACCACTAGATTCAAATCATACCCCACAGTCAGGCTGCCCAACTCTTTCTGGGAGTTCAACACCATACGGAGCACCCTACACATCATAATTTGAACAGAAGGGGTTAAATTACCACAAAAGGTACGCTGGAAAGCTACAACCAGCAAAAACAAAGATAATCTCCAATGGGATGTACACGGCAAACAAAATCATTTATTTTTTACAAGATTTAAGTACTCAAATCCCTTCATTTAAGATACCAAAAATAAGTGCTTGATTACCTGTGAAACATAAGCAGGGTGATGATATCGACAATTACTTCCATAACCACACAATCCAGTTCTCAAATAATACAGGCAGTCAGGTTCACCAGGTCGATCTGGATATGGACCAGATTGAACCGCACCACCACCCTCCAGATTACCATTGATTTTCAACCTCCAAAATGCTTCTGAAATTATTAAAAAAAACCATATAATCAAGATTGAATGGCATGAATCTGCATTGCATAAAAATTCCTCAAGGTACCCAAAAATAGCAACCCGCATATCAATAAAGAATAAACATCAAGGAATATTTCGACTTATAACAAATATAATAACAACATCAAAGAGAGTAATTCAAAAGCATGAATTAATATTGGAATTTGAATTGTATCAGCGATCAAACTTCCTAAAAACACAAAAAAAGCGTCACTGTGATCAACCTAAAAAGTTTGATTCTTCCCAGGCCTCAAAATTCATTGCACTAACAATCAATGTTCCTCAAAATCAGAACCGAGATGCCATCCAGCAAAGGGAACAAGGGAAAATTACTTGGTTCCAAACAATCCCAAAACTTTAACTCATACATCATATAAGCTCCCCAAAAGCCAGAATCTTCAGGACATCGATACGCATTTTACCATGGATCATAACCTCATCAAAACACCCACGTAGCCCCAAACACATAAAGCTAGAACAATAACACAAAAATCCAATAATTTCCGACTTGAAACCATTTACACATAAAGCTAAGTTGATAGCAGTGAGTACTACAAGACCACGATCAAACCCAGAACAAAAAAAATCTTCACAAAAAAGGGAACAGATCTCTAAACTACTCAAAAAGATGCCTAAAATACAGAAGTACCTTCAATGGTATTATCGGAATGATTATGCGTAGCATTCTTCTGGACCTGCCGGTTTTCTGGCATCGGTAGCACAGAAAAATGCGTCAACCCGCCTTCAACTTTTTTGTCCTCAATTCCTCCAATCAAACACAGACGAAATTCGTGAATCTTTCACGCCAGTCACAGAAAGGGTATGATTTCGAGCGAATATTGGCGATCAAAGTCGGTGAAATTGAAGGGAATGGAGAAAAAAAAAGTTGCTAAAAATTATATAACAAATAGAAGAAAAGAAAAACCCAGAGAACCACGTTTTTTTAAGAATCAATGCGATAAATCTAAGACGTATATAACTACATATACCGATTCTATAATTTTTCGGTATTTTTTTTTTTTCCTTTTCCTTTTTTCCGTTTGGAAAATCTCTTGGATCTTTGAATTTGAAACCTGGAAATAATATAAAATAGTAATAACAGTTTTTAACAGAGTAATAATTCCTGTACGAATGGTAAATTTTGGACCTTGTTCGAAATTACGATTTCGTCCACTCCAGTCTCCTCCTATGTTTTAATTAATTATTATTTCAATAAATAAAATACATCGTACCAGTTAAATTTATTAAAATTGAGAAAATCTGATTATTTCATACTTTCATTTATTGAATTTAGATATATTTGTATTAATAATTCTTATAATTTATCTCTTAGATTAAATTATTTTACGTGAATTGTGTTGTAAAGACATTTAAATAGAATTATTTTTTACTGTATTATTATGATATTATTAACTAATATTTAAATTTTTTATTAAAAATAAAAAATTAATGTAGAAATTAATTTTTGTAGAGCATTAATTTTAAATAAATATAATAAATCAAAATATTTTAATTTTTATGAGCGTGTTTTTTAGGTCTGAGATTTATCATAATCATGACCGTCGGTAGGTGGGGGAGATCAAATTTGGGCCCTTGAATTTGAATCAATAGCGGGACCCACATGAAATTCTGAATCTGTGGATGGCATTTTTCTAATTTGTTTTTTTTTTTAAATCCTTTCTTTTATGATAAAATTCTTTTAGAAAAATTTAAAAAATGGTTTTTAAAATTAATAGAGAAATGCGAAAAATCGTCGCCGTCAAAGCGCGCGAAAGAGATTTTGGGGGGTGCACGTGAGGGGTGGGAAAAGTTGCGTGGCAAGATTTGGAGCGTTGGATGTGTATATATTTTTGTGAAGGAGGTCTGGGACCCGACGGCTAGCGAGAAAACGACCGACTCTTATTTGATACGCCGAAGGATGTTGGGGCCCGCCAGACGGAGGATCAAACGACCCCGTTATCTCCTAATTACAGACTTCCGAAACTGACCCTCTAAGTGCATACAAATTTTAAATGAAAATGGGCTTAATTAATTTATTTCCTTTTAATAAAAGGAAATAAATACTGCCTTTGATTCGTTAATATTATACTTAATTCACCATTTAGTCATTTATATACAAAAGACGTATGCGTTGAGGACATTATTGGATCATAAAAGATAATTAGATTTAGAAATAAAATGTGTATTCTACGTACAAGTTTGAGAATAAAATAATTCTAGAAGTAAAATATAACACGCACATAATATTGGGCAATATTAAAATGTAAAAGTGTTTCGTCTCATCTTATTATTATAACTTTTTCAAATTTTCACACAAAATATAATAAACAATTCAATTTTTTCAAATTCCAAAACAATAATAATATTAAAAAATAATATTCTTACAATATTTTATTCAAATCTCAACTCATTATCTAAACGGCACCTGAATCTTAAAGGATTGTCCCTAAGAGAATCACTATACAACTAGTATTTCATCTTATCTCATCTCATCATTAAGGTTATGCTTGGAATGCAAGCCTTAATTCATCCCAAGCAAATTAATGATGGGATTTACTACTTTTACAATTTTTCATAAAAATGTTAAATCCATCTCAAACTATTTCATAACACATATCTCAGCCTATTTACATTTAAATATATTTTAATGAGACCAATAAAATATTATTATTTACAAATCAACTCAAATTATTTAAGATCATTTCATCACTCAAACGCAACCTAAGAGTAAAGTAAAGCTAGGCAGAGTTCACTCTTTCATTTTCAATATAAAAAGAAGATGATATACAACTTTTTTTAAAAATTTATTATATAATCATATTTTAAATAAAAATAATTTTAATAAAATAATTTATAAAAATAACATGATTTAATAAAAATCCATTTATTTGAAAATACGATTTTATAAAGGATGGTATCATAGTTAATAGAGTAAATAATACTATCCATCTTGTTAATGTAAACAGAGAGAATCGGTCCAAAGGAAAAAAGGTGAGCAATAAAGTGTTGGCCAATGAGGTAGCAAGGGAGGGTGGGGGGAGGGGCAAAGTTTTCTTGGTCTCCTCCACTCTCCAACCCTTCATTTTCACACCGAGGAGAAAAGAAAAACTTCCTGCTTTAGAGATGAGGTGGTGCGAGCGAATCCGAATGTGCCAGCTGTTGTCCTAGAATTGAATGGGCAAAGAGAGTTGGGGAGTATGACTCCAAATATGCACACCAATACAAAAGTTTTTTTTTTTTTCCTTTTAAGTATTTTTTAAATATTTTTAATTATTAAAAAAATATAATTTTATTAGTAGTTATTTTTTAAATTATTAAAAAATTAAAATATATGAATAGATACATTTTTAGTAAGAATATTTGAGAGTCATGTCACTTGTAGTAACTACATTGCACCGACACACAAAGACCCGTTAGCCAAACATGTCAACGTATTTTCTGGTTCTGACTCTGACAATTTGAGCCCCACCCAAGTCTAATGCCTTCGCTTTTCTGCAAAACTTGCTTGTTCTTGTGCCCAGCCAGCAGCGCCACTGGCCCTCGAGAGCAGACCGAATGTCTTCTTCAACTAAAATAAAATAATAACAATTAATAATCACACGTTGAATGCTAAAAAGCCTTTTAGATTATTAATATTTCTTAAAATCTTTTTAGTACAAATACATTTCGTAATTTGGAGAAATATAATTCACAATACGTGAAAACTGTAATTTTAATATTCTAGTCATTTTCTGGCCACATGTATTTGAAGCCGAAGGCAGGTACAATCACGACTTATATCATACAATAGCACTAACTTTTGTTTTTGTTTTTGTTTTTTTTTTAAACCTCTCCAAGACAGGGCACCCACCCATGTAGAGTAAACCTCTATTACATGCGCCACACCCTTAAAAGTGTTCCTACACAAAACTAATTAAATCACTAAATTTTTATTAAGAAATGTGATCTTAAAAGATTATTTGCGCTCACGAGATGTTGAACCTTAGATCTTGAAAAGAGTTATACCTCAAGATCAAGATCTTTACCACTTGTGCCAACCACTTGGGACTAGCACAATTTTGATATTTTCTGTGACCCTTTTTTTTTTTTTTTTGCCTTGTTTTTTAGTTAATTATTTTCTGCAAGCTAGGTGATGCCAAAGGCACGACACTCCTCAACTTGACAAGGCTTAACGAGCAAGATAATATTAATCTTGCATCTTAACCTTCATCATTAACCAAAAGCTTAACTAAAGTCATGTGTGCTACCATGTTACTAAAGTTTAATTCTCAACACAAGAAAGAAAGAAAGAAAGAAAGGAAGAGCTTTATTTGGATACTGAACGGTATGGGGAAAAAAACACAAATTGCCGTTTCTATCAAAGAAGGTAGTTGACAGTTGGTGGGGAAAGTTATGGCAGCATAATTATTGCAATTCATAGGTCAAGTAAAGGGGAACAGGCGATACCAACAAGAATTTATATATATTTATTTGGTGGGGGGGTGTTAAATTAAATTAAAATATGGTCCAGATCTTATTAGACTAGTAGCTAGAGAAGGAGTCAAAAGATAGGTCTATTATTCTTGCATACCCATTTAAAATCTATAGAGAAACTTTACATCAAGAGATAATCACATGAAGATTCAGCAGTAAACATATCCCCAAAAGATAAGATAAATTGCAAGAATTACCGAAGCATATCCTTTCTAAAAAGTGAGAAATCTCCAGTGTTCCCGACATGGAGTCTTAAATTAAACCACGAATGTCATGGCAATGCACTAGTGCCCGCTTATATATATATATATATATATATATATATAAAACCTAAACTTTAGTTTGCTTCTTCTACATTTGTGTACGAAACTCCAACCCCACCAGTATAAGCCCCTATTCCCGCCTATGTATCTACAGCTTCAAAAAATATTTATTTTCAAAAGAGTATTTACGGAAACCTGTCAGCACTGCCTCAGCAGAAGAACATTGAAGCCCTGACTTTCTTATGCAATCTCGGGAGCTCCGGAATGGGGATACTCCCTACCGAAGTGCCACTTCCTGAAGAGGTTTCCGCTAAATCTTCAAACTTCATGAACTGCCCCATCTGATGTGCAGCAAGGTGGGCATAACATATGGGCGCCACTGGAGAATGAAAAATGAGAGTGAGATGGAGAAATAATATAGCAAAGCAGCAGTGAAAAGGTAAATAATTCAAACAGCATAAAAGTGATGAAAGTACCAATTGAAATTGCAGTTGTACTCCTCTGGTACCTGAAAAAATCCAAAAGTGGACAATAACTTTAGTTGAAGAAGTTAATGGAATCAGCTCATATGAAAGTAACTGAAACTTGAAAGCTTACACATATGACAATGAGTGGATCAGATTTTGCAATTCATCAGGAGAGAAACCAATCTCGTCGACCAAGACATGATAGTGTGCTGGCCTAGAAGTTCCCTATACCAGTTGAGAAAACATTCAAAAAGAATGATTGGAAAAAAGCAGTGGGGATTCAGAAAACATTACGCTCCCTTTTTCCTTTTTCTGATTTGTAAATTCTACACACGCATCCAGTAGGTCTTGAATTCACAACTTCAGCATCTACCCTTAGGTCTGATATACTATCACACCCATATGGCAAGTAGGTATAACAAAGTTTCCAAGTGCTTAATCAAGAAACAATTTGCTTAAAAAATTCTAAAGATGAAAACATTAATGAAAAAATGTAGAGGTAACCCACTAAAATATCTTTGCATGCTACGTTTTATCATTCCTATAAGCAGAGTTCAAATGCAGGTGCATATTAATTTACTCCTGTCGAGTTAATTTTTTTTTTAAAACAAAACTTACAATCATCCCTGCTTGAGCGCACATGTAGAAATCATAGTTCCTAGGGTGCACAATTTTTGTGTCCACAACAGTCCCTGAAGAGAGAGAGAGCAAGTCAATAAAAACCAAGTAGGTCATAAGTGCATAAAGTATCTTAAAAGTAGCAGACCGGGTGGAACATTTTCAGGGCCTCCAGCTAGAAATAGCTTTGTGTGGTGATTCTTCTGAGCCACAATCACTGTGAACTTGGGAATGTCAACCTCTCCAAGATGCTGGTATGCCTGTAATTAGAGAAGATAACATCTAAATGTGGAAGGTCATCCAGAACAAAAGCCTGCATACCATCATAAGCTCAGCATCATTTACATTAACAGAAAATGGCAGCCCCACAGAACAATACTGTGTGAAATAGGCAGTACACTTGTTTTTCTTTTCTTTTCTTTTTGATAAGTGGAATGGGAGGCAGAAAACTATATGATTTGACCACGAGGACTAAAGTTAAATGCACTGAGCCATTAGATATGAAAATTATAAAAAGAAAGTCACAGTAGTCTAAGAACCTTTATAATTTGATCGAGCTCGATGTTCAAAACCTGGTTAAATTGTGATTCGCTCACTCCATCCCTACGAAAAAAGAGTTGTAAAGAGAGAAAAATAGGTGTTGAGTATTAAAAACACCCAAAAGTAAACCTAATATCTGACACAAAAAGGCTCCTAAAAGAAATTCATAATGTGCACCAAAAGCAAAGCAATTTAAATTGTATCACATCAGATGCAAAAGCTACAAAGCTACGCTACAGGAATCTGTTATCGTTAATATTGAATCCTAACATTTAAAAAAACATAGAAGCCAGAGAAGCACTACCCTTTCATTCTGCAACTAAGCCAAAACAGGTCAAACTACACTTAGTATTTCTATATTCCGGCCAAAAAAAAAAGATAATACATTCTTGCATAAAATGGATATGATTTTTCATCCAAGAAAAGGGATGTTATTTCACCACTATAGAAAAAAGAACGTAACCAAACCTCTTTGTGAATACTAGTTTTACTCTCTATGCATTTTGAAAGTGTAACATATCTCAGTCTCTTCCCATATTTGTTATCTTCTCAGAGGGCCATTTTTTTTGGATCGGTATTCTCAGAAGGCCATTAGTACATTTATGTAGTTTTTACATAGCTTCTTCTGGCGTTTTTTTCTTTTTCCCTCAAGCAGTAAATTAAACATGGTAGATGGAGAGCATCAAGTTATTCGAACAAAAATTATGATAAATTTAAACTTGACCTTTAATGCTTCAACAGAATTCTATCCGGGAATACAATTTAGTTTTAAAAAAAAATATTTCCAATGATTTAACAAACCAAAATACCAAAATCAATAAACAAATCTAGTGATACCTGAAAAAAATAATCTGAGTCGGTTTGCGTCCATTGCTAGTTTGGAAGAAGTCGACAAGCAGTTCCCTGCAATCCAATAAAAATTTAAGAAAATTTTGACAATCTTTTATTACATCTTATGACTGCCTGATATAGGGGTTAAGGACCTGAAATTTTTAAAAAGATACTAGCAAACATGCAGAAGATTCAAAGTATTCAAACAGAAAGAATAAACACAGCCGTCTCATGCACAGTGACAGCATTTAATCTAAAAGTAGAATGGTAACCTGTGGTCATTTAAGCATTAAGAGAAAATATATAACAGGGCAATATACAATAGCCCAATTGTGATACTAATTAACAAAAAATGTATATAGAATTTTTTATCAAAAAATAACTGGTAGGAAAGATATTTTTAGGTGCTTTATGAAAGCAATTGATTAGTAATAACCAGAAAATGGTTTTATTGAATGTTGATCTCAATGATATCTAATAACTCGATGTACCTGATGATACCATCATCGCTTCCATTTTCCAAAGGCTTGTACAAAGCATCAATCATCTCCACCTTAGGTGATTGTGTTCTTACAGATGCTCTATACCTTGATATCAGTGGCCAACATCGAGAACCAACAACCTGAAAGTAAAAACATGTTGAAGCAGTAAAAACATAATAATAAAACAGCCATTGGTCAATATGTTAGAAATAAAATGCATAGGAAATTACTGCAGCGATAGATGGGATATCTGATCGGCCAGGAGACCCATGCGAGACATCCATTCCCAAAATCAAGGTAGGGGTACCATTTATTAGAGGAACCCGTGAGGAGTGCTCTATGGCCAACAAAGAATTTATTCCTCCAAGCTATATAAAAGATTGAAAAAGACAACAGAAGAAAAACTTATAGTAGATTATCAATAAGCAAACAAATATGTAAATATCACACTCAAATTCCACATTTACCTTAGAATTTATTTTAAGAAGCACGTTAGTGAGGTACTGATCATTAACTTTAGTAGGGGAAATGCACTGTGTGAATATGCCAAAGTCACTTAGACTTTTCTTCTTCCAAGGCCCTTGAATATGTAAAACAACATTCATTGAT
This sequence comes from Juglans cinerea, assembly GCA_961763995.1. Taxonomy (NCBI): domain Eukaryota; kingdom Viridiplantae; phylum Streptophyta; class Magnoliopsida; order Fagales; family Juglandaceae; genus Juglans; species Juglans cinerea. The sequence continues at coordinate 11,036,922 of CAUIVZ010000006.1, forward strand.
CATGTCATCAAAGGCAAGGTAAATCCTGCAGAGGTAAGGGATGAAAGAGAATGAAGCCAAACCATAAATTTCAGAGTTTTTCTTCTCTGACAAGACACAAAGGATAAATTCAGGCGGGCCACCAGGAAGCTTTGCCATCATCTGTTCAAACATCTTTTCAACTCTTGCAACAGGGCTGGCTCTTCTACTTTGTGCATCTTCCTCAATCAGTGTTTGCGGGCGTTCAATATGCTGCATAGGTATTAGAGTGGGTTAAAAACAAAGGAAACAATGATAAATAGGTGTGGTCCAGAACAGTTGTGCTGTAACCTACGATGCCTTTATTTCTTCCACAGTTGATAAGCTCCCGTGAAATATAACTAGTATCACAGCGTGCAGAGAAATTGACAACAATCCAACTGCTAATTTGAACGGGTTTCAAAAGTTGCTGCAATGCAAGAAAACAGGACTGTCATCTAAATCAGCTAATCAAATGTAAATGATGCAAATAAGAACAGGATAAACAGAACTTTCTCACAGAGAAAATTGATTGTCTCTATTTTTGGATGTGATGGACATCAAAGCAATACCTTGTTATTAAAATTCCACCGCCCATTACGAGGGATGCAATCATCACTGTTACCGACCTTCAACTGTGAATCACAAAGACAAATCCCTTAGTATGCACACAAGCAGTAACAGTGATTGAAAAAAGACACTTCTTGACATTCCCATCATCTGTCTTTCTCTCTCCCACAAGCGCCCGTGCACACACACACCTCAATATTAGTGAGTCCTACCTTTGGAGTCTCAAGGACGCGGCCCTCAACCTGAGTCAATTGTTTCTCTATAGAAATACCACACTCACCAAGTAATGGGTCAGCATCATAGCGGTAGTTTCTCATGGCCTGCCAAATTAAGCCAACAAAAAAATTTCATCATCCAAAAACACAAAATATGCTCTCAGGTGCCAGAGAAAACTTACATCAGTCAAAATTCGTATTCTTTCCTGAGGCTTTTGCCTCGATTTTTCAACCAAAGATGCCCTCTGCATTGAAGATAATGCTTTTGTATAGCGTTGAAGTGAGACAAGCAAACAGAGCTGAACCACCGAAAATTGGAAAAAGAAAGCAAATAGAATATTGGTAAGAGAAGTTAAAACTGAAATGAAGTTAATACCAATATTATATCATATAATATATTCCAGACCTCTAGAGGCAGATAATTGGGCCGTTTTGGCTTGCCAACATCAAGGCATGGCAGATACGCAGAATAGCTAAATTCTATAGCATAGTGTTTAGTAAAATAGTCAAGAACAGTGATCTCAACAGATTCTCCTTCATTTCCGCTTTCGCCATTTTTGACTTTCATAGGAAAGCTTGCAGAAAGTAAGATCAAAGTTAGGAAGTTATTCAGGTGTGAAGCACAGGGAAACTAGAAGGGGGCAAAATAATTTTAGAACTAAGCACATACAATTGCTGATTGCAGGGCTTCTCACTCAGGCCTATGATTTTAAATTCCGTGTTTCGGTGTAGTGTCTTAATCCTAAGATTTTTCAGCATTCGCTTAGCCTGAAAATGAACACAGGCTTGAAATTTCAATAAAATCCAACGCTGGAGTTTAAATCTTTCACACAAGGTTTAGCAGGTTTTAACCTTCAACCAATCAATATTGCGAGGTTCCCGCACATTCTGGTTAGCCATCAGAAAATCAATCACGGGGCCAGGTTTTAGGATCATTGTCGTAGACACATCTGCACAAAGAAATTTAAAACAGCAGCACTACCAACAAGTAACTGTCAAGTCTTGTGAACATGAAGTTTAAACAACCAAGAAAAAGTGCTATACCCATATTAAGAGACAAGCCACCCTGAGTTGGTCGAAAGCTAGAATGGAAACCCCGGAGTCCATGTACACCTCCTCCAATATCAGTGAAATTTCTTGAGTCATCATGAAAAAATGACTGCCTTACCAAAAGACAACCCCTGTAAATTCAAAACCATAGTTCAAGAAAGTTATAGCAAACAGCAATATGTATATGGCCGATATATCCAAAACATTAAATAAAAGATACATAAACAACAAAGAGAGAAAGAAGCACCTATCAGCAGCTTGCTGCCTCAAGATAATATCAAGGACTCTTAAGGCGTCCTGAAAATTGTTGTCTTCAGCTGCTCCTTTGAGGGCAAGAGCAATGGACCTCAAGGGTATTTTGGCAGCATAGCTGAGCTCTACTTTAAAAGTCTTTGACTGAAGAGAACGTCTAAACCGTTTACCAGTCTCTTTGGGGCTTCCCGTGCCACCAGGACTCCCAGTTTCGCCACTGCAAAACAAGGAGTGCAATGTAAATTGTACAGATAAATGAATCACAAATGCTATAATTAGGCAATTTATTGCAAACAGATATACCGTTTCGCAATTGACTCTTCAAGCACGACTTGGAACTCAAACTTGTTCTGCGGCAGAGGTCCAACAGTGTACAGACTTTTCTCCCCGTCATATGCAAACCTTTTACCAGCAAGCTCCGAAGAGTATGTTTGGTAGAGCCGACCAATCAGTTTTCTCCCTATTCCCTTACCTTCAACGGCCCTATTATCTTCTGAGGTTATAGAAACCTACAAATAGTTCAGCATATGACATTAATATGGAACGTAATGGATTCAACATAAAGTGAAAGAAGTCACAATACCAACATACACTGTATTGATAAAATACTGCATCTTGAAAATCAACAGAAACTTTAAAGTGGTTGGTGAGCAAGGGTATGCGCCGTCCATTGGTTCCAACTCCACGCCTGCTGATAATAGAATACTTAGGAGTTGCAACACGTTCTGGTTTCACATTCGGCTGACCAATTGGAGGTGGTGGGGGCAAAGATGGGGGGGTCCCACCAGCTTCTTGAGAACCAGCTACTTTCTCCATCTTCCACCAAACCACTAAACTGAGAGACCTTAGTGAAAATCAACAATGGTCAGGTTAAAAAATGGATAATTCTCACTTAAATGAAAAACAGAAAGAAACTTTTGCGTTATTAGCATCAAAAGCTGAAACAATAAAAACCACCTTAATTACATACACCAAAAGCTGCCATTAGTTAGAAACAAAAGCACAAAAGAAGTCAAGAAAATCACACTTACAATTGTTAACAAAGTCAGTTGATGTTCAAGTATTATTTGGTCAGGAATTTATGAGTAATTTTCTTGCTTGCAGAGATGCCAAATCCAGTCCAGCTCTCATAATAAAAAATAATTCTAAAAACCAAACAAATGAGAACCAATGCCGAGTGCGCTAGAAGACTACATCACAATTAAGGTCAAATCATTGAAAAAAAAAAACAAAATAGTAAAATCATCATTGTCAGCAGAATTACGAAAGTTCCTGTCAGATCAAACAATCACCTGTATGATGAACATCAGATAAAGGCAATTAGAATTACGAGAAGACAACATAAATTCCTATGAAAACAAATTTCTGAACTTCTATTCACTTGTTCTTTAAAAGATTAACCCCATCTCTTACTCCTTCCAAGGCAGGTTGACAGTACAGAAACAAACGAACAGTACACATAGTAAGTGGAAGAAAAATAACTATCGTCTGATGGCATTGTAAACTTGAGAAAAAAATCATAACACAACAAATATTTTTCAAACGCCATATTTACATTCTCAAGCATAAAAACTGAGATAATCACATAAGATTCTATTCTATATAGCACAATGCAAAATATAAAAGTCCAAGTAAACTAAGGTCATGTTTAGGTAATGAGATGAGATGAGAAATTCTCAAAACTTCTCACAATTTCCTTCCCAAATTTCACTCAAAACACTTTTCAAATTTAAATTTTCAACTTTTTCATCTAATCATTCCTAATCATTACAATTTTTATAAACTTCAAAACAAAATACAAAAATCAATACAAGTTTTTCAAACTTCAAAACAAAAATTATATTCAAAAATTATATTCAAGCAATTTTTTACCTTTATAATGCTTATTCAATTTTTTCTCTCTCATTTTCTAAAACCTAATAAAACATCTTAACTCAAACCATTTCATTATTGTTCACACATCATTTCACTTCTATTCACATAATTATGAGATACTCCAAATGTCCAAACCAGCCCTAAAACGCACATTACAGAGGCTTTTAAACAAAAACTTTTAGAAAAGATAGAAAGAAGTACGAGATAATTAGTTGAAATAGAAGTAACGACAATAAGGGTATTAGTGGAAGTTACAACAATGAGAAAGGGAGAATAGAGAGAATAAATAAATAAATCCAACAATGTAAAATATTAGAGGAAGTGATTCCGAGTACAACTCACTATTTATTTCTCAAAAACCAACCCAAAAAACTAGAAAGCACAGAAAGGAAAAAAAAAAAAAAAAGAACAAAACGCAAACATTACAGAACGGAGGAAACAATAGAAAAAGCAGAACAACTAGAGATAATCAGTGTTGGAAAAACCAGTACATTCTTCTACGAATAGGAAATCAAGCGGAGCTATAAAGAACAATGCAGCAATATACACAGAAATCTCACACAAAAGACTATAACGTAACATCCATTCAAGCAGGTTGAAGACCAACAAAGAGCCAAAACGAACCCCTAAGAAGCAAGTAAAAAGCTCCGACACAGAGAGAGGAAAATAAAAAAGAACGAGAAGCGAGCGAAGTTCCTTACGGAAGGGCACGCGGAAGACAAAGCAGAATAAAGATGAATATGAGCAGAAATTCGTACCCTGAGAGCGTTTCCTTCTAGGGTTTTCAGTGAGAATCTGATACGTATATCTGTAAACACAGAGAGAGAGAGGAAACGGAGCGACACAGTAGGAGTTGCCTTGTTTGCGAGGGGTGGTGGGGGGGAAAGGAAGAGTCAGAGACCTGGAGGGAAAGCGCCACTTTGTTTTGGAAAATGAATCTTATTTCGTTTTAACAAGACTTTTGAGGACTCCTTGATTTATTTGCCTCCAAGTGCGAGGTAGCTCTACGCTACTTCAACCAACACCTACTCTCGCTCTCTCTCCTTCGGATGGTATGTAATTTTTTGAAATATAACTTCATGATTTGTTGCAAAATTAAGGGACCCTAATCGGCTCTCTTTTGTTTGGAGCTTTTTACTGTTTAAAGATACACAGTCCGTCTTGTTATATTTTTCAAAATTGCTATTTGGTCTATCCCGATTATGAATTGAGTTTTGCTATACACAATCATTTTTGTATATTATTTAAGCATTTTATTAATGTAATTGGTTAAAATAGTTATTTTATATTAAAAAAATAATGCACCGATCACATTAATAGAATGTACAAAAAATACGTAAAAGTGACTATACTTACCATTTTTATTATCATTTTCCTACCTCCGAAAGGAAAGACCCTTTCCGTGAGGAGGGATTTGAACCACCAACGCCGTAGACTTTGTTTTATCAAAATGTAATTGCTTTACTTTTTCTTTTTTTCTTTTTTTGTTAATTTAATGATATATATTAAATATGGGATGCGCTCCGGATGGGTGAGATATTCTATTTTATACCCACAAATAAATAGTTGACACATAGGAGTTATATCAAATTAAACAATATACTTGTACGTAGAAAATCATTTTATTTTATACGTCACAGCTCCTAACCCGATCTCTTTCCCTCTCTCTCTCAAATATTCACAATGCAATATTGCACTTTTAAAAATTTATAACAGCATAAAAAATTAATAACAGAAAATTTATAATAAAAAATCTACAATTTTCTAAAAAATCTATCATTCACAATTTTCTGAAATTAATAACAAAAAATTTATAACCAAAAATCCAATATTGCACCTCCAAAATTCATCCCTTACATCATCCTTCTTGAGTTCATCTTCCAAAATTTTTCTCATAGGTAATAGAAGAAGACTGTATGTTTTGAAGAGGATGAACCATCATTCACAATGCAAGTATTCTCTTTCTGGAGAGTAGAACCACCAATTCTCTTATGCCAAAAACCCTCACAAGCTTTTTACAGAACAGTTAGAATCCAAAATACACCCACTTGCAAAAAAAGCCAACCTAGCACAACTCAGAGCAAAAAAACCACAATCCAACTTCAAATAACAACCACAATCTAGCTTAATATGCAGAATAAACAAATAAAAGACTTGTAAGTACGGTTTTTTTCATTGAAATAGGATGTAATCAAAGATGAAATATCTATAGGATTGTCCATTCTTATCCAAAATTAAAGGCTTCATACTAAACAAAATCAAAACAACTCGATCATTAAAAAGATTATAACACCTACCCATCAAATATCGCTTTTATCACAATAATCAGTTACAACGCACAAAACTACATCTAAAAAAATGTAACTTGGTATGTCCAAATTACAATCAAGATCACTCTCCAGTAATTCCTTAAGCAGTAGGAGCTGATTCCTTCTTCCTTAGTGCCGCTTGAGTACCCTCTCTGAAGCCGCTCTTGAATCTGCGAGGCACATGGCGGAGGTACCTCATTCTTCCAGTTCCAGTAGTCTTCATTCGAATTGCCTTCACACTCTAGTTATATGTCCTCTTGTGGGCGGCAATGTAGGCACAACTGGATCAGCAACTCTTCTGAAGATGGAAGCTGCGGCGGGCACACTTCACACACAAGATGTGGGTCTTGTTCCTCTTCTTTCCAAAGCTCACCGTTCCCTTTCCCATTGAAGCCGATGCAGAACCCTAGCAAAGTGAGAGGATGTATGTTTAGGCTCAAAAACTTATAAGTACTTACAAAAATTGAGTGGGTTGCAGATCGAGTTGAGAGAGAGAGATAGGTTCGTTCCAAATTACTCTCCACAAAATCTCTCGATGAAGATGGGACGAAGGGAAAAGGGAAGGGAAGAAAGAGGAGATGAGAGCTGGGTTGTGGGGAGGAGAGGAAAGAAGAGACAAAGGGAAAATGGAAGAAGAGTTAGGAAAATGAAAGAGGAGATGGGATGAACTGACAAAGGGAGAGAAGAAATATTGACTCAACTTGCAAACATCATAACACAAATAAGTTTTGTATGTGTTAAAATTCTATTGGCGGGTGTAAAGGAGGAAAACGCACCCGACCCGTTTGGAGATTTTCTCATTAAATATAGCATGTCTGAGTTATTTTAAAATATGATCATTCTTTAATTTTTTCTGTTCATCAATATTAATCCAAGCTACCTACCGATCCACAAACTGTACAAGTGTCAAGTAAATTGCACAAGGTATTAAACCTATAGTATTATAACATAAGGGTGCATCAAAATTCCCATTTTTTTGCTTAAAGATGATAGTTAAAATATGTGGTAGATTTAGGACTTATTTGGATTAAAAAACCATCTCTTATAATTTTTTTAAACTTTTATAAACTTTTAAATAAAATATAATAAACAATTTACCTTTTTCAAATTTTAAAACAAAAATAATATTATAACAATATTTTATTCAATTTTCAACTCAACTCATAAATAATATTAGAGGGATTTCAAGTACGCAAGATAGTTCAATAAGCAGTATTTCGTTTTAGAAGTAGCTAATTTTTATTTGAGAAATAATATTTGTAGTTGTAGAGTGTACATGCGCCGTGCAATCCTTTTAAAAAAATAGTAAATACGGGATCCTTCGAAACGATTGCGCGACGTTTATGCACTCTACGACCGTATATAATATTATTCTTTTTATTTAATAATCCTAATTAGGAAAAGAAGGTCGGACTTCAAGTTTGATAAATAATGGAGCTTTTTTTTATACATAAACTTAATTCGTATTATTATCATTTATCTATTTCTTAAGCATGGCAATCTAATTACCATATTATTGTATTACTATTTAATTAAAAACTGATTATATGAAATAATGCGTTGCTGGATTCGAAACGCTTTTTTCGTTTCAGAACCCATGCTCGTGCAAGTTCCAACAATGGTCCGCGAGCCACGATAATCTAACTCCTCCATAAAAACGTGCCACGTCATGCCGTTTAGGCCGCGCTTCCCGGGCCAGCGTGTCAGTGTAGCGAAGCGAGATGCTGGAGCTTGAAAGGAAGGAAGAGTCAGAAATTATGACAAACGGGAAATGCTATATATCTGCCCCACACACTTCATATTATTTATTTTTTATTTTTTTTTATTTTTTTTTATACTCAATATATTAAGTGTGTGCCGGTGTGAGACAGATGTAAACAAAATGTATAGGGCAATTCGGTCATAGTACGAATACCGGCTGTAACCACTAACCGTCAGTCCCTGTCAACGAGCACTGCGGTGAAATGAGTACTGCGCTGTTGCCTGTTGGTAGTCATAACGAGCGGTTTCAGGGAGGATGAGCTGGCGGTGGAAGTAATTACCTGCGACGAACCCCCACGTGAGTATACCATAGTACTACGGCTGCTCGCCCAATTGCGGTGAAATGAAGTGCCGAACGACGGAGCTGTAACTGTAAGTGGGATGGCATTATATCATGGAAAATGATTTACATAAAATATTTTTCACAATATTTTACACAACTATATTTTAAATGGAAATTATTTTTATAAAATATCTTATAAAAATAACATCATTTTATAAAAGAGAAATGATATTTGCAGTCGTGAGTGTGCAAGCGCCGTGCAGTCGTTTTAAAAAAAGTGAATAAATATGGGACCCGCATGAAAAGAAATTAATTTTGTAATAGTGGACCCCATCATTTTTCAAAGCGACTGCACGGCGTTTATGCATTCTACGACTGTATGTAGCATTACTCTTTACAAAAATACCATCATTTTATAATATTGTTATACAATATGTTGTACAATGTGTTGTGTGTATATCATTACTCTTATAGCATAGCCCGTCTCCATTCCAAAAGGACAAATCGTACGAAATGGGAAGTACGAGACAGTCGACAATACTGTCCGTTCGTCCGTCCGTTCGGTTTTTATTTTAAATTAAGACTAAATTATTCAACATTAAAATTAGCACATAATACTGCATGATGTATAAGTGAACATAAATTAATGACATGATTCACAAAGGAAGTGATCAAAATTATGAGTAGGTGATAAACTATGTAGCCCCAAGTCATACTATAGTTTCTTTGTGACACTATTATAATCTTAGGAATTGGATTCTGAATTTCACTATAATTAATGGGTGACAACAATTTTATTATAAAAGATAGGGTGTTTTGTTTAATGCATTTCTAATGAGGATTAGATTGATAAATAAAGAGAATTATTTTACAACTGTTATGCAATTTTTTAATAGGATATCATTATTATAAAATATAGATAAATATTGTAATTAAGAAAGTTACTTTGTATTGATTAACATAAAGCTCTAAATTTCTAATTAGTTGGAAAAGAATTAAAATCCTATTTGATGTCATTTTTAAAATGCTTTTATATGGCTATAAAAATATATGCGACCAGTGAGGCTTGCCAACCTCTCCTATATATATAATCTCTTTCTTATTCCACCACATTCACACAATCTCTCTCCGTCTCTCTCTACGTTCCAGATCTAGAATAGGATCAGGGTTTTGTACTCAAATAGACTCCAACCACAGTCTGCTAGTCCAAGTACTCAGAGAAATTATTGCAATAAGTTCCTTGTTCTCTTAACTTGATTGCAAACTAAGTTTGATCTTGGTGGAACAAGAGTATTATTGCAACATGATTGGAAAGGTATTTTCCCCGCAAAGCCCAAAAGTCACTATCAAGCCTGGCCCAAGACAAAAAGCCATTAACCCAACCACGAGAACGTTCCTTGGTACATGACCTGTAGGAGAGATGGTGCTGCAAAAGATGAGACTCGTTAATTTGAGGACCCCTCAGGTAATGTCCAGTCCTCAAGTGTCCGCCCACACAACAAGTATGATATACAGGGAACCGTTGATCTACTGATAGAGAATGTATGAACGGATCAGAAGGAAGATAGACTGAGAGAAAGAAGTCAGATAACCATGTCGCATTAATGACCCAACACCCGAGCAACATGCCACATTCAATGATGTCGTCACATAGCCACGCTTCATTAATGACGCCGTGGCAGAGTCACAACGCACTCAAAAACTCTGACACAATAAACAGTACAAACTCTTACACAATGAACAGTACGAGAAACACGAGTGTCATGGTAATAGGCACTGTTTGCTCCTCATGCCTGGAGTATAAATAGTAGATATCAGGTACGAGAATATCTCTCTGATCTTTAGACTCTTTTGCTTATTTACTACACGCCAAGAATATTTACTAATTTTGGCATCAGAGGTTACCCGGCTTCGAGGCCGCCCTCCCAAAGCCATATTCTTTTCTACCTTGTGCAGGGCTTGTTTTTGAAGACTTGAGTTGTCGGAGCTTGGCCCAAAGACGAGCGAAGCACGACGTTAACAGTGGTGCCGTCTATGGGATCGTAATAGATCTTGCATGTTCTTCTCATGCCTGCAACAACCCGTTCCGAACAACTCAGGAGAGATATGGGAGACGTCATGAAAGCAAGGTTGAAAACCATAGAGGAATGGGCGACAAAACTAATTCGCCCAAAGAGAACGAGGAACTCAAAAAACCTCATAGGGAGCAAGACGACGGGGCAGGATCCAGCGACACTGAGAACGTAGGATCGCATGCAGGACTCAACAAGGATAAGGAGTAGAAAAAACATGCAGGTCAAGCTTCGTAGCCTCAAAGGGAAATATAAAGAAATATCAAGGAAAATGGGTACATCGTCAATGGTAGACCAGTTGCTCACAAGCACGGGTCTGCCCCATACTGAAAAAGTGATGGCGATTCCTTTGCCACCAAAGTTTAGAGTCCTTGCTATGGAAATGTATGACGAGGGAAGGAACCCCCTCGAGCACCTGGAAAACTTCAGGGCTCACATGACGCTGCATAGGTTTCCCAGCGAAATAGCCTTGAAATAGCCTGCAGGGCGTTTCCGCTGACCCTGAAGGGTCGGCACGTGTATGGTTCGGGTCGCTAGCACCTGGATCAATGGATAGCATCGACGAGCTAGCCAGGCTATTCCTAACCCAGTTCATGTCCAGTCGGAGGAGACGACATCCAGCTGTATACCTCCTCACTATCAAACAAACGGAGGACGAAAGCCTGAAGTCCTACGTAGCTTGGTTCAACAAAGAGCGTATGACAACCGACGACCAAGATGAGAAAATAACCTTGGTGGCGCTCTTGGGAGGGGTCTGGCCATGCTCCCAGTTTATGGCAGAGCTAGCCAACGAACTCCCGCGACATTGCAGGAATTTATGGATCAGGCCGACAACTTCATCGACGCGGAAGACACTCTTCGGGCATTGACAAAGTTGCTGAAAAAGGAAGTGAAGCGCTCAGAAAGGAAGGAAAAGGCCCCAGCCAAGGCCAAGCCCTATGAAAACGGGGAGAAGGGTTCCCAGGAGAAGCGGCGAGAGGAAGTCCTGGTAAGGAGATCTGGACCATGGTACGACTGGCCCACGTTCGCCATACAAAAAGAAGATGACCGGGGAACAATGCGCCGCTACTGCACGTACTATAGGTCCACACACAATACCGATGACTGTTTATCCCCGAGAGGGAGGAAGGAAATGCAGAACAATAGAAGCGACGCCACTCCCCAGACAGGAGGCGGGAAAGAGAAAGGAGGGGAAGATCGAGGGAAATGAGTCGAGACCTAGGCGACGGGAATAGATGGGTGAATAGCCCTCAATGGCAACTGGCAATAAGAGAACCACCACTGCCAGGTCGCCCTTGTTCACCACCATGACCACCAAGGCAGGAACCCCCCCTTAAGGAGATTTGAACCATATTTAGAGGATTTGTGAGCGGGGGTGTTACCTTTTCGAGCAGGAAAGCGCACGCTAGGCAATCCCGATACCACAAGGTGTACTCGGCTGAGTATCATCCCGCCAAACAACGAAGGGGTGACTCTACTCCGACGATCTCGTTCACAGAGGCTGATGAAGAAGGGGTCCTCTACCCCCACGAAGACGCCTTAGTGATCACTATGCTCATTGCCAACTTCACCACCCGCAGGATCCTCATCGACAATGGGAGTTCGGCGGACATCCTGTTTTGGGAGCCTTCGCCAAGATGGGTATTGTTTAAAAAGAAGAACATCTTATTGTGAAATTCAATTGTAAATAAACTGTTCAATGCATGCTAGCTCTAAATTAATAGACCTGTTTTTTAGATAAAAATACACCAATTAATTTCAAAGCTTATAGAGTGCTAAGAAAATGCCAGAACATTAATCCGGAGAGATATGGTAATGTTTTTCTTTTGTCTAATCTTTCATATCTTTTTGTAATCAATTAAGTATTGTTTTAACTTTTCCACGATCCCGATAATGGCAGAGGTACTTGTGGCAAAGCTAGCTCTAAAAATGGCGGAACACCTCGACCATCATTTTATCTCTCTCTAGTAAGAGACTTTCAGTTAGTGATTTATTCTATTTATAAAAAAGAATAGATCTGGCAAATAGCACCTATCTCGGAAGATATTGCAAATTCTTTGAAATTTCATACAAATTGGAGCTTTCACAAGATTGATCGATCCCAAAATCGACTTGCGCACTCGGTTGTGCAATGGGCAGCTACAAACTCTTTGTTTGGTAGCATTCCATTAGATATTATTCCTTCTGCTATTTTGCATATTGATATCGGGAAAGATCCCCTCAGTAGTTTGTAATAGTATTTACCTATTTATAATATGCAAGTTTGCTTAGGGAAAAAAAAAATTAAGTATTGTTTTCTTAACTTGAAAATATATTTGTTTTATACATTACTACAATAATACTTTTGTGACGGATATCGTTTTCTTCAAATAATATACATGCAATTGTCTTGAAGAAAATATTTGGTGGATTATACATATATATATATATATATATATGATATTATGACAAAATTAATTCATCAAATAAATTAATGCAAACACCACTGCAACATTTAACAATTAATACTTGATTTTAACACATTCTTATATATTCATCATTATATATTGACCTAAGATCTATACGCAATACAAGAGACGTATGGTCGTTGATGGTACTTAATTATCTTGTAGGGTCACATCAACCATCTATAATTTAACTAAGAAATAAAGATAAGAAGTGAGGACTGTTCATCCGGACTTTTGGCTCGAAAATCCAGATATAATGCAATAATTATGCATTGCACCTGGGTCCTGCAATGTGAGATGGGCTTTGACACGCTCTTCAAGCTAACAAATTCAACAACTGAAGGAAGGCAAGGGTAAAACAAGTCCATTGCATGCGATGTTTTTGTCATGTGGAAAGTAAGGTTGGCAATTTTCACGGATAGTAATGTTGGATTGAATTGTTTAATTTCAAATTGGGATATTATATTAAATCCATCGTTTTAATTAAACAAGTTAGACCCATTAATCTTAATTCATTAATTTATGATGAGTTCATGTCGAAATTCGAATTTGCAAATTATAATGAACACTATTAGTTCAAACGTTGCCGTTTGAGTTTATTCAACTCTAACTCGACTCATTTAAATTAGATAAATACTCTAGTTACAAAAAAATTATACAAAAGTATTTCTACAAACTGACGTGATTTGATGTAGTTCATCAGATTATAAAGTTATTTTTGTATAATTTCTTTGTGGATGTAGCAGTTCTCTTTAAATTAAACATATATACAAGCTTTGCTACAAAAAATAATTGCTTTTTTAACGAACTCAAACAATAGCATGGGTGGGAAGGATCTCACTCAAAGCCAATAAATGGCAGAAAAATATTCATAATGGAAAAAGCCTGAGCAGGAGAACCAGTTTTCCTTGGGGGCTTTCTTCAATTCAAATTGTTAGGACTTTCCCGATTCCAATCTATTGTATATTCCTCTATTTTCCAAGTTCTGACGCATCGTTTGGGCCATATATTGCTACAATCTAAAGAGGCTTGAACCAGCTACTAAAGTCCAGGCCTCCCAACTTTATGGAGATGACTTGGAAGAGAAGTTTAAAAATTTAAATATAAAATTTGTCAACATGTTATATCAAACACGGCAAGCTGGGCTTGTTATACATACGACTTGTAAATATAATTTTTTTATAATAAAATATCTACCTATTAAAAAGCATGAATCAAGATTGAAGACCCGTTTGACTAGTGAGATGAGATGAGATAATTTTAGATGAAAGTTGAATAAAATATTATTAGAATATTATTTTTAAATATTATTATTGTTTTGAGATTTAAAAAAATTGAATTATTTATTATATTTTATATGAAAATTTGAAAAAAATTATAATAATAAAATTAGATAAAATGAAACTATTTCTGCATCTAAACGGGCATAAGAAGTAATTGATATGATCTATGGAGTGCTAGAAAATTATATTGCATTTGAGGAACTTGACTTTGAGGCCATGAATTAATGAGTTTTGAAAATAGGGTTTTCACACTACGTACTTTTGAATAGAATGATCAAACCATTTTGATTCACACATTCCGTCTAAAAATAAGAACTTTTGCTCCTTATGATCATCAATATTAATTATTATATACCAAGTCCAGCATGTTTGGTAAACTAATAATTATATTCTCATCAGCTTTTACATGTTTGGTCAAACTAATTACCGGCCATGTTGGCAAACTCCCATTGGCTAAACAATTAATTTAGTCATTTGAAATTAAAAATTTCCATACACACTATAAGAAAAACGGATATTTCTGGTCATTTATTTACGACGAAAAGACGATTTATGATCAAAACAGACTTATGTTAATTGTAAATAATCATTTCGTTAAAATTAACTGATTGTAAATAAATAATTTTCTTGTAGTGGCATCACGTTAACTAGCTAGCTAGCTTGTTTAATTTCCTACAAGCAACAATTAATTAAAATTGTAGATTCCAAGATACATGAGGAGATCATCATACAGATTAATTTATCTTTTTTTTTTTATTTTTATTTTTATGACCAATTTCGACATGCTCGAATGCTACCGTAAACGAAACATTCCATTTTATAACGTGTGCTAGCTAGCTAGCTAGCTGTTGGATTAAATATTACTAGAGATGATCGAAAGGAAACGTAAAGGAAAGAAAAATTCTACTCGTCATTTAGTTTACACCACATGACATTATATATAATTTTTTTTATTTTTTTTTCTTATCAAATATGTGATATATAGATGATGAGTAGAATAACTTAATTAATTTTCCTAAGATTAAAATTAAAAAATTAAAAAAAAATTAAAATATATATAATGTGTAGTGTAGAATGATGTATAGCAAAATCCCAACATGAAAAGAGTGCCTGCATGCATGCATAGTTTTGAGCACAACATGATTCAGTAGTCTTACGTGAAGATAATGTTGTTAATTAGTGATATTATGATCTTCTGCTTAAAAAAAAAAACAAAAATGCCTTCAATTTGGTGCATGCTTGAAGCTTTGATCAACACTGTATGCTCGCCATGTAGCATCCATATCTGATGTATACTGCATGCTGGTTTTTAAATCTTAGAAGCAATGTCAAAAACGCATGGTAAGGAAGTTCGAATTCAAATAATTGGGTGAGAACTAATAATTTCCAGTGTCATGACATGAGACTTATCTATAAATTAAGACTTACCGTCTGAGTACTACATGGATACAAGGACATTTCTTGAATGGAAAAGGTTGACAAATTCAAGTCTAGCTAGCTTATATTATCACGTACGCATCTTTCTTTGAAAACGATGCGAGTTTGAAGGACCTTAATTATGTTAATGTACTGAGGTTGTATGTGGACCCGAAAGATGTTGAAAATTATATGCATATCCACGATAATATATAGCAAGCGTGAAAAACGGTATTGACCAGGATTATTTAATTGTCATACGTACATTGTCATACTGAAACGCCCCCACATGTACCTTGAAATCATAAACAACTGAATTGACACTTCACCGAAGGATATGCATGAGCAACATGTTACATCATTAATTTATGCGTTTATTTTTATTTTTTTAACTAAACATGTATGCTTTCATTTCAAGTCTAATAAGTCATTACTAAGATGAAAATTGATGGGATCGGTGTGGTTTCGGTACCAAACCAACACCGCATCGACGTAGTTGGGTGATACTCAAAGTCGGTCGAAACCGATCGATTGGGAGAGAGAAAACCGATAGTCTCAGTCTCGACGTGCATTAATGCGGCTCTTTAGTCTGCCGTCGGCGTCTCTGTGATGGAGGAGGGAAGCCGCGTCGTCTGCCATGAGTCTAGAAAGAAGAGTTGTAGAGGAGAAAACAAAAGAGTGGGAAAGAAGAAGACAAGAAGAAGAAAATTGGGGGGGGGTGTTTATTAATCCCATTTTACCAAATAGCGTCGTTTCATTAATTGGTTTTATTTATTTAATTATTTCTGTTTCCAAGCCCTAAAACAACGTCGTTTCACCTAAATGAGGTGAAACGACGTCGTTTTCGTATAGGTATCAAATAAAAAAAAATAAAATAGAAAAATCGTTATCGGCTGGTTCAGCAGTTTATCCCTAGTTCAAACCGGCGCTGAGCCGGTCGACATCAATTTTGATAAAATACTGCTGCCCGCCACCCGCCTATAAAGACCCCATAAAAAACCGCCCTAGGACATGGTCCTAGGCATGTATGGACAACCAAGATTGAGCCACTTCCGGAGTCAAGGCCATCCTTGGAGGACTTCCCTAGGAGTCTAGTGCATGCCCTAATAAGAGTGCAAGAATGGCACGAGTCAATTAGAACATGGCTCACATTTTCCCACTTGACCATGCCATGGTTCATCCTTGATAGCCCCTTGACACAGCCGCTGACATGCCATGTCAGCCACATGCCAGCAGCCTTGCTAGCAATGTCAGCCATGACCATGGCCCATGCCATGGGCCAGCCTAGCCCATCCGTGGGCTCATGCATGCCATGGGTCAACTTGGTTCATGCCAACTATGTTATTGCTTATTGTTTATTTTAATTTAATTATTTATTTTCCAATGGACATATTGGGGGTTTCCAAGTTGTAATCCTTATAAATAGGATCCTTAGTCTTTGCATTTACATCTTTTGAACCTTTGAAAAATTTCCTAAGTGGGTAGATTATTGTTCTTGAGATCACCCTTTCGGTGCTAGGCACTTGGACTATTTGGGTGCAATTTGCGAATCCCTAGTAGAGGATCATTACCTGGCAATTCGTGAATAGGTGTGATTTAACTTATCTTGTTCTTGCAACTTGGTACAATTCGTGAATCCAAGTTGTTGTTATCTTTGTTATTTTCAAGTTTATCCATAAAGAGGTTTATTTCATCTATGTGCAATTCGTGAATCATAGTTGAATTGGTTGTCTTTTGTTCACTTTGTTCTTGAGTGTTTATCACTTATTCATCGTGTTCTTCATTTGTCCTTGATGTTCATATCTTTTCTTGCATATCAAAATATGCATATAAACCAAAAAGAGAGTCTTCACATTCCTTTGTTGAGTCTATTCATCCTTTGATCATACTCTTCCATCTTGTTCATCCATATTGTTCATCCATCTTGTTCACCCATATTGTTCATCCTTCTTGTTCATGCGTGTTCATCCATATATTTCCATTGCCCCATTCAATCCATCCATACACTATAATTCGACCACTGTAGTGTTTGCCCTAGTTGTCTATATCCCATATTTACCCTTCATCCATCATAGCCATTAGCCCTAGCCAAAATCCACTTAGCCTCCATCTTGCCATGCACAAATCTTGCCTTATTTGGTAACCCTAGCCTTCCATAAGGATTTCCTAAACTCTAGGAATCCTAACCCTAGCCACCCTTCATCCAATCCATTGACCTAGCCGAAATTCCCTTGCCACTATCTTTCCATATTAGTTACTTATCATACCTAGCCTCTATCATCTCTATAAACCCTAGCCAAAACACTTAATCTTCCATAAATCCTAGCCATCTCTCAAGAGTCCCACTTGGTAACTTCCTTAATCTTAGGAAAGTTGACTCATCCTTAAAATCACTCAATCACTCAAACCACCCAATCCCTTGATCCTAGGAAATTCTATTCCATCTCTTATCCCTTAAATCTCTCAATCTATCTAATCACTCAATCAATCCCACAAATCACTCATCCCCTAGAATTACTCTAGTCAACTACGACCTTCTTCACTTACCAAAACCGAAACCCTATCTTTCCTTGATAGATTCCTACCACTTAGGAATCTTCCCTCAATCATCTCTATCTTTCCGAAATCCTACCAATCCCTAAATCATCTCCTACAAGTTAGGAGCTCATCTTCCATCTTCCAAGTCCTCCAAATTCGAAATACATCCATTACCTTAGCCAATCCCTTAATTCTAGGAACTTCCATAGAATCACTCAATCCTTAAAATCTCTCCATTCTTCCAATCCATCTATTCAACCAAAGACTTTCAACCTCTTGCCATATTCAAATCCCATCTTCCTTATCTTATCATAGCCAATTCCTTAATTCTAGGAACTTCCTTAGAATTACTCCATTCCTAGAATCACTCAAGTCAATCAAAGACTAACATCATCTTGCCATATCCCAACCCTATCTTACCATATTCAAATTCCATCTCCAAATCCCTAGACTCTAGGAACAACCCTAGACTCATTCAAACACCATCCATCTTCATCCACTTACCTTATATAAATCCTATCTTCCTCATCTTATATTTAATCAATCCCTAAAGTCAAGGAGCAACCCTAGACTCATTCAAACACCTTCCAACCCTAGCCACCAAACCCTAGCCTCATTCTTCCACATCATTCCAAACCCTAGCATCCCATCCTAGACTCCAACCCTAGTTCATCTCTTCCTAATCTCGAAATCATCCTTGGCCACCACACAAAACCCTAGCTACACTTCACCATACCAACCCTAATCATCATCCAAGAGGCCCCAACATCAAGGGCAACCTTCTAGCTATTCCCATTGCATCAAACACTCATAATCATCTCTTAGATCATCTGAATTCATCATCATCAAACACTAAACATTCATCAACCTAGGAACCCATCATTGCCATCCTACGTGCCATTATTGGCCAAAGACCAAGCAAGTTGGCAAGGTCACTCGGTCATCATTCACACCAAGGCGAGCTAGTGGTCCTTAGTACTAGGGACAAGACCGGGGTCCCTAACATCGCCGCCAGCCGACTGATTCCCTGCCGATTTGAGTCAGCGCCGGTCGATTTCGCTAGTTTTTGTACAGCCCTAGTCATTACAGAGTTTATCTTGTAATACAAATGTAAACACATCTAATGGACTATCATCTATCCAAACAATCTCCTCATTCTGTACTATAGCTATTTTAGCCAATTTGTGTGCCACCTTATTACCCTCTCTATATGTATGCTGTAACTTTCAACTTGTTCTGCTAGCAAACACTTCCCTCAAATCTTCAATCAACTGGCCATACCACACCCAACTCTCTTCCTTGCTATTTATTGCATCTATTACTACCAAGGCATCCCCTTCAAAAACCACCCTGGAGAAGCTCCATTTTGTGCACAACTCCACTGCAAGCCATAATGCATAAATCTCAGCTAAAATTAGGTTACTGATTTTCATCTTACTCATACATAGAGAAGCTAGCACTTCTCCCTCCCCATCCCTTATGACTATTCCTGCTCCCATCTTCATATTCTTTGAATCATATGCTGCATCCCAGTTTACCTTCACTTCATTTTCTCCCGGCTTCTTCCATCTAACACCACCTTGAGAAGACTCAGTTACTGTATGATACGCCAATCTTTCATTCTGTACCATTTGATATTCATTCAGATCTTCCAAGGCTTTCTCAATGACCCTTCTCAGATTTAAGAAATTATCTTCAAAGATTACCATATTTCTCCTCAGCCACATATTTCTCATTATCACTGCCACTTTCTCTAATTCCTTCAGTTTCAGTTTCTGCACTAATAGCTTCCAAATTGAGAAAAACTCCACCTTACTACTGTTCCATTTTTGGACAGGACTGGAGTATTCTACCCACACATCTGTTGCAACACCACAGTCCACAACTCCAAAGTGAGTGACAAACTGATTCCACTCCTCTATTGCAGATGGGGCACAATGGATTTTCTACCATCTTCCTTTTGGCCATATTCTCTTTGGTAGGAAGGCAATTGTTGACAGCTTTCCACATAAAATTCCTGACCACTGTAGGGATATTCAACTTCCATATCTCCTTCCATACCGAGCCTTCCCTAGAGGTACTAGATGATTCTCCTTTATCCCTCCTCTTTAAACTCATATCCAGGTGATATGCACTCTATACCGAAAAGTTTTCTGTTTTTGTAAAACCCCATATTTGTTTATCACTCAACCCCAGTTTACTAAGAGGGATTTGACAAATATGTCTGCTTCTTCTTTCACCAACACTTCTTCAATGAGATCTTCCTTCGACACTCCTCTAGTTGCATCAATAAATTCCACCACCTTGAACTTCTGTTGAATCTCTTTATAGAAGCTTGTACCAATCTCCAAGAGGAAAGTGAAAGACACCCATCTATCATCTCATATTTTCATCTCATGTCCATTTCCTACTCTCCACACTACCCCCTCTTTTAACAACTTTAAAGCACTCCATAAACCTTTCCACATCACAAAAGGGCACTAACCTTGTTTTGAAGATAGCAGATCCTGCTTCTTAAATTACTTTTCCTTTAAAATCCTTGCAGATAAGGAATTGGGATTGGTTAAAGCCCTGCTTGAACACTGCTTTGCAAGTATGGCTTTGTTGAAACTGTCTACATCTCGGAATCCCATCCCTCCCACTTCTTTTAATGCTCACATCTTTTTTCAACTTTTCCATTGTATTTTCTTCTCATTTTGCTTCTGCTCCCACCAAAATCTAGTCATCAGTGCAGAAATCTCATTACACAACTTCTTTGGCAATTGAAAAACACTCATGTGATAAGTGGGGATTGCTTGGCTTACAGCCTTAAAAAATATCTCATTTCCAGCTTGGGACAAGAACTGGTACTTCCAATTTATTTAATATCTTCCACACCTTCTCATGTATTCCTTTAAAGGCATTATATTTGGACCTCCCCACCATAGAGGGTGAAATTAACTACGTACATCTGTATTGTAACACAGCGAAAATATCTACCAATTCACTCAATAAATTGGTTAGTCGTTAATCATGTAATTATTTAATAATTACGTAATAACGTAAAGTAAATAAATTGCATAACACCAAAATTGGTATCGAAAGAAAACCCATTAAAGAACTCTTTAAAGGTAAAACCCTACGGGGCAACCAAACTCAAGAAAATAAATCTTATTATTTGAAAATCAATTACAAGTAATTCTCAATTACAAAACCTTTGTAACTTGACTCTCTTACTTGACCAGACAAACGACTCGTTTGTTTTCTACTGCAGTAGCAGCCAGAACCTCTGGCAATTTTCAAATTATTGACTTTCCTCCTGGAACTCCAGTGGCTGAATCACGATTACTCAATCTCCAACATGGAGCACGATCACACTTTTTGAGAGAAACAATATGAAAATTCTTATTTTCTCACCAAAATATGCACTGGAAGGTGCTCTAGAAAATATCTAGATCTGAATCTACATTGATCTTAACTAATAGGATCCTTTAAATAAACAATCTAAAAGAAGTCTTAGTTTCAGTAAGACTTTACTGACGGAGCGAATCTGTCGTGAAGAATTCTCCTGACGGAATGCTGATACCCGTGATAAATTCTCTTTATAGAAACTGAACCCAATTCAACTTCTTTTCTGGATAAGAGCAGATTTCTTGGGACTCGATTTTCACACTTATGACTTATCTAAACAACCTCTAATACTACCTAGATAAACTCAATATTGTTATAGATAAACTCAAGATAATTTACATTCATCCAAAATACAAAATTAATGATAGGATAAACTCTATCATCTTAGTTATCTAGTCCTATCCAAAATTATCAACTTAGTCACCTAGTCCTATCCAAACTCTTGTATCTACAATCTACCCCTTTGACAGATCGGTGACAAACCTTTGCATCTACAATCTCCCCCTTTGACGGATTGGTGACAAAATCAATTTTGATGAATGTAAAATAGATCTGTCAAAACACAACCAGTAGACCAAGAAACTGAGTATAAATTCCAAGAAAATAATAAAAAAACAAAAAATAATGACATAGAGTAGTGACTAAGATTAGTACTATCAAAATTCACAAGAATTAAAATCTAATTAAAAATCTAAGCATGTTCTAGTTCAACATCGAAATTATGCCCAGAAAAATAAATTTAAATGAAATCAACCATCAAGTAAAAGTTTCTAAAGTAATTTTTTTCAAACCAGAATTTAGGTCTCCCCCTCAATATTATAATTAGTTCTCTCCTTAATATTAAACTATATTAAACAGAAAAAAACAGTTCAACTCCCCCTCAGCAACATACTTACTCCAACTCCCGCTAAATTTTTCAATACAAAAAAAAAATAAAAAATCAAAGCTCTCCTCTCCACTCCCCCTTTTTGTCACTAATCTGACAAGAATCACTATATTTCCAATGATAATATCCAACACCTGCTGTATTTTCAATGATAGCTGTCATATGTGAATCTCATATGTGAAAGGTCAATGATTGTAGCAGTATATTTATTCCTCTTTGCTCTCACTTTAAACCTCATTTGGATAACCACACCAATAAGGTCAGAATAAAAATAACAATGATCAGAATTAGAGGAATCCGAGGACCATGAAGTACATGATGAACCACTCGGAAGTAGGAAGTGTCTCAACTCTCCACAAAAACCATCCACTCTTGTGTTCTAAATATATGGATAAGAGAATCACAAAAAATTATGAGTAAATAAGTATCGTGGTTTGGTTGAGATATAAAACACAAACACTTGGTGGGCACTAGGTTGAAACCGAAATGAGTAATCACATACCCCACCAAAATCGAGCCTTTATACATCAATAATATAAATCCATGGGAACATATGTATAAATGCATGCTCAAATAAAAAAATATCCAAGCCCCATCTTCACACATCAAAAACCAAAATCACAATCTCTATGTATATGTAGGCTGAACTCTAGAGCTTGAGAAAGAGATGGATTTGAATGAAGTAATCTTACCATGATATAGACCAGTGGATCAAGATAATCGGAACTATTGCTTTATCACAAATAAATCGAAAGAGGTAAGACGGAACGGCACTGCAGCTAGGACTTTTGAAATGTGAGTGTCGTGTGTGGGTGAGAGAATATAGCGGGAAAGGGGGTATGGGCGTGAAACCGAGTGGGAGACTTAAGTCACTTAAGTGACTAGTGCCTTGCACGGGTACACTATAGAGTCCCACTGGGATTTAGACAGAAATAATTACTCCCAAACTCATGCACCAGAAACTAAACTACTCAAAACTGAGTAAGACCAACAAAAATAAAACCATAAAAAGAATATAAAATATAAAATATATTTTTCTTGTTTTTTAAAAAAATCTTTTCCCTTTAAAAAAGAAGAAGAAATTAGGCAATGAACATACTTAAATGCAGTTCAAGCATAGTGCCACTCACACAGAAAATAATAAAATACACTCTAATATTTGTAATAATCACAATGTTTGTTCACACCTCATAAGATCATCAATGTCAAAGTTCAAGTGAGTGTGTGAGTGAGCAAAAAAAAAAAACCTCTTTATCTCTTTTTCTCTTATATAAACTTTTCTTCATTTATGAGCATTTCCTTCTTATAGATGCTCCCAAGAGATTGTCACTCACCTCAAAAGTCAAATTTTATACTAGGGCCTAGATACATGAAAGAGTAACTCCTCCAAATATAAGTTTGTACAACCCTTTGAAATGTCCATTTTTATTACTCATCTATTTTCACAATGATTAGAGTAATGATTTTTCTATAAGGACTTAAGAGACAGATCCGTGTGAGGTGTTTGTATTTTTTTGCAATGATTAAACACCGAAATTTTCAATAAGGATCAACCATTTATGTTCGGCAAGAAGAGATCTCTTTATTATTGTATTAGGTTCAACTAATATTAGTCAATTCAAGGCATGAACTTCTTCTATGGTGAGCATCTCAATAATAAATATGGAACATAATTATAATAAGCATAACTATAAGTTCCTCATAGCGCTTGAAAATGAACTTTGTCAAGATGACTCATAGGGTTAGTAAGCTTAAAGTTGACTGCACAAAATAGAGAGATGTAGAAGTTCAAGAATTTATTATGTGAGAGCTGAAGTGCTCAAACCTTGACACACTAAGTATGCACTTTCCTTAAAAAATAAACTAAAAACAAACCAGAAAAAAATAATGTATTTTTAACTGAAAAACAGAAATATAAAAAAAAAAAACAAAACAAAAATGCATGTCCTAGACTAATGCAATAATATAAGGTGCCTCTCACTTGATATCACACACAACAATAGCTTTTTTTCTTGGCAAGGTCCACTCACTATCTTCTTTAACCACCCATTTTACTTTATGTTTTAACTTATCCATATCACTTTGCACACTTTTTCCTTTGTTGAGAAGACAAAATTCTGCTAGTTTACCAAGCTAAGGCTTATAGAGGTTATTTGATGACTCAACTCTTCAACCTTATTTTTTAAATTCTTTTCCTTCCTTGTATATTTTATTTTTCCTTCTTTTTCTTGCACTTTTCTTATTAAAGCAGTGTGGTCTTATATGACCAAGCATACAACAAAAATGACAAGTAGGAGTAAACTTACCTTCGGACTTACCTTGGTTGGGCTTCTTTGTCATTGGTCTATCGTATGAGGCTTTTAGAACATGAGTTTTAGACACGTCCTTCTTTGGAGCTTCCTCATCTTGACTTCATTTAACAAAAATGATATCTTTTGATGAAGTGACAGCAGATAATAAAGCTTTAAGTTTAGCAGATGAACCCCAAACCAGTGTGATTACAACTAAATTTTTGAAAACTCAACATCTCATCTAATTTACGAGTTGTAGTTTTTTCCTTGTATTCTTGAACTTTTTTCAATTCCTTCTCAAGTACTCCTCTTTGAGTGTTCAATTTTGATACTTCAACATCAGATATTTTTAAAGCCTCGGACAGATTTTTCTTTTCATTCTCAACGGCTGTGAGCTTGTTGTACAACTTATTTAGTTTTTTCAGCTTGACCACCTCTTCACATAGATCATTGTAGGCTTCTTGTAAACTTAGCTCATGATCAGCCACAACTAGAGCAACGTCCGAATCACTATCATCATCATCACTTTCAGATTTGGTTAGATTAACATCCAAAAATTCACTAACAACAGCAGAAAAGACTATAAATGAAGTTTCATTCTCAGATGATGTATTGAAATTTTCAGAATCAGAACATTCACTAAGTGTGATGTTAAGAGCTTTTCTTTTGTTTCTTTTAAAGTTTGGTCACTCAATTCTTATGTGAGCATAACATGAGCATTCATAGCACTTCACTTTATCTTTTTGTTCAGATTTATTTTTGTTCCATTTTCTAGAATCATTCTTTATATCAGGAAATTCCTTACCTCTCTTTTGCTTTCCATTTGTTCTCTTGTTGTTAAACAAAATTTTTTTGAATTTCTTTGCAATGAGATATATATCCTTATCATTCAAATTTTCTTCATCAGAAAAATCATCTCGATCTCCTTTCACAGTTTTTAAAACAATGGACTTACCTTTTCTTGTTTGAGGAAGAGATGACTCATATATTTGTACGGAGTCGACCAGTTCTTCAACCTTAATAGCATCCAAATCTTTACTTTCTTCAATGGCTGTAACTTTTGGGCAAAATCTTTCAGGCAAGGATCTTAAAATCTTTCTCACGACCCTTGGATCCTCCACCTTTTCACCGAGATTAAACCTGGAATTCATAACATCGTTAAGTTTAACATAGAAATCATTAAAACTTTCATCTTCCAACATCTTAATCTCTTCATATTTTGAGGTTAGCAATTGTAATTTTAAATTTTTTATGATTTTGGTTCTCTCATGTGTGACTTCCAAGATACCCAAGCTTTTTTGGCCACCTCACACTTGTAAATTCTCTTAAATTTTTTTAAGAGAAACTGTCATAAAGATACCATTAAGTCATTTTTTGATTTCAATTACAGTTGGTGATCTCATCTCTTGTCCAAGCATCAATAGTTGTCTCGGGTTTAGTCTATCCTCGTTCAACTGCATACCACACACGTTCATCTAAAGACTTGAGGAAAGCACTTATACGAACTTTCCAATAGACATAGTTTTTCCCATCAAAGTGTGGCTAGACATATAACGACGACATGATCTACAATGAGACACGGATCACACTCGAATGAGTGAACTACGCTCTAATACCAATTGAAATCACCCACGTACCCCTATATTGTAATGCAACGGAAATATCTACCAACTCACTCAACAAATTGGTTAGTCGTTAATCATGCAATTATTTAATAATTAAGCAATAACATAAAGTAAATAAATTGCATAACGCCAATATTGGTATCAAAGGAAAACACTTTAAAGAACTCTTTAAAGGTAAAAACTTACGGGAAAGTCAAACCCAGGAAATTCAATCTTATTATTTGAAAATCAATTACAAGTAATTCTCAATTACAAAACCTTTGTAACTTGACTCTCTTACTTGACCAGACAAACGACCCGTTTGTCTTCTACTGCAGTAGCAGCCAGAACCTCTGGCGATTTTTAAACTATTGACTTCCCTCCTGGAGCTCCAGTGGCTGAATCATGATCACTCAATCTCTAACATGGAGCATGATCACACTTTTTGAGAGAAACAATTTGAAAATTCTCTGAGGAATTTTCTCACCAAAATATGTATTGGAAAGTACTATAGAAAATATCCAGATCTGAATCTACATCGATCCTAACCAATAAGATCCTTTAAATAAACAATCTGAAAGAAGTTTTAATTTCAGTAAGACTCTGCTGACGGAGCGAATCTGTCGTGAAGAATTCTCCTGACGGAATGTTGACACCCGCGATAAATTCTTTTTACAGAAACTGATCCCAGTTCAACTTCTTTTCTGGATAAGAGCAGATTTCTTGGGATTCGATTTTCACACTTATGACTTATCTAAACAACTTCTAATACTACCTATATAAACTCAATATTGTTATAGATAAACTCAAGATAATTTACATTTATCCAAAATACAAAATTAATGATATGATAAACTCTTTCATTTTAGTTACCTAGTCCTATCCAAACTTATCAACCTAGTCACTTAGTCCTAACCAAACTCTTTCATCTACAGAAGGCAGACCCAAATCTCTCACAATTTCCACTCAATCTTGCTCTAATAACCTCCAATATATGCATTTTAACTTGCTGCTTTGTGTTACCACTGAAAAAAACTGAAGTTTTCTCGTTGTTAAGGCACTGACTAGAGGCTTCCTCGTGCAACTCCAAGATCTTTTTGATACTCTTCCATTCCTCTATTGAAACTTTACGAAAAATAATACAGTCATCTGCAAACATCAGATGATTTACACTTGTTCCACTTCTTGCAACTGTAGCTCCTCTTATCTCACCCCTCTTCTCAGCCAAATTGATTAGACTACTTAGACCCTCAGCCCATAATAGAAATAAGTATGGGACAAAGGGTCTCCCTTCCTTAACCCTCTTGAAGAATCAAATTTCTCACCTAGTTTGCTATTCACCAATATTGAGTATGATACAGTAGAGACAAATCTCATAATCAACTTAATCCATTTCTCGCAAAAGCCCATCTTTATCATCACAGCTTCCAAATACCTCAATTCCACACGGTCATAGGCTTTTGACATGTCTAACTTTAGAGGCATACTCCCAACCTTCCCTCTTTGTCTATTCTTCATCGAGTGCATCACTTCATAAGCCACCAATATATTTTCAAAAATTAATCTTCCTGGAATAAAAGCACTCTGCTGTTGTGAGATAATTTCTGACATCACCACCTTGAGTCTATTTGCTAGTGTTTTTGCTACTATTTTGTACATAACGTTGCACAACCTGATTGGTCTGTATTCACTCACTAGCTTAGGGGTTTTAATTTTATGAACTAAAGCAATGAAGGTATGGTTCATAGATTTCAACTCACTTCCACCATGTAGAAAGTTTAGTACTGCATCACAAACCTCCTCACCAACTATATGCCAGAACTTTTGGAAGAAATAAGCTCCAAAGCCATCAGGCCTAGGTGACTTAAAAGGACCCATCTGATGTACTGCATTCTCGATTTTACCCCTAGTGAAGTCTTTATTTAGATTCTCATCCATCTCCCTAGTAACCCTTAAGTCCACAGACTTTAGACATACTCCAACCACTTCCCCTGAAGGTGTGCTCGATGATAGAACCTCTTCAAAGCGCAATCTGAAAGCCCTTTCTATATCTCTTTGTTCCTTCATAATTCTGCCTTGTGAATCAACAACTTGATCAATCTTGTTCTTCATTCTCCTCTGATTTGCACAAGCATGAAAATACTTAGTATTTTAATCTCCATGCAGAAATCAGTTCCTTTTAGCCCTCTACCTCCATAATAAATCTTCTTGCTCCGAAAAGAGACCCAACTCCCCTTTTAACTCCTTCACTTCCTCACTATTCAGCCCTTTATCTTCTCACTCCAGCTTCTTCAGTTTATCAGTCTTCCTTTAACTCGCCATCACAGTCTTTGGTCTTCTGTCTACTCCACCTAGTTAGTGCAGCACCACAATTTCTCATTGAAGTCTAAATTTTCTCCATAAAATCTCTTCTTCTCCTGACATTGACCCATTCCTTTGATACAACCTCCTCACAATCCTATCTTTGATCTAGCATGCTTCAAATCTGAACAGCTTCCTTCTACCCTCACACCTGGTTTGAGTTGTATGCATATTTATCACAAGAGGCTTAAGGTCTGAGCATCTTGCAGGTGATACTTCCACCCAAGCCTCCTTAAAAACATCTCTCCAGCTATTGTTTACTAGACATCTGTCTAGCCTCTCTTTTGTAAAAGTGCCACCTGAGTGTCCATTACACCATGTGAATCTATCTCCTCTATATCCCAAATCACCCTAACCATTTATTTTCATAGCTTCTTTGAAATTACACATTTGATTTTTGCCCCTTTGCTTACCTCCAAATTTCTCTAATTGGCCTAAGATTTAATTGAAATCCCATGGTACACACCAAGGAACTTGTTTTGATGGATTCAACCTTCCCAAAAGATCCCACAATAGTCTTCTTTTTACAGTCTCAGGGTGTCCATAAAATCCCATGAAAAGCCACTTCTGTTTAGTATTTTCTTCCACAACCCAAGCATTAACATGCCATCGAGAGTAATTTTGTATTTCCACAACCACATATTCCTTCCAAAACATAGTTAAACCACTACTTCTCCCTATAGGATCAATCACAAAGCTTCTATCATATCTCAATCTTCTTCTCACCCCTTCATGTTTTTTGTAACTAACAATGTTTTTATATGAAACATAAGTTTGGGCTTCTTATCATTTGTTATAGAACAAAGGTCCTGAACTGTCCAAGGGTTCCCAAGCCCTCGACAGTTCCAACAAATGTTTTGAATACCGTACCGGACGTCGTACCGGTCAAGGCATTGGAACGAAATATTTCGGTATCGGTACCGTTTCGGGATAACGTTTCGGGATAACGTTTCGGGATAGTCGATATATAAATAAATTATATATATAAATATATATAAAAATTATATTCCAAAATAATAGTCTATATATAAATAAATTATATATAAATACATATATATAAAAATTATAAATAGTCTAGTCTGAATTAGGGGTTAAAAAATAAGTTTGTAGTTTGAAAAAACCGAAAAAAATAAAAACATATAGGCCGAAATATAGGCCGGTACAGGCCGAAATTTAGTCCGGTATGGCCGGTACCGGCCGGTATTTTAGCTGGTACGGAACAAATATAGTACCTGTACCGACCGGACGGCCGAAACGAAAAATTTTGGCTGTATCGGCCTGTACGGTACAAAATTTAAAACACTGGACTTCCAACTCATGATGATCATTGGGTTAGGCAGGGCTGCCTAACAGCCTTAGCCTCTACATTGACAAACTCACTCTCTCCTAGCCCCTTCAAACTTTTCAACTTTTTTGTTTTTTCACCCCAGATTTTTAGCTCATCTGTATCCTCTACATTTCTTTTTTTTTTAGCACTGATTGGGATCACTCACCTCTTCTTTCTTTTTTCTCAGGCCCTTCTCTTCCATCTTCCCTTCATATTTTGTTTTCTCATATCACCACCTGTTAATCCCATCTCGCCACCCCCAGATATAGCCATGAGTTGTCCCACAGTTCCTTCATCCTCTTCAATCAGTATACCTTCTTCTATAACTGCTCCCCTTTCTTCCTTTCCTCCCTCCTTACCCCATTCATTCCCCTGCATCTTACTCTCATCATCCTTTTTTTCTCTTTCCACCCTTCCCTCCTCCCCCTTGTCACTCCCCACTTCCACATCACCTTGTTGTCACTCCCCACTCCCCACTCCTGTATTACTACCTACCCTTCCCTTCCCTTCCGATAACTCACATTAGCTCTCAACCAGGAACCAAATTAACTATCCCTCTCACCACCATGATCATGTTTCATACCTGCTTCAACACATCCCTGCTCCCCATGAATAATGCATCCACACTTCAAGCACATCTTAGGTAACTTCTCATAGGTAAATGGTATTCATAATTTCTGCTCATCCAACGTTATTGTTCTCCCTCTAGCTATCGCTTTCCTTATATCTATCTCAATTTTAACCCACAGTAATTTCCCCAACTAACATCATCCTCAGGGGCGTCGACTTCCAGAACCTTACCCAGTGAGCTTCCAATCTGTACCCCTATTTGATATGTCATGCAAGCTAATGGCAGATTGTGCATTTGCACCCACAATGATGCATAGTCAAAGTTTATAAAAGTGGTCGAACAAATTTATGTGAAAGTAGGAGGTTTACTTACTTGCCAAATTTTGACCATGGTTGATTGGATCACCTCCTTTCCCTTTGTCCGATTCGAGCACACCTTCCCAATCAGACTACATTATCCTCAATTCTTAATTTTCTCACAGTTTTCCAACTTAATGTTAATGGCTGAGTGTTCTTCTTCGATCAGACTCAACTTCTCCCAAATCCCTTCCAGATCCTCCATCCTCCTCCATTGCACTACTCACGTGGTCAGTGACTTCACTACCTTCCGACGTCGGCGGGACTAGAATTTTCTCCTCCTTTCGCACCCTCGGGACGTTAGAGAAAGAGAAACTTGTTTATTCCACTTAATTTGTATGTTTATTGATATAGTGGTCATGCATGCGTATATATAGTTTCTTCTTGTGTGTATCTATATTTGTGTGTATGTAATTAAATAATAATAATAATAATAATAATAATAATAAGTGTTATAATCATAAATAAATTTCACAAAAATAAATTCATAAACTACCTGTCTTATACGTTGAAATGACATGAAATGAGATAAGATAAGATGAAAAATCCGTGAATAGTAGTGAAATAGTTTGAGTTAAGATGTTTTATGTAGTTTTGAAAAATAAAAAGAAAAAAATTGAATAAAAATATTATAAAGTTAAAATATTATTAGAATATTATTTTTTTAACAACTATTCAAAATAATTTCAATATTCTGTCTTAACATACAAACACATAATAATAATTTTAAATTTTAAGGCGAAGTTAGTAAAATATAATTTTAGCTTATACGGAGTTCGTGGGTTGACGAATTGATCTAATTTATTGATCATCGTGTTTAATCAAGTTGACCCATTTTTATCTAAATATGATAATACTACATCCTAATCCTTTAATTTCATAAGAAGTTTGTATCAGATTTGCTAATTAAATATTTAATGCCTTAATTAAAAAGAAAACATAAACAAATTTTAGTGGGATATGATGGGAGACAAGTTAATTAAAACCATTTTCTACCTCAAAGCATGATCAAGTCTAGATCATCCTGCTACATATGAATGATTTGGCTTTTAATAATATGAAAGTCTAAAGCACAGTACGTAATATAATTAGCACTAATAAATGAATAATGTTGGTATTGCATGAAATGGTTCGCACAATGTGCTTGTTTTAGATCAGTGGGAATTAGATTGTATAGCTGGTAATGTTTCCATTACAGTGAGTGCTTTATTGAAATTCAATCTGGTCGGTTGAATTTTAAAAAATTAATAATTACATAGAAATATATTATCTTACTAAAAGTAAAGAAACTTCTAACGTAAAACTCTCGTATTTAAAAGAGAAGTGTTACGGCTACAAATAGATTTTATAAAAATAAATCTACAAATTGATATGATTTCATATGATACGTTAGGTCTATTTAAATGGATGTAGATGCTAGTTTGTGGATTTACTCTGTGAAATTTCTTTATGATAAAAGCATTTCTCTATTTAAAATGGGTGTAGATGCTATGAGGCCAAAGAGCCATATTTCAAGCAAAAATTGAACAAAAGATTGTAAACATTTTGTAATTTGAGTGACGTTTCAAGTTTAGAACAGACCAAATCATGAGGATTGCAGTCGAAAGATTCGATTCCACAATAGAGGATTTTGATAAATAATATCCAGTTGGTCAGTATCAATAATGGAGATGGATGAATCCCAAAAGAAAATGTAAAATACTCAGATTGGTGAAATGAAACAAAGCAATAGTAGTGTAGCAGTTGAGCATCAATTTGAAATCCACAGAAGCAGATGATGATAATGTCAGCAATGACAAAATTCAAGACCAGGCTGACCAAATCCAACCAACGAACCAAAGAATACGTGTTGTTTTTAAGTTGATGGGTCTGTAATCTGTATAAAAGTGTCTCTCGGCAGCAAGCAAAGCAAAAGAGTTTCAAAAAGAAAAAAGAACACAAAATGGGAGAGGTGCTTTTGGCTTTTGGCTTTTGGCTTTTGGGGGAGTCACATTTTTTGTGCACTTTCTGGCGTGGGATTTACTTTGCAGGAAGAGACGAGCCAAAAAAGGACGTGGCGCACGGGCCACGCATATTTCAGGCACTATGAGACAGATATGCAGAGTACTGCCCTCTCTCTCTCTCTCTCTCTCTCTCAGAGCTGTAGGCATATTCCTCCGAATGTACCCACCCCAGCCCCTGCAATCTGCATGCCTCCACTGCACAATTATTATATATTTGCATTATGATATCTAGACTTTTTCTAAAAAGTTTATTTTATTTTATTTTATTTTGTTTTGTATTATTTTAAAACTTGAATAAAAACAAATTATTATAATTTATTTTTTAGTTTCATTTTTTAAAAAAGAAAAAAAAATGTTCAACACATGGTAGCCTTAGACGCTATTTTAAAACTTGTTATAGTTTGAGGTATTAATCTTTAAAAAGTTTATTAACTAAGACATTAGATCAATGTCTCTTATATATATATAATGGTCTCACAGACACATACGCATATATGAGAATTTAATCATATAGTCATATTTGTAGACATAAGGCAAAGGAAAAAAAAAAAAAGAACAAAACAAAACATGTGTATCAGTTGTAAGAAATATAAGTAATGCTAGATAAATTATGAACTGTGGAAGAGCTACGCACTCATTTTGAAAAAGAGAAGAATCCACCATTAAAAAAATACTTTTTATATAAGTCTAATATTTACTCACTTTTTTAAAAAGAATGTACGACACTTCGCATTCTATGACTACAAATATAATTTCTCTTTATATATATATATATATATATATATATATATATATTATAAAGTATGCATAGTAAAAATGATATTCTTTGTTGGAATCCACATTCTTACTTTTATAGAAGAAGACCTACATCCCTTTCAAAATGAGAGGTTAGGGTGAGAATTTATATTTGAAAAATTTTATTCATCATCTCCACATACCACATTTATTTTTATTTATTTTTTTCTCTTATCGAATGTGTGGTGTATGGATAATGAGTAGAATAATTCAATTAGTTTAAGAATAATAAAACAAAAAAAAAAAGTGGGTAAGTGGGTGTGTATTGTGTGAGGATGATGAGTAGCAAAATTCTTTAAATTTTAATGGGTATTTGGATTCTCTCCATTTATCTTAACCATTCGATGTTCCCAAATTTGATTTGTTCAATTAATAATTGTGAGAAAATAAATATAAAGGAAAGAATATGAAGCATCATAAAAAAAAGGTTAATGTTATATACAATCCTGAAATGTGCAATCATTGCGTATTCTCTTTGAAAAAAAGTAGATGTCACTATTAAAAAAATAATTTTTTTTTTCATGTGAGTTTCAAATTTACCTACTTTTTTTTAACTGAAGTATACGGGGACTGCATACTCTAGGACTGCAAATATCATTTCTAAAAAATAATATAAAGTATTCCTGACCCTTAAAATTCAAACTATCTAATATTTATTGATATGGTCTTTCAAATTCAATTAAATTTAAGTGATCATGTTTAATATAAAACTTGATGACATAATTTAATAGGAGCAAAGATTTTTTGTTTAAAGATTATATAGGTTATAGATTGGATAGTTATAGACCCCAAAACCTGTCCCTCCAAGGTCCCTTTCATATGACATAACTCATTATCAAATTTGGACAGATAAGTTGATAGAATCTCAGCCCAATTTTCGTACAATATAGATGATGAATGATGCAACGGTAATGTGAAATTTGGATAAAAAGTATTGTAAATCTTTTATGGGAATCTAGCAAGTAGACTGTAGATTTCCCTAAATCTCAGCCATTATTTTCAAATTTAATGCCATGGATTTTCTCAAATCAATATCAATGCATTGAATTTGAATTTTAGACTGTTGACAAAATTCACACAAGATTGAGAGAAAGACCTAAGTGATGGGTTTTCTTCAAAACTATAATGTATGATGTATCTTTGTCCATAAAATAATGTGTTTAGTCGATGGATGGAGTTTGCACTAGGGCTAGGAGCCCGCATCCGCCCCCTCCCCCTTCGGGCCTAAGTTTTCAAATATAGATATATATACCAAAATTATGTCATTCATTACATGATTAATAAAACCCATCCTCCCTTGTCTCTCAGTCGACGCTCAGCTCTCTCTGTCAACTCTCTCACTTGATGTCACTCCTAGGTAAAGTCTCTCTCTCTCTCTCTCTCTCTCCCTCCCTCGATGCATAATGCAAGGGGGCCAATCTGCCCCCTGACATCCAGACGGGGCAGGGCCTCCAACGGGGCAGGGCCTGGAGGCCCAACTCCGTCCATGCAAGAGCGGGACTGAGGGCTGCCCGCCTTGGAGGTGCAGGTTGCCCCCCTAGTTTGCACCATATGCAACACCAACTAGGCTTTTATTTGTATTGATATACCAATAAATTTATTTTTATGTTTTTCTTATTAGTTTATAAAATTTAGTTTTGAGTTTCGATGCGTCACTAAGTATATATATATAGTTCCACGACAATTGGTGGGTTAGAAGACAAGGATAGAGTTTTCCTCCAAATCGGGTTGGAGGTTTCCTTCCACCCATTTATAAATATTACAAGTGTCAATTAAGCGAGAAATAAATGATTTTTTAAAAGTACAACTTAAGGATCTGCCATGTGTCCGTCACTTCATTAAAAAAATATTTACTTTTTACATATTTAAAGAGCAAATGTCAATTTTTAAATGGATTGGATGAAGTTTTTTCAACCCATTTTAAAGAAAAACTCAATCATAATTTGGATATGATACGAGAACATCTCCAAAATAGCTATTTTAAAAAAGAAAACAATAAATATATAATTTTTTTATAATTTTTTCTATAATTATATTTTAAACGAGATTTATAAAATAATAATAATTTATAAAATATCTTCATTTTAAAATATAATTATATAAAAGATTATAAAAATAATTTTACGCTTATTATTATTTTTTTAAAATATATTAAAATTTTTTTAACTTAAAAAAATGTTAATTGCACGAGAAATAATATTATTTATTTATTATTATTTTTTTAATTGAAAGAGAGGAATTTCAAAATCCAAATTTTTATTTTAAAGGCAGTAAATTATACAAATCAAACAACACGCCTTTGACTAATGCTATTAAAAGCTGATAATTACTTAAAGAATTTTGTTAACTTACGAAATCCGTCTCTCTGTTTTTTTTTTTCAACTCTCTCTCTTGTTGTCTATGTATATATATATATATATATATACAGCTTCGCACATCTAGAATATCCTGCAAGATCCCAACTCTCTCTCTCTCTCTCTCTCATTACATTTAGACACTGTAGTCTATAAATACATATATATTTTATAAAAGTGCAATAAATATATATGACTCTAAATTCAATGAAACTAGAAGTAGAAGAGCGCCAGGAGGGAGGTGACGAGATGTGCCGGACAATCGAGGTCGTCTCCTCCACCTTCGCCGCTAAACACTGCGACTGCGACTTCGACTTCGCCTCGCCTCCCTCCGCCGCAAAGGACGATGCAGACGGTGACTGCCACGCCGAGGACGACCCCTTCATACCGCCTCTCAACTTTGCCATGGTCGATAACGGCATTTTCCGCTCCGGCTTCCCTGACTCCGCCAACTTCTCCTTCCTCCAAACTCTAGGCCTCCGCTCCATCATGTAACCACCATTCTAGCAACCGTTCCCCCTCTCATGTGCTCTTTCATCTCTGCACACACACTTACAGATACAGAAGTGTAGACATATTGGCATATATGTTTGTGTGCGTGTGTGTGTGTACACACAAATGGATTTATGAATATAGGTTCCTTTGTGTTCTATTGTGGATTTAGATATCTGTGTCCCGAACCGTATCCGGAGGCCAACATGGAGTTTCTCAAGTCCAACGGGATCAAGCTTTTTCAATTCGGGATTGAAGGTTACAAGGTATATGTGTGTATATGCAACCTAATTCTCTCATTGGTGATTGTTATTATAAACTTAATTTTCACCATACTTGAAGAAAAGGTTTCTATCTATATATCGATAATGTTCGCAGTGGCAGGAGCCGGGATTTGCTTTTTCTGCGGTCAAATTATTACCATGATAATTACTTTTTTATTTAATTAAAACTAATATGAGGTATTTGTCTGCAGAGTATACAAAAGTACAATAAACAGAATTCAAGATACATAATATATTATTAAAATAGTTATTGGCCCAAAGTGCATGACATGCATTTTTATAGGCGAAAGATGATATTAAAAATCTCGCGTAAGTTTGATGTGTGATCTTTTTCTTTTTTATACATGCATGTCTAATGTTGAGTATCCAAGAGGGACTATTGCACTAAAAACATCAAACAAGATACAAATCCTTTCAGAGTTTACTTATAAATGTTATTCAGTAGCTAAATTGGGAATCTGTAACCTGGGTATTTACAGAGTTGAAATTGCAAGGAAGAATTTTTTTAAGCTTTGGTTTTCTTAGGCTCATAGCTAGCGTCATAAAACCTATAATTTATATGTGATAATGATTATGTTAGTGAGATTTACTTTCGTTTTGTAATTTCTTTTAATGAGCCGCATTTTCATTTTATTGACACATACATCTTTTTTTTTTAATTTTTGCATAGGCCTTAATTTCATTAATTTTTTCCTTCTTTTCCTTTGCTAGCCCCTTTCAGATCATATACTCGGGAGTCAAAACTTTTACATTATGCTGGTAAGTTAGGATGAATGAAATCATGGTACCTATCTATCTACTACACATCTTGTGAAGATCCCCTTCAAATAGAATTTCAAACGGTTATTCGAATGAATAGATTCGAGAACATGATGATTAATACTCTAAAAATATTCTGATAGTTCTAGTTAGATTAGAATGATTTCCAGATTGAGACAATCTTCTGTTCTTTTCTCTTCTTGTTACAGTGATTATAGCATGTAAAAATTCTGCTCTGCACCTGGAGCTCTGAATTTATAATTTAAATTCCAATTCCTTGATGGAGACAAAAAGTAACTTAGAAAAGGGGTCATTTTTTGTCCCTCTTATTTCTCTACAATACATTTCCTCAATTTCCGTGGTTTTTCATCTGAACTGCACCTCTTCAAATTTGCTCAGGGTTTCATTTATTTCTTTTTATAAGGTTTAGAGATGTAGCTTGGTTTCTTATGTATCTGCAGATTCCTTTACATTTCTTAATATCTGCTACTTTCTATCTGATATGCAATTTTCTGAAATTCTTATGTAAATATATCATTATTGGCCATGTTTCTGTACTTTGGGGTATTGATGGTGTAGTGCTTAGGCCTGGTGTAATCTTAGAAGATAAGAACAAGATTTTTGTTCTAACTCTTTATAAACGTTGTTGACATCCCATCTAGACTGTTTTGGCCGATCTTCCTAATTTGATTTTCCTGTTGCCACCATTGTCCTTGTCCTCTTCACATATTCAATTTCTTATTACATCCATGCGTGTGTGTTTTGCTGTTTGAATTTACTTAGAACAGGTTTTGTAGGGATCTGTCATTGAAAAAGTTATTCAGGACCATCCATGATGGTGGTTTGGATACTATGGAGAATTGTGATAGCTACAATTACCAAGCACCATACACATGATAGTGAAATAATAATATTAGAGAAAAAGCATTATTGTATGAGAACATGCTCACATGTCATGCCAAGCTTATTTGAGTAATGTTTTCTTAAGATTGAAATTCATCCTAGCATGGCATTTCACTCTGAAAGATGGTCAGTGTACATAAATATCCAAAACATACTTGTAAAACAGGCTTTTATGGGAAAAAGTGACATTGTATTGATCCAAGGAAAAACCCAGATCACATCTAGGGTTATATACATCAAGAGGCCTAGTTAATGTTACAAATAGAGTTCCTTAGAACTGTTTTATATCCTAGTTCCACTTGGTAAGGAATCAATGTGGGACTTGAGATTACTGCACCTTTATCATACTCATTCAGCTCTATCGTACTCCTCCCACCCAATATGGGACTAGTGAGACATTACAATCTCCTTGACTCAAATCCCTGATGTCCTTGTTAGGGCCTACGTCACATTGAGTGTCCAGTGCCACATGTTGTATTAGTTTGGCTTTGATATTATTTGTAATGACCCAAGGAAAAACCATGTCACATATGGACATATACTCCAAAATGAGTAGTTAATGTTACAATCGGAACTCATCGGAATCATTACAAAGTTCAGTTTAACTTAATAAGGAACCAATGTGAGACTTGACACTTAATGCACTTTTATCATACTCAATGACCTCTTATCTTATTTCTCTCACCCAATGTGGGACTTAGTGGGATATCACAAATGCTCATACTTTTTTGGAGCTATTTACTGCACCTTCATCCCACTCCTATCTCACCTTGTTGATGCATCACTACCTATCAACCCTCTACTTCATTATTTTAGAACAAGAGAAAACTGATCTAATTGTTAGTGGGTAATATCATATTAACACATGTGATTGGAATGAGATGGGGGTGTATAACTAACCACGCAAGGGAGTCAAAAGCACTTTTATAAAGTAATTTGTGATTGTATGAGCTTCTGAATAAAGGAGTATTAGACTGTAGACACTAGATGGTTGAAGATGGTGAATGTTTGCACTTGGGCATTCATCTCAATATTAGGCTTGGATTTGGCAGCTGATTTTAATACCAACATGTCTTTGCTAATTTGCTTACCATCACGTGAATGGTAATTAGTTGGTGATACCGTGACACTATTGATGCAATTATTGTGTATTAACTAGCCTAACCTGGATTTGTGACCCTTCAGAGCCAAAATTGCATGTTGCTTTCTCCAAAATGAATAATAAAGTAGTAAACTGGGGAGTAAATCTTTTGATGTTAAGAAAAAAGTTGTTAGCAGTGATATTTCATTGGCACTCTGATTATAATGGTGCTCCAACAGGTAAAAATATGACTGTACTTGAAGTTCTATCATCTGGAATGATATCTGATTTAACAAGAAATATTTTCAAATTTTATGCATTCAGGAGCCTTTCGTGAACATCCCGGACAGTATGATTCGTGAAGCATTAAAAGTTGTTCTTGGTACTGTGAGATTCAAATATCTTATGGTTTTATTTCTGGTTCGATTGTGGTGTTATTGCTTTAAGTAATTGCTTGTATTCACTTT
Organism: Juglans cinerea; assembly: GCA_961763995.1. Lineage (NCBI taxonomy): Eukaryota > Viridiplantae > Streptophyta > Magnoliopsida > Fagales > Juglandaceae > Juglans > Juglans cinerea. The sequence goes on from CAUIVZ010000006.1 coordinate 11,076,914, forward strand.
GACCTGTATGCAATGCAGATATAAGGAATCACCCGGTTTTAATTCATTGTAAACGTGGGAAGGTATGCTCATTTTTGGATGTCATATTCTCTCCTTGCGTGATTTTAATTTCATAAGATTTATAACTGTTGATTCTTTATATATCCAGCATCGAACTGGTTGTCTTGTGGGATGCTTGAGAAAATTCCAAAGCTGGTGCCTGACATCTGTCTTTGATGAGTACCAGCGGTTTGCAGCTGCTAAAGCTAGAGTTTCAGATCAGAGGTTTATGGAGTTGTTTGATGTGTCTAGTTTGAAGCATCTCTGCCACTGTAATTCTCATGTTCGAGGAGGTAACGACCATGCCTATTGATCGGATTATCCTTTCTTTATCGGAAAAGAATCCTATAGGCCCTACTTCAGAATCAATAGGGAAAGGTGATGAGTTCCTATAATGCATTTCAGCGGCAAAGGAATAAATCTTCTTTTTTCCTTGAGAATAAATAGGATATAAAGTAGCATGCCCTCATTGCCCTGTTTGGAGTCTTAGAAACCCTCCCCTTACCACACTGCCCGCCACCCCCCCTTCCCGCCACATTCGTTCCTCTCTTTCTTTTCTTTTCCTTGATTTGGTTGCCTGGCAGTCTCTTTACGTTGATGCTGTACATGCACCAACTATGGCTGTAGATGTGTCCGGAGTCCTCTCCAAATTCTTAGCTAGCTTGGTTTAAAGGTTCATAACAGCTTCTGATCCACTCCAGCTGCTTCTGTCGTCGATTTTAATTGAAGGCAAGCTGGCAGCTAGGAAGACCGTCTACCCATGATTCTTGGTCGGGTAGTTGGAAGGATAAATAAAATTTAGTTATAGAATAGTTATCTTGGATCTGTACGAGGTAATTTGACAAACATGCTAAATGCGATATAATGGAAAATGGAGTCCTAGCATTTAACTCAAATTGCTGCTGTGATAGATGCTGAATATGTAAGATTTTATGATGTTCTGTGATGGCTAGCTAACCATGTCTGGGTGGATAGCTTGCTGAGAGAATTACCAAAGATGCAATATTTCCATTGAACGTTACTCCAAGAAAATGACGAGCCAAAAATATAAAAAATAAATAAAAATGAAGAGCATGTCTTGAATTCATCTTAAAGTGTCAATAGTATATGGGGTTCGATGGTAAGTTGAAGAGATAGAAAGGGTTTATGTAATCTACTAATGCCAATGTGTGGAAAATTGTAGTTCATCAAACCCATGGGCCATGCATGGCAATCCCCAAAAGCAAGCAAAATCTCCTTAAATTTATAAGGAAAATAATTTAGTCACAAAGTGATTGCATAAAAATAATTTTATAAACTGATGCGGCTTGATGTGGTACGTGAGATTGTAAAATTATTTTTATTATAAAATAGATTTAACAGATATGATAAAATTATTTTAATTTGTAAGATTATTTTATATAATTATTTTGTATATGTAACAATAGTCGATTTATAATGACCTTTATTCAGGAGAGTACTATCATGCCATACTTTTTACCCATTTGGGAAGGCCCATTCTTCATCCCGTCCTTTTCCCTTGCCCTTTTGAGCCCGGAAAAGAACCCACTCCACACTCTTTATTCTTGGACGAATTATTACTTTAGGACATTATCGATTTCTTTGAGAGATCTTGATGTTAGGCGTGTCCCACGATTCTCACCCCCTACTTCTTCTCTTCTATCCTCAAAAACCTTTACATGCATGACAATTATATATATATATATATATATATATATATATATATATAAAAGAAGACAAGAGGAAAGGATACATTTGTTGAGTGTTTGATATTATAAAGAAAAGATAATGCCATTAATAAAGAGACTTTTTTTTTTTTTTTAATTCTTGAAAAACTGATCTAAGGACAAATGGCAAGGGAGGGGTTCTCAACAAACATTCAAATCAAGGTTCAGGACTGATTCAATGAATCGAGCGATTTATAACAATTTTGAACCAGTTATTTAAATGCTAATAAAAAGTATTAAAAAAACATATATAATTCAATTCAAGTATTATAAAAGAGTATTAAATATAAATTCATTGACTAATTTCAATAAAAATATGATATAAATCTAAATAGTTTCAATAAACATGTAATTTATGTATTTAACCTCATTGTTAACATTTTTTTTGTCTCATATATGAAGAAGATAAAGATCATTAAGTTATAAGTACATGGAAAATGTAATACTTCATGCACAACAACAAATTATTTAATACAAAACAGTCATTCACTCCTAATTTTTTATTCAACTAAAGAAAATAAAGAACTATGTATTTTATCTTTCAATTTTTATTAAATACAATGATGAAAAAGTTAATATATATTTAGTTCTATCATGTATTTGTACAAGAATTAAAAAAAAAAACTTAGTTGTTAGACAACTTAAAAGCTAAATAAAATTTTGAATCAATTCAAATCGGTTTAAAATCGGTTAAAATGGGTCTAAATCGATCGACTGAAATGGTTTAGTGAATGATTAAAAAAATTCACAAAAATGGATTTGGTTTCTTATTGATTAAAATGTTAGAGATAATACCAAAGATAACCAACTGGATACACATCTGTTAACTGATGTTCCTAAAGCAAGGCAACTACTTGATCACAGATAAAGTCGATGGCATTGATATTCCTTGAGATTTATCCTATCTGATAAGCCTTCCCTCTTGTTAGTTATCACTTGTATTTATCTCTTATTATTCGAACTTTGTATTTATCTACAACAACCTTATGTGTTGGCTATTACTTGTAACTCTCTATATATTTACAGTAAATATACTTGTTTGCTAACTTGACTAAAACACATTCCATAAACACTTTCATGGTACCAAAGCAATACTAGGCTCACGCCCTTACTATCCTATGGCAACTTCAAGTTCAAATCCCACCTCTTCCGCTTTCACCTTTCCCAAATTCACTCACTTAATTTCCATCAAACTTGATGGAAACAACTATCTTTTGGGGCTTTCTCAACTTGTTCTTGTTTTGAAAAGTCATGATCTCATGGGCATCGTTGACGGATCTGAGTCGTGCCCCCTTTCCACAATTCGTGATGATTTTGGCAAGGAACTTACCAATTCAAATTATCTTCTCTGGAACAAGAAGGATCAGTTCCTCTTGAGTTGGATCAATGTCACCCTTTCAGAGAAAGTGTTGTTCACTGTTTATGGACTTCACACCTCTAAACAAGTGTGGACTGCTCTAGCAAATAGATTTGCTTCACAATCTCCGTCTAGAGTGTCTCATCTCAAGCGCCAAATTCAAAGTCTGCAACAAGGATCAAAGACTTGCACTGAATATCTTTAGTTGGCAAAGTCTTGGTCAAATCAACTTGCTGCTGTTGGCAAGTCACTTGATGATGAAGATCTTATTTCCTTCATCATCAGTGGTCTTAATCCATCATTCAACAGTTTTATCACCTCCTTCACACTTGCAACTAGAGATAATCCTCTAACATTTGATGATTTTTAGGATGAATTACTCAGTCATGAGATGATGCTAAATCAGCAAGCTGTTGTTGCTGAAACCAATACATTTGCCCTGCTTTCCCAACGCCAAGGGCACTTCAATGCCAAGAATAGAGGAAAAGGTCCTCCATTCAACAAGTTCTCTTCCAAAGGATCAGGCCATCACAACAAAACCAATAAATTCTAGCCACAAGGTCCTCACAACTCTGCTGGACTTTAAGCTTCACAGCAGTCTACTTCTTCAACAGCACCTCGGGCTTCTTGTCAAATTTGTGGAAAAAGTAGTCATCAAGCCCTTGATTGCTATCACAGGATGGGCTATTCTTATCAAGGTAGATGCCCTCCTCCTCAGCTAGCAGCCATGGTAGCTCATACCAATACTGCAATAGAAGAACAAGAGTGGTATGCTGATAGTGGAGCTAATGCTCACATTACCAATGATCTCAACAATCTGCAAATCCAGCAGCCATTCCAAAGTAATGATGTTGTTGCTGTGGGTAATGGTGAATGACTCTCTATAAGAAATAGTGGTTCCTCTACTATCCTCTCTTCTAACTCTTCCCAACCTTTTTCTCTTAAATAAGTTCTTCACTGTCCTAATGCAGCTGCTAACCTATTGTCTATACAAAAATTCTGTCTTGATAACAATTGTTACTTCTTACTGACCTTTTCTCATTTTTATGTGAAGGACAATCAGACGCATGCACTCCTTCTGGAAGGCCAGAGTAAAAATGGACTTTATCCACTGCGGCTACAAGGAAATTCTCACAAGAATCAGTCATTTTTTACAGCTTTCTTAGGAATAAAAACCAGCCTCTTTGGTTGGCACTCTAGGCTAGGTCATCCATCTCATAAAGTTGTATCTAGCATTATTAAGACTCATTCTCTTCCTTTGTCAAATAATGATCTGAATAAAAATATTTGCAATGCTTGCCAATTGGGCAAAAGCATTTGTTTGCCTTTTTCTAATTCCACTCGTGTTTCACTTCAACCACTTGATTTAATTCATAGTGATGTTTGGTACTCACCAGTTCAATCAATAAATGGCTACAAGTATCATGTCCTTTTTGTGGATGACCACTCTAGATATACATGGTTATACCCTCTTCAAACCAAAGCTGAAGTTTTTGGAGTTTTTTTTTATCAAATTCAAGCTATTAGTTGAAAATCAGTTTACTTCCAAAATAAAATAGCTACAAACTGATGGTGGGGGAAAATATTATTCCAATCAGTTTCAAACCTTTCTCACTTAAAATGGAATAATTCATCGCAAATCATGCCCACACACTAGTCAACAGAATGACTTAGCTGAAAGAAAGCTTAGACACATTCTTGAGACTGGTCTTACCTTGTTGGCTCACTTTCATCTCTCCAACAAATATTGGGTAGAAGCCTTCCTCACAGCAGTCTACATTATTAATAGACTGCCTACTCCAGTCTTAAAATATCAATCCCCACACTTCACAACCTTCAAAAAGCTCCCTAATTACACTATACTTCACACCTTTGGTTGTAGATGCTATCCATTGCTGAGACCCTTCAATAGTCACAAACTTTAGTATCGCTCTGAGGCTTGTCTTTTCTTAGGTTATAGTCATGCTGGATACAGGTGTCTTGATCTGGTCACTGACAAGATCTATCTCTCTAGGCATGTTGTTTTTTATGAGAATTTCTTTCCTGCATTGGATTTGGCTCATTCTAATCATATCTCCAGGTTGAATGCAGCAACTGATTCTCCTTTGATTATACCTTCAACATCTCAACAGCAACAACATTCAGACCCTGCTACTCCAACATCTCAAAAATCCTCCCAGGTATTGACTACCCCCATCTCAAGTTTACCTCTTGAACATTTAGCCTGTCATTCTGATCACTTTTTACCAGAATCAGTTCCAATTAGCACCAACCATTCAGACAATTCTGGTAACATACAACCTGAGCCAACAACCACTATAGCTCCCACTCATCCCATGATTACCCGAGCCAAGAACAACTCCCTCAAACCAAAAGACTATCCTGATTACCATCTATATTATTCAACCAAGTACCCTATAGCCTTTTACACCACTCTTACTGAGATTACTCCCACCTTTTATAACAAATCAACAACTGATTTACGATGGAAGGCTGCAATGGAACAAGAATTTGAAGCTTTGATGACCACTGGAACTTGGAATCTGTGTCCTAACAAATGGGTGTATCACATCAAACAAAAATCTGATGGTAGTGTTGATAGATTTAAGGCCAGACTAGTTGCCAAGGGACTTGAGCAACAATATGGGGTTGACTTCATAGAAACTTTCAGTCCTATGATCAAACCACCAATTGCTCGAATTTTACTGGCCTTGGCAGTACAACTTGATTGGGATATAAGGCAGTTGGATGTCTCCAATGCCTTCCTTCATGGAACATTATTAGAGGATGTTTATATGGAGCAACCTCAAGGGTTTCAAAGTCAAGAGCATCCAGATTATGTTTGTAAATTAAATAAGGCCATCTATGGTCTTAAACAAGCTCCAAGAGCCTGGTTCACTCGCCTGTCTACTGCCCTACTTGAAATTGGCTTCACAGCATCTCTAGTTGACAGCTCCCTCTTTGTATATCATCATAGCAATATACATATATTTCTACTGCTCTATATTGATGATATTATTCTCACAGGTACTCATCCTTAAGTTTTGCTCAATATCATAACTAAACTGCAGCAGACCTTTCCACTCAAGGATCTTGGACCTTTGAGTTTCTTCTTGGGAATTCAAGCTGCCCGCAACTCAAATGGTCTACACCTTACTCAAGCAAAATACATTTATGAACTGCTGCATTGAGCTCACATGCTAGGTGCTAAACCCTCCAAAACACCAGTTGCTGCTGGTAGCAAATTGTCACAATTTGAGGGAGAATCACTACTTGACCCTACTGAATATCGCCATATTGTTGGAGCTCTTCAATACTACACATTAACCAGACCAGATATCTCTTTCTCTGTGAACCAGCTTTGTTAATATATGCATGCTCCAACTTCTTCTTATTGGATTGCAGCAAAAAGAGTCCTAAGGTATCTGAAAAACACCATTGATCATGGTCTATTCTATACCAAGGGAAATCTGCAACTTACAGCCTATTGTGACTCGGATGGGGCAGGCAACCCAGATGATCGAAGATCTACCTCTGGTTTTGGCATATTTCTTAGGAACTGCCTTGTATCATGGAATGCAAAGAAGTAACCAGTGGTGTCTAAATCAAGTATAGAGGCTGAATACAGATCTTTAGCAATTGCTACTGTAGAAATTTATTGGCTAAGGATGTTATTTCAAGACCTCTATATTCCACTTACTTGTGCACCCTTAATATGGTGTGATAATGTTAATGCTCTAGCATTGGCCTCTAACCCTGTTTTTCATGCTCGGACAAAACATATTGAAGTAGACTATCACTTTATTAAGGAAAAAGTGATAAATGGTGATGTACATCTCAAATTCATTTCCACTAAAGATAAGATAATAGACATCTTCACTAAGGGATTGGCTTCCACTCGATTCTCTGTTTTGACATCAAAGCTTCATGTGTGTTCCTCCCTCATAGCTTGCAAGGGGCTATTAGAGATAATACCAAAGATAACCAGCTGGATAAACATATGTTAACTGATGTTCCTAAAGCAAGGCAACTACTTGATCACAGATAAAGTCGATGGCATTGATATTCCCTGAGACTTATCCTATAGCCTTCCCCCTAGTTAGTTATCACTTGTATTTATCTCTTATTATTCAAACTTTGTACTTATCTACAACAACCTTATGTGTTGGATACAACTAATACAGAGTTAGGAAATAAGATTACACAAATTGATAAATGGCTCGACGATGTTTCTTGGTCTGAAGCCAAGAAGAGATAATCGCTAAAACAATTTTGGGGGTTAATCATAATTAGGGCTGTGGTAACATTGGTAAGGTGCGGTGTGTAGAAAGATTGAACTACAATATATAGTTGCTGTTGAACTCCAACCACATGTTATAGAAGACTGAACGCGACAGAGCGTAGCAGCCACACGTGTTGGCTGGTGCTGGCGGCTTGTAATCTAAAATAGCAAGTGGAGTTGGTGAAGCCGAGCACCAGGGAGCTTCTGACATGACGGATGGGTGGTGATGGGCAGTGATTGGGTGCATACTTAAGATCCAAAAAAAAAAAAAACATGCAAAAGTAAGGCCAGTAGATAAACCATTGACCAACAAAATGAGCTTAATTGGAGTAAAAAAGGAATTCGAATTTGCTGCAAATGGGCGCCACATAGTTGTGTGTGGCGAGATGGAATGGATATGGGTTGAAGGATGGTGACTATATCAATGGTATTTGAACAGTGGATTGACACAAAGCTCTAGATCTAATGTTCAATATCTTGGAGAAATGAGAACAAACTAAGGATAAGTAAGAGGAAAATAACTAAATCAGAAGGAAGAAGGGAGGAGAAAGGAGATGAAATGGTTGGGATCAAGAGAGGGAGATCAGGAGGAGAAAGGTGAGGGTCGGGGGTGGGTTTTGGTGAGGGAGCGCAAGAGAAAAAGAGAGAGATATTTTCATGTGCGAAAGGTGCTCCCCTTGTGTATATGTCTCTTTTATTTATTTATTTAGTTATAAACTTATAATGTGGTGTCAATCTTTTCCAAAATAATTCTAGTTATTATTAATTAGTTTTAAATGATTTTTTATTCAGGTGATTAGCTTATAAATTCACTTTCTAAATTTACTTAAAATGTGTAATGTTAATTGATATGACTAATAAATCTAAGATAAAGCATAGTATCGCTCATAATTAGAATTAAAATATATACCTCTTCACACAAATTTTCATTCAAGAAAATATTTTTTACATCCATCTGAAAGAGCTTCCACTGACGAGAGGTCAAGAGAGTGCAAAAAGAGGAGAGATGAGCAACTTGGGCAAAAGTCTCCTCATAGTCAATGCCATATTCTTGTGTAAAAATAATTGGCAACAAGTCGAGCTTTATACCTCTCAATAGAACCATTTGAGCGAGTCTTGATCTTATAGATTCACTTACAACCAATCATAGACTTTCCAGGAGGCAAATCAACCAGATCCCATGTATGGTCATTAGATAATGCATCAAGTTCATTCATTGCATCATGCCATAAGGGATTAATGGAAGCCTCACGATAGGAGTGAGGCACGTGCAAAGTTGTAAGGGCAATGTAATAATGGAAATCATGCAAATGAGTAGAAAGAGATCTTACTTGAGAAGATGAAGGGAAATGTTGGCTGTGTGATCCGTAAGCAGGGTAGGAATATGGATTACAGTCGGAGAGGGAGGCAGCTCAAGAGACAGAGATCCTGGCCTAGGAGTGTCCAAAGAGTGAGTAAGTGGAATGCACAGAACATCGAATATGGACACAGGCGGAGAATCATTGGAGGGCTCATTTGGAAAAAGTTATAAGGTGGAGGATTGAGAAATAGAGGGACTAAAGATGGATACCTTAGTAAACAAGCGATGTTCCCATAACACAACATGATGGAAAATGCAGAAGGGATGAGTAGGATTATAACACTGATAGCCCTTCTGAGTCTCGCCATAGCCAAGAAAGCAACATAGGCGAGAACGTGGCTCCAACATTGTATGTTCATAAGACTGAAGAAGGAAAAAACAAGCAGAACCAAAGGAACGAAGATGTTGATAGTCAGGGGAAGATGAAAATAGACACTATATGGAGATTGATTTGAGATGACCAGACTTGGAAGGTGGTTAATGGTGTGAACCGTAGTAAGGGCAGCCTTACCCCAGAATGGGATAGGGACTTTAGCAGAGAGGAGAAGAGTCCGAATTGTGTCAAGGATATGACGAAGCTTTTGTTTGACTTGTCCATTCTGTAGAGAGGTGCCTAGACAAGAGGTTTGATGGATAGTGCCATATGTTTGCAAGATACTTTGAAAAATAGATTGTTTGTATTCAAGTGCATTGTCAGATCGAGAAATTTTGATATGTTTAGAAAATTGAGTTTCAATCATTTTTGCAAAGTTGTAGTAAATATGCAATAGTACAAAACAAGAGTGCATAAGATAAATCCAACTGTAACAATTGAAATCATCAATGAATATAATAAAATAACAAAATCCACAGATACTAGTTATGGGGGCAGGTCCCCAAATATCAGAGTGTAACAAATCAAAAATACTAGTAGACAATGACTCACTTCTATGAAAAGACAAAGTAGGTTATTTTCCTAACTGACAAGAAATACAATCAAATGTATCTTGCGACGCAAAACCTAAAACCTCGAGAAACTAACTGTTGTATCTGGGAAGAGGATGCATTACCAAATCAAGAGTGCCAGAGGGCGAAGGAAGGAGAAACAGATGTGACAGCAGAAACACCAATGGATGGACCTGGAGGAACTGATGGAAGATGCAAAGTGCTCATTGGAAACATACGCTCCATTCTAGGGCCTGTCCCAAGTGCCTCTTCCTTCTGTGGATCCTGCACAGTACAACCAGAGTAGTAAAAAATAACATGGTAGCCAAGTTGAGCCAATGACCCCACAAACACCCAGTTATAAGAGAGTTTAGGAACATGAAGCACCTCATAAATTGAAATATTAGATATAGAGATAGAGCCTATACTAGGAGCAAGCATAATGGATCCATTGGCAGTGTATATAGCAAGTGGTGGATATGCAAAATACATTTTAGTGAACAAGAATGAGGAGGGTGTCATATGATTGTGACAGGTAAAATCCATAAGCCAAGAGAGAACATAAAGAGCAGAGGAGGATGATGCACCAGACCGAATTAGAACCTGATTGAGGAGATTCTCCAAGTCAGCTGTGGAGAGAGTGATGGTGGATCCAGAAGACTAAGACGCATCTCTAATGGTTTCAGAGACCTGAGGAGTGTCTGAACTAGAAACAACAGTAGTAGGAGGTCCTTTCTTGTTACGACGGTAACATGTCTGGATGACATGGCCATTACATTTAAAATAATGAAAAAATGGCCTATTCGAGCAACGGTTGCTAGGACCATGCATGCTTTCTAGAAATAAACTGCAGAGGTTGGTCAGAGGAGGAAACTGATGGAGTGGTAGCCAAGACACTGAGCTTGTTATGAGTCTTTAATGTCTGCAGACGATTTTTCTCATGGATCAGCTCATAAACAACAATATCTAGGGAAGGAGGAGTCGGAGTGTGATTAAGTAGTTGGCTACGGATTGACTCAAAGTCATCTTGTAGGGCCATGAGAAACTGATAAAGACGAAGCTGATCATGACGAATGACATACATGTAAGCATCAATGGCATCTTTCCAGAGTGGGTCAGAAAGATCAATCTGATTCCAAATGTGATGAAGGCGATCAAATAATTCATTGATGGATTGACCAGGCTCCTGTCTGAGCTGATACAACTTGACCATAAGCTGGTACTCTCTAATTTGTCAAACCTTGGTTAGATAGTGATTGCCGATTCCAAGTGGTGGTTAGAAGCATGTGATTTGGCCAAGTGTTGGTTTTATTAACATTGATGGAAAAAAAAATTAACTGAGTATTTCTAGATAAGTCATACCACATACTGCTAATTTAAACAAAAGATATTGCACAAGGTGCCAAACCTAAGTACCTAAAGCATATTGGGTATTGACCAAACTTCTTATTTTAAAATTCACATGCCAAATTTGGGAATTATATATAAGAAATTTGTAGATGATTTTATATTATTTGAGATGGAAAAGAAGAATGTGGTTAATGGAAAGATGAAAAATGATATGGGGAGGAGGAAATGCTAGATCAATCTCCCGAGAAAATCTCAAATTTATATTACTTTGTTTCCGGTGAGAACTGTGGTATATTATAAGTTGTTGACGTATAAAATTAATTAAAATGTACCACATGATCAATAAGTATGATTAAGGATGACAAAATTTATGGTAAATGGTAACATTGTTATAAAATTTTAATATTATTTTGTTGGGTCATATACCACAAATATTATAAGATAGAAAGATGGTAACAAACATCGAAGCAGTTGTTCCCACAAGACAACTTTAACAAAGTCACATTCTACAAATAATCAATTCATAAACTTCAAAGTATGTTTAGGAAGCCACCACATATATAATATAAGACAATTATTCATTTTCTCTTCAACTAGAAAATTTGCTCTCAAGCTGTTGCAATTGGACCCAAGCCACCTGTTGCCCTCATGGCTTCAAATCTTGGCTCCTTGGGCTGGAACTTGAGGCCAGCATACAGCTTCATGTAGTCCTCAAACACGAATTTTGGGTAAACATGGTTCTTCTCCTCATCATCTCCCTCTTTCTCTACCAGTGCGGGTGCTGGATAAATTACAGCATCACTGCCTGGGTTGTAGAATGAAGCTATTGACATTCTGTTCCCATCAGTTTGGGCTATCACTCTGTGCAGCACACTCTTGTACTTCCCATTGGTGATGACCTATGCATACACATTTAAGATCAGTTTACTGTCATCGTATTAATTGTACTGGGACTCATTATAGGCTAGCCAAGGGGGTGTGTCGATAAACAGACTTGCATGATCATCTGTTCCTCAAAAAGTTCTTTTTTTTTTTCTCTTATTACAATAAATTATTATAAAACTTAATTTCTTATATATATACCTCGAGCTGGTCACCAAGGTTGATGACAATGGAATGGCGCATAGGAGGCACGTCAATCCAGTGACCATCTTTGAGAAGCTGGAGACCGCTGACCTTGTCATCCTGGAAGAGAAGGATAATGCCACCAGCATCGGTGTGGGCACGGAGACCCTTGATCAGCTCTGGCTTTGGGCATGGAGGGTAGTTGCTAACCTTGGTTCCAAAACTTGGACCTTTTGATCCACATAATGCCTTTTTGAGGTAACCTTTCTCTAGTCCAAGATTCTCATCTAACAGCTCTAGGAGTTCCTCTGCCAGTTTTTCCAACTTCACTGCAAATTCCTTCATGATCTTCCTGCAATATTATTCATATTTGAGATGTTCTAAATATTATTTTGGATGTTCAAAACACTTCTGAGTACATGAATGGAAGTCATCTCAGATATTTGGAGGGTAGTTCAGGCGTACACAAATTGCAGACTCTTTACCTACCTGTAATCATCTTGGAGGTCTGGAATCTCAGAGATATTGGAGTAGGGGAGATGGCGTAAGTGGAAGGTGCTCTCCCAATCCATGTCATGGACCTCAGCCTGAACACCCTCTAGACCCTTGCTTGCCATCAGTTGCTTGAACCTTTGCTCCATGCACTTCTTGTAGTGCTCCTTTGTCAACCTCTCCACAGCGTCCATTAACTCATGGGATATGCCATGATTAAGCAACTGCATATACATGTAGAAATTTCAGAAAGGAACGCAAAATAGTACTTAACCCATAACTGGAATTGTAAATTAATGAGCAACTGAATAATGGATGCGCAGCTAGGAACAAATTTAGCAAGGCTTAGCTCAAGCAGAGTACTGATGCTGATAGGTACCTCAAAGAAACCCCAGTTTTCGCATGCATCTTTGATCTGCTCCATGGTTGCTCCTCTCTCCTCACCGTTTAGCTTCTCCAAGTTTATCACTGGGAAGTTCTCCATCTCTCTCTCTCTCTCTCTCTCTCGCTCTCTCTCCTCCTAAGGCAAGCAAACTGTGTGTTTTTTTTTTCTAAGCAAGCAAGCTGTGTTCGATGCTGTGCTTCGAGAGTTTGGTGGTATTTATAGGGGTTAAATGCAAAGGGAGTCGTGAGGAAAAGGAACAGCTGTGAACTGGATGGAACTCGGGTGCTATACATATATTTTATCATCTTTAATCGACGACGTGACTTATTATTCTAAAGCAAACTCAAGTAGTATTTTACCATTGGAATTAATTGTACGAACCTGCTAAGGTCGCTTTGCTTTGTTGAACCGTCTCCTACGTAACGCGGTTGGACCCCACCTTCGTGGCTTCAATTTTGACCGATCACAGACCATAGGTCCATATAGCTTTCCACCGCTTCTTCTTAGGTATTTATAATGCATCATTCACTATTTATTTACATTCCATATCTATAGATGTTTTATAAGATATGAGAATGTTTTCATAAAGTAAAGTTTGGGGTGATGAATAGTAAATGATGAAAAAAATTTTCTTCTTCTAAATATAAAATATTTGGTAAAAACAATAAATCTATAAAATGACGTGATTTGACTTAATATGATACGTCAGATTGTAAAATTATTTTTATTATAAAATAAGTTTAATAGATCACATGAAACTACATCAATTTATATGTAATCCTTCCAAATTGATATTATTATCTTAACAATAGCACGAACTCTTGCATTTCTTTAGGAATTGATGAAGTCTTAGCCAATTTGATCTGTTGTTCCCGCCCATGTTATCACTAAATTTAGGAGTTAACGTACGTAGTTCTGTACCTATGGTGGAGAAAACATTGTTCTCCGATACATTTCTCACAACAATCTACAGAAGTGAAAGCCCTCGTATTCACCTCACACGTTAATAAATGCACAGGTTAATAATGATCATTTTCCCTTTCCTTATGGGCCACTGATTGAACTAATTAGAATATTTTTTTTTAAAAAAGAAAAAAAAGAAATCATAACCTTTCAACGGCTTCTAATTAATCAATTAATTCATTGTGGGGATTGGGAAATATGATCTTTTGCTATGAATTTTATTTTTCAATATATAAACTTATGGCAAATAATTACCTAATCGCACCAAAACTGTTCGTGGAAAAAAAAAATGACATTTTACTGAATGGAGTAAGTAGATGTTATTCATCAAATAATCACATGGTGAATTACTGAATGGAGTCCTTCTTCGGTATTGGTAGGCATTGATGGGACAGAACATGAAGGACCAAAAATAGAACTAGCTGACCAACTTGATCCTTATGAATTAGGCAAGTGGCCGTACTATAAACTTGTATGTATAGATGCATGCGTGTTTCTTTCTAATCACAAAATAAATGTTTGCAATTCCTTTGACCAGACCCATGCATGCCATCTTCTTCGTATAAGAAGCTAGCTGGAAGGAATCTACCCGGCTAGCTTCATGTGTTGTTGCCTGGAAACTTCATCTGTCAATTTATTCATGACTTAATTTCTTTTCCCTTTTCCATTGTTGTTGACCTTTTGCTCTGCGTCATGACGTTGGAAGTTCAAAAGACAATAACATGAATTAAGAAATTAGATGCAAATGTTGCCCTATTAATTAACGTCATTAATCAAGGTCAAAATTAGACTACCTAGTGGAGTTTCCTGATCATTATTTTTCATGTGCAATATATGCTGATCATGTCGGTGGCCACCTTACTAAACTGGTTATTTTATTTTGAGTAATATTGTACAATGCTGTACATTCCTATTGAAAAAAAATAGAATCCATAATTATAAATTAATTTTTTCATGCGGGTATGACATATACTCATTTTTCTCAAAATGAGTATGCGGCGCTTACGCACTAGTTTATGACTGCAAATATCATTTCTCTTTTATTTTATCCTAAATTAAATTATCTACAGTATAAACTTTGCTTCCATCTTCATACATATTCAGTGGCATGCATATTTTAACTCTTACCAACTTGGTGATGGCCATCAATTATCCACCTTTTTTTTATCATGATCAGTATGTGGCATATATATATTGCTTGTTCGAATGGAATTCCATAAGGTTACGTACGTACGTTTAGATAGAAGAATCAGATTTAGATTTGAATCTCAAATCAACCATGATTTCAAATCCACGATGTTCATGAAAAGCTCAAGATCTTGTTTAATTGGCATTGGTGTAAATCCAAATCCAAATCCAAAATTTAATATATCATCGAGACAGAAAATTTGGATTATACACTTGTACAGTACTTCCTATGAGGATTAATAAGATGAGGTTGATCACAAGTCTAAAAACTGTTAAGCACGCTTGTATTTTGTCAGTACTAGGTGGTCACGAATGGGACAATGGGAAGTTCTTATTTCAAACAAACAAACAGGCAAAGTTGCTCAGTAAACGACCCAACATGACCTAATTTAATGTCCCACATGCAAATTTATTGTAGCTGTGTTCATGAAAAGCATGCATGATCGATCACTACAAGAAAATCTCTCAAGCATCCGGATGAATTTCAATGTAAATGAAGGAATTCATGCGTGGTTTTCCATATGACTGGATCTTAGTGGGAGACATGAGTTCGATACTTTATTAATTAGGCTTCTCTCTCGCATTCATCTCACTGATCACTATTATATTCAAACAATTTTGTATATTATAAATTTTAATCTATGATCGAAAGTTCGATGGCATTTTTACATGATCAATTTTTGGAAACTGATCAATGCAGTACTACTAGATAAATGGCTACTGCAACAGAAGCTGCAATTTTCCATGAATGAGTTTTGTGGCAAAAAGCAGACTTTTTGTGAGAAAGACATCCCTATTCCCACAAAATTTTGATGTGGGAAGCTCGTGGGATAAAACTTGTCTGAAAAAGTATTATAGCCCACAAAAGATTTAAATTGTGGCTAATATATACCTATCTTTTCCCACAACACTTCTCGCGGCAAGAGCCGATGAAGTTCACCTCAAAAGGACATCCATTTTTGTTTATGCTCGTGGGAATATGTTCTATTATGACGTGAGCTTCTCATGGGTATTAGTATTATGCAATAGATTAGGTCGTGGGAAAAACACTTTCCTCCATCAGCTTGTATCGTCAACAAGTATTGACCGCACTTTTTCCCACCAAGGCTTTCATACGTTGAGAGTGTAATTTCCATGATTGCGATTTGTAGGTAATAGTTTTTCATAAACCAAAACAAGTTTTTTCCCACAAACCCGTGCATTCGTCGGGAATAATTTTTTTCCTACTAATATCGTACATAAACATTAGCCTTGATTTGTGGCATTTCTCAAAAATTGTTAGCCAATGAATACTTTTGTAGGCATTCTTATATCAATGCAATCTAGCTTTGCATTTTCACTGCAGACAAAAATAATCTATGCAAACACTCAAATTATGTACCTACCTAGGTATCAAATTAAATCTGTTATATAACATACTGCAATAAACACTCATAGCCATATAATATAATTCCATATCAATATGTTATAACATTCCAACATGGACCGGTGTTCAATTAAGGCCATGGAAATACATGATTAATGTTTGCTGAGTGGGAATGGCAAGAGGCTCATCAATATGCATATGCAGATACAACTTGCCAATTCTCTCCATCTGGTTCGACACTGAGCTGTTCCATCAAGCCCAATTTTCACTACTTGGAACCCTTGTCAATGCATGGCAAGAATCATGCATGCTGATCATGTAGCCCTGCAACAAAAAAATCCTTCATTTTTACCCAACTGGACTCAGGTAAAAAATTAAATCAACTTTCACAAAATAGTGTTATGATTGTATGAGAGAAGACAACTCACATCATCACAAACACCATTACCTGCACTATACCAACACCAAACTATTGTAGCTACTTCCATGAAGATACCAAGTTACATACTCCCAACACAAAATATATGCTATACAGTATACTCCCAACACCATATCCACCTTTGAAAAAAATGGCAGTAGTATGTTTGGTGTACCTATTTATCTTTAGACTCTATTTGGAGGAAAATTGATTATCAGACAATATTTAAGGACTATGAGGAAACGATGCTAGAACTAAAAATTTACTTCTCTAATACCATGTTTCTTTAATATCAAGCGCTCTTGTTTCAATATAGAGATTTGTTTTTACCAGAATCAGTGGCTATAAATCGATTGCGCTTCTTTCATGAAACTCTACTACGTTTCCTTATCATGTTTACTTCTTACTTATCATTGACATAAAAAAATCTGAGTCTTTTATTTTTGCCTCCTTTTCCTACAATCCAGGTTGGAAATCATGGAAGATCACCATGGCATGAACATGACTTGAAGCCATCTTCACCTTTACAAAAGGATTCAAGCTGTAACAAGCAGGTATAATAAGCATATATATATATATATATATATATATATATATATATATATACACACACGGTCAAAACAACGTGCAAAACACATTTGCCTAGTTCGGTGAAATAATTATTTTAAAAAAATAGTTTAAGGCATATGGGAAAAAATGTGAAATCTAGCAAATATTTACGGGTAATGATAGTTAAGTAGAGTATAATAATTGCATGCTTGCATAGATTAGAAGATAAAAACATATTAGTTCAAAATATAACATAGTCCAACACATATTTATAACATCGATAGTTTTAGCAAAGTTGTCTGCGATAAGTTTAATACAAGCCCAACAAAAACATTAGTTCAAAATATAACATAATCCAACACATATTTATAATATCGATAGTTTTAGCAACAAGCCCACAAAAAATCAGTTCAAAATATGAGTCATTTGATGTTTTTACTATGATCCATCATTGTGTATCATCCTGTATAGCATCGATAGAGACGACATTGAAATTCATGTACTACTATTGGTTAAGTTGATCGGGGTCTACTAAAAGTTCAATTATCCACTCTTTCTATGAAGCTTGTGCTACAAGATTTTCTATATATGGTAAATGTTCCTACAAAGGAAATTTTTAATAGCCTTGCATGATTAATAAAAATTTAAAGAACTTATATGCTTGAAATTGATGTCTTGTAAATTAACACAAATCCTCGAATGCAATATTTTTAATTAAATTACTATGCATAACTGACAAGTATATAAAAATCAATTTAAATGATTTTTCTTATAATTTGCTTTTAATAGTTTTTTTTTAATATAAACCTCAATGTACTTATAGATAATGTAGTAAACATGTCAAAATTCTAAGATGGACTTTTTTACTCGCAACAATAAAGGCAATGGAAAATAAGAAAACATACATCGCTAGTATGATTCATAAGTTTAACTGCCGAACAACCGAATGCTTCTTCTACAACTTCACCAAACAAAACAACAGCTAGTCTTCATGTACCATCGTCGAGTTCAACATATGTTCGACAACTATAAATTTGATGGAAATATCATTTTAAGTTAGAATCAATAAAAACTATACATTAAATCTATCACATAAATTATCAAACAAAAAATTTGAAAGATACATACCGTGGTTGGGAAATGCTTTGGTGTTTGCAATAGTAACAAAGGAAGCTATCATTGTAATCATGTACAGTTCTTTTATTACAGTCAATACATGACAGGTAAAAAAAATATCTGGCGCAAGTCAACTATAATTATCTTCGCCTTTATCCAAAATTTTGTTTTCTACATTACATTAAAAATAATTTTTTAGATGAATTGATTGTATAAATATCTGAATTTGTTACTAATAATAGGATTTTACCGCCATGGGTTGTAAACTTTTGATGAACTCAGCAACATCACAATTCTTGATTATTTCCTGAATACCAACAGAAGACAGAGATGCAGACGGGTATGTCAAGCATTTTGCAATAATACTCTTAAATAATGAATTAGGGGTGTACAAAAACCGCCTAAACCGGCAGGGAACCAATCAGACCTGCTGAAACCGGCAAGGAACCGGTCGGCAGGAATTGATGAAAACTGATATCGGCCGGTTTGAACCCTTGGAAAACCGCTGAACCGGCCGACCCTTTATATATATATTTTAAAATATATATATATGTATATAAAACGGCGTCGTTTCACTTAAATAAGTGAAACGACGTCTTTTTCCCTTGGAACTTAAAAAAACTCATATAGAACGGCACCGTTTGGCGCCGTTTCAAAATGGATTTAATAAACCCTTGGCCCCTATTCTTCTTCTTCCTTGCGTCTTCTTCCTTCCTCCATTTCACCTGCAACTTTCTTCTGCTTTGTTATGGTAAATGTTGACGTATCCCTTCTCCGTCACAGAGACACCGACGGCAGATCAAGGAACCGAACCGCACCGCGTCGAGATTGATAATATCAGTTTTCTCTCCCCCAATCGACCGATTTCGGCCGATTATTTCCTCCCATGGCAGACGTCGGTTTGGCGTTGATTTGGCACCGAAACCGCGCCGAACCCATCGGTTTTCAACCCTATAATGAATCATTAATCACCGCCCTTAAAATTCATAAAAACAAATGCAACATAAGAAATAAAAATATGGAGATTTCAATATTCAAGTGGCATGAAACAAATAATGACTTATTTGTGACGATTACCACTCTTGCAATGAAGTTGCCTTAAGGAATAACATGATTGATCATAAATTTACTTTTCGAACGTGATGAAAGAGATAATCCTTCATTGGAAATAGAGATCATGATTAATGCAAGCATATACAATATAAAAGAAAATATAAGATTGTTAATTATTAAAAATATCATTATAAAAACCAACTCTTATCCTTGTTTCAAGTATCTGGCTTTGTCCCAATTATTTCCGAGATGTTTTTGCATTGATCTTGCACAAATCGACCCCACATAGTTAAACATATGGGTTTAAGCTACAAAATTGGAATAAAAAAAGAATTAACAGAATATGCAAGAAATAAAGACTGGAACATAATTCTAAAAGAGTGAACTACCCAAAAAATATTTTTACATAATTCTTTATGTTTTCAGTGTATCAAAACCATGATGGTACAAAATTATCAATGAAAGATGTTCTGCACCTTTTGTTCTTATTCTTTTTGTGTTCAAAACACTGACTCAAACTTTATTTAACCAAGCTAGAAAATAGTATAAATCCGAACAATATTTTTTAGATGTTTGAACGCATTTTAGATTTGAAAACAGTATAGATATTGGAATCTGAACAAAAGTTTTTTGAGGTTTGAACACATTTTTGAGATTTGAAAATAGTATATATATTAGAACACATTTTTTTTATTTTTTTATTTTGTTCTTGTTCTTTTTGTGTTCAAAACACTGACTCAAACTTTATTTACTTAGCCTTTTATTGTGTGATCTGGTTTGACTGTGATTACCTCATCTAGTTTGACTGTGATTAGTTCATCTGGTTTGACTGTGATTGATTTATGTGGTTGAAAATATATTATGGTCTTTTTTATGTTTTCAGTGTATCGAAACCATGATGGTACAAAATTATCAATGAAAGATGTTTTGGACCTTTTGTTCTTGTTCTTTTTGTGTTCAAAACACTGACTCAAACTTTATTTAACCAAGCTAGAAAATAGTATAAATCCGAACAATATTTTTTAGAGGTTTGAACACATTTTTTAGATTTGAAAACAGTATATATATTGGGATCTGAACAACATTTTTTAGAGGTTTGAACACATTTTTTAGATTTGAAAATAGTATATATATTGGAACACATTTTTATTTTTATTTTTTATTTTGTTCTTGTTCTTTTGTGTTTAAAACACTGACTCAAACTTTATTTACTTAATTTTTTATTGTGTGATATGGTTTGACTGTGATTACCTCATCTAGTTTGAATGTGATTAGTTCATCTGGTTTGACTATGATTAGTTCATGTGGTTGAAAATATGTTATGGTCTTCTTTATGTTTTCAGTGTATCAAAACCATGATGGTACAAAATTATCAATGAAAGATGTTCTGGACCTTTTGTTCTTGTTCTCTTTGTGTTCAAAACACTGACTCAAACTTTATTTACTTAGTTTTTTATTGTGTGATAATGTTTGACTGTGATTACCTCATATGGTTTGACTGTGATTACTTCATTAGGTTTGACTGTGATTACTTCATGTGGTTGAAAATATATCAATGTCTTCTTTATGTTTTTCAATGTTTGAACACAGTAGTATCCTTAAATATAACATCAACCAAGCCAGAAAACAGCATAATTCTGAACAACTTTGTTTAGAGGTTTTAACACATTTTTTAGATCTGAAAACAGTATATGTATTGGAATCTGAACAACATTTTTTAGAGGTTTGAACACATTTTTTAGATCTGAAAACAATATATATATTGGAACACATTTTTATTTTTAGATCTTTGGATATATAATGTACATTCTTATATTATATAGTCTATTTGAACACAGTAGTATCCTTAAATACAACATCAACCAAGCCAGAAAACAGTATAAATCCGAACAATAACAAATGAAAGGAATCGAAAAGAGGAAGATAACAAAATAAATTACACCAAAAAAATAGAAAGAATCAAGAAAACAAATACAACAGAACACATTATCTATTTAGATCTTTCCATATTTTGAACCTTCTTATATACAAGCATAAACGAGCATGAACCAAACTAGAAAACAACATAAATCTGAACAACAACAAATGAAAAGAAACCAGAACACTTACAAAGATAAAAACTAGAAATTTTGAACTCTGAAAGTCCCCAACCAAGAAGATCTGAAAAGAAATCACCAATAAAAACCAGTAGTAAACAATGGGAAAAAGAAAAAGAAAAGCTAGTAGGGGAAGGAAAATAACTCGAGAAGGAAATGTGAGGAAATCGGAAGGCTTGAAAGAATCACTAAACAAGATACGCAGGTAAAAGAAAATAACCTTCAAATACCCTTTTAACGTGCAACCATGAACTCTCCTCTCAGGTGTCCTATCACCCATCAGACTGTTGCAAAACCAATCAAAACACTGCAAAAACAATCAAACCAAATATGGGAAAAGAAAAACTTCCAAACCAGACATGGGAAAAAACTGCCGAAATCATGCATGCATATTTTTTTTTTGTTCAGTAATGAGCACAGTTAAAAACTTTCAAAATAACATGATTTCTTTTGTTTCTTTCCTGCAGTAATGAGTACAGTTTTTTTTATCCACTTAGATGTTTTCTTTTTAAAAATCTCTCTGACATGTATTTTATTTTACTTTGTGGGAAAGTGCAATTTGGAGTATCATATAAATAAACTGTTGGCAGAAGACTGACCCAATAAAAGGACCATGAACGGGCAGAAGACATGCATGGATTTCATTTTATTTTTTTCAGTGATGAGGGAGAATTTTTATACCCACTAATTAAGAATATTTTTTTTAATGGTTTTTGTATTTTGTATTTTTTTTTAGATTTTTTAAATATTTGTGATTTTTTCATATGAGACATGCATCTTTTTTTTTTTTTTTTTTTATCCTTCTTTCGTAGTGAGCACAGGTTTTTTTTAACAGTTCTTTTATAAATATTTAAATATGTAAACCGGCACAATTACCTGTACACATGTCTGATGAATTGCCATTATCTATACGCATGCACTGATGCAATCGGTGGAAAATCACAGAAATTAAATCCCTGACACAACCCACCACTCACACACCCACACAGAATCGGGAAACACGCTTTTGCACTGACACAATCCATCACTTAGAAGAAAAACACATATATAAAAATAAAACAAACTGATTGACACAAGCCATCACTCATAATAAAAAAATACGTATAAACTAAATAAAATAAACGGACTTACACGAATTGTAAACGAAATAAAATAGAAGAGTGAGAAATAAACACAGACAGAACACAAGGACAATGAATTTACTATTCATTCCTGTAGCAGCTAGATAGCTGCTTATTATAATAGAAAGATATATATATATATATATATATATATATACATATAGGTTCTTCTTATTTATAAGTTGGCTTCTGAATCATGGGTAAAAATTCGAATTGAATGATCCAACATATATACACATTAATTAGTGGACTTAATTTGTAACATTTTATATTTTTCCAAACGTGCAAGCTAATTAGGTCGCTTGTAGCTAGACCGTGTAAGTTCCACTTGGAAATTTAATATTAAGTCTTTCTTGAATTAATTGGATGATCAAATTCGAGTAGAAAGTTAGAAAAGATCGATCTAAGTCTCAACCCTATAAAGTTGTTTCATGAATAGGCTAGCTGGATATTCAACTTGCCAAGACTTAACAGACTAATATAAAGTTGTAAACAAAGTAACCAAATGTTTGCTAGTTACATGACTAGATAGATGAAAGTGTCGTTTCCATGAGCAGTGTTTTGAATTCATGTGTAGGCGTGGGGCATGGCTTAATTTGTAGCTTCATGAAATTGATATCATGGGGCTTTTTGTCAGTGGCAGAGTCATCTTCATGATCAAGTCAACTAGTTCACTTCAGATCATTTCTTGTTTGCTATAGTAATTATGATATTAGCATATATATAAATTCTACATATCTTAAACACACACACAGAGTCCCGGCCTCATTGAACTGATCTTGAAGGAGAAGAATATCATGTTGGGGGTGGTTTCTCTATTAGGGGCAGCTAACCTTGCAGGCAGAGTACCATAAAATCTAATAATTACATGCTTCCCTTGTGATTGGTCATGATCACACATGTAAACAAACATGTAATTAATAAATTAATTTGACTATTTTTTTATAGTAACTTTTAATTGGCCGCACTTCAATTTATGAAGCCTATATATGTAGTAAAGCTTAGTACTTCCAACATTATTTTTTTGTCTATATAACATGATATGGCAAATCATGACATGTTACAAATCTAACGGGTGTTACCTTAATTAATTTACTTAGTTATCATACATATATTGGATCACCCTAGCTCACTACACACACCAAAATATGTGGGGAAAAAAACTTGTACCATTATCACCCCTCTCTATCTTAATTACCTACTCACTTCTACAACATCACCTCATACTACTATTATCATTATCATATCAAATTCATAACTTCCATGTCTCTCAAGCAAACTCAAGATGTGGTCCTACATATATTTTACATAAGCTCATTAGCTGCAACATCCATCCTATTTTAGTTACACATATTTTACACAAACTCATCATCACAAAATTATATAGATTTTACACAAACTTATCAACACGAAATTACACAGATTTTACACAACCATATCATCACAACATTACAGAGATTTTACACAACCAAATCATCACAAAATTACATAAATTTTATGCAATCATATCATCACAAATTACACAAATTCACATTTTCTATTTTCCATTTCTATTACCAAATTACACAGAAATCAACTCAGATACAGAGAAGAAGATGAGAAGAAAAGAGAGAGAGAAGACGAAGGGAGAAGAGAGAGAGAGGCTTACAGTGCACTACGGCTTGCGGAGGTGGTTGGGGAAGGGTGGTTGACTGGGTGAGGTTCCACGACCTTGGGGGGGGGGGGGGGAGGGGGGAGAGGTGAGGTCGCAGCAGGGGGAGAGAGAGAGAGAGGTGAGTATCGTGGGTGGGGGTGGGGGAAGAAATGAATAAGGGAAAAACATAGTGTGTTATTCCTGATAGCTTTTTGCGGCGTGTTTTTATCGCCGCAAAATACCATTTTCTCGCCACGACAACAAATCACCCTAGAAAAGAAAAAAAATTTAGGTAAGTTTATTTGCGGCGAGATAAAGTTGCCGCAAGAGCTAAATACCCCGTCGCAAAACTGATAACCCACGACCAAACCATATTTTTCGCCATACTATTTGCGACGAGAAAAAGTCACCGCTAAAGACTATTTTCTTGCCGCAAAAACATTTTTATCCCACAAAGTTGTACTTGTCGACGCTACGTCATGGTAAAAGGTCATTTTTTTTTATCCAAAAACAGCTTTTGTGTCATTAGGTAATTATTTACGACGAGTGTATATCTTGGAAAAAAAGTTCATGGCAAGTCAATAGAACCATCTAAGCGAGTCTTGATCTTATAGATCCACTTACAACTAATCATAGACTTTGTAGGAGACAAATCGACCAGATCTCATGTATGATTATTAAATAATGCATCACATTCCTCAATTATTGCATCTTGCCATAAGGGATTAGTGGAGGCCTCACGATAGGAGTGAGGCTCATGCAAAGTAGTAAACGCAATGTAATAATGAAAATCATGTACATGAGTTGGAACAGATCTTATCCGAGAAGAACGGTGAAGGGTAATGTCAGCTGTGTGATCTGCAGGCAGGGCAGGAATAGGGATTGCAATCAGAGAGGGAGGCAGCTCAAGAGATGGAGATCTTGGCCTAGGAGTGTCCAAAGAGTGAGTAGGTGGAATGCATGGAACATCGAATATGGACATAGGTGGAGAATGATTGGAGGGCTTATCTGGAAAACTTTATAAGGTAGAGAATTGAGAAATAGAGGGACTAAAGGTGGATACCTCAGTAAACAAGCGATATTTCCATAACACAACATGACGAAAAATGTTGAAGTAATGAGTAGGGTTATAACACTGATAGACCTTCTAAGTCTAAACATAGGCAATAAAGCAACAAAGGCGAAAACGTGGCTCAAGCTTTGTATGTTCATGAGACTGAAGAATGACAAAGCAAACAAAACCAAAGGAATGAAGATGTTGATAGCCAGGGGAAGATCCAAATAGACACTATATGGAGATTGATTTGAGATGACCAGACTTGGAAGGTGGTTAATGGTATGAACTGTAGTAAGGGCAACTTTATCCCAGAATGGGATAGGGACTTTAGCAGAGAGGAGAAGAGTCCAAACAGTGTTAAGGATATGACGAAGTTTTCATTTGACAAGTCCATTCTACTGAAAGGTGCATAGACAAGAGGTTTGATGGATAGTGCCATATGTTTGCAAGATACTTTGAAAAGCAGATTGTTTGTATTCAACAGCATTGTCAAGTCGAGAAATTTTAATACGTTTAGAAAATTAAGTTTCAATCATTTTTGCAAAGTTGTAGTAAATATGCAATAGTTCAGAACGAGAGTGCATAAGATAAATCCAACTGTAACGAATGAAATCATCAATGACTATAACAAAGTAAAAAAATATGTTCTGAGATAATTTAGGGATTTGATTTGTACTATTTTTGGGATGTTTTCCTTGATGTCTAGATTAAGCAGAGAATTAAGTTGTAAATAGGTTGGAAATACTTACCTTGTATAGCATTTAGGCGCTGTAAATCTGGCATTCATTATGTAAATCTCTTCTATATAATGAAAGGAAACCCTATGGAAAGGGCATTCAGACCAATTTGACATGGTATCAGAGCCCCTACTCTGATTATCGTTTCTTAGTGGTCTTAATCTTTGAGAGTTTTCTGAGTTGCGGCGATAAGAATTGTTTTTCTCTGTTCGCACGATGGCGTGTTTATGAGCTTGTGATGTTCCCGGAGTGTTTCCTCGCACGTCTATGGGGGTCTGACTAGTGAGCTCATCACGTTGGTGGCTATCGGCGTTCTTTGGGAGTTGTGAATGCTATCTTTGTGCCTGTCAGAACTTTCTGTAGTGGCTGGCAGCGTTTGTGGGTGGCTGTGAGGTGGTCGGCCGTTTCTGTGGGTAGCTAAGTGGTGATCGACAGTTTCTGTGGTGGTCGGCAGCTTCGACTCCTCCTGGTGTGGCTGATGACGGGACTTTCTCGTGGGCAAGCTTTCCTCGTGGACTTCTTGCCATGTCTATTTGGGCTTGTTGATTCACTCATGGGCTTTCTATAGTGTCTCTCAGTTTTGGTCAGTGATTTTCATCATGTCTCTTGACAATTCTATTGTTCGATTTACTGGAAAGAATTTTCCTATGTGGCAATTTCAATTTAAAATGTTCTTGAAAGGTAAAGAATTATCAAATCATATTGATAGCTCTGTTCGAGTTCCCACTAATGAAAAGGAACTTATCCAATGGAAGGTCAAGGATGCTAAGGTGATCTCTTGGCTATTGGGAACGATTGAGCCTCATCTTGTTACCAATCTTTAGTGTTTCACTATGGCTCAAACGATGTGGGACTATCTGCAACGTATTTATCACCAAGACCACAGCGCTCGGAAATTCCAATTGGAGTTGGAAATTAGCAATTACACTCAAGGTAATTTGACCATTGAGCAATTTTATATTGGCTTAACTAATATTTAGAGCGAGTATTCTGCTATTCTTCATGCTAAGGTTCCCACTGCGGCTCTTCAAGCGGTTCATGCTGAGAGTCAACGCAATCAATTTTTGATGAATCTTCGACCTGAATTTGAGCCTGTTCGAGCCGGTTTATTGAACCGTAATCCGGTTCCTTCCTTGGATATTTGCTTAGGAGAATTATTGCGTGAGGAACAGCGATTATCCACTCAGATGGGTATGACTTCTGAGAAGGTCTTTTCTCAGGCTGTGAATGTAGCCTATGCAGCACAAGGGAGAGGGAGGAACAAGTTGCAGTGTTTCAGTTGCAAGGAGTTCGGTCACATTGCTCACAACTGTCCGAAGAAAGTTTGTAACTACTGCAAGAAAGAGGGTCATTACATCAAAGACTGTCTAGTGCGGCCTCAGAATCGCCAATCACAAGCCTTTCAAGTTGTTGTTCAGTCCTTGTCTTCTTCTGCGCCCCCCACTGTAAGCTTTGAGTCCTCTGTTCTCACACCTGCCATGGTCCAACAGATGATTATGACTGCTTTTACGGCTTTAGGCCTACAAGGTACAGATCCTACTTCCACTTCTTCTTGGATTGTTGATTCGGGTGCCTCTAATCATATGACTGGTAGTACGATGGGTCTCCATGGTGTTCGTAAGTATGGAGGCACGCAAACTATTTAGATTGCTGATGGTAGTACACTTCCTATTACTGTTGTTGGTACTTTGGGTTCTTCATTTCGAAATGTTTTTGTCTCTCCTGGATTATCTACCAATTTGATTTCTGTTGGACAATTGGTGGATAATAACTGTGATGTTCATTTCTCTCGTGGTGGTTGTCTTGTGCAGGATCAAGTGTCAGGGACGGTGATCGGGAAGGGGCCTAAAGTGGGACGTCTATTTCCTTTACAGTTTTCTATTCCTAATGTTTTTTCTTTTACTTGTACGGTTACTGCCAATAATAATGAAGTATGGCATAAGAAATTGGGTCATCCTAATTCTATTGTCTTGACTCATCTTTTGAAACATGGTTTTTTAGGCAATAAAGATTCATTTTCTTCATCTTCTGTATCTTTTGATTGTGCTACTTGTCCTCTTGGTAAAAGTAAAACATTACATTTTCCTGCGCATGGTAGTCGTGCTTCTACTTGTTTTGAGATTGTGCATACTGATATTTGGGGTGTTAGTCCTATTATTTTGCATGGTCAATATCGTTATTTTGTGACGTTTATCGATGATTATAGTCGATTTACTTGGATCTATTTTCTTCGTTCTAAAGCTAACATGTTTTCTGTTTTTCAAAAATTTGTTGCGCTTGTCGAGACACAGTTCAGTACTAGTATCAAAACCTTACGCTCTGACTCAAGGTGGAATACATGTCTCATTTCTTTCAGACTTATCTTCAGCAAAAAGAGATCATTTCCTAGCGTTCTTGTCCCTATACCCCTCAACAAAATGAAGTTGCTGAGCGTAAGAATCGTCATCTCTTAGATGTCGTTCGTACTTTGCTGATTGATTCATCTGTACGTTCTAAGTTCTGGGTAGAAGCTTTATCTGATCAATTGTTTGCCTACTACCACTTTAAATTATGATTCTCCCTATTTTCGATTATTTGGCATATCTCCTGAGTATCCATCCTTTCATACTTTTGGGTGTGTTTGTTTTGTTCATTTGCCACCTGTTGATCGTCACAAGCTTGCTGCCCAGTCTGTCACGTGTGCTTTTATGGGATATAGCCCTACTCATAAAGGATTTGTTTGTTATGATGCTCATGCGAACAAATTCCGGATCTCCCGGAATGTAATTTTCTTTGAAAATCAATATTTCTTTCAGTTTCGGGTTATTTCTGATCCTTCTATTACCCTTCTACCCGCTTTTGATGATGTGTTTCTTCTATTGAGTGATTTAAATCAGGTGTGGTGTATCATGGACGTCCTCCTTCAATGCCTCTTCCAGACACTGATCCGTCATCTGATTCTACGCTTCCTAGGCGCTCTACCCGGGTTACATATCCACCATATAGGTATGGTTTTTCTCATACCTCGCTTACTACCACTCTGGACATTGTTTCTATTCCTCACTCTTATACTCAGGCAGCCACCCAAACATGTTGGCAGCAGGCCATGCAAGAAGAAATCCATGCTCTTCAAGACAATCACACTTGGGATCTTGTGACTTGTCACTCTGGTGTAAAACCTATTGGCTGTAAATGGGTATACTCAGTCAAGTTTCGGTCTGATGGCTCACTGGACCGATATAAGGCCCGTCTCGTGGCCCTTGGGAATCGACAGGAGTATGGTATTGATTATGAAGATACATTTGCACCTATTGCCAAAATGACTATTATAGGGACTATCTTGGCACTTGCTGCGTCGCAGGGGTGGTCTCTCCAGCAGATGGACGTGAAGAATACTTTTCTACATGTGGATTTAAAGGAAGAAATCTATATGTCTCCACCTCCTGGCATGTTTACTACACCTTCCTCAGAGGTTTTTCGGCTACACTGATCCTTATATGGGCTGAAACAAGCTCCACGTGCATGGTTTGATAAATTTTGCTCTACTCTGCTTGCTTTTCACTTTACTCAGAGCCAGTTTGATTCCTCTCTATTTCTTCGCAAGACTTCTGCAGGAATTGTATTACTTCTAGTATATGTTGACGACATTGTGATTACTGGCTCTGATACTGAGTTAATTAAGCAATTACAACAACATCTCAAGGCCTCCTTTCACATGAAAGATCTTGGTCCCTTGTAGTACTTTCTTGTCCTTGAGGTGCAAATTACTCCGACTGGTACATTGTTACATCAACACAAATACACGGAGGAAGTAATTTCATTAGCTGGCCTCCAATTGGGTAATTTTGTTCTTTCTCCCTTGGAGGTAAATCTTAAGTTTCGTCAGGAGGAAGACGAGCTTCTATTAGATCCATCCTTGTATTGGCAACTCGTTGGGAGTTTGAACTACTTGATGATTACTCGTCCTAATATTTCTTTTGCTATGCAGTAGGTCAGTCAATTTATGCAAGCCCCTCGACACCTTCACCTAGCCGCTGTCCGCCGCATTATCCGATATTTGAAGGGCACCTCTACCCGCGGGTTGTTCTTTCCTAAGGAATCTTCCTTACAATTGGTGGGGTATAGTGACGCTGACTGGGCCGAATGTGCGGATACTTGTCGCTCTGTTACAGGCTGGTGTATGTTTTTAGGCAATGCACTCATTTCTTGGAAGAGTAAGAAGCAAGACAGAGTTTCCAAGTCCTCCAATGAGTCTGAATATCGTGTTATGTCTTCCGCCTGCTCTGAGATCACATAGCTTCGTGGGTTATTGGGTGAACATGGTTTTCCTCAACTTCATTTCACTCCTATTTATGCTAATAATATCAGTGCTATTTAGATCGCCGCTAATCCTATCTTCCATGAGCATACAAAATATATTGAAGTCGATTGTCATTCCATACGTGAATTCTTTGACAGATATGTGATTACTCTTCCTCACATTTCCACCGAACATCAAACTATAGACATCGTCACTAAAGTTCTTTCTCGGCACCGGTATCAGTTCTTGGTTGAAAAATTGATACTTCTTGATCTACCAGCATCAATTTGAGGGGGGATGTTACGGAGATAATTTAGGGATTTGATTTGTACTATTCTAGGGATGTTTTCCTTGATATCTAGATTGTACAAAGCAAAGAATTAGGCTATAAATAGGTTGGAAATACTTACCTTGTATAGTATTTAGGCGCTGGAAATCTAGCATTCATTATGTAAATCTCTTCTATATAATGAAAGGAAACCCTATGGAAAGGGCATTCAGACCAATTTGACAAAATCTACTGATAAAGACGATACTGATCACGATGAATGGCATATATGTCAGCATCAATGGCATCCTTCCAGTGTGGGTCCGAAAGATCAATCTAATTTCAAATGTGATGAAGGCGATCAAAGAATTCATTGATGGATTGACCAGGCTCCTGTTTGAGCTGATACAACTTGACCATAAGCTGGTACTCTTTAAACCCATAATGCCTGGCTAACATAGTCGAAGCAGATAAAACATCATCAAAGCTACCAAGTTGGTTGGAAATAGTTAGAATGAAGATGTAGAGCATCTAAGTAAGAATATGGTGATTATGGCTATCCCATTTGAGAAGGCGTTTTTTTAAATTGCTCCACTTGTTCATCTCCTTTTTGCACTGCATTTGTCCAGTCACCCGTGCAATAGAACCAAAGTTCATGGCCTTTAAGAAAGTCGCAAAAAGACAGAGACCACACCAAATAGTTTTTACCATCTAATATAACATGAATAGGACGGTAAATCTTGTTGTCTTGAACCATTGTGGTCAAAGTCAACAGTCAATAATGTTGACATGGAAGCCTACTAACGTGGTAGGATGACGTGGTTGTTGACAAGACTAGGACTAACATAGCAGTCTCTGGTGACGAGTCAAGTGATTCCTGGTGAGGAAGGGTATATTAAAAAGAGAGGCTTGTCAAACCTTGCTTAGATAGTGATTGCCAATTCCAAGTGGTGATTAGAATCCTATGACTTGGCCAAGTGTTGTTTTTATTGACATTGATGGACAAACAAATTAATAGAGGTCTTATTTCTAAATAACTCATACCACACATACTGCAAATTTAAACAAAAGATGATTTTATATTATTTGCTTCCCTCCTAATGGATGGTACCTAGATGGAAAAGAAGAAACATCAAATTAGATTTTTAATAATTGCTTGACCGAATTGGATGGTCAATACAAAAACGTGTGTGGAGTCCACATTATCCAAAAATCCTCTATAAGCAAAATTAAATATTATAAGACCCACATGAGGTCATCCAAATTAATTAGATGATTAAATAGGATCTATATTTGTGAAAACATCCACGCTTGACCGAACATCCGCCCGCACCCCAGGAGTATTGCGGAGGCGGGGGACGGAGGGGGCGCTTTTCCCCCACCCCGCTTAATATATATATATATATATATATATATAAATTTTTTTAAAAAAACCCATAAGTAAGTGAAATGGCGCCGTTTTGTCCATGACAAAACAGCGCCGTTTCACTTTTAGACTTTAGTTAAGCCTTAACTAAAACTGAAACGGTGCCGTTTCACTTTTAGCTAAGGTACCCCCCCCCCCCCCCCCCGCCCCCCTTCCCCCCTGTGTCATTCTCCATTTCTCCTTCTCGAACTCTCTAGTCTCTTCTCTCTCACTCTTAGACTCACTCTCTCTGACCTCTGTCTTGATCTCTCTTGCGTTCTCTCAGTCTCTCGGCCTCTCTCGCTTGATCACAACAACTCTCTCGCACGACTGCACGAGGCTCGAGCAGCACCACCGGGACTCCAGTCACTCCACCGTCTGACGATATTATTTTGAAACTTCGCAAATCGCCACCACTAAAAGGTAAGAAATCCGAAACCCTAGATTTTTTTTTTTAGTTTTGGATTGGAGATTAGAGGAAGGATGGGTTGAATCGGAGATGAAGGATGGGAATAATTGTGAATTTGTGTGCTGTGGAGAAATTTGTGCATATGTTTGATTCTCTGTTTGTTTGTATTTTTTTTTTTTTGTAGTTTGTATACTATTTCTGGCCTTTGGGTGTTCGGATTTAGAACCCTAAATCAATTTAGGGTTTCAATCCGAAACCCTAAATTGATTTAGGGGTTTCAATCGAAACCCTTAAAATTATTTAGGGTTCGAATTGAACCCCTAAATTGATTTAGGACCTAGGGGTTCAGTCCGAACCCCTAAATTGATTTAGGGGTTTCAATCCGAACCCCTAAATTGATATAGGGGTTTCAATTGGGGTTCAATCCGAAACCCCTAAATAAAATTAGGGAATTGAAACCCCTAAATCAATTTATGGGATTTAGGGCATCGGATTGAGCCCCCTAAATTGATATAGGGGTTTCAATTGAAACCCCTAAATAATTTATTAGGGGTTTCATATTGAACCTCTTGATTTAGGGGTTTCAATCCAAAACCCCTAAATTGTGTTGGCTTTGCACTTTGCCTTATTTTTTCATGTGTGGTATATTTTTATGATTTTCTTATGTCGTGTGTTGATTGATTTTATACTTTTTTATTATATTGTAGAATCAGGAATGTCTTCTCAAAAGGATTTCACTGATAGCTCTCCTACTCCTACCAGTACCCCTGCCCCTATAACGCCCCGTCCCCGAGGGTCCGGAGAGTTAACTCATGTCACTTAAAAATCATTTTCCTTCCACATAGTACATATTCTAATTTTTTTCTATCGCACAAAATACTCATATATTTACATCAAATACTCCAATATAATTAATCCAAGACAATAAAAAGTCTTACTAAACACCAACCTCCCAACAAATCATATCAACAGATCGCAACAAACTACTGAACAAAAATCCTCAATACTCATGTAAACTTTCTATGTTTAAACCATCATTCTTAACTCCTCTTACCTATGCTCCATATTCTTGATCCTCAACTGGAATATTCAAATCATCTAAAAAATATTATGGAGATAAGGAGTGAGTTATCAACAACTCAGTAAGCAGAGAACATATACTAGTATGTAAACATGAGTTTTTTCAGAAAGTTCAGTATGCAGAAACAAAACATTTTATTTTTATATGCAGATCACAGAAAAACATGTTATCAGAAAATTAGAGCGACTTTTCAATCTTTTCATACTCAAAATCAATAATTCATATTTAAGGATCCATTTCATATTAAAAAACGCTTTGGCATAACATAACTGAACATCTTCATCATATCATATCATATCATATACCATGTTTAACCCCCGTGGTAGGGTTGTGCTATCCCCGGTGGCCAAACCAGGCAGTATCATGTGATGAACTTCCCCTTTTTCAATCTCGGAGCTCCGAGTGTGCACACAGGAAAGAACACGTAAAAAGATCACTTTGTTTCCAAAGTGGGTGCACTCATATCATATCATATCATGGTGGTACCAATCATATCACGTGAACCAGCATCATCTCATAACCATATTCAGAACAGATAAGTATGCCAAAGTTTTATCATATCCATATCATATCAAAACACGTGTGAAACATATTCATATCATTTCTATTTGATCAAAAACAGATCCAAATCATTTCATGTCACATGCATAAAAATCTCAATGATATTATATTCGCTCTTTTGCATATTTCATAAACATGTCAAATATTGCTCATGTCTACACATTTCATATCAAAAACATTTCTTTTCTCTTTCATACGTATCTAATGAGGGAATGCGAAACATATTCTGAGGTTGTTTTTCACTTTTTCTTTTTAAAACAACATGCATATTTTTACAAACCAACCTCAGTTCATTTTTTTTATGCAAATCTAGCATAGGAATCCCGCTTACTTGGACAACTTAGCTTTTCCAGAATTTTTCTCAAAAATGTCGAGTCGACTATAGATCATCACCTATAAAAATAATCACGTAATTTTCGTAAGTTTCCAATTAATCACGTATTTCGATATTTAAGCCTAAACTTAAAAAATAACCTATTTTAATTCCTCAAAACTTAAAACTCTCATAATTCCAAAAATATATCATCACTTTCTAAAATCATCAATATCCACCATAACCAAAGTCAAACTCAAAACACCAATATTTAAACCCGAAACCATCAATAAATCTCACATCATAAACCAATCACCCAAACAACTCTATAATCCAATCCAATCCAACCGACCCCCTTTACTCCTCGGACTCAGTCCGGCACAACTAACCCATTCACAGTAAATACGAGTTAGCGCGAAAATACATTTAAATCTAAAAAATTCTTTGGAAAAATACTTACAATGCTATAATATAATTTTTGAAAGATCACGGAGGTGCTAGAAGTGGCGGCACAGCAACGGAATAGTGCAAAATTGCACTGTGGCCGTGGGTCTCAAAAACCCACTTTTGAACGGGGACAAACCAAGACCCGAGATTGATAGGGAAGGGCTAAGAGATGTTGGTGAAGTTAGTGGTGGTGGTGGTTGGCCATGGGTGGCGGCGTAGAGGGCGGTTTAAGGCCAAAATATTCGAAATGGAAATGTTGATGGTGGGGCTTCACCGGTGGCGGATCGGAGCTGGGGTTGGGTGCATTGAGTTGCTAGGAGGTCGAAGATGAAGTGGTGAAGAAATGGCGGTCGGAGGTGGCGTGATGGCGGCGCAGTGGCGCAAGGAGTGCCGCGGCTTGAATGGGCTCGTGGTGGCTAACGGCGGCGCGGCTGGGGCTAGAAACGGAGGGGTGGCGTTGCCGGTGGCTGGGGAAGCTGGGGAGCCGGGCGGTGTCAGTCACCGCCAGCTCGCGGCGGCGCTGGGGGAGAAGGAGGATCGGATGGAGAGAGAGAGGGAGGGAGGCTGGACGCGCGGGAAGAGGCCAGGGAAGAAAATAAGAAAGAAAGAAAGGAAAAGAAGAAAAGAAGAAAAAGAAAAGAGGATAGAGAAAATGTAGGGAAAGAAATGAGGTCTAATCCTTACATCTTGAGTCACAAAAATGATCCAACGGAAACGATTTTAAAACAGTAAGTGAAATAAAATAATTCAAACGTAATGATTAAAATGAAAATAATTAATTAAACCCAACAATAAGTTAATTTAATTTGAGAAGAAATTTAAATACATAACAATTATTAATATTCAAGAAATATGTCAAATTAAATTTTCACAAATTAAAAATTCATAAAAATAAACCCACTAAAATCTGAAAATTTAAAACAAGAGAATTAATTTTTAAATTAATAACAAATAATCTTTCAATTAAAAATACACTAAAATACGGGGTGTTACAGCCCCTACCAGTCCTTTCCCTAGAACCTAACCCTACTCCAACCCCTAGGAGTAGGAGTACACCTTGCCCCGCCCCCAAGCCTACACAAAGCAAGAAACTTGTTTCCGTAGTTTGGTCTTATTTTACCAAACTAGAGGGTGGTGACCCTAATAACTCCCAAGCTAAATGTAATTATTGTGGGCAAATATATGGATGTCACTATAGAAAACATGGTACATCCCAGTTAAAGGTCCATCTAGAGGAACAATGCAACAAAAGTCCAGTATTAAGATCCTTACTGGAGAAGAGTCAATCTAGACTAGAAATTGGACTAAAAAATGGTGGATGGGAATAGTGGGGGTCCAACATTGAAATGGTGGATGAGCTACATTTTCATTTTGTGGATGGGAGAGGGTTCCAAGAATTTGTCCAAGAATTTGAACCTAGATTTACACTTCCTTCTCGCCATATTGTGGCAAAAGATATTAAAAAGATGTACTGGAAATATAAAGATATTTTGAGGGGCCAATTGGCGGGTTTGGTAGTTTGCATCACTACCGATACTTGGACTTCTGTCCAAAATTTCAATTATATGTCTTTGACTGTTCATTTCATTGATTCTGATTGGATTCTTCATAAAAAGATTATTAAGTTTTGTCAAATAACTGATCACAAGGGTCAAACGATTGGGAATGCCTTGGAGGCCTCAATAGAGGAGTGGGGGTTGGTACGGATTTTGACAGTTTTGGTTGACAATGCCTCGTCTAATTATGTCGCATTGGGATATCTGAAGACTTATCTTAGAGAGGCAAATAAGACATTCTTGGGTGGTGAATATTTGCATGTTACATGTTCTGCACATATTTTGAATCTAATTGTGACTGAGGGATTGAAAGATGATGATGACTCAGTTACACGAGTTAGACTGGCTGTGAGATTTGTGAGGTATTCTCCTTCCAGATTGGAGAAATTCAAGATTGCTGCGAAGAGTGTGGGCATAACATCAAAGAAGGGTTTTTGTACTAATGGTCCTACCAGATGGAACTCAACCTTCTTAATGTTGGAGGCGGCCCAAGAATATAAGACAGCCTTTCAATTATTGGGTGATGAAGACATTCAATATGTCAAATACTTTGATGAGCACGGGCATTTAGAAAAGCCTAATGATGATGATTGGGATGTAGTTTCTACTTTTGTTGATTTTCTCGGGCTTTTATACGATGTCACATTGAAGTTATCTGCTTCTTTGCACTCTACCATCCCATGAATTTTGTCAACAAATATGTAGGGTGAAAGAAGAATTAGACGATATGTGTAGGGGTTCCAATCTATGGATGAGGGGGATGGCATTGACCATGAGGGTCAAATATGACAAGTATTGGAGAGATTTGACTAGACTAAATATTTTGTTATATGTGACTGTTATTCTTGATCTCCGTTTGAAAATTTCAGGCATGTTATATAGTTTGAGACTTGCGCATGATCAGGCATGGACTGATCTTATTGGTGAGATGGCCTGAGATATCCTTTATAAATTATATGATGAGTTTAATGCAATTAATGGTGGTACTGTATCTACTACACATACACATACACCTACCCCAACACCTCTTCCAGACACCAGGGCAACAAAGAAGCGTAGATTGGCATGGACTAAGACCCTCGCACATAATCTCACACTAGTCCGTCAATCTACGGAGGTGGTTTCAGAGTTAGACAATTATTTGTCAGGGGATCTTATTCAAGATGATGATGATTTCGACATATTAGAATGATGGAAGGCAACATCAAAGACATATCTCATCCTTTCTGAAATTGCCCGTTGTATGTTGGCCACCCCTATTAGCACCGTTGCCTCGAAGTCTGCCTTTAGTACCGGAGGGCGTATATTGGATCCTTTCTGTAATTCATTGTCTCCTACAACTGTAGAGGCATTGATCTGCACATAGAGTTGGACGATGGGAAATGATATTTATGTTCCGAATGTTTTAGATTTTAAAGAGACCGACGAAGAGGGTGGTGATCAGTCTGGATCTGGACCATCTGGTAATTGTTATTTTTATTTATTATTTTGATTTATTTATATTCATTTCGATTTCATCAATATTAAATTTAGTATTGATTGTTGTAGCAACACATAAGACGACTCAGACGATGTCTACCTCCACTGCAATATGAATATGTGCTCAAGTCTCAAAAGACTACCCATCCAACTGTCCCAAATGTCACAGTCAAAGACCCAAACAGCTTGGCTCTATTTTTAGATTCTTAATTTCTTATAATATTGAAATTTGAATCAGTTGTACGTATTATGTATTTGATTTGTAATTTTGTAATGTTGATACAATGTCCCTTGGACACCTTTTCTTTTGTAATTTTGTAGTTGTTTAAACTTTTCATTTTATTTTTGTAAATTTGTAATAACTTAGTTATTATTATTATTTATTAGTTTATTAGGTAATAGACTTGTAGTCTATAGTAGTACTTCATTAGAGTTTTAATTATATAAATTTGTGTTATGTATATATTATTTTTATTTATGTAACTTTTTTTCTTTTTTTAACTCTCTTTAAAAAAAAAAAAAAAAAAAAAAAAACCTACTATTTTTATGGGCTCAAAATGGTCCAGAAGCCGCTTCTGGGCCTTTGGCCCAATAGGGGGGCGGGGGGGCGGACGGATTACCCCCCCACCCCGCACCCCGTTATCCGGGACGAGGTTCCCGCCCCCGCACTCTGGGGATGGGGGACGGGGAGGAAATTCACCCCCGCATGGGCGGGGGTGGGTAGCACCCCTAAGATTAGATGTGGACTCCTCAATAGTGCAGATATGATCATAAGAAGCATGTTGGCAACGATAGTGGGAATTTGTCGAAATGCTAGCGGTAGTGCTTTATGGACCATCGAATCAACAATTATGGATACCCAGCATCTCCTATCCTCAAACCACGAATCAACAATTTGATTCCAAAACAAATTTTCTACCATGATTTCCCCACTATCCCCCACAAAACACCCATTATTTTGATGTGATTCTCTTCGGTTGTTGCTCATTAACAATATAAAGGAAGAGAAATAACAAAGAAAGAAACGCTAGATCGATCTCTCGAAAAAATCTCAGATTGGTATATTATACATTGTTATCTAATTTTAATATTATTTTGTTGGGTCATATAGCACAAATATTATACGATAGAAAGATGGAGATCAGAGTGACAGATAACAAACATCGAAGCAGTTGTTCCCACAAGACAATGTTAACAAAGTCACATTCTACAAATAATCAATTCATAAACTTCAAAGTATGTTTAGGAAGCCACCACATATATAATATAAGACAATTATTCATTCTCTCTTCAACTAGAAAATTTGCTCTCAAGCTGTTGCAATTGGACCCAAGCCACCTGTTGCCCTCATGGCTTCAAATCTTGGCTCCTTGGGCTGGAACTTGAGGCCAGCATACAGCTTCATGTAGTCCTCAAACACGAATTTTGGGTAAACATGGTTCTTCTCCTCATCATCTCCCTCTTTCTCTACCAGTGCGGGTGCTGGATAAATTACAGCATCACTGCCTGGGTTGTAGAATGAAGCTATTGACATTCTGTTCCCATCAGTTTGGGCTATCACTCTGTGCAGCACACTCTTGTACTTCCCATTGGTGATGACCTATGCATACACATTTAAGATCAGTTTACTGTCATCGTATTAATTGTACTGGGACTCATTATAGGCTAGCCAAGGGGGTGTGTCGATAAACAGACTTGCATGATCATCTGTTCCTCAAAAAGTTCTTTTTTTTTTTTCTCTTATTACAATAAATTATTATAAAACTTAATTTCTTATATATATACCTCGAGCTGGTCACCAAGGTTGATGACAATGGAATGGCGCATAGGAGGCACGTCAATCCAGTGACCATCTTTGAGAAGCTGGAGACCGCTGACCTTGTCATCCTGGAAGAGAAGGATAATGCCACCAGCATCGGTGTGGGCACGGAGACCCTTGAT
Source organism: Juglans cinerea (assembly GCA_961763995.1). Classification (NCBI taxonomy): domain Eukaryota; kingdom Viridiplantae; phylum Streptophyta; class Magnoliopsida; order Fagales; family Juglandaceae; genus Juglans; species Juglans cinerea. The sequence goes on from CAUIVZ010000006.1 coordinate 11,116,931, forward strand.
CAGCTCTGGCTTTGGGCATGGAGGGTAGTTGCTAACCTTGGTTCCAAAACTTGGACCTTTTGATCCACATAATGCCTTTTTGAGGTAACCTTTCTCTAGTCCAAGATTCTCATCTAACAGCTCTAGGAGTTCCTCTGCCAGTTTTTCCAACTTCACTGCAAATTCCTTCATGATCTTCCTGCAATATTATTCATATTTGAGATGTTCTAAATATTATTTTGGATGTTCAAAACACTTCTGAGTACATGAATGGAAGTCATCTCAGATATAAGTTCAGTCGTACATATCTCATATTACTTTCTCTCTTAAAAAAAATGTCTTCCACGATATTTGAGCACAAATTGCAGACTCTTTACCTACCTGTAATCATCTTGGAGGTCTGGAATCTCAGAGATATTGGAGTCGGGGAGATGGCGTAAGTGGAAGGTGCTCTCCCAATCCATGTCATGGACCTCAGCCTGAACACCCTCTAGACCCTTGCTTGCCATCAGTTGCTTGAACCTTTGCTCCATGCACTTCTTGTAGTGCTCCTTTGTCAACCTCTCCACAGTGTCCATTAACTCATGGGATATGCCATGATTAAGCAACTGCATATACATGTAGAAATTTCAGAAAGGAACGCAAAATAGTACTTAACCCATAACTGGAATTGTAAATTAAAGAGCAACTGAATAATGGATGCGCAGCTAGGAACAAATTTAGCAAGGCTTAGCTCATGCAGAGTACTGGTACTGATAGGTACCTCAAAGAAACCCCAGTTTTCGCATGCATCTTTGATCTTCTCCATGGTTGCTCCTCTCTCCTCACCGTTTAGCTTCACCAAGTTTATCACTGGGAAGTTCTCCATCTCTCTCTCTTACTCTCTCGCTCTCTCTCCTCCTAAGGCAAGCAAACTGTGTTTTTTTTTTCTCTAAGCAAGCAAGCTGTGTTCGGGGTGCCGTGCTTTGAGAGTTTGGTGGTATTTATAGGGGTTAAATGCAAGAGAAATTGTCGTGAGGAAAAGGACCAGCTGTGAACTGGATGGAACTCGGGTGCTATCCATATATTTTATCCTCTTTAATCGACGACCGACTTATTATTCTAAAGCAAACTCAAGTAGTATTTTACCATTGGAATTAATTGTACGAACCTGCTAAGGTCGCTTTGCTTTGTTGAACCGTCTCCTACGTAATGCGGTTGGACCCCACCTTCGTGGCTCCGATTTTGACCGATCACAAACCATAGGTCCATATAGCATGCGGCCACTTTCTTGATATTATGCATTAATTACTATTCACTCTCACATTTTATTTATATAACTTTTTTAATAAGGTGTGGAAATATTTTTTATAAGGTATAGGATGTGAGGTGGTGAATAGTGACTGATGAGAAGAATTTTTCTTATTCTAAGTATAAAATATTTGATAACAAAAATAAATATATAAAATGACGTGATTTGATATGATACATCATATTGTAAAGTTATTTTTATTATAAAATAGATCTAATGAATCACATGAAACTACATCAATTTATGTGTAATCATTCCAAATTGATATTATTATCTTAACAATAGCACGAACTCTTGCATTTCTTTAGGAATTGATGAAGTCTTGGGCAATTTGATCTGTTGTTCCCGCCCATGTTAAGTTATGAACTACAATAAATATAAAACTAAAGTCATATTTAGTGAATTATTGTTCACCAACCAAAAGAAAATTTTATTAAAAAATATTTTCACTTTTCTCGCTCACTCCCCGTCTCCTCTGTCCCTTCCTTCCCTTTCTCTTCATTTCTTCTTCATTTCTCTAATTCATTTCTTCTTCATGTTAAATAATTCATTTGGACATTAAACATTAAATTATTAATTAATATATGGAGTGTATTTATAAGATATAAAAAAAATTAAATAAAATTATTAAAATATATAATATTATATTATTATTATGACTTTGGAATGGTTAGTCCAATGTGGATTAACATCTTCAAAAGTTTTGGCACCTCAAGTTTTAGTCAAAATTTGGACTTGGTCCATAGCTTGCCACCACTTCTTCTAAATACGAAAGATTTGATAATAAAAAAAATTACACAAAAATAAATCTATAAAGTGATATGATTTGATATAATTAATGTAAAGTTATTTTTATTGTAGAATTTATACGTAATCCTTCCAAATTGATATCATTATCTTAACAATAGCACGAACTCTTTCATTTCTTTAGAAATTGATGAATTTTTCGCCAATTTGAGTTAACGTAATTCTGTGGTACCTATGGTGAAGAAAACATTGTTCTCCGATACATTTCTCAGAACAAGTAATCTACAGAAGTGAAAGCCGTCGTATTCACCTCACACGTTAATAAATACGTAACAGGTTAATAATGATCATTCTTGCTATACGGGTCTAGTATTTCAACAAAACATTGATCATTTTCCCTTCCCTTATGGGCCACTGATTGAACTAATTAGCATATTTAAAAAAAAAAAAAAAGAAATCATAACCTTTCAACGGCTTCTAATTAATCAATTAATTAATTGTGGGGATTGGGAGAAAAATAGGTAGGCCTACCTATATGGCCTACATTGGACATGAATGTCTTTGTTGAGGATTAATCATTTTCGTCCAAGTGATGAAAAGTCCTAAAAAAAATATTAAAGGGCTTTTAGGTAAGCAACCAAAGGGAATGAATCCCATTCATCTGATATAGAAGTTGCTCAAACTGCGAATTAATTAAGTCTTTTAACATATATTATATGCATGGTTTTCCATGACGAGATCTTAGTGGGTGACAGTTGGATACTTTAGTTAGGCTTCTCTCTCACATTGATCTCACTCTCTCTAATATTCTAACAATTTTGTAGATTACAAATTTTATATCCATCGGACGTTTGATGGCATATCTACATGAATTCGAGGAAACTCTACTAATTTGACCCCCTACTATGTAAGTGTAAAAGCCCTAATTTAACCTCATTCCTATTCTCTCTTCCATACTCTCAATCTCTCCTACTGCTCAGACTTCATCTTCTTCTTTAGTTCTTAGTCTACTCTAGCTCTCTTATTCTTCTCCTTCTCTCATTCTCATTCTCATTCTCATTCTCCTTCTCCTTCTTCTAGATTTATTCTTGTAGATCTATGGTTGTTGGCCACTCGAGCTGGTTGTCGATCTCTACAACCTACGGCCATGACTTGGTCGTGGATCTTTGTGGGACCTACGGCCAATTCGTGACTATGGGTGGCGCAATGGGTTTTTAGAGCCCCACAGTCAAGCCGTGATCGTGGGTTTTTGCAACCTTGGGCCAAGTCATGACCGTGAGCTTTTGCAACCAACAACCAAGCCATAGTAGTGAGTGTCCGCGATCCATGGCCCTGGTTTGGCCTTCTGTATCTTTGTAAGAACCCACGGCCAAGGCACAATCATGGGTATCATGTTGTTCTTTCACTGTTTTCTTTTTAATTTCTAGTTAGATCTATGTATTTGAAGTTTTATCTATATTTTGAGATTTGAATGTGAAGACTTGGGATATGGATCTGAAGACTTGGGATTGAATTTGCGGCTTTGTCTATTTGGAGTGTTGTTGGGCGAAGTACGGAAGATAGGTTGAAAATTTTGCTCATCCGTTTGACATGGGTGGACGAACAACGGCTCAAAGGTGGGGTGAAAAATGACCACCCCGCTCATGCAGGTGCGAGTGCGGGGGGCAGGGAAGGGTGCTACTTGCCCGACATTTTCCACCCCCGCCTATGCGGGTGTAGGGTGCTACCCTCCCGACCCCAAGATAAAATGGCCTTCTCTCTCTCTAGGAATGTTTTATCATGCCTTTTACAATTGCTACTTCGATATTAATCATAAGTTGATGATTTATTTTATGAGTAATTCTACATACAACTGTGAAGTGTGTAACCGTCGCGTAATCGTTTTGAAAAAGAGTGGGGTCTACTATTAAAAAATTAATTTTTTTCATGTGGGTCCCATGTTTTATTAATTTTTTTTAAAGCGATTACGTATCGGTTACACAATTCACAGTTGTAAGTATCTTTTCTCTTATTTTATATATATGTTTTGGGTTTTTGGGATTACCTTGAGATTGTAGGTAATGATAATTGAAATGTACATGCTTACGTTTGAATTTTTTTGAAACCATATTTTACATATATGATTTTACAAAATTCTATACAGCTAAACCAAGGAATTCGACAGAGTAATCTCTTTATCCACAATGATCATCGCCATTAATTAATGTGCGGCCATAATTATAAGAAACGTTAATCAAGCCGTTTGGAAAGAATATGCTCTTTTGTCATTTATTTTTATCAATTTAGTTTTTAAGATAAGTGATAATTCTTATATGCATTTTCCAAAACATGCATAAGAGTAAATTAAAATGTGAGTTTGTCCTAATTGTTAGAATAGTACTCATTTACATCTAGTATTTCTACTCTGCATCCATCATCATTAATTTACGTGTAAATTAATGTTATATATGTCTTTTACGTTTACCACACAAGAATGGGAAATATTGTTGATGATGATTAACCAATCGCATAGCTCCTCATGATGTAGTGTGTCGTTTAGGGTGGTAAAATACGTATGTATGCATGCATAAAATGAGTACTATTATACTAGGGCCGGCTCAATAGGTTCGGGTGCCTAAGGCTAAAATTATGATTTGAGGTTTTTTTTTATATAAAGTAAAATTAAATAAATTTAGTTTAATTTTAATTTTTACATTTCATTTTTATTTAAAAATAATTCCATTTGTTTTGCAAAATAAAATTATTGATTAAAATTTTATACTACATTTTTAACTAATAATCGACATAATCTTTATTAGAAAACTTTCGATTGAGAGAGGATTTTATCAAATCTAGTTTTACAAGACGTGCTTTAGACTCTTTAGTTGTCGTTTGGGAACACAATTGTTTTCAGGTATTTTCAGATATTCTCAAATTCAACTTTTTCTCTCTCATTTCTCAAAACTCAATAAAACATCTTAACTCAAACTATTTCACTACTATTCACAGATATTATAAGATATTCTTAATATCTAAACAGTCATAGAAGCAATTATAATCATTATTGTCAATAAAATTCTATAAATAACCTACACATTTGGAAAAAAAAAAGTAGCCCCTTGCCTCTTCAAAGAATCATACAAAAAAAAATTTATGACACTCGAAAATTAAATTTTACTATTTATAATTTTCACATTATATATTAAACTAATAATGACAAAAGAGAAGTGTATTCTTAGGAAAGTAATTGATATAATTATTATGTGGGATACTTTTAAAACTAATAATGAAGTAATATCTATTTGATACTTTTGATGTTCTCTTATTGAGTTAATTAATAATTTTAATTGGGTATTTTTTAAATTAATGAAAGAGTCGGCCTGTGTTATACCCACATTAAGAGGTAATTTTTAGGGTTGGTATCATACATTTGGCATATGGACAGTACTTCTAGTTTAGGGTTTGCTAATTTTTCACTAGTTGCTATATATGGAGTAGATGTTATGGAAATAATCACATGGTGAATTATTGAATGGAGTAAAACTTCGATATTGGTAGGCATTGATGAAGACAGACCAATTAAGAAGGACAAAAAATAGAACTAGCTGACCAACTTGATCCTTATAATAATAATAAAAAAAAAAATTATAGTTGCAGTCGTGAGTGCGCAAGCGCCACACAATCATTTTGAAAAAAGTGAATATATATAAGACTTACATGAAAAAATTAATTTTTTAATAATGAATCACACTCTTTTTTAAAGCGATTACACTGGGCTTGCACACTCTACGACTGCATGTAGCATTACTTTATAATAAATTAGGCAAGTGGCCGCCGTATAAATTTTTGTATGTATAGATACATGCGTGTTTCTTTCTAAATTTCAAATCACAAAATAAAGAGTAATTCTATATATAACCGTGAAGTGCGTAAACGTCGCGTAATCGCTTTGAATAAAAGTGAGATATATTATTAAAAAATTAATTTTTTTATGTGGATCCCTTGTTTTATTCACTTTTTCAAAACGATTACGCAGCAGTTACACTATTCAAGGTTGTAAATATATTTTCTCCAAAATAAATGTTTGCAATTCCTTTGACCAGACCCATGCATGCCATCTTCTTCGTATAAGAAGCTGGAAGGAATCTATCCGGCTAGCTTCATGGGTTGTTGCCTTGAAACTTCATCTGTCAATTTATTCATGACTTAATTTCTTTTCCCTTTTCCATTGTTGTTGACCTTTTGCTCTGCGTTGGAAGTTCAAAAGACAATAACAATTAAGAAATTAGAATCAAATGTTGCACTATTAACGTTATTAATTAAGGTCAAAATTAGACTAGCTAGTGGAGTAATTTCCTGATCATTATTTTTCGTGTGCAATATTATATGCTCATGCGTGTTAATTTCTTTCTAATCACAAAAAAAACAAGGAAGGTAGCTAGCTAGCTAGGGTTGTTCCCTGGAAACTTGATGTGTCAATTAAGGACGTTTCACTCAATCCTAGAGAAAATTTGGATTATACACGTACACCTACACTTTTCCCACACTACCAAAAAAAAAAAAAAATGATATTTGAGACAGATTATTTGTGATGAGAATAATCATTTGAAACAAAAATAGACTCATTTTAATATGAAATAATTATTTTTACAAAAAATAACTGACAGCAAATAAACAGTTTTCTTATAATATCATGAGCATTAATAAAATGACCGGGATTGAACGGAAGCCTAAAAACTGTTAAGCACGCTAATTGTATTTAATTTATCACAAATGGGACAGTACTGTTGGAAGTTCTTTTTCAATCAAACAAACAGGCAAATTAAAGTTGTTCAAAGTAAACGACCCAACACGACCCCATTTAATGTTCCACATGCAAATTTATTGTAGGAGTGTTGAAAAGCATGCATGCTCTAAATTAAAGCATCCGGATGAATTTCAATGTAAATGAAGGAATTCATGGTCGATCTACGTACGTTGTTCAAATTAGTAAACGTTCAACACCAACGTCATAATCATATCATTCGATTTGGAATTACGACTCCCAAAACACACAAGATTCTGATCATCTTATAAATGGTTATAAAGAAAGGAAAGACGTACAATAGTAATACTGTTACGGATGGACAATACTCCAAGAAATCGAGTTACTTGTACAACTTTTATTAAATTACTTCTTATTAGTAATTATATATAGCTCCAAAAACCGAGAATTTCTCTTCTTATAATTAATAGTTTTTTAAAATTTAAGAGTCTTCCGTGTAAAAAATAGAGTCTACTATTAAAAAAATAATTTTTTTTATATAGTCTTAGATTTATTTATTATTTTCAACTTTTTTTTAAAAAAATGTACAAGACTTACATACTCTAAGACTGCAATTATATTAACGTATTTTCTTTACCCAAAAGACTCTTCGATCCATATACAGCATGCATGGGCCATGTATCCTCAAAGACATCATGTCAAGTATCATGCACACCTGTTAATTTCCTCGATAAACATGAGGTTTCTCTTCTCAGTTCTTGTTCATTTTCTCAAAAATATTTATGAGGAATTAATTAATTGCGACATCTGTTGGTCACACGTGATCTAATTAATTTCTTGATCATATGCCTAACAAACTAGCTATGACATGAATAAATTTGGCAAGCATGTCGTTTCGTACAGAAATATATATATATATAGTCATAGAGATGGAATTCAAGTTGTTAATTAACAAGAGGAAAGCCTTAAAAGCATGCATGAAAATCAAATAATTTGGCATATGATCAAGAATATAAAGGAGATGGTTCTTTAGAGGAATAGTCTAATTAGTCAGTCAATTTAAGCCTGCAAATTAAAGAAATGATTTTGTTCTATCCCAAACAACATGCTTGCCTTGCTTGCAAGTAATTGTTTGACCTTAATACTACAAAATTTATTCTTAGGGACATTTCTTCCTATGGAGTTATGGATATCATGTTATACTTGCTTTCCTTGAATTTTTGGTAAATATCGAAAGACACTTGAAATTCGATTGCATGAGGTTCGTATTTTTTATTTCTTTTTTTAATTTATAATTAATTTGAAGCGTTCGTGACACATTACATTCCTATTTAATGTATGGGTATTAAATATATTATGAACAGTGAATGAAAAGTAAAAAATTATACAGTATATTACTCTTATGCACCATTCATTTATTGTTATAAGGATTCTGTGTAAAGAGTTGTGTTAATTACCTTAGGCACCGTTAATGTTCCTTTTTTTTTAATTAGCATATAACATCTCCAAACGTTTTCACATAAAAAGGGTTCTTTAAAATTTCAGTGGTGCTAATGGGCCTTTTGCTTTCGAGAAGGACTCTTCGGCTCAATAAGCATATAACATCTCCAAATGCGTGTTAATGGGCCTTTTTCTTTCTTTTGAAAACCATATGTTTTATTGCTTAAAAAAAAAAGACTTACACCATCTCACTTAATACAATGGACTGAATACAAGTAGGAATTTCTTCCAAATCATACAAGTCTTCATTCAACTTAAGCGCATTTCGAGCTAAACTATGGGTAGCCTTATTAGCATCGATCTCTCTTGACATGGTTAGCAGACCAAGAAGCAAAGCAATTGAGAATGTTTTTAGCATCTTCGATCAGCAGACCCCCTTGACTCCAATCATTAGTAGTCTTGCTAAGATTGTTAACCACTTGGAGAGCATCACCTTCCATGACAACTTCTTTAATACCCATATTTCGACAGAAGATTGCTGCTAGCATCAGAGCATATGATTCTGCAGTAAAGGAATTGGCATATAAGGAACGTGAAGCTCTAAGTGTGCCAATGACATTGCCATATGAGTCCCAAATTATAGCACCTATGCCAATTTTTCCAACAGCACTGTCTATGGTAGCATCCCAGTTCAGCTTGTAGATGCCTTAAGGAGGTTTTTTCCTAAAACAAACTGATTCTTCATTCGCAGCTCTCGGGTTATGTTGCCTTTCCTTACTATGCTTAAAAATTTGGGTCTCTTCTCTTACTTTATTGATGAGAGAACTTGGATCGTGAGAGAAGTCTTTCACATGTATAAAGTTATTCCTTCTAAACCAGATCGGTCGAGCAATCACAGCAACTTCATCTAATTCATCCTGCTGTAGATTATAGATCATATGCCTCCATACCTCTAAGAATGAACTTTTGTAGCCTGACATCTTCTGAATCCTCTTGCATCCTTGACTCCAAACATCCCTGGCAGCTTCACAATCCCAAAGAACATGCTCAACAGTTTCGGGAACTTGTTTACAAATAGGGCACTCAACCTCTTTTATAACTTTCCTCTTCCACATATTAGAAAGGGTGGGTAAGGCATCTTTACGAGCATTCCACATGAACATCATCACTACATTAGGCACTTGTAGCTTCCATATAGACTTCCAATTAAGCATTCTGCATCCTTCCTTGGGAAGGTTCTCATTCCTTGTAAATCTCCAACTCTTTTTATAAATGGTATGCACTCTTTACTGAAAACACTCCATTGTGTGTACATGACTAGATCAACTGAAATTCTCTTCCACCAAGGCTAATTGGTATAGTCCTTATGAGATCAATATCTGATTGGGAGAAAATATTTGGAAGGATGTCTTCTTTCCATCTCTTCAGGTTAGAGTCGATAATGTCAGACACCAATTCATAGTTTCCAGCATTATCTTGACCTTGAGAATGGATCATGTGGTAATAGGAGCATGGGATCCATTTATCGTCCCAAAGTCTAAAACCCTTTGACCATTGCCAATTTTCCAAACCAAACCTGCCTTCAATAATTTATGACTAGATAGAATGCTTCTCCATACAAAGGAAGGCTTATATCCCAATTTAGCATCAAGAAAATCTGATTTGAGGAAAATACTTTTGCTTAAAAACTTGAGCTAAAAGTGAATCTGGATTTTTTAAGATGCGCCAACATTGCTCTGATAACATAACAATATTGAAACATCAAAAATCTCTAAAGCACACACCACCTTGGTCCTTTGATTTGAGTAATTTCATTTCTCTACATCGTCTATTTTGACCATAATGACCAGTACAGCAAATCAATCAACCTTTGAATTAAATATTATTCATGAGTAGTCTGCATGTGTGTTTATATCTCTTTAAATTATAGAAACTTTTTGGGCAGAAATAGACATGCTCGTAGTTTTCAGGCTGCAAAAACGTACACAAATTCGCTAATGCAAAAAAGGTAGCATCCTAAAGAAGATTCATTACTGTATATAATTCACGTACGTACAATCACATACAAATTTACAAACTTCCGGAACTTTTATTTCACAAAATCAAGTCATGCGCTTCGCAATGATCTTGTTTTGGTGCTCCAGCCACATCCGTTGCTCGTGCAGCAGACTTTCTTCATTTATTGAACCATTAGGTATATGCTGACTGGCGCCCATCGCAACAGGGCAGTAAGACTCAAAAGGGTCACTTTTGTTTGGATCTGCTGCTAACATCTGGACGTAATTATTTGCGCTAACAGTCGGTGCCTCCGTCGACGTCTCAGTAGAATTCAGTACACGAAATGTCGGAGCCACCCTCGTCGTCTCCTCAAAATCCTTAGCACAAAATGTTGGTGCTGACTCTGTTTCTATTTGTACGCAAAAGTTTGGTCCTGCTGCATGAAACGTGGGAGCAACAGAGAACGTATTGTCCGCCAAAAAAACTGCCGGTTCATTGGTAGCCGATGCAGGGGCAGTGGCTAAAATTGCAGGAACTTCTACTTCGTCTTGTAGAAATGGATTGTATTGGTGTTGAGGATGTGAAGCTTGACTGAACATGTCCTTCACAACAGAGGGTTCAAAGCCATTGGCTAAGTTTGTACAAGGTTGCTCGTGTTGGGTTGCTGACTCAAACAAAACGAGCTCCCAACCTTTACTCGGCCGGTCCCGTTCTAAATCTGATGTCTCTGAGGTTTCATGTCCTAGTTGTTGTTGTTGTTGTTGTTCTAGCTTCTCTTCATGTTTTAGCCAGTCATTATCCAAAGACACGAGGTCAAAACATGAATACGATCCTTGTTCAAGGGAGAACGAATATTTTGAGCTGTAATCTCGATCACCAGACCTAAAGAAATCCTCCAGACGAGGAGATGGTTTCTCTAATTGCTCCTCCGAGTAACAGTACTCTTGCTCAGCGGACGTAAAAAGGCTTTTCCCGGGCTCTGTAAGACTCATAAGGTCCTCCAAGGATGTGCAACGTGAACTAAATCCTGACCGGCGCCGTGCTCTCCGTGATGAAACCCTCATTGATTCTTCTGATTGATCATCGCGAGCCAATTTCTCATCACCACTCGAAGCAGGGTCGTCCTTGGTAGATGGCGCAGAAAGCTGCAATGGGGATCGACCATTAGGACTAGGGAATGATGCTTGATCTTTTAAGAATTCCTGTAATGTTTCAATAAGCTCGTCAGATATCTTTTGCACGCTTGGGTACTCGGAGGTCCTCCCTACCCCAATTCCCTTGCACAAATCATAGAAACTAGAAAGCTCCTCCAGTTGTTTTGTAGATTTAACACAAGCTTGAAAGGATTTGACGCAGGAATGATATTGCAGATGAAAGAAGCTGTCTAAAAGAAGCGCAAGCCCATCAGAAATGTCACGGTAGAGATCAAAACTCTCTAGGACAATTGCGTAGAGGGAATTCAGAACCAGGCGATTGCTCTTGGCTGCACCAGTAGGTCTTGTGCCTATGGCTCTATCGAGCAAACGCTGCCAATATGAGATTTTATCAAGCAGCATTGCCGGTTTCATGTCGCGCACCGGCGAGGCCGTGAGTCGGCTGCTCTGGTGGGTACTGCTTTCCGTTGACCTGTACGTAAAACGTCGTTGAAGCTTCCCGGTGAGGAAGCAATCTAAGCGCTCATCGAGGTACAGAGCAAATGTTCTGACAAAGGCAGTGTAATCCCATGGGCTAGAATTAGAGTCATCCCGGAAGCTAGAAAGGTTAAGAATCTTTGCACCACGTTTCATTGCATGGAGGACTTCCCTAGGGAAATGCGGATCACCGTCTTGGAAAGTTCGAAGGACGAGCATGAGGGACTTGAGAGCGACGATCCAATTGCGAGTCCTACCAATGCGTTTGGAAAGGGCCTGGGCACAAGTCGCAGCGTAGACTTTGTTGGAGGAAACGAGTTGGAGGATGTCATTCACGTAGCGCTCGTCAATGGGGATTTCGTCATGGGTTGTGGCCCTCAAGATCAAGACCTCGAGATTTGTAGCGTTGGTGCTGGAAACCTTGGCCAGGCTAATGCTGGTTTGGTCTTTCACTGCCCCAATTGCCTTTCTAATCTTCTTAGGCATCGTTGCGGCCATGTTGTACGTTGATCTTGTCCCAGTACCAGTACTACACCAGATCAAGCCCAGAACGTATAATTCTCTCCCTAGCTATTTTATTTGCATGGCTTGATCACCTTTGTATATAGCCTTAGTTTAGATTCTTACAATGAGAGCTTTTATTGTTGCATGCATTCCACATGATTTCTTCCTGGCGGATCGAGGAAAATTGTAGACGGGTTGGAGTTGTTTGTACAAGAAGCTAGCTAGCTAGGAAGGTTCACACGTGTTTGGATGGAGAAGAAAAGGTTATTTACCAGGAAAGTTTTGATCCCTTTAGGAGATTCTCTTTTTGTCAATGATGTTTGATTTCTGTTTATTTTGGGTGGTGGAGAGCCATAGAAGGCTTTAAAATCTGTTACCCAAGCGATCGTTACAAAAAACTCTGCACATTTTGTGGATGAAAATCATTAAAGTTTTATTTTTCATGCATGTGAGCGCATATGAATTTCATTATATATATATATATATATATATATATATATATATTGAGTGGAGGAGGGGTTTCGAACTACTAACCTCCCTTTTGGAGGCGGGAGCTCATGCCAATCAGGATCTACACTGTAACACCCCGTATTTTAGTGTATTTTTTTAATTGAAAGATTATTTGTTATTAATTTAAAAATTTATTCTCTTGTTTTAAAATTGTTGGATTTTTAGTTGTGTTATTTTTATGATTTTTAGTTTACGAAAATTATTTTTTAAAGTGCCTTCTTTAAATTAATTATTGTTATGTGTTTAAATTTCTTCTCAAATTAAATTAACTTGTTGTGGGGTTTAATTATTTATTTTTATTTTAATCATTACGTTTGAATTATTTTATTTTACTTGCTGTTTTAAAATCGTTTCCGTTGGATCATTTGTGTGACCCAAGATATGAGGATTGGACCTCATTTCTTTCCCTACATTTTTCTCTTTCCTCTTTTCTTTTCTTTTCTTTTTCTCCTCTCCTCTCCCGCGCGCCGCACTCCCTCCCTCTCTCATCCCGTGCGTCGCCCCTCTCCCCCAGCCCGCCACCGTGTGCCGGCGGTGGCCGTCACCGCCCACCCCATCGTGCTCCCCACCGGCCGGCGACCTCCTCCCTCCAATCTCAGCCTCCCTTGTGCCGCCGTTAGCCACCACGAGCCCTTTGAAGCCGCGGCACTCCTTGCGCCGCTGCGCCGCCGTCGCGCCACCTCCGGCCACCATCTTCTCACCACATCATCCTCGACCTTCTAGCAACCCAATGGACCCAACCCCAGCTCCGATCCGTCACCGGTGAAGCCCCACCAAGTCCATTTCCGATTTGTACATTTTTGGCCTAAAACCACCCCTTGCGCCGCCACCCACGGCAAACCACCACCACCATTGATTTCACCGACATCCCTAAGCCCTACCCTATCAATCTTGGGTCTTCGTTTGCACCCGTTCAGAAGTGGGTTTTTGAGACCCACGGCCACAGTGCATTTGGCACTGTTTTGTTGCTGCGTTGCCGCTTCTAGCACCTCCGTGATCTTTCAAAAATTATATTATAGCATTGTAAGTATTTTTCCCAAAGAACTTTTGAGATTTAAAAGTATTTCTGCACTACTTCATATTTACTGTGAATTTGTTGGTTGTGCCGGACTGAGTCCGAGGAGTAAGGGGGGGTCGGTTGGATTTATGGTTGAGAGAATATTTAGAGGGGAATTAATTTTCTTTGTTGAGTGCAGTTTAATTTTTGGAGGTATTAGTTTATATTTTTCTGTTATGGAGTTGTGAATGGGAATAAGGGTGCTTTGTTTAGTGTTGGTTAAATTGTTAGTAATTGTTGGGACTACGAACTGTTGGAATAAGTGTGAGTTATTGGAATTTGAATTGGCATTGGTCTTGATGCTTGTATTGGACAATACTGAGATTGGTATAAAATATTTTGGGTCGAAGTGAGGGCTGTCCGGATTGTTATTTTGCTGTTGGAGTTTGATTAAACTTTCTGAATTATGATCTAGAGTTTGGATCTGGAGTTGTCTAAGACCAATTTTGTGTTGTTGGACTTTAATATTTAGTTTATATTATTTTTATGAATAGGTGAAGAGACGGATAGAGACTGTTTTCAAGGCTTAGATAATACGCTGCAGGAGTCAGGTAAGCGGGGTTCCTATGCTGGGTTTTATACAAGTTAATAAGACTGAGGTTGATTTTATGAAAACTCGCATAATTTGTGTTGTGTTGGGAACTTGTGAAAACAAAGATCAACCTCGGTCTCTTATCTGCATTATTCATGAAATCTGTGTGAAAAAGGAAAATATATTCTGACATGCATTGTGTAGACATGAGCTAAATTCTGTCATGTGATTTCTGAAATCTGAACACGAGCGATATTGAGAATATGAAAAGTTGTGCATTTATTTGTTCTGGCTTTTGTGTACAGCGTGTGTAAACTGTTCTGAATCTGTTTTGGTACTTTGTATTATTTTGATACAACATCTGAAAACCTTTGGCATGGTGTACTGGTTTTTCGTATCTGACTCTGTCTCTGCTTTGCTCTGCTCTGCTCTGTTATGCTCTGCTCTGTTTGGGTTGGTACCAACTTCTCTGTCTCTGAGTGCACCCACTTTGGAAACAAAGTGGTTTATTTGTGGTCTTTTCCTGTGTGCACACTCGGGGCTCCGAGAAGAATAAAGGAAAGATTTCACCTCTGTCTCTGCCTGGTTTGGCCACCGGGGTTAGAACAACCCTACCACGGGGGTGAAACATGGTCTCTGCTCTGTTTGATGCTCTGTTTTGATCTGATGAAGATACTCAGTTTATGTTATGCCAAAGTACTATGGGTTTTATTTGTCTTAAAAACCATCGCTCTGTTTTTTTGAAAATATGTTCTGTTCTGCATGATAAATCTGGAAAATATTTTGTTCTGCATACTCTACTTTATAAATGCTCATGTTTGCACGCTAGCATATGATTTCTGCTTACTGAGTTGTTGATAACTCACCCCCTATCATCATAATATTTTTCAGATGATGTGGTGAGTCCAAATGAGCACCTGGATTAGATTGCCGTTTGTGTTTAAGCTGAGGAGATGTTAGTGGAAGAAGGACTTCTGATGTTCTTAGTTTTAATGTTTTTGAGCTTTATTAATATCTTGGGTTTCAGAAAGAGGTATGAAATTATTGGTTGAGTTGTTATGATTACCGAGAGATTACGGACTCCTTAGTTTATTTTAGCTGCAGTAATGACTTTGTGGAGTTGTCAATGTGGTTATTTAGAACTCTTGATATTGAGTTTTGTTATTAAAGATTTGAGTTTCATTTTAGTTGTGTTGGGAGACTTGTTTATGAGTGACAGGTAGTAAGTCTCCAGACCATCCGGATTTGGGGCGTTACATACACTGTAGAAAATGAAGTCAGGACAAAATATGCAGTACTGGAAGCAATAATGCAGCATGTGACTAGTCTGCAGCAGAGGCCCAAAACAAGGAGGCAGGAAGAATCTGTACTAGATCTGCAGCTGATCAGTCATGAGACTTGTTGTAGTCTGTAGATAGAGATGAGGTGCATGGTACATCACGAATGTACACTTGATTCATGTGGCTAAATTTGTTTTCCCTCTTCGCTCTTCCTACCATTCAAATTTCTTGGGAGGGTTTGGGAGTTTGGACAAAGCTGGTCTGTCTTCATGAGAATCCGCTAAATAAAAATAATTATTCCTTATTTTTTATGTTAAGTTGTATAACTCATTACAATGAAGTCAAATGAAATGAAAGTAGAATGGAGAGGGAAAGATCATTTCTTGAAAAAAGGAAGTGTAAGAAACCCAACATGTTTTTAAAGCGATAATCTAAGGGAAGTGACAGCCTCAAAATGCCATGACAAGGTGACTTGCAACATCCAAACCAACAAACTATTATAGTAGAGATTGATGGAGGAAATTAATTACAGACGAAACAGTCCCAGCTCATTGTCTGTTGACACCAACGTCCGATTCCTACCGACATTTAGTACAAAAAGAGTTCAGAAACCCCAAACTTATTACTACCGATTGAACAACTACAATAAATAATAATAATAATGCTATTGTAACCCTCTCTCTCTCTCTCTCTCTCTCTCTCTCTCTCCTACTCTTTTACATGGCAACATCTTGGGTAGGCCATTCTCAGTTCCCCATTGCATGCTCTCTCTTCAGTATCCAGTCCCAGTGGGATACTCGCACTTCCCAAACTCTGCAAAAAAACACACAAACACCCTTTTTTTAAGCCAAATGCAGAAGGAAGTAAAAAGCAGCAAAAGCTATCCCACCAGGATTGTTCAAGTCTTATTTTCAGCAACCAAATGACAAAACAAAACCCTTCCTTCATTGTTCCGAATTTTGACTTTTCTTCTTAAGAACAAAGAACTCCTCAAGGCTGTTTCCACTGTGACACGGTCCTACTTATCAATGAACAGAGTCTTATCCAATATTCTCACGCCACGTCATCAAGAAAAAGTATTCACTTACAGACATGGCGTGCTAACCTTTCTACAGTTCCTTCCAGCCTTCGGACTTGCCTGTTTTTTGACGTAGCTTCCACCACCGCCGGACTTATTTCAATCCGGCGCATGGTAGCAAACACGTATAGCATTTTGCTAAACCGTGGACAAATCTAGTCTTAAAGTGCGCAGGTATATAATTTCACAAATTAAAAAAAAAATGAAATTGAAATGATTTGCCAGAGAGAGAGAGAGAGAGAGGGATAGAATACGCACTAGGTTGTTGCGTGACCACGTACGCCGCGCCACCAAAGTAACAACTACCTCCCGCACGACCCTTCTTCTGGTAATAGCTGTTGAAGGCGAACGAAGCGTGGGCGTGGAGTGTGTTGGGATCGTAACACGAGGCACCCGGTTGGATCGGACGGCAGTCCGCCCCTCCTTCGCCACATGCGAAGTCTAGAGCCGCCTGCAGCTTCTCCTTCCCCATCTCACCATTCGCCACGCACCACCTGTTCCCTGAAGAGCTCGTCGAAACTCCCCCTCCACCGCTGACCGGGGTCACCGGGGTCATCACCCGTTGATTACCTGTGGCTGGTGGCCTGTTATCGTGGTAATCCTTCAAGCCCTCCACTGTGAACGGTATGTCGTATACTTTCTGCTCGTTCGGGTAGAATAGCCCGTAGTTTCGCTCCGACGTGGGACCGTTTTTCTTGTTCTCGTTGAAGAGAGCGAAGAGATAGACGGTCAGATCCGCTTTGGGTCTCAAAGGGGTCCCGCCGCCTGTCAAGATCCTACGCACCAGATTTCCGTTGTACGCCGCCGCGTTCTGTATCGATGCACCTACCTCATTCTCGTCCCCCTCAGAAGGCCAACCAGTTTCCGTTACGACCATTTTGATGTCGTCGTATTTCAATGCGGATAAGGCGGCAAAAACGGCGTCGACCTGAGCGTCAAATAAGCTGAAGTACCGTAACCCGTTGCCGGAGTCCACCACACCCGGGTTTTCACGGAACAGAGCGTAATCCAGCGAGATTACGTCAGAGTTTGACTCGTAGGCGAAGAAAGGGTACGCATTGACCATAAGGAACGAACCCGTTTGGCGGAGGAAGTCCAACATGGGTCTGAAAACGGGTTCAACTAGTTCGGGCCTAAACGACCCGGCCGAAGAAGGGTAAGAGTTTTGGAGGGCGCTGAGGGCAATGGGGGAAGAGACTTTTATGGCGTTGTTAAGGTTGTACTTGACAAGAGCGTCGTGGATATTTTTCATCGCGGGTACGAGGAACCGGGTCGTGTTGCGTTTGTCCGCGAAGACTTCGTTTCCCACGGCAATGGCTTCGATCTCGGTGGAGGGGTAGTAGGCCGCAATGTTACTCTGTACCCAAGTGGAGGCGAAGGACTTGCTTCTGGCAGCGGCGAAGAGAAGCTCATTGGGAAGGTCCACCGTGACCCTGATTCCGGATCCGGACAAGGCTTTGAGGACTGCCGGGTCGGTGTCGAAGACCTTGACACGCCCTAGGCCATGAGATTTGAGAAGCTCCACAACCTTTGCTGCCGAGGGAAGGTTGTTAGCGATACGGCCGTAGTTCACTCCGATGGAACCGGCATCTGCAAAATGTAGAACATGTGCGCATCAAGAAAACCAAACACAACATGGAATAGTATCAAAGGTGAAGAATGTACGACAATGCGACGTATTTGTTGGCTTCAACGTAAAACGAAAGAAGTGAGAGGGAAAAACAAGGAAGAGATGTAAAAATGCATGACAAGCCATCTGCTTGACAAGCACTCTCCCTTTCTTTTTTTCTCTCCTAAAAAAATCCCACCATTGTAGAAACAGAAACGAAACGGAAAATGAGAAAGTAAACAGTAGTTTCCTACCAGAAACATGTAAGATATAAAGAAAAAAGAGAAAGGAAGACCAGGTAAGGCGCGCCATGCTCTGGTTCGTAGCGAACAGAGCATGAGGGAGGGGGGAGGGAGGGAGGTTTGGCTGTGTTTGTACTCTGCGGCCCTGCCGGTGAGAGCTAGTAGGAGTGGGTGGCAGAGTGAGAGGTGATTGGAGGAAGGGAAGGAGAGAGAGTATTAGAGATCGAGAGAGTCATGGGGTGGGGCTCATTGTGTCAGCCGAAGTGACAAAGAACAAAAGGCTGACACAGTCCAGAGCTACTACTATTCATTCTGAATTTGATGGGCCTCCGTTAAATATTTGGTGTCTCGGATCCCAATTATCTTTTTTTTAATTAACGATTAAATAAATATTTTTTATAATAATATTGTGAATTTTTTTAAAATATATAAGAGGATTAAAAAAAAAAACTCCAATACCTTTTTAGGGACTTTTCTTTACTACACACTAGTGGGTGTAGGCTTGTAGTGTAGCATTGTCCTATCTAAATATCATATATTCTAAAAAAAAATTAAAGAGTCGAGGAATGGGCCTTAAAATGAAGAATTTTGTTACTAAACTTCCACCATACTCTATATTTTACATATTTTTTAAATTTTTAATATTTTTAAAAAAAATTTTTTGAGTTTATTCTTTTTAAATTATTTCAAATTTTTTATTCATTATTCATATAATAAATATTTAATAAAAGAAAAAAATAAAAAAAATTAAAAATAATGTGAAGTGTAGAGTGTTAGGAAGTTGTGAAGATTTTTTGTAAAATGAAGGGTGGCTATACAACAACAGCTCCCAATCCCATTGGGAGTCACCGATAGTATAAAATGTTGTGTTTTTTATTTTACTTTTTTATATATGTATTTTTTTAATACTATAAAATATTTTTTAAAAAAATAAAAAAAATTATAATATTATTAAAAAATATTTACTTAATCATAAAGTAAAATATATATATATTAAAAAATAAAAATAAAAAAATATAGCAGAACCAGGAGCAGTGAGAATAGCTTTACTCTAAAATGAATAAGCTTACTCAACTAGAATTGAATCGAATATTAAGGTTGTATTTGGATATTGAGCTAAAGATTAGTTAAGTTATTTATAAATGTAGTTAATTGAGATAGTAGAGTAAGTTTTGTGGAGCTTATTTAAAATGAGGTTATATGTATTTGGATGTTAAGATAAGTTTAGATTTATTTATGTGAATTTGAAAAAGGTATAGTTCCCACCAATAATTGAGAAATTGTTGTGATGATTGAATAATTAATTAATTAATTATTTTACTAATAAATAACATAAATTCCTTCAATGCATGTAAAAAATAATTTTCCACTACTTTTTGTATGCAAATTTTTTCTTACTCGAAATTTATAAAAAATAAAATAAAATAATGATCAATAAAAAGACAATAGTATCATGCCCACGTCTTATTCCATTATTTGTGTACATATTATTTAATAGGTAGTACAAAAATCTTTGTGCGGGAGAAAAATAAAAAAAATTCACCCACATGTCATTACAAAGGTTTGGAGAAGAAGAAAGAAATACTGTGTGGAATCAGAGAGAGAGAGAGAGTGAAAAATTCATTTTTGTGTCAGCTAGCTGTTCCATGATGGAACAATATAAACCCAAACAGAGTTATGTTCAGTTTATGCACTTTTGTGTGTTTAGAAGCTCGAGTAGGTCTAAAGTAGGTCTAAATTCGAGCCCAATTGAGATGATTTGAGTGCATTCAGAGATCCAAACAGGACCTAAATAGGCCGTTCACAAATAAAGAATTAGACTCGATTATTAATGTAACGCTTCGGTCTCGAAGGTCCCAAGAGTTAGCTTTTGTAGCCTAAAAACTATCTCTCATAACATATTTATAAACTCCAAATTCTCCATAAAGTATAAACTAATTTATTCAAAACCAAAAAATATATGTTCCTCCACCAAGACTAGAGATACCAGATAAATACCTCAATGAAATAAATTAAAATATTCACAATGAATCGAAATTATCCATGACTCAAAATACCAAATGACATAAAAATAATAAATCTACTAAATAAAACTCTCCAATAAATATTTGTTCCCTTTGGTACTTATTCCTCTACAACCATTAAATCTTGCTAACATTTCCTACTCTTGACTTCCAGCTGAGGCATCAAAATTATCTAAAAAATATTGTAGAGATAAGGAGTGAGTTATCAACAACTCAGTAAGCAAAGAACATATACTAGTATGTAAATATAAATATTTATAGAATTCAGAATGCAGAACAATATATTTTTATTTTTAGAATTCATAATCAGAACGTTTGCTTTCAGAATCAAAATCAAAACATGTTACCAAAAATATCAAAGCAAAAGTTCAAAAAATATTCTTATTCAAAATTCCTTTAGCATATCATAACTGACACATCACATCAGAACAGAAATCTATGTTTAACCCCCGTGGTAGAGTTGTGCAAACCTCGGCACCAACCGAGCAGAAACAGAATGTAAAATCTTTCCCTTATTATTATCAGAGCTCCGAGTGTGCACATAGCCCCGTGGTAGCTCTCCCTCTTTTCATTGCACTATTGTGAAGTGGGGGACGATTTCAACGTGGTGGTGTGTGGAGGCGTGGGGCCAAGTTTCAGACGGTGTGGAGCAAACAGAGGCTTGCGTGATGACCCACAATGGCTTGACTTGTGGGTTCACGACTGGGTTACGGTGGTGGTGCTCGTCTTATGCTGGCTGTGAGTGGTGCATTGAAGTTGGACGGTGGCTTGGTGGTTGTAGGTTTTGTACGGAGCTGGGTAGCGGGCTAGCGGCAATTACATGGAGGTGTTGCTTCACTGCAACTCAAGCAGCGACAATTTTGGCTTAGGTTGAAGATAATTTACGTGAAGGGTGTGTGAAGTGTGTAGCGTGTATATATATATATATATATATATAGGGGACTACTAGAATCCCTAGAGAAGGAAGGAGTCGTGCATCATGCATACCGTGGAAAACGAACGTGATGAAGTCATGCATGAAGAGGAGTCTGTGGGCGTTGTGCGTGCACTTGTGTAGCATGTAAATATAAAGTGTTGTTGTTTACCCTAACGAAAACAAACGTGCATGAAGAAGAAACGGACATGCATGCTGTGGGGGCCAATACCAGATCTCATGGGCTAAGCTTTTGGCCCATCTCAAATATTTGGCCCATGTTTCATAGTGAACAAAAAGAATTTTAATAAATGGGTTCTTCCCTGAGTTTTAGGCCTCGACCCATCCTTAAGAAAAATATACTTGTTTCATAATTTTCTCGGTCCATAAAAGATGATATCCGCCAAAATACAATTTGGACCGGCAATCAATAAAAAAAATAATACTCGAAAATTAACTGAGTCCTTCATACGTATAAATCTCTTATATTTTTTTTTTTAGAAAGCTGCTTAGTGCTGGACATAGGTGTTACAATTAAACGATACAAACTCGCATTAAACTCGACCGACTCAATTAATGTTCATGAACAAACTCGTATGAAACTCGACTCGACTAGTATATATTTATATATATATAACACAAAATATATTATATGTTGTATTATATACGAATTATAATTTTATGTATATAGAATTAGGCTTCGTTTAGTTACACAGATGAGATGAGATAAGAAATATGTTAATAGAAGCGAGATAGTTTGTGAATAGTATTAAAATTGTTTAAGTTAATATATTTTATGAGGTTTTGAGAAAAATAAAGTTGAATAAAAATATTATAAAATTAAAATATTATTAGAATTTATAATTTTTTAATATAATCTTTGGTTTGGGATATGAAAAAGTTGAATTATTTTTGTATTTTGTTTGGAAGTGTGGGAAAGTTATAATGATTAAGTAATGATTAGATGAAAAAGTTAAAAATTCTAAAATTTGAAATTGAAAAATGTTTGTCTTTGAATAATGTTTGAATGTTGAGATGAGATTAAATGTGATGAAATAGGTTAAAACCATTTATGAAACCAAACGAGGTTTTATGGTTTTATAGTTTTATAGACTTATAGACTATAATCCTTATAGTCCACTACATATACTAATACTATATATAAAATATATCGTAGATATATTAAACTAGAACTTATGATGAATATTAATATGTAATTATATTATGAATATATGACGAATACAATATTAGCTACAACTTATCTTATCAACTATTCAAATTTGATATAAGAATCTATGCCTACAACTTATATATAGATAGTGTAACAGACTCGCAGTTGTTAGTAGACTGTAGTAGTATAAAAGTATTACCAATAGACTATTTATAACTTATCGCTTATGATTTTATTTCTATCATTCTATGAAGTACTATTACACTATTACTATTACTTTCTACTAATATATGGTATTAGTATTGTAGTATTAGATGGTGGTGTATTAGTGTTTTATTAATAAATATATAGTATTATTAGTATTATAATTTATGTAACATGTTAATATATCGTGTAAGTTTGTAACGCGTAACGTGTTAGGCCTTGCGTACGTCTTGCCGTTTTGGGAACTTGGGACTTGGTAGAAACATGCAAGCCCTTGGATCTGTAAAACGTTCATATCAGTCGTTTATTTTCGTCGTCCATTTTGAAGGAAACCCTAGGCTTACACTATGCTATCCTCATTTCTCTCTCTCAGCCTTGTAGCTGTTTCACTCTCAGTTTCTCAGTCCATTTCTAAACCATAGCTTTACGCAATTTGTAGTTCTTGAAGGCTTGCAGCCATTGGCCCGTCAAAACTCGAGAGACTGAGAGTGAGTCTTGAGAGATTGATACCGACTACGAGAAACCCTAGCAAATGCAGCCGACAACTGTATTTTTAGGGAGTCGTGATTGCAGTATCAGTCTCAGAGATGGCAGTTGGGTCTCGGCATATAGGTCATTAAATGCTAGCATTTATGAGTCTCAACCAACTAAATCCTTGATTCTTTGGTTTCTGGTGCTCTCGTTTGTTGAATCGTCCGTCTCTCAGTTGAGTAGCAACTGGCTTTTCTGGTTTCTAAGCATTTTGTTTGGAATTTGGGAGATTTGGTACCAATCATCATCTCCGGTTCTCTCCTAACTCTTTCTAAATTGTATTCTTGTCGATCTAATCATCTAAGATGAGTATACGGCCCCCCCGCTGCCATATATCAACAGTCACGACTCCTAGCATGCTTTTGTGACTATCTATCACTATGATTGATATAATTTTTTTTTTTTTGTAATGCCTAAAAATGATCTTATAAGTCCTTGATCTCTCTATTGTTTGAACTATATTTTACTTGCACAAGCTTATTATTATTCATACTGAAAATTTTGGAAAAAAACCTTGTGAGAGGAAAGAATTTACATATATGTGCTTGATGCAAAATCTCCGGTCCACAGTGCTGTGAGTTTCACTTATTCCTCCTCCTTGATTCTATTTTTATATTGTTTTAATATAGATTTTAATTTATTTTATTTGCTTATCTAAGTTCTCTCGATTTGTTTGTGCATATTGTTGACTAGAGATTTCTTATTGATTAATATAAACTATATGGTTTCAATTTTATGTTCTTGCTTGAAGTTTCTAGAGGTGCTGTGTTTGTTGATAATGTCTGCACATAGAGGACCATAGGTGCTCTGTTTTGATAAAGTTGTCCAAAATCAGTTTGATCCCTAATTGATTTTGGTTTGTACAATATTAACTATATGGTTCTATGTAACATGTTCTTACTTGAAGTATCGAGTGGTGCTTTGTTTTTGGAGGCACGTAGAGTCAACTCTCTGTTTTGATGAGTAGAATAAAAAATCGGTTTTAGTCTAACATGTTTGGGTTGATTAATCTTTTCATATCTCGTTCTATGTTTATATTCTTGCCCTGTTTTGATGAGTACATTGAGTAGCATATGAAATCAGTTCGAGTTGACATGTTTGGATTGATTTCTATGTTAATATTCTTGCTTTATTTTGATGAGTAAAAATAAAATTAGTTTGAGTTTAATATGTTTGCATTAATTAATCTTTTCCTATTTCGTTCTATGTTTATATTCTTGCTCTGTTTTGATGAGTAGAATAAAAAATCAGTTTGAGTTGAACGTGTTTGGGTTGATTAATCTTTTCTTATATGGTTATATGTGTATGTTCTTGCTTAACGTATTGATTGGTGCTTTGTTTAACATGTTTAGGTTGATTAATCTTCTACATTTAAAAATTATAATCTTGGACTCTTGCTGAAGTTTCTGGAGGTGCCTTGCTTCTAGAGGCACATCGAGCTACCAAGTCAAGGTGTATGCTAAAACTGTTCAAGTCAAATCTGTTTGACTATAATATCTTTTAGTTGATTAGTATAAACAGTATCAGCCTTGCTTCTGGAACCACATCAAGCCATCGAGGCAAGGATGATTTGAGTTTAACTTTTTATTTTAGTTGATTAATATAAACTATATGTCCTACATTTATATGTTTATTTTATGTCTATGGAGGTGCCTTGGTTTTAGAGGCACATTGAGCCATCGAGGCAAGGCTGTTTTGACAAGTATTGGGTCAAATTTGTTTGAATGGAATTTATAATTTAATTTATTAATATAATCATTCTGGTTTTGTGTTTAAAAATTATTTATTTTAGCAAATGGATGATCGTATGAATGAACTTGACTCGGTGGAGGAGTACGAAAATGAAAACTCTATTGGGATTAGCTTAATAGAGCTCATATATGATAATCATGGAGATACTGTAAATACTGAAACCCTTAAGAGCATTCACATTCGGTATCCTAAACATTCTTTTCCCTTATAATTTGGAGGAAAGTTTAGGGTTTTCACCCCAAACTGTCCTTCATCCGGATCCCTATTTTAGGGAAAGCTTTTGGGATGTGAACAGTGGTTCCGTGAATATAGGGAATCATTGTTCATCCCTTAAATAATTTTTTATCAATATTTTATTCTAATAAATAAAATAAATTCTTCTTCCGATCATCAACATTTTCTCTCATGCTTATATTTGTTATAGTTTTAAATAATAATTTAAATAATTACGAAATTGTAAAAAAATTAATTTTAAAAATATTATCGTACCCGCAAAAAATAATTTAATTTTTTTTTTAAAATATCCCCTAGAAAGTAATAGTTCAAAACATAAGAAAAAATATAAAATATTGAGTATTTAAGTTTGTAAATGGAAGTGAGATAAAAAAAAAAAGTAATACAGAAAGAATAGAGAAATATTATTTTAATAGAATATAGAAATGATAGGGAATATGATGTATGAGGTTTTTGAAAGATGAGTAAAATTAAGGGAATAATTTTAGAGTGTGTTTTTTACCTAAATTTTAAGAAAATTTATAGGGAATCGGATATGAATCCTCTAATATAATCACTAATGAGGGCCCAACAGAAGTGCAAACAGTACCATATGAAAGAAATAAGAGAAATAGGACTTCCACTGTATGGAAGGATTTTGTTGAAATTGAACGAGATTGTGCTAAACAACATTAATGCAAATGCTGTAAAACTTTGTTCAAAGTATCTCGATCAAGTTTTACGACTATACTACGTTGGCACTTATTAACTTGTTTGTCATCCATAGGGTCTAAGAAAAAGTAGAAAGTTTTAACAGTTAAGTCTAAGGAGCCAAATGGTGGCTTCATTGTGTAAAACTTTACCTCTGATCGTAATAGGGTGAGAGAGCTTGCCTCTCATATGATACTTTATCATGAATATCCATTCTCGTTTATGGGCATGTAGTATTTAATAAGTTTATGAGTGCAAACACTCCATATTGAAAAAAAGTCTCAGATTTGCTGCAAAGAATGAATGCATGAAAACTTATGAGACTGAAAAGACGAAGTTAAAGGCTTTCCTTAAACTACTTAACAAAGTTCATATCACAACTAACATTGTAGACTTCTTGTAGAAAACTTTCATATATGGTAGTGACATGTCATTTTATAAATCTGATTGGAATCTTCATAGGCGTGTGTTGAACTTTTGTAATGTAACACCTCTACATACTAACCTAAATATTGTCGATGCTTTACAATAATGTTTTCAAGATTGAAAAATTGAGAATAAAATTAGCATCAGAGAGTAGGCTAAAATAGTTCAGTGAAATTGTAAAACAGTTGCAATTGTCTTAAAGATACTAATTTAGATGTGCCTACAAGATGTAACAACACATTTAATGTTGAATGTTGTTGTTCAATTAAAAGAAGTGTTTCCCATAAATGGTGATAGAGATTATAGTTTTAAATGGGTTCTAAGTGTTGAAGATTTGGGACAAGTTGAAAATATTTGTCAACTACTTGCTATTTTCAATGAAGTAACCAATATTGTACCCGGAAGTGATTACCCAACAACAAACATATTTCTTTATGAAGTAAAGAGAATGAAAGACATATTGGGTAAGAAGTCTAGAGATGAAAATGAGTACATGAAATCAGTGGTAAGAAAATATTGTGGGAGTGTAATTTATTTATGACAATTTTTGTGGTGTTTGACCCTAGATTCAATATGGTGCTGATCCAGATTTGTTTTTATTTAATTTATCAAAAGCCAGAAGCTTCCAAGAATGTTGAGCATGTATCTCAAGTGTTGCATGCATTGTATGATGAGTATGTTAAGGAATACAATTCGACTTTTGAGGCATAAACAGAGCAAGAACATGCTCGAACAAACTTATCCAGTAGTTCCTCCAATGGTGGGAGAAGCATGCAGAGTGGCCAGTCATTGTTTAAATATTTTGTTAGAAGTATCGATACAGTGCAGCCAATCAAATAAGAACTGGAAAATTATTTAGAGGAGAGTGTATATATATATATATGTGTGTGTGTGTGTGTGTGTGTGTGTGCGTGTGTGAAGAGGGTTAAGATAAAAGTTTCAATACCCTAGAATGATGGAAAGCAAATAGTGTTCAGTTTCGAAGTTTGTCTAAATTGGCCCGAGATATATTAGTTACACCAATTACCACTGTTAGTTCATAATCAACATTTAGCATAGGTGGAAGAGTTATTGATCCTTATTGAGTTTCATTGTCAACTGAAATTGCACAAATTTTGTTATGTGATTCTGATTGGGTTAGAAAATTATATACGCTTAAAAGATCATTAACTGTGACAATAAGTGTTTCATTTATTTTAATTTTAAGTTGCTAGTTTATTATCTTATTAGGGGTGGGCTCCGACTCCGATGGAGTTGGAATGCCCATCTCCAACCTCCGACTCCGATTGGGGTTCGAGGTCAAAATGTGCTCGACTCCGACTCCAAACTCCGATCGAAGTTGAAGTGGGCTTGCCATGTTGCCCTACTCAGATTGGCCCACCCCTGTTTAAAAATATTAAAATAATAAAATAATGTAAAAAAATAATTAAAAAAATCTAAAATACTGTAAAAATAAGTTAAAAAACTAAAATTTAAATACAATGACTAAATCATGTATAATACAAAAATAAGTGATTTAAATGTGTGCAAATGATAAATTTAAATTTAAAACTACAAATTGCAATAAATTTAAATTTACAACACCAAAATATTAATAATGTCATAGATTTCATTCAAATAGCCACAATCCCCCGCATCAGTCTTGACAGTCCATGCATTTGAGTCGATGACTTGATAGTGATTTCTAATTTTCCTACATGAAGTTTTATTGATCAGATGCATTATCGTTTCTTTAGTCATTTAACTATAGTCTTCTAAATCATCAGCCAAGTGATATATAACATAAAATAGGACTCATTATGAACTCACATCCACCTCTAACCCTGATGAGTTTTGCATGATAATTAATCATGGTATTGAATTTCTCACCAATAAAGGGGTCATCCCACGGTGCGTCCGTCTCAGTCATCCACAGTTAGGAAATCTGAGGTTCATAGCTAAATCAATAAAATCATATAATTATAAATTAAATAATGAAAACATTAAAATTATATAAATTATATAAATAATCATTTAAAATCATAAAGTTACCTGATTCAAGCCTATAGTTCTTGGTATCAACGATATCTACTCCAATGGGCGTTGAACTTAACTAGTTATGTGTGCAAATGAGGACCTCGACGGTGGTCAAAGACAATGAAATCCAATAAGCATCCAAGACACGATCTTCAGTGCTAAACGCCAAGTCAGAGACAACCGTAGTGATAGGAATGGCTATTACATCCCTGGCTATTTGGGAAAGGACTGGAAACTTGCCAGAATTCACCTTCCACCAAGTTAATATTTGGAATGTATTACTAGGTGCCTCGACATCTTCCATAAAATAATGTTCAACCTCTGACTTACACTGCATAATATTCCTCAATGCACGGTTTTGATGAAACCGTTGTAGCATCAAAACATTTGAACTATGTGCATGTGTGTCATCCCAAGAAGATATCGAGCCAGTCGGACATGAGGAGCTACCACCTTCGGTTGAAGATTTACCATTGTTATTATAATCGCTATATAAATCATCAATATCACATTTAAGTGATCTAATAAACTTATCAGTGTCCTCATCATCGAGGATATCCCTAATCAAAAACTCTACAATAGTCAACTTATATCGGGGGCTAAGGATCGCAGCCACAAATAATAATCTATTATCTTCTTCACATCCCTCAATATTTATTATATTTATTATATTTATATTTCATCCTCATAGTCATTGTATTCAACAAACTCACACTGTCAGTACAACTCTATTGCAAGTGATCATAAATCCAAGAGCTCCTCGAAGTACATGTTCGTAGTATGATATTTTGTCCTAGATATACGCATAGTTATGTCATAAAATAATTTAAAATTTTGAACAAAATACCTGACATTGGCCTAATCAACTGTGTCCAGCGCATCAGCCCCATTCTCCCCCCAATTGACTCCAGCAAAACATACCTCATGCCTCCATCTTTGACCTCCATCCGCTTGAACTCTTTTTGGTACTTTTGCGCTACATCCAACATTATGTATGTAGAGTTTCATCGAGTCGGAACGTCTAGTTGCAACATACTAGAATATGAGATCTCAAGATGTTTCGCTATTGCCTTCAACTGGCAGAGCATTTGGGGGGAAGCCCCACATATCTCACAAGGTTTCAAACTTTAGTGATCGAATCATCAATCTCCTTCAACCCCTAAAAAATTATGAAGTTGATGATATGGGCGCAACATCTAATATGGATAAATTGGTGCTCGCAAATGATATCCTCCTTTACCATCGTATTCCACCTGAACCAATCAATGGCAGTGTCATTTGCACTGGCATTGTCAACCGTGATACAAAGCACTTTTCTGATCCCTTATTCCTTTATACAACCATCCATCTCCTTGCTAATAGATGAACTTTTGTGATCAAAAATTTCTTTGAAGCCAATAATCCACTTCTGTAATGTCCACTCACTATCACTAAAGTGGGATGTGATACACATGTAACTCACATTCTGTATGGAGGTCCATGAATCAGTCGTAAATGACACTATTTGGTCGGTGATGACAAACATTTCCTTCATCGTTACCTTCTCCTTGGTATGCCTCTTTAAACAATCGTGCATCATCGTACACTGTGAAGGCATGAGAAATCGTGACCCTAAAGTGTGCACAAATTTGTAAAAGCCTGCGTTGTCAACTGTGGTAAAAGACATCTCATCAGTGATAATCATCTCCGTAAGAACATCTTTCAACATCTTCTCACTGTATTGAGGGATTTATAGCTTCTTAATCTGCGTGCCATCAGTGGCCATAGAAGTCTCGTAACTCATCTTCGTCTAATCAGTTGCCACCAACCCTTTGTGTATCTCATACTGCTGACAGCCCGTAAGATGTTCTATTAATACTGGCGTGCCTTGCTTCTTCGAATGACAACTGCATAGTTGTCCACAATAGTGGCATCGAGCCTGCAGGTTCTCACGATCACCGAAAACTTTGGTGAAATGTTCCCATATCCATGACCTTTTTTTCCTAGGTCGTGCTGGTCGATCGGCCTCAACATTCATAAGCTCCTCCTCCTTATTAAGCATGTCAATATCTTCTAGATTTATTGGAACTCGACTACTTGCACAGAAGGTAGCTGCTCTAGATGGGGGTCTACGGCCTGAAGTACCTGTCAGTGACGCTAACGGTTGTGCATCATCCTCTTGTGGAGAATCGCTACGAGATGGTGAAGCATCCATAATTTGTTATGCAAACAATCTGAAACAATTAACAAACAACCATCATTTAACATGTTATGAAAATTATCTACACATTAGAAACACATTGAAAAGGAAAAAATATGTGTCTAGTCATGTTTGTGGTTTTAAAAATAAATAAAATACAAAAACTTAACATCCACTCGAGCCACACTCAAGCAAAGGCTTGAGTGAACAATCTGTGCAATGTTCGCTCGAGCCACAGTCGAGTGGATGTTGTCTGAAGGGCACCATTCGCTTTTTCCCAAACAAAATTCCACAAATCTCATGACTAAAATCCTAAAAATAGAAATCTCCCAATTCAAACAATAAATCAACAAAAAAAAATCAAAAACAAAAACAAAAACAAAAACAACAACTTTCACAAACAACTTCAACAATTTTCAAACTCTAAATCATTCAATTAACAAACAATTAAAACCCTTATAAGAAAATATAAGATGTAAGGCTTACAAGAAAGAACGACAGATGGAGTTCCCTCTACGGTGGCTCGCGGTGGTGTAGGCGACGGGAAGAGAATCACTAATTGTCACTGTGCAACTATGCGAGAATGTGGGGGAGAATGAGAAGTGAGAATGAAATGAAGGGGGTCCTGCGTTTTGGACCCCCTTGTGAATAAAACGATGTCTTTCTGCTTTAAAAGGAACAACATCATTTCAGTTAGGACAATTTTTTTTTTTAAAAATGTCAGAGTGGGCTCCGAACTAAAAGAGCCGGAGTAACTTCAACTCCAACTCCAACTCCGATTTTCGAAAACTTTGAATCCATCGTAGTTAGATTGCAGTCATAGCTCGGATGAAGTCGGAGTGGTCGGAGCTTTTGCGCACCCCTAATCTTATATAAAAAAATATACAGAATTGCTAACTATTTTTTTTTTGTCAATAGAAGGATGTTCCATCAGCAACTCAAATTCTCTTGCCATAGCCATAGGGACTCAGATTCCAAGAGCAACTAATATTTCTGCAGTTTGTATCGTGTAACCTAAATCTAATCGATAGTTTATATTTACGTTTGGACAGTTTGGTGGATTTAGATGATTTTGTGGATTATATGACAGTTAGGTAATTTCTAACTTCTCACCATTTAGTTGATTAATTTTGTAAATGGCAAATTAAATTTTGCATTATTTTCAAACATCCCTTAACAGTGTTACTAAGTTAAAAGTACTTGATTAATCATGCAAGGGATTAAAAATTAGCTTAATGTTTCATAGTGTATCAATGTATGCATGTTGGTATCATGGTGATTTTATTGAAATTTGGTAATTTTTTGTCATAGTGATTTTGTTCAAGCTTGATAACTTGTTGTCATGGTCATTTTGTTCAAGTCTAGTATCAATCATAAGAGTTGCTAACTTATTGACATGCTGAAGTTTGTATGCATCTTAAGTCTTAACTACCACCTACTAGTACATACACTTGACAGATTGTATGATGCTACATTGTTAATTTGCTATATTTATCCTCTGATGCAATCTCAGTGACACTTATAAAGAGATTCTAATGATATCTTAGTGAATATCAGTATAGGCTATGACTTTGTAAGACTATATCAAGATTGTATGAATTATGATAGGCTCTCTTAATCTCAGTGAAATGACTAGACCCTGATGCTATTTCTGATGGTTTATTTTATTTTTCAGATTTCTTGTATTGTGTTAGAGATATCACATTGATTGTTGAGGTATATTAGATTTTTCATTCATGTCAAATATCCATTGACAATATTATTAAGTTAAAAGTACTTGAATAGTCATGCAAGAGATTAAAAATATTAATTTTTGTAGTGTATCAGTGTATGCAGGTTGGTATCAAGATAGCTGAATCGGGACACTTGCATTTGCTAACCATTACTGGCTCATTCATGAAGACTGAAGACTTTACTCCACATTTTTTTTTAAAGTAAATATACCTAATACAAGCATAGGAAATAGCATAGTACTATCCGATTCATGGGGATACGAAAAAGTGTTCTTAATGCCAAAATGAGCAATAGTAATAAAGGGTCGCATCATCTTTCTTATATTAATATCAATTACCAAGTTGCATAATTTTTTGTTTTAAAGTATTTTTTGATTCATGAATCCATAAGGAAGTCATTTGATGTACGATAGCCATAATATAACTGAGGTTCTGAATGCTTGATGATGTAACTTTGTATTTTATTGTTAATTCCTTATATTTTCATGTATTTATTTTATTTTATTATAATTTAATTTGAAAAAAAAATCACCCATCTCGAGCTGAGCTCGAACTCAACTCGTTAATAGACCGAACTCCGAGCCGAGCTTGAGTTTACATTACAAGTAAACGAGTTGAGCTCGAACAAGATTTTGGAATTGGATTATAAACAAGCTGGGCCCAAGCTTGACAGTTGTGAACGAGGCAAGCTCGTACATCACATGCTCACTCGAGCTCGGCTCGAATACAACCCTAGTTTGAAAGATGTTGAGAGAGCCTTTATTTCTTAAATTACTCACCACCCAAACAAAGAGTACTCGAATACATCTCCTTTTTGTTCATAACCTTATTCTTTTTGGGAAGGCTAATAGTTCAACAGCAAACAACTTCAATAATTGTTTGGAAAAATATTCCTCTTGGTCAGGACAAAAAGTCTATGTTAGAAAGTCTTCTATAAAGTTCGGTGATAATACTCAGCCAAGGCAAAAGCAAAGAGTCAAGAAAGTTTTTGACTTAAAGAATACTTCACCCACCATAAAGTACTTAGGCCTTCCTTTGTCCTTTAATGGTTTGAAGAAAATTCATTTTCAGGAAATTCAGCAAAAAATCTCTCAAAAGTTGGCGGGATGGAAAGCAAAACTGCTTTCCCAAGCAGGACATACTACCCTCATTAGAACGGTTGCTAGTTCAATGCCCTCTTATATCATGTCCTTTGTTTTGGTTCCAAAAAGTGTTGCTAGTAGCCTTGATCGTACATTCATGAAATTCTGGTGGGGTTTTTTGGAAGAAAAATCTCATAATCTAACTCTCAAATCCTGGAATTCTATTTGCAAACCAAAGTCTATGGGTGGTTTGGGAGTTAGATTAGTCTCTGATTTTAATCAAGCTTTTCTTTCAAAAATTGGTTGGCAGATGATTATTGGTGTTGATTCCATTTGGAGAAGAGTTCTTGATGGTAAATACCTGAGAATGTCTTCCTTTCTGGGTACCACTAAAAAAAATATTGATTCTTAGATATGGAAAGGTATTCTCAGGCAAAAGGATTTTCTGAAAAAAGGTTTATGCTTTCAAATCAATAATGGGGTGGACACTAAAGTTTGGAATGATCCTTGGATTCCTAGCAACCCAAACTTCACACCTATTCCGAAAGATACAAATACTCCTATTGACCCTCTTCTTTGTGTTTTGGAATTGATGATGGAGGAACCTAGGAGATGGAATACCATTCTGCTTCAAGCCCTATTCAATCAAAGTTCAGTGAATGAGATAGGAAAAATACTTCTTGCTCAACAAAGTTTTCACAATCTCAATGATAAACCTGTTTGAACTCACCATAAATCTAGATCCTTTAGTGTTAAATCAGCATATGCTGCCTTAACACTATCTCATGTTCAGGATATGATGGACAATAGTAGTATTCAACCTGATATTTGGAAGGATCTTTGGAAGCTTAAGATTCAGGATAGGCTAAAGTTCTTTTGCTGGAAAATTCTCAGTAACATCTTGCCAACTCATTCTCGTATTAAGAATTTTGTCCAGATTGATATTGATAGCCTTGACTGTCCAATTTGTAACACTGGTGAAGAAACTCAATCTCATCTTTTCTTAAATTGCAGTTTCACTAGAATCCTTTGGCTTCATTCCCCTTGGCCTTTAAACATTTCCTCATATGCTCAGAATGATATTAGAGTGTGGGTCAAGTGCATTCTTGATCCTTCCAAAATCTTAGGAATCCCCCTAGAGGAAGAGCACCACTTTCAAATTTTTGCAATTGTGGCTATGGATAGCATATGGTTCCTTAGAAATAAAGTCTTTCATGAAGTTCTTAAACCTGATTTATCTACTTTTATATCTTCCACTAAAAAGATTTTCAAAGATCATTGTGATGGATGAGGCAATTTACAATTAAATTCTAGCAAACCTTAGGGACCCATGCCTGTAGATCATTGTCTAGTCACTTTTGATGTTGCGGTTAGACAAAGTGGAAGCACAACAACAATTGTTGGTAGAACATCTTCTGGATCCATCATTTTTGTGGTTAAAAAGCACATCAGCAGCCAAAATCCAAATCAAGGGGAAGCGCAATGCTTTTGGGAGTAGAAAAAGCCAAAGAAGCCAACATTAGAAAAATTGTGATTGCAGGAAACTCTCTTAATACCCTTCAAGCAGTAAAGAATTCAAATATTATTCCTGACTGGATAGTGCAACCAATTATTCATGATATCAGGCTTGCTCTTAAAGGCTTTGACAGATGGGAATTTCGAAAAATACATTGAGATGATAATCAATGCGCACATTCCATTGCGCAGTAGGCTGCCACCAAAAATATTTTTGGAAACATTCCACTTAGTACAATTCCACCTTCTCTGTAAAACTTTCACTGTGGGAAAGACCCACCTACTATCTTTTAATCTGTCTTTGTTTTGTACTTGTTAGCTTTCTTGTAATATGCTGCTTAACGTAACGGACCTTCTTCTTTAATATAAGATGTGTTTAAAAAAAAAAAAGTACGGAAGATAAGAGACCAAGAATGAAAAATTAGTAACCTCCTGAATGATTTTGTACTTTCTCTTTTTTATTTTTATGTTTATTTTTTTAATAATAGCTGACGCGAGCCTTAGTATTTTACTTTATTCTGATGGTAGATTCACCAGAAACCCATGCTAAGCGTACACTTCCTACACAGTATACAAGATTTGATTAATAAAATTTAAAATTATAATTTGTTTTATAATTTAAATTATTTCAAATCAATTGTACAAAATGTGTCCTCCTAAACTGTTTGTAAATAAATTTTTTTATTAAATTAAAAAAATTTAATCATATACTTCAAATGCCTCGACTCACTTAGGTTCAACACTTGTATATTTTTATAAGAATATTAACATCCGATATAAGTTATTAACTTATTTGGTAATGGGATATTTCATCAATTTTTCCTTTCCTCCTTGTTAATAATAATAATAAAAACTTTAATTTTTTTTAAAAAAATATTAAAACTCTCTAAAATAAATTAAAAAAACAATTTTTTACAATAAAAAGTAATGATTTATTATAAAAATCGAAGATTAAAATAAGATTATAAGGTGTAGCCAGTAGAATACGAACACCTTCACAGATAGGAGTGCACAACCTAATTGAGTGATAGCATAGGAAGTGAATGAACAAATTTCCTTTGAAATTATTTTATGTAGTTAACTTATATTTAATATATTAACAATAGGATAATTATCATTAACTATTTAATAATTATTATTAATAATTATTATCACAACTATAAAGAGTGAAGATCCATAACACTACCCATGACCAAGTCGTGGCCGTGGGCTGTAGTCTGTAAGGACCAATGCTCATGATCTTGGATTTCTCGGCCACAACTAGTTTAAATGACCCACGACTATGTAAAAGCGAAAAGAAAACTAGAAGAAGATGAGAAAAAGAACGAGATGAGGAAGACGAAGAGATGAAGAGAAGGAGAAGAGGTGAGCATCGATTGTTGGAGGAGACAAACAGGGAGAGGACACAGAGAAATGAGAGGAAAGTGAGCCACGAGAGAAGGGGAGAAAAAAATGAGGGGGAGGGGGTGGGGAGAGAATTAAACCATTGTATTGAAACATCGACTCTTTATGTACATTGTACTATATATGAAATAAGAAAAAGCAATATAAACATAATTTAATATAAAAATTTTATTAATATATCTATCAATACATATGTTTAATTTTAATTAAAGAAAATAATTTTATTAATATACTCTTATACTACATGAGAGTTCATATGTTTAATGTTGATTATAAGGAAAAATGTCAAAACGAACCCAACAATTAAAAAAGACATGTTAGGCGTAGAAAATAAAATATACTAAAATAAAATAAAATAAATGCTCGGTTCTACTCGTAGAACTTAGAAGGATAGAGGAAGATTACACACTTTTAAGACCTTAAATTTTTTTAGGGAAAAATCAAATTTTTGTAACATTTTTTTTTATAATTTTTTTTTTTAGATTTGAGATTACATTGTGAATTGTAATATATAAAGGTAAATATTAATTGTCTTGTAAGATCAAGATCGGAAGAGAAATATTCTTTTTTGATTGGTCAGGACGGAAGAGAAAGATATGATGTATAGTTATATATAATTTTTGTTCAAGATATGGATCAGGATTTCCTGACTCGAACACTTTCTAAATGTAGAGAGAGATATCATATGGATCCTAATATATTTTTCTTAAATAATATTTACAGTCGTGGAATCCACAATCTCTTTGAAAAAAGTGATTAAATACGAGATTCATATGAAAAAAATTAATTTTTTAATAGTGGACTACTATTTTTCAAAGCGATTACACAGCGCTTCTAGGACTGTATATAACATTACTCATATATTTAATATTAAGGAGCACATTGTTCATAGACAGCATCAATGCAATGTGGTCTAGTCTACATGTTTAGTACTGTTCATCCAGGCTCTGACCGGGAATCAGGGTATACTTGGACCAGAACCCGAGTTTCAAAACCGGGCTGGAACTCGGACTGAGTTAGCCTGGGTCAAACCGGGGTCAGAACCCGGATTGAAACCAATTTTTAATAATCTGGAACTTAGGTTCCAGGTTACATCCGAATTTTTTTTTTTAAATCAAAACCTATATGTTATGAATATTTTTTCATGAAAAAAATGTTAATGCAACATTCAAACTCTATTTATTTAATTTTTTATATCAAAACCTACATGTTCCTTGACCACCAATAAAAAACCAGGTAGAGATGAGTAAAAAAAAATCATAAAATGAATGATGCCCAATCATTGGGCATAATATGCATTTTTCTTTTGAGTTTCTGTCCATTTAGTTGCCAGAAATTAACAAAAACAAAAATCAAAACATTCAAAAAAACAAAATCGGGTACCATGTGTATCCGCGTTTTTCTATAAAGGTACCAACCCGAATTTATTCTGAGCCGAAACCCGTAACCAGAACCCCGAAAACGGACCAGACAGGAAAAAAATCCAGCCACCGGATGAACAGGCACATGTTATATCAATCCCTCCAAATTATATAAAATGTTCGAGTCAGAAAATTGTAATAATTCTAAATCGAAGTTGTATAAACAATAAATAATGCATATATTTATGTATTAGTGAAAGAAGAAAAAAGAAAAGACAAGAAAAGATTGATCAACTCATCTTCACAGAAAAGTAAAAAAAAAAAAAAAAACTCATCTTCCCAGAGGATAGGAGACACTGGAAAAAAGTACAGCCGAGCCACAGAGAGAATATACTTTGAACTCATTTCAAAATAAAAAAGATTTGTGAATTTCTATGAACATTATGAACAATAGTTATATCAACCATTGATATGCTTTTCAAGCTGCTTTTATAGGAATATACAGACCGCCTATACATTCCATTTACAATCTCCAAACTGACTATTTAGATAGAATGCCAAAACCTTTATCTTGGGAAATGCATCTACAATAACCAAAAAGGGTCTAAAATTAGAGGAGAAGGGGAATCAGAAGGTCCGAAATGTGAAAGCAAGAAAGCAAAGAACAAAAGAACATGAGCTACTTACAATTACTTTCAGTGGCCGGGTAGATGCTTGTTCTTCCCCCATTTTCTTTGAAAAATTGCTTTTTGTTATGTTTATCAATGGTTTTCTTTTTTTAATTATTTTTGTTTAAAATACAGATGGGGCTTCAGTTAATGTGAATTCTCCCCCTTTCTTCTAACTGCAAAAACCAAAATCAATCGAAAACTGCATAAAGAATATGTAACTTAAAAATGGCTGCTGTCAAATGTTCATCCGGGACATGGGTCGTTTCTTCTCAATTGGCACCTCTGGCACCATGAAATTAATGGTAAACTGGGGAACTGGCCGGATGATCTCTAACTAGAGCACAAAGCATTGATCATAACAAAAGTGGCATGCACCAAACCACCCTTTTTTTGTTTCTATAATTGCATACGATAATGACGGCCGACATTATATGCATACGGCAAATTGGCTACTTACGGGGATTCAGAGTCCCAGATGTTGTACTGCCTGCGTTCTGCACACCGTGATCTATTATATGGGCTTGACCAAATAATCTTTGGATGAACTCTTGTATATGATTATAAATGCTGCACAGCGAGCATCAAATCAAAACAATCATCAACAAGAGTCGAACGAGAATTTTATTATTATAACCAATTAAGTACAATAACTAATTAAGCATACCTAAGCCGATGCCTGTTGCAGGCGCTGAAGAAGGCAACAAAACCATTTAATATACTTCTTAGAGCTCGGAAGACCTGAAATTAAAGCAAAAGGAAAATTATCATAATCTGCAAATGATCTTCTGAGCAATTTACTTGCCTAACTTGACATACTTATCAGATGCAATTCTACAATTTCTTACAACCTGGGAAAATAGATCATTCCAAAGTGAACGCCACATGGAAACTTCATATGTGCTCACTGTTGCCTCCGAAGCAGAAGCAAGCTGGAAAATGCTACTAACAAATTGCCACATTTGTCCAAGCATCTCATACAAGCCGGTAGAAATGAAAGCCATGAAACTGGCTGAAGTAAGGATTATTCGAACTGGGGCATAAAGCATTTCCCAAAGGATCCAAGATATCGGATACAAAATGGTCATTGCTGCAGTATATCACAAAAATGAGTACAATCAATGGCACATATAACTTATTAATTATATGACCTCCATTTAAAACTAACACAGATGAGTTACCAATGCTCCAGATAACCGAGAGGCTAAAACATATTGGCAATAGTAAGATCTCGACCAGATTCTCCACTAAATTGATAGAAGACCCAATCACGATCCAAATGGCTGAACAGAAGCTCTGCATGACTTCCATAAACACATTCCAAACTGGAAGAAGAAATTCCATGAAACCCAGAAGAGGCCGTGCCAGTGGCTGAGTAAAAACTAAAAGGAAAGATCGAGCAGCATGTGTAATTGTAAGAAACCACTTAAAAGCCTTCTGAAAATTATGTAGAAATAGCATTGTTCCCAAGTACTTGATCCTTGACACCATCTCCCAAGTCTCTATCCAATCCAACAGAGGCCCACACAATCGAAATGCAGTTGCCTTGAGAACTGGGACATTTTTGTATAAATCATAAAATCCAATGAGAACAGTGACAACTGAGACGAGAACATATAAAACTCTTGCCAAAGGGCACATCCATGGGCGATAAAGATGGCAAAACACTGGGTATGACTGAAGGAAGATAACCCAAGATGGAAGCCCAGCCTCTAACAAGGTAAGTAACCGCAAATCAGACATTATTATTTGCTCTAATTTAAAAGGGAGATCACGGTCATTGAACCTAAACAAAATCAAGACATCCATGTACTGTGTAGCTTCAACTGCATCTTTGTAATCACAGGAAAAGGTTTTGGAGTTTTCTGACAAGTCGTCAATTTCTTGTATTTTCTCAGAATAAGTATCAACTTCAACTCCTGTCCTAATGGACTTCATTACTTCTTTTCTCTTATAAGGCTCACTGAGTGGAGGTGGCGTGTGTAGCACACTTCCATTTTCATCAGTAGCGAAATATAGACTATAATTACCACCAAGGCAGTGGAAACAATTATGATCCTCAACATACAGATCAGCCTTGCAGACATTTTCATCATCATCACTAATAGGGATAGCCTTGGAGAAATTTTCTTCAGCATCAAAGAATACTTCTCCTGAAAAGGTTGAAGATCATAAAATTGAGATTAATAAGAATGCTCATTCAGGTCAGAAGTACAGAAATAATACAGTTCCAGCAGCCATTAAAGTGGCATACATGAGTAACAATTTAACACTTTTAAAGGGAAAATTTCAAAATATATGTATATTTAAAGTTTCATACAAATGTTAAGTTTCAATATCAGTGACCAAAATATGGTAAGCAACAGAAAGCTGAAAAGAAAGACAAATAATATAAAGAGGTCTAATGCCGGTTAAGAAAAAATAGTAGATGAAAAAGTTTAAGGACAAGTTTTATAATCTTTCTTGGGCTCCCCACCACCAAAAAAAAAAGATGAAAAAAAAAATGAAAAAGAGACTGTTCTTAAAATTATATGCCGCTTAAAGTAGAAGGAAAAGGCAGCAGCTGCTCATCCCTATTGCAGACAATATCTGATGTATGGAGTCTATTGATAATAAACGTTTAGGAGCCTTATTGATGGGGTGTCTAATGCACACCAGTTCAGAAGTGTTTATTCTCACTTGCTTTGATATTTAAAAGAAAAATGCCTGATAATGATTTAAAAGATGAGAACTTGAGGTACAGCAGATGGATCTTAATACACTGAGGAACAAACCTTTCAAGCAAAGCATTGAAATCTTAAGCCCCATGAAACGCAAAAAGCAAAACATTGGCTAAATCTTAAACCCCATTAATCAACTGTGATTTCATCCATCCCAAGTTTATATTAAACCCTAGATATATGGAATTTGCTGCTTGTTTCCAAGTACATACTTCACAGGGCATGAGGAATTTATGAGGCTCACATTATGTCTGAAATAAGTCCCTAACAAAATAAGAAAGATAATGGCAAAACAAATGAATGAAACTCCCAAAACATGATTATTAATCAATTCGGTTCTTCCACACATGCACAGACAAGAAGTTACAGCAGAACACAACCCCACACATGTACAAACAAAAAGTTATAGCAGAACACAGCACCATGCCATACCTAAAATTACATCATATCAGTGATGAGGAACAAGACTCCTGTGCACGTCTAACATCATAAAAGATAAGTTTCCTCTAATGAGATCAGGAATAATGAGGGAAGAAGAGTACCTAAGGCAGAATCCAGACATTTTTTTAAGAGTAGCTGTTCAGCAAGTGTTCCCAAGAACCATGAAGATATAGAGCTTGCAGCTTGAGCTATAGTATCAAATTCCCATCTTTGCATAACTTTGGCCTCTATAGCCAGACATGTATCGGTCTAGCACATGACATGACATGAAAACCATAGGACACAAACAAGAGTCAAAATAAACTGAAAGAATAGGAAGCAGGTGCAAAAAATATTACCTGAAGCTCATTCAAGTAGTTGATGCCTCGGACATTGTTCCATGAAACTTCAAATACAATAAAGCCATACAGTGTCCTATGCAACTCGCTGCTAACAAGGGAAGACTCACGAAGTTTTTTAACAGGTAGCAGAACCCTCTTATGTGACAACGTTACCGCATCAATCAACGAGAACCATTTCTTGAGCTTGTCTGATTTACTAGTGTTTGGTCTACAACTAGAATCCTTTTCTTCCTTTCTGTCCCTTCGTGCTTTAGTGTTGGCAAAAGGAGATAACCTTGACTGAATTGTATAAAAAACTTCGTTCAATAAGTAAAGTAAAAGCAATATAATTCAAACACAAAAAGGTACTCTAACCACCTTGGTAACCATCAATTGCCATAGCTGAGCTCGTCTTGAGCCAAGGTCTCTCAACCATGGCCGATTGTCCACCAGGATATACGATTTCTTACTTTCACAAGCCAGAAAAAGGCTAAGATCTGAAAGATAAGACTTCAAGTCTCTGCAATCACATATATATAGAGAATACATTATATCACCAACCATACCAAAAAATAAAAACTTCCCCTTCAAAGTCAACGCCTCCACCACATTAGTGTTAATTGGCCAATGAACAAAATTTGCACACGTATTTTACTAATTTGTCCATACCCTACCATCACATAAATACTCTACAGATTTTTTTTTTCTTCAATGAGTGATGTTTGCAAAAGGTCAAACCCGTTCCAAAAAATCTTATGACTCCATCGCTCACTTGATTTTGCATGACCCCAATCGAAATTTCTTACGACTCAATATTAACCAACTTCAGTGCATGCATACTCAACCGTATTCAACTCCTTAACTAAAGCCAGAATCAAATTAGACACTACGAATCTGCGATGAAAAAGAAGCTGACTAATTAGCTAGGGAAGAAACATTAGAAATCTCCATATATATATGTGTGTGTTGTGTATTGAAATTCTACTCCTTCCCCGTTCTTATAAATCAACCTTCGAACTCAAATAACCTAAGAATATCGAATAAAATTAAAAAAAGACCACACAGAACATGCATTAATCATCGGAAAATTTTAACCTACAAACAAATGCGTTTTTAATCATGCAACTGTAAAAAAGAAATAAAAAGGAAAAAACCAGAAAGCTTACCCAATTTGCAAACTTGTGAGAGGGAAACAGCATCGCCCATCGTCACCATTCCCCATCAAAATGATTCTGTACGTGTTTCCCACCAAATTCACCACAGTTCACTGCTTCACGCCATGATAACACAGGTCACCACGTTAACACATTTACAAAAGCCCAAACGCAGACATCTACATATACACATATATACATACATGCATATACGTGTGTGTGTGTATAGATAGAAAGAGAGAGAGAGAGAGAGGACCTATCCATGAGAAGGAAACAGAGGAACAGAGTATAATGAAGAAGAAGAGGGAGAGGGAGAGGGAGAGGGAGAGATCACCGAAGAACTTCATAAGGAGGAGGAAATCAAGGATGGAGAAATGGACGGCGG
The DNA here is from genome assembly GCA_961763995.1 of Juglans cinerea. Taxonomy (NCBI): domain Eukaryota; kingdom Viridiplantae; phylum Streptophyta; class Magnoliopsida; order Fagales; family Juglandaceae; genus Juglans; species Juglans cinerea. Next base: position 11,160,496 of record CAUIVZ010000006.1, read on the forward strand.
TGATCGGAGGAAGGCAGAGAAATCAACCAGACACGGGACAAGAAATGCTTCTGTCTTTGATCTCTGTGTTGTTTTTCTTTTTGGTTTAATCTTCTAAATAGAAATTTGTGGATTGGTGTTTTGTTTATATATTGGGTTGCATGGATTCGAAGGGGGTCGCGTCGTGTCGTATCGTGTCGTGAAGAGACGATGGAGATGACTATGACAATGAGAAAGGACCAGAGGGCTAGGATGGTAAAATACAACTTCGGGAACTGGTTCTCTCTCCCCCGCCACGATTTTCCGCAGAGACACAGATTTCTCGGAAAGCCACAGGAAAACCTGGGAAATTAACCCCCCACTTTGTTTCGGTGCATTGAATGTAAAAATCTTCGCATTGCCTTCCTCTTCCCAGTTCCCCCCGTAAATCCCCACGAAAACCAACTCCTTAAAAATCATAAAATTAAGTTTATTAATTACGGATTCGGATGTTTTAAAATTTGAATAGTATTTTTATCTAAATTTTAAATGGCGTCATAAATAGATATTAAAGTAAATTTTACTATAATTAAGTTTTATGTATATATTTATTTTAAATATAATTAAATATACAATAAAAATGTTGGATCCAAGTAGACTTAGGCCTCGTTTGTTTTCGCAGACGAGATTAAATAAGATTTTTTTAGATATGTGTAAATAATATTAAGATATGTGAGTTGAGATGATATGATATGAGATAGCTTTGTTAAAATGTGTATATTTGTTTATAGAGATGAGATGAAAATGTTTTGACTTTTTTTTATAGTATTTGATAAAGAAGAAAATTGAAACCCACTAATTATTATGTGTTTTTTTTATTAATATTTTATGAAACAGTATTTGAAAAATTGGGACCCACTGGCAGCTCTGCGTATAGTATTTGCTGCCAAAAGATGAACATGAGAGAGAGAAATGAGTATTTATTACTAGGAGCCACTAATGTTTACCATTGGGACCCACTTGTAAACGGTATTTGCCGCTGGAAAATGAACACGAGAGAGAGAAAGGAGAGGCTCCACTGGCAGCTTGTGGTGCCCCTAACTCCCGCTTGGGATTAGACAGAGACTGAGACGCCGGGACATGTAACACACGGCTACACACCCCTCGTATATGACAGATAATATGCTATGCACCTAAGTATACTAACAATATGCAATAACGATGCAGCAGAAAAATTAATAAAAGTCAGATAACTAAGCAATGTAATAAGCAATTGCAAAGCACATGATACCATAAACTAATATTATAACCAAAAACATTATCCCAAAACATAAACATAGGCCTTAAAGGCAAAATATTCCAAAAGCATGAAGCATAATTTTAAAGTTTCCAAAACACGGGATTCCCACAAAAAAAACATAAGTCCACAAAAAATGGCCATAAATGTTGTTGCTCCTCTCTCTCTCTCTCTCTCTCTCTCTTCTCTTTTCTTCTTTCCACAAAACACTTATACTCCCGTACTCTTTAAGAAGACTCGGGCTTCACGCACTTCTCTAAAGCCTTGTCTTTGTCTCGGTTGTTACGCCGCTTGAACTCAGCGATGAATTCAAGTATACTCGTGATCTCTTAATCGATGGCCTCGAAGTCGCTCCCAGAGGGAAGACTCGGGCCGATTCATGGCCATTTTAGGCACAATCCTCTCCGGAGTAGGAGGTGTCGTTCTCTCTCTTTTCATTGTCGCCTCTTACTAAACCTGTTACAACTTCTACCATTTCATTCTCTTAGAAATCCTAGGTTATTTTCCAAAAAAATAATAAAAAGTGTCTGTTCTATCATTTCTCAAAATCTAATGAGATTTGAATCTCATTTTCGGATTGTGAAAAGATTTGTGTGTGTGAGCAAGATTTAGGAAAACTGAATATTACCTTGCAAATCCTTGGATAGTGCCGAAATCCTTCTCTTGCAAGGATCAATCTTGTTTGATTGGTGAGAAAACACAAGAAAAAGAGAGAGAGAGCTTTCAAATGAACTTGAGAGAATTGTGTGGAGAGAGTGGAAACTCATGCAAGAATCCAAAAAATGGCAAGGGAAAAGCCTCCTAGGCGTGTACTCTTCTCTTTATATAGTGACATTCACTTCCCTTCTTGTTTGAATCAAAACCTTTGCATGTGAGACAAATGGCAAGGTTCCTTCTTCTTCCTCTCTCAAAAACTGAAAACCTCTTAGAGTTCCCCACTTAGATTGCATTGGGAAGGGGCAAATCTTGGAGGTGGCGTGTGGGCTTCCCTCATTGGCCGAAAATCACATTTCCCTCTTATGCCCTTCCTTTCCTTTAACAAGTCAACATCTTCTCAATAAGTAACTTGGTAAAACTGTGCATGACCTTTCCTATTCCCAACAAAAGACTCTTGGCATGGAGGACAAGTGGCATGGGCGTGTGCCATAGCCCTAGCCGTCCCTCTCACTTTCCTTTCCCAAGGTGGTGTTTCATCTAACCAAAGTTCATTCCCTAGGTGACCCTTCACATTTCATTGGTCCAAAATGCACTAAGTGACAAATGGCAAGCAAATGGGATACTTGGGGGTATGCTAGCCGAAAATCCTAGGGGCAAACTTGTCCTTGATAAAAAGTCTCATCCAAAAATCTTCTAGAACCTTGGTGCATGCTTGACACACGGCAAAACCTAACAAAATTTGAAAACCTAACAAAATTTGAAATCCTATGCACAGCTTTTAGAAAGATACCATTTCACTTCTCTAGGCTCCTCTTTCCAAGAAACCTATCTTGGAACTCGATTTCTGAACAAAAAGCAATGGACTGGGCGTGTAAGCCCATCTGGGTGCTTTCTTACACCTCTTTTCCCCCTTAACCCACTTTCAAGACTAGGTTCAAAGCAAAAACATTCTTGGGTCACATAACACTTAGCAAATTTTGAATTGAATCATGGGCCTAAACCATTAGACCTAAATTCCCAATAAGGCCGAAATTCTAAGGTACACTAGAGCCACTCTTCTCTTGGACTTAAGTTACTACATCAAAGGCTTCTAAGGTCTTTCAAAGTAACTAAGGCTCCTAAAATACTATGGCAACCTAGAACAATTCTAAGGACTAAGCCTAGACGAAACTCAGGCCATCACACAACTTTTTGTGTATAGTACAATCAATGAACAATGATAAAATAATTAGAGATGAACTGAGATCGAAAAAGTTATATAAAAAATCAGTGTTTGTTTTTAGAGTGTCTGACCGTACAAAATTTAAGAAAAGCTTTCAAAATTTTGTGTTTCATCTCTAAAAGCAAAAAAGTTAAAAGTCAGTAATAGTTGGTTGATTAATAGTGAAAGGAAGACCAACAAGACGTGTACAAATAATGAGCATCATTTAATGCCAAAATCATCTTTCTTTTTTCTTGGCCAACCCACTTGAATATAACCGACAAAGAGGTTTCTTTGATTAATGTGGTTTTGTTCTTCATTTTTAAAGCCTTGTTACATGAAAGTACATACCAACTCTGAATTTAAGGCATCCGGCCGTTCGATAGGGTAATAAGCCACAATTAAACTATGTGAAATGCTTTTTGTTGGAAGTAAAAACCAACTTCAATGTGATCAATAGTAACGTTACATACCATGTCATGAAAGTTCAGATGCTAAAGCTCTATATTTGTGCCATGGCTATTGGTCTTTGGATAGCAAAAACTTTTACATCATCTCATCTCATCTCATCTCTCAATATCCAACCACCACAAATAAAAATACTTTTTAATTTCTAATCTTCAACTTTATCTAATCATTACAACTTTTTCAAACTTCCAAACAAAATACAAAAAACAATTTAACTTTTCAAATCTCAAAATGAAAATTATATTAAAAAATTATATTCTTACAATATTTTAACTTTATAATATTTTTATTCAATTTTTTTTTCTCTCATTTCTCAAAACCCCATAAAACATTTATTCACAAACCATTTCACTACTATTTACAGATCATCTCATCTCATCTTACTATCCAAACTCAGAATCATCTTGCTTAATTGGTTGGTACAAGATTATTTAAAATTTGAAAGAAAAATAAAATAAAATGGGAAAATTCTATTTGTAAGCTGGTGTCACACTATCCATACCAGTAACATAACAAAATTTGATTGGCAAAAAAATTTAAAATTCAAATTTCTTGCAAATTAAATTGTACCATGTCAACAATGTGAATTGTGTGCTCTCCACACCGGCTTATAAGTAGAAGTACTTGATAAAAAGTGATGTTTTCCAAACCAATAATTCTATTTGTAAGTCAATGTGGATAGCACACTTAGAAAAATGCTTATATGGTATAATTTGATTTGGAAAAGAAATTTTAAAATTTAAATATTACAAATAAAATCTTACCATTTAAGTGACGTGAATTGTGTACTCTTCACACCAGCTTAAAAATAGAATAACTCTTTCAAAACACCATGAGAGACAAGTGCTCGTATCCTGGGACAAGTAAACAATGCACGCACCTTGGTGCGAGCAAAACTGCTTGAACCAGGATTAGCAAGAAGCACTTGCACGAGTGTGTCAACATCTCGGGTGAGTAAACAGTGCTCAGACCTAGGAGCTAGCAATGAGTTCTCGAACCCTAGGGTGAGTAACAACAACTCCCACACAAGGCAAGCGAAAGTGCTCAAACCTAGAGGAGAGCACCCTCGGGAGAGCAACGAGTGCTTGAACTTTGGAGTGAGCATAGATAGTTCGAACGCTTGGGCGAGCGACAACAGCTCAAACCCGAGGGCGAGCACAGGCAGTTTGAATCCTTAGGCAAGCAACAACATCTCCTACACAAGGCAATAAAAAATGCTCACCCCTGAGGCTACTATCAAAGAGCATGAAGGTACGGTCAGGGGCTAAGAGTGCTCGCCCGATGGAGTAGTGAGAAAAACTATTCATCCCAGGACAATAAAATGAAGATAGACCAAAAAATAAAGTTTGGCTAGAAAATGAAGGTAGGCTAAAAACAGAGTTTGGCTGAAAAATGAATGTAGGATGAAATAACAAAAGTAGATCGGGAAAATGAAGCTTTGACGAAAAATAAAGGTAAGACAAAAAAAAATGAAAACAGATTGGAAAATGAAGCTTGGTCAAATAATGGAGGTAGGACGAAAAAATGAACTTAAACTGGAAAATGAAGGTAGGACGAAGAAATGAAAGATGTCGAAAAATGAAAGTTGGACTGAAAATTGAACTGAGGCAACCAAAAGAGCTCGCTCTGAAATGTGCTCCTCTAAGGGGCAAACATCCAAACAAATAACTGAAGTGATCTCGCACCCGGTGGGACAAGCACTTTGCTCAGTGCGAGCAAAAGTCCTTGCATCCAAGATTGCAAATGGCACCATCACTTTGTTTGGTGCAAGCAAAAATACTCTCCTTCTTTATTCGTAGGCCCATCTCTATTCCCTGGCGCAAGCAAAGGGAGCTCACACACCACGGTGAGCAAAGATTGCTACGACCATGAGGGTGAACAAAGATTGCTCAAACCTAAACAAGCGAAAGTGCACGCAGGTGAGGAAAGTGTGATCCCACCTGGGTGAGCAACAAGTGATCCTCTCAAGAGCGAGCATTCAAAAAAATAAATGAAGTGATGTTTGCCAAAGTGCTCGTCTCAGGGCATGCAAAGTAAAAAAGTGCTCGCCACCATTCTGCTGTGACTCACGCCATGGTCAACGAACAAACATGGCTTTGTAATTTCTCTGTAAAAGAAGATGTCTGAAGCAGAAGGAGAAGAGAAAGAACAAAAGAATGAATAATAGGAAGAGGATAAATGGAGAGTGAGGAGTGCAAGAGAAGATGAAGCTGGTTTTGGGATTTATGGTTGTCATTTCTTGGTTTGATTTTGATAAGTATTGTTTCTATCTAATTCGATTTGTTGTAAGGATATTTTAGATAGTTTCATATTGTTTCTATGTAAGTCTCTTGCAGGGGCACCTTAGTTGGATCGATGAAAGTAGCAAGACATTTCAACAGGGGTGTAAAATTTCTGGTCCGAATTGAAAAAATTGATCAGACCAAATGGTTCGGTCTCAACCGGACCAAAAACTTGTTTGGTTGGTTTCGATCATCCATTTGTGGGACCGAATGAGTTTCGGTCCGATCTCAGGATGGAGTTTTTTCACCTTAGACTGGACTGACCGAACTATAAATATATATTTTTTAAATATTTTTTTATAAATTATAAATATTATTTTATATAATAGTTATATAAGTGAATTCGGTAATTTTCATCTAACCTATAACTATTGACAATATCAAATGTTAAATATATAATTATTAATTAACTAATATCAATTAACTAATATATAATTATCAATTTTGATAATTTGAACAACATTTTTTAGGCTATTTTTAAGTAAAAAATGTGCAAATAAAGTAAAATAGTTGTATGATTCAAAATTAAAACGTTGTGACCTTTTTTTATACTAATGGGCCGAAAATACACATTGCAGGTTTTTTTTGTATATTTCAAGAATGATGTGTTTTTTTGTATGATTGGGCCCTGGCCTAGATCGATATGGACCGACCAAACCAATAGTTAACGGTCCGGTCTGGTCTATTAAGGGTGACCGGTCTGGTCCGATTTGAGAAAATGATGGACCATCCTCCTAGACCGGACTGAACCGAACTAATTTACACTTCTAATCTCAACCCAACATGGATCTATAGAGGGGCATTTTGATCCAATTGATCACATGAATTTCTACATCATAAACTCTAAACTCGCTCTTTTATTATAAATAGATTATCTTTCTCATTCAAAGTGATCTTCTTTTAATATAATTCTATTTTAAATAAACTTATGAGAAATATTTGGTTAGCAAATAATTCTTATAAAAATAAACTTATAAATTGACATGATTTAATATGATAAATCTATTTTTTATTTTTAAAGTAAACATAATATTATACATCAAACTATATCAGTTTGTAAGTATATTTTTATAAGATTATTCTAGCATTTCTCATCTCGTACTTGCATCCATATTTTCTATCATTAAATGATAAAATCTTTATGATCATAGCACGAATAAAGTATTCTTCTTGTTTATGAGTTTTTAATATCATTTAAAAACTGAGAATGATCAATATTTATTACAAAAATCATGTAAGTGCTAACCTCAATTAGCACCAATACATACGGGATATATGTCATTATAATTATGATTGAGGCATGCTATCAATTAGGTATCTCATCTCTGTCAACTTTAATTCAACTCCGAATTGAAAAATTTTCCTTTTACGATATTTATTTTGCCTAAAGAAATTGGATTATAACATGTGATGTCATTATACTTAATTTTCAAATCCTCATCACAATAAGAAACTCTATTTTTTATTTTATTTTATATAAGTAGATTGAAAATTATGTGATGGAAAATTAAGAAAAAAGAAAGAACATATCTGACATCTGTATAGAGTAATGATTTATAAAGTAAACAAACCCACCTTTTATTAAAAAAAGTGTATCCCTTAATTAAAAAATTAAAAAAAAATTAAAAAAGTAAGAGCATTCTGATCAATGGGTTATGTAAAATACATAAGTATAAATATTTGTTCAATATGAACGTCCATTCTTATAATATAATTTTATTTTTTCATTGATGATGTTTCTATGTTGTTGAGAATGACAGTTGAGGGTTACGTGACGATGTGACGACTAAAAGCCAATTGCCAATAACTTGCACCGCATCTCAGCACTCCAGCTGCGAGGCACCCGTAACTGCTGTATTAAAATAGCCAGAAGCGCATAGCTCACATGAGAACTGGTCCATCCACTTTTCTGTGCCATTTACTTTGTTGCCAAATTCCAATGCATTTTCTTCCTCTTTTTTGGAGGGTTGGAAGTTCATGCTTAAAAAATGGAGGTAATGTTGGCTCAGAAAAGAATAAAGGGAAGAGAAGTGAGAAGGTTTGACTGGATTGGATTTATATATGTTGAGATTGATTGAGATGACTTATAAATAATAGAATAAAAGTTAAATTATTTGTTATATTTTATGTATAGATTTAAAAAAATTATTAAGAGATTTGAAAAAGTTGAATTATTTATTATATTTTATGTGAGAATTTAAAAAAGTTATAATGATGAAATGAGATGAGATGAGTTGGAATGAGTTGAGGTGGGTTTTGAATGCAAACGATGACTGTTTATGAAAATACATACAGTTATATTTAAAAAGAATTTAAAATTATAATAGTATCATTTTAAAATGATATTTTTTATTTATTTATTTTTACTTCTATTCATCAATGAAACTATACACACAGTCTCTCACTAAAAAATGTAAATAGAATTTCTATGAAGATGATGAGAGGGTTGAGTGCTAAAGAAATTCTATTTGTAATTTTGAGTGGGGGACTGCATGTGCAGTCTCATCGATGAATAGAGATAAAAATGAAAAAAAAATCATTTTGAAAAAGATATTATTGTAATTTTAATTTTTTTTTAAATATAATTGTATGGACTTCCATGAACAATCTCATTTGAGGACTATATATAGACTAACTCGAACAGCTAACCTAACCCAAACCTTCCCACTTCTTGGCATTGAATACTTATGTAATCTTCAGCGAGCATAGTGCTACAGCTAATTTGTTGGGCGGAATTGAAAGCGTAGCGGTTTGGGAGAACGCTGTAAATAGGCTTCTTGCATCGCGCAACGATCTAGAACTCCGGCAAGAATAGTATTGCCGCTAATTTGTTCCCACCATTGGCTTTCTTAGCGTGAAGATCGACGGGAAGAGCTGTAAATTTTCAACGGCTCCCTTGCGGTGAAAAACATAGTAGATGTCACGCTCATTTATTGGTGTTTTGTCTGCGACAAAAAAATTGTGGCTTAAAGATTTTTGTCATGATTTTGCCCCCAAATATGGTGAATATCCATCGCTGCAAAAACTAGGACTGTTGTAGTGTTGGAAAATATTATGGACACTTCATAACACTGCAATGATATATGGATGATTTTAAAATGTAATTTTTTAGTGTTAAATCTACTGCTACTGCCAAATCTACATCTATTAGAAACGACTTAGTTTACATTACCAGAAAACAAAATCGTGCCACTAAGTTTAGCTGTACATATCAAAAGGTAAATTTTTGAACAAATATCTTGAGAAATATATAACATTACTATTTAAGGATATTACACATATCAAAATGTAATTTTTCGTATCATATCAACGATAATGCACAGGCAGACAAATTTTTTGATAATGCACTACATGTAATCACCATCTACAAGTGAGATTTGAGCAATGATGGTGTTACCTAGTTGGAGGCGGTGCTGTGGTGGGTGGTACGGGCTGGGTGGGTTCTGGTTTGCAGCAAATCTTTGCTTTGGGACACGTCGATGGTGGTGGAGTTGCACAGGCCAATGGTGGTGGAAGAGCTGCGTAGGTCAACGCCGGTGGACGGAAATGCACAGAGAAAAGGCAGGTGGAGGAGCGCAGGCAGCTGGGAAAATTTCATGGTAGCGGGATTGGTAAAATTGAAGTCAAGGACATTTTCATCATTATGTGGAGCATGGGCATTTCAGTCGATGAACAAAATTTGTGCACGGGGTTGGGTGAAAGTGGACTGTACCTAGAAGAACTCAAAATAGAAAGTCTAAGGCTGCGTTTGGTTCACAAACTCAGTTGAGTTTAGTCTAATTTTAAACTGAGTCTAACATCTAAACATCAAATTCTCAAATTACTAAACTCATCCCAACTTAAAACTCTCTTACACGTTGGGCTCACAACATTTTTTAACTTAAAACACATTCATACGTATGACCCACAACATTTTTTAGTCTCCTATAAAAAGTATTAAATTTATCTTAACATTTAAACATACTTTAAAGTCAATTTAGATGAGCTCCACATAACTTCCTTCACTACTCAACTCATTACTATTCATAGAGAATTTAACCCAGCTCAGCTCAGTTCAACATCCAAACGCAATCCAACTATTTTTTTTTATAACAACAGATCTCATTCCATTCATTAAAGGAGGATATACAAAGTTGACTTAAACAACAAACCAATTACAAACATAAGTAGTTTCCTAGTATACTTTCGTGACTGACATAATCTAGTCCAGACAGTAAATCTCTAAAGATCGAAGTCTAAGATATAGCACAATTTTGTCCACGACAGAGTTTGCAGTAACCAAGTAACAAAACTCCATACCCGACTAGAAGGAGTATGGAGAAACTAACCTCATTATCATCTCCTAAGCGGAGGGGGAACAACACCCTTCGGACCTAAGTCAGAAGGCACAACATTTTTGGGTTTTTTGTTTTCTTGAAAATAAAGACAGGGCATGAAATAAACTACAGTGAAAAAATAGTGCACAAAAAGGCTGTAAAAGGAAAAATCGATGGTCAATCTTGGAAGATCCAGAGTCACCAGTTCGAGAGCAGTCGCGCGTTGCAACGACAAAGAGCTCCTTGGTGGCATGTGAGAGCCACGCGCCGACGAGCTCTGGAATTTTCGTCTCGCGCGTGTAGGCTACGCACCACTCCGGTTGGGGCCGCATTTGGTGGTCATGTAGATCGACGGCTGGGCAACCTCCTGGTGGGGTGCGTGTTGGCTATTGGGTGCCGAAAGGTTACGATCAGCGATCTTCCCTTTATTTAGCCTGAAAAAACAAAAAAACAAAAGCTAAACACTACACAAGAAGAAAAGTGTTTAGCTTGGATCCTCCTGGTGGATCGGCGATCCTCCTGGTGGATCTTGGAAGTGCATAAAAAAGTGAACTGGGGTTTTTCCCTTTGGGAGCTGCTACGGCCACAGAAAATAGTTACAGAAAAAGTTTACCGAATGACATGTCTATTTGACTAGGCATGCCACGTTTCATAAAAGAAAAGTAAAAAACAAATGGGAGCTGAAGCTTGCCATTCGCCCCACGTGATTTAAAAAAAAAAAGTAAAAAAAATAAATAAATAAAACTTGCCATTCATCCCCACATGATTTTAATTAAAAAACAAAAGTCAAAAACCAAAAAGAACCCAGAACCTGCCCGTCCCTACCATTCATCCCTGCCCTCTTTGTATTGCTACAGCCTACACTGCCTCAGCGCCTTCTCTCTCTATTTTCAGCACAGATCTCTTATTACAGTCTATCTTCTGCCGGCGTCGTTTTCTCCTTCTTCCAAACGATAATTATTCTTTCATTTTTTTCTCTATTTTTATTCAAGTATTAGGATTTTTATCTACAAATATTAAAAAAAATAAGTGCTCAAAATCATAAAATATATTTGGAAATACAAACCCACTATGATTTAAATAATAAAAGAAGCTGTTTTTATTGGCTGTCCTGTTGAGCCTTTTGTGTTGGAGAGTTTTAGACTTTAGATTTTTGTATGTGTTCAAACTTCATGTATACAGTTTTGGACGTATTAAGTTTTTTTTTTAATCAAAACGTATTTAGTTTTAGACCTTAGATTTTGGACCTTAAAATTTTGGACGTATACAGTTTATTATTGTATTATTTGTATATATTTGTATATATTATTTCCTTTATATGAAAATGTTTGTTTCCTCACTTTTTGTGCATACGAAGTGGTCCACTTTTTTGTTTGTTTCTCCAGTTTTTGTTCATACAAAGTGGTCCAATTTTTTGTTTGTTTCTCCACTTTTTTCCCTTTTTCTCTTGGGTAAAAAATGGCCTGCTCCAACTTCTTGTGTTTATTAATTTATGCTTATCATAACTCCAACAAAAAATCTCTAAGCATTTGAGCTTTACGTATGGATGTGTTTGCATACAATGGCCCGAGCATTCAGCTCAACTATCGATAGATTCAAAAATTTATATGAGAAATTGCTTGTGTTAGATAGTTGGTATGATTTTTTCCCTTTTCATGGCTTTAGTACATTTCTTAAAGTACTCTAATTGATTGGTAAAATGCCCCCTTGAGTGTATTGTTTTTAATGTAAAATCCATTGTCAATAATTACAACAAAAACAAATCATACACGTTTCTGTCAAATCCCTTTGATTGTATATGATTTCTTTCAATATTCAAGTTAATATCTTGATTTGAATGTGGTTGGATATTCTTAGGTAATTCAAACACTAGAGTTGCAATGGATTCTGATATGGGACATGCAGATAATGAGTATGACGAGGTAGAAGTTGATGATGAGCAAGAATGTGCTGAAATAGTCGATGAACCTAAGGTCAGAATGACATTTTCATCTGTAGAAGAAGTTTTGTCTTACTATATGAAGTATGGTAAGCCGGAGGGATTTGGAGTGTGTAAACAAAATTCTAAATAAGATGATGATGGTAATGTCAGATGGTTTACCTTAGTATGTGTAAAGAGAAGGCACATCAAAGAGTAAGACTACCAATGTTCTCAAGCCAAGAAAAACGAAGAAAATAGGGTGTATGGCCAGGATTAATGTGACGATGAATGATGAAGGTGTATATACCCTGACTAAAGTAAACTTAGAGCACACACACATTTATAGTCCAGGAAAAGCAAGACATTTCAAATGTTTTAAGAAGGTTGATGCTTGTGTAGCTAAAAGACTTGAAATAAATGACGAGGCAGGAATACGAATGTCAAATAATTTCAAGTCTCTAGTTGTGAGGTGGGGGGTTACGATAAACTATCATTTGGGGAGAAGGAGTGTCGAAACTATATTGACAAAGCAAGACAACTTCGTCTTGGGGTTGGAGGCGTTGAAGCTCTATGTAACTACTTCCAAGAAATGCAAAAGAAAAATCCAGATTTTTATTTTTACATAGACGTGGACCATGATATGAGATTAAAGAATGTGTTTTGGGCAGACGCCCGAAGTAGAGCTATGTATGAATTATTTGGAGATGTGATTACATTTGACACAACATACCTAACTAATGCCTACAAGATGCCATTTGCACCGTTTGTGGGTGTGAATCACCATGGTCAGTCAATCCTATTCGGGTGCGGATTGATATCTAATGAGGATGCACATACCTTTGAGTGGTTGTTTAAGTCATGGTTGAAGTGTATGAAGGACCAACCACCAAGTGCAATCATCACAGACCAAGACAAGGCAATACAAATTGCAATTGCTAGAGCGTTTCCAGCGTCTAGGTATCGCTTCTACTTGTGGCACATAATGAAAAAACTTCCTGAGAAGTTTGGGTCACATGCTCGATATGATGAGATTAGGAGTGCACTACAGAAATGCGTGTATGACTCTTTAAGTGAGCATGAATTTGAAGAACGTTGGTCTGATTTCCTCAACATGTATGATTTGCATGAGAATGCATGGTTAGGATCACTTTATAATGACCGACATTTTTGGGTGCCGGCCTACGTTAGAGACACATTTTGGGCTGGAATGTCAACTACACAACGGAGTGAAGGCATGGATGCATTTTTCGATAACTACGTTAACTCAAAGACCACTCTAAAGCAATTTGTTGATCAGTACGATTCAGCTCTTAGGAGGAAGGTGGAGAATGAAGCCATTGCCGACTTCAATTCATTTAATACTGTGATTCCTTGCATCAGTCACTATCCTCTTGAGGAGCAGTTTGAAAAAGTATACACAATTACCAAGTTCAAAGAAGTACAAGATGAATTTGGAGGATTTCTATATTTGACTACCTCGTATTTGGGATGCGTGGGTGGAAGATACATGTACGTAGTAGCCGGTGAGGTTCGAGTGAGTCATAACTTAATAAAACATGCAAAGTACAGTGTTTTGGTCGATCAAGATCCCCTGGATGTTAAATGCAGTTGCAAGTTGTTTGAGTTTAGGAGCATATTATGCAGACACGCTCTTCGTATCTTGGCTCTGCTAGGCAAAAGTACAGTACCATCAAAATACATCTTGGATCGGTGGAGGAAAGATATAAAGCAAAAATACACCTTTGTAAAAAATAATTATGAGTCGAGTAGCAACCACGATGGAGAAAGGTACGATAGGATCCAAAATTCCTTCTATGAATTGTGTTCGAATGCTTCAAAGGTCGAAAGCAATTGTGTGAAATTGATCAGCCAAATAGAGCAATTGAAGCTAGAGTACCCTGACACCAATTCTGAGTGTAGCGAACCAATTGATCCACCTACTTCCATGGAGGGCAGGAAACGTGCAGTTCTTAGTCCATTTGTAGTTTGAAGTAAGGGAATACCACCGTCAAAGAGAAAATCTCACCCTGTTGAGAAGGTTCTTAAGAAAGCGAGTACAAGAAGAAGATTGCGATGCTACCCTGTTGAGGTTCTTGGAGAGCAAAGTAGTCAAATAGCAAATCAATGCAATGTGAGCAGCACACAATATGTATCTCCTCAAACCCAAGTACTTCATTCTTTTCGTGTTTTTTGTTGTGAGAGCAATATGTATATTTTCGCCATATTTAGATGTTGTGGACGTGAATAATGCTATTATATATTGTTACAAGATATAACAAATCAAGTTTGGACACATGCACCGAAATTTTTTTCTACTCCTTTGACTGCTCCTCCTTCACAAGTAAACCTTCACATGATATAAAAAATAAAATTTGTACCACTATTACATTTTGTTGGTTTTAACACAACAATTTTTTTTATGCCTATAGTATACACATGGACAAGTATACACAATGGATTATTTAGGAATTGGAGCGACTGCTGCTCCTTCTCAGGTATACCTTCGCAAAAATATAAAAAATAAAGTTTGCTTGGACACATTATGATATTACAATTTGATACATTTGACACAACATTTTTTTTTATGACTATAGTATACACACGGGCAAGTATATACAACAGATTATTTGGGTATTGGAGCGACTGCTCCTCTAGTGCAGGTAGTGTCAACGTAAGATACTAATGTTGTTTTTTATTTTTTATTGTTGTTCTTACTAAGTTTTGTTTCTTTAGATCCAACCATCTCAATTACATCTATCGGAACAGAATGATTATCAGGACAAGTATAAATGGTGGTGATTAGCAAGAATGTTTTGGTGGAAATGATTATGTACGGACACAATTATTGGAGTATATTTTGGTGGAAATTATTGGCGTGCGATTTTGGTGGAAATTATTGGAGTACGTGGTGGTTTTTTGGTCCATTAAGTAATTGTAATGTAATATTCAAACGTACTTCATGTAATAGGCTTAGTGCAATTTCCTGTAATGCATTTTTGTATTAATGGAATTAGTGCAATATCATGTAATGCACGATTTTGTGATGGAATGCGATTACATGGAATGCTATATCCTGTAAAAACTGAAGCTGAAATTGTCATGTGGAGATATACACAGATCTGAAACTGTCCATTCATTCTCAAAAGCCAAATATTTATAAATTTACAACAAGAAATGCCCAAAACATAAAAATGCCCATAACATAAAAATGCCCATCCATTACGTTTCAATATTAAAGTACATCTCAGAACTGTCCAAAACATAAAAATGCTCATCCATTACATGTCAATATTAGACGACATCTCAGAACTGCCCAAACCCCAAACATACCAAATCAAAGTTGGGTAGAACCCAACAACAACAATTGCAACTGCAACTCCTACCCCAGCACCAAATTCATGCCCATCCAACAACTGCAACTTCTTGTTATCATCTACACATTTGGCACGAAAACATAAAAATGCCCATCCATTACATGTCAATAAGTACATCTCATATTTTTTATTCATAAATCCATAATGTCCATTACAATTACATTAGTCCATAACAGAGGCATTTTACATCAACATTATATGGGTACTTATATGAGTACTTGTAATAAAAATAAATGAAAAATAAGAACACAATCAGCATTGCCACACTCAGTCCAAACTCCTGTAACAAGATTAATAAATTTTGATTCATAAATCCATATTATCCATTACAATTACATTAATCTATAACAGAGGCATTTTACATCAACATTATATGGGTACTTATATGGGTACTTCTAATAAAAATAAATGAAAAATAAGAACACAATCAGCATTGCCACACTTAGTCAAACTCTTGTAACAAGATTAACAAATTTTGATTTATAAATCCATAATGTCCATTACAATTATATTAATCCATAACAGAGGTATTTTACATCAACATTATATGGGTACTTATATGGGTACTTATATGGGTACTTCTAATAAAAATAAATGAAAAATAAGAACACAATCAGCATTGCCACACTCAGTCCAAACTCCTGTAACAAGATTAACAAATTTTTATTCATAAACCCATAATGTCCATTACAATTACATTAATCCATATCAGAGACATTTTACATCAACATTATATGGGTACTTATATGGGTACTTCTAATAAAAATAAATCAAAAATAATAACACAATCAACATTGCCACACTTACTCCAAACTCCTGTAACAAGATTAACAAATTTTGATTCATAAATCCATAACGTCCATTACAATTACATTAATTCTATATCAAACGTAAAACATCATTCAATAAGTTAACAATCCTATTAATCCAAAGAGAACTTTGTACATCCTTAAAGTGTCATGGGCATTTCCCTGAAATTTAAGGAAGAAAAATCTCCACCTTTTTCCTTCCACTTGCTAGGTTAAGAGAGGACATCATCAATGGTAAATATCATTTGATGTTTTCAAGCACAATACCAAACTTGAAGGCATAGAAGTTGCCTTGGAACTACAAATGAAAACACTAAAACTTAGGTAACTTCTAGTTGTAATTGGGAACAAAATATAAGATATCCATGAAACAACACAGTTGATGAATTTCAGGGTAACCTTTAACTGAAAACCATCTATAACCTATATAATTTTCGAAGTCTATTAAGCCACATCAACCAAATTGCAACTCTCCTTCCTTAAATTTTTTTTTTCAATTAAGCATATTAATTGTTACAATAATGCTAAATCAATAACCATAAATCAGTACAGAAAACATTTACAACAATTGTAATTCAAACAATTAATAATTACAATTTGTAACCCATCAATAATGGCAAAAACTTAGAGGGGATGAACATAAATCATGCCAGAAAACATAAAATAGAAAAGTGAAAGTTAGACACAAGCAGCGAACTGTGTAACAACAGAGGCTCTATTATTGTAAATAGAGCTCCGCCAATCGGGATGGAGGCAAGCGACGGGTTCAGGGAGATGGAGGGTTCAAACTCTGCCAATCGGGATGGAGGCATGCGACGGGCTCAGGGAGATGGAGGGTTCGGGCTTAGGGAGATGGAGGGTTCGGGGGGTTTAAAAATAAAGGGGTGAGAGGGATTGAGGCAAGCGTGGGTTTAGGGTGGGGGTTCGTTCAAGGTGAGGGGCGATGGGCTTTGGAAGCAGAGGGTTCTGGCGAGGGTTTCGCGCGAGGGTTCGTGGTTTAGGGATGAGATGGCTCAGGGAGATGGAGGCCACGGGCGAGGGTTCGTATTTCAGGGAGATGAGGGATCGTCTGGTTATGTGAGGGATGGGGGAGACGAGAGAGATGAGAGTTCGTAAGTTGTAGCTTCTGATGAGGGAGATGATGGGGATGGGGGCTCGTAGGTGGAGTCTGGACTCTGGAGAAGAGGGAGATGAGGTAGGCCTGGAACCAGACGAGGTCAATGAGGGAGATTAATGAGGTCAATGAGAGGGGGTTTATTTTTATTTTTTTTGACCCACCTGGCAGCAACCAAGTCATTCGGTGGATGGTTTCGGTAAAGAATTTCTGTGGACTTAGCATTTTCCTTTCCCTTTTTTTTTGTCAGCAATTAAGCTGGGTCGTGAAAGCATCACTTTGAATTAAAATTATTAGGTACTCTTAAATGACATTATATTCTTATCTTATCGTAACATAATATCTAATTAAATTTTCTCACATAAACATCAATTTTAATTAGCATAAAATCTTATGTTGGGTGATATTACCGCGTGTATTCCAAAACTGCTTAATAATTACTCTAATTGAAGGGACAAGTAAAAAGTTGCATATAGAGAGAGAGCGCAATGTTAGTTATCATCCTTGATATTATCATTTTTAATCATATTTGTTGATATGTCTTATTTGAAGTGACTTTATATATCAACTATTTAAATAAAGAGTAACGCTAAGAATAATTTTAGAATGCGTAAGTCATGTGAACTTCTTTTGAAAAAAAAAATTAAGTCTATTATTAAAAAAATAATTTTTTATGTAGGTCTTAAATTTACTCATTTTTTTAAAAAGAAATGGTGTGCGGGATTTGCATACCTTATGACTACAAATATCATTTCTCTTAAATAAAATTTACTTAAATTATATAATTAAGGAAGATAAAATTTAAAACTTAAAAAAAAAACCAATCTATTCATCCTCTGATCTAAAACAATACACATCACACACCTGATATGGCGAACCGGTTTGGCTGCCCACATCACAGTTAATTTGGACTGCCCTCCCCTGATGAAATGTTTCTTCCATTCCCTCACCCTCAGTTGAGTTCTTCTTCCTCACCCCTCACCTCTCACCAACGATGACCCCCTTAGAAACCACCCGTCATTTTTGTCGTCACCCCTCACCCGAGCACTTGTCATTTTTGCCGTTGATGCGAAGTTTCACCGTCACCCCCCACTTGTTTTGACTCCTTAGTTCATCCCTCACCCCAACGATTTAAAAAAGTGATAGAGATTCTCCATCACAAACTAGAACCCTAGGAGAGAGACAGAGAGAGATAAAATAAAAGGAGAACATAGTACCTTTCCTTTCATTTCGACTATTTTTTGTTTGAGAGATTGTACTTTGGAGTTAACTCAAATGATTCACAAAAACAAAGACAAATCCAGTAGTGAAAGAGCTAATAAGTGATTGTGTGGAGGGAAACTTGGCTGCGTTTGGATATTGAACTGAGTTGAGTTGAGTTGAGTTGAGATAAAATATTGTTAGAATATTATTTTTAATATTATTATTATTTTGATATTTGAAAAAGTTAAATTGTTTATTATATTTTGTATTGAGATTTGAAAAAGTTGTAATGGTGAATTGAGATGAGTTTACTTACCAAACGAGAGAGAGAAAAAAAAAGTGAATGGAGCAAGTAAGTTGCTGGAGAGATACTAGGAAATGAAAAGAGAGAGAGAGAAAAAAATCCTTCTACGGGTGGTTCTTACCACTATTTTAAATACCGTATCATACTGACCGTACCGGTCACTGGTCTAGTACAGGTATTACATATATTTCATACCGACTTAAATACCGATCGTACCAGCCTTTAATTTTTTTAATTTTTAATTTTTTTTTCAAACTAAAAGTTTATTTTTTAACTTTCATTAAGACTGGGTTATTTATAATTTATATATATGTATTTATATATAATTTATTCATATATAAATTATTATTTTGGAA
Organism: Juglans cinerea; assembly: GCA_961763995.1. Classification (NCBI taxonomy): domain Eukaryota; kingdom Viridiplantae; phylum Streptophyta; class Magnoliopsida; order Fagales; family Juglandaceae; genus Juglans; species Juglans cinerea. The sequence goes on from CAUIVZ010000006.1 coordinate 11,179,756, forward strand.
TGTAATTTTTATATATTTAATTTATTCATATATCGACTATCCAAAACTGTACATAAAACAGTATCAGTATCAAAATATTTCGTTTCAATACCTTGATCGGTACGACGTCCGGTATAGTATTCAAAATTTTAGTTCTTACCCTTATCAACTGTCCTAGACGGCCAGTGATGATATCGATAGCACAACCAATCGGGCGATGGGGTGAAGCTGTGTAGAAGGACAAGGGGAACACCAGGAGTAGGGGGTGGGGGGAGAGAACGCAAGGGGTGGAAAGTTTGGATCCATACATGTTTTATTTAAAAAAAAAAATGACACATAAGCTAATGTGTGAAGGTTGTGGAATAATAGGTAGTTGTTTTAAAAAAAAAAAAAAAGTATCGAAGATGTTTTGGGGAGTCTTCAAACTCCAAAGCCCAATACTTCCCATTGGACGGCGCCGTTAAGCCCAAAGAGCTCTTCTTCTTTTCGCATTTTTCTGTGCCCTCGAGAATTAAAATCTGCAATATTTAGAAATCCGAGAATCTTCTGTTCGTGTGACGTAAATTTTTAGTTTGGAAAAGTCGCAAAGCCACTCAAGAAACCAAACTCGATCATTTGGTAAGGCAATTCTTTAGTTACTTTACATTCATTGCTCTCGTTGTTTCTCGCTTTGCTCCTATACGGGATAATCTTAATCCCAATTTAGTGCCAAGTTTTGAAACTTCATTTTCGATGCTCAATATTTCATGACTGTTGCTGTCACTAAGCTTGAGAAAGAATCTTAGTTTGGCAAAATTCTGTTGACCCAGAACGGGAATTGCGAGAAACGAATAAGAACTATGAGTGTGACGACGTTTATCGCCACTGCAATTGCTGCTTACAGAAACTTTAGCACCAAAAGTTTTGGGAAAAACACAAAATCCGCTCAAAGTTTGTACAGGAGTAGAAACAAACCCAGAAAGAGCGAACCCAGAAAGAGCGAACCCAGAAACCCTAGGACCAGAATCAAGTGGACTGACCAACAAAAAAAAATCATATCTGCAGTTTCTGCGGGCAGTTCCGTGTTCATCTCGGGCTCGGCAGGGACCGGAAAAACAGAATTGGTTAAGTATATTATCCAGCTGTTGAAAAAATGTCACTCCCCATCTGGGGTCTTTGTCACAGCGTCTACTGGGGTCGCAGCGTGCGCTATTCGGGGACAAACGTTGCACTCGTTTGCGGGCATTGGGTACCCCATGGCGGATCGCCGCACTTTGCTGGATAGGGTTCTTCAGAATAAGAAGGCCTACAGGAGGTGGAACAAAGCTGAGGCATTGGTTATTGATGAAATTAGCATGGTTGACGCAGAGCTGTTTGAGAGTCTTGAATACATTGCAAAGAAGTTACGTGGTGGAGATGAGGTTTGGGGTGGGATTCAGCTTGTCGTGAGTGGTGATTTCTTTCAGCTACCACCAGTTTTTGGTCATCAGAAATCGTCGGGCAAAGAGTTTGCATTTGAAGCTGATTGCTGGAATGCAAGTTTTGATATGCAACTTGAGCTTACGGAGATTTTCAGACAATCAGATGCTCGGTTCGTCAAAATGCTTCAGGGTATAAGGAGAGGGGATTGTGATCCTCAGGACTTAGAGGTTCTAGAACAGTTGTGTTCGAGGACCGAGTCGGATGAGTTAGATCCGTCTGTGGTACAGCTCTATCCATTGAAAGAAGATGTAAGGAGAGTGAACGAGACGAGGATGGAAAGCTTTTCCGAGGCGGCCACCACATATTTAGCCTCTGACAGTGGTGAGAATCCCTGGAAGATTCAGCTCAAAGAAGGGATAGCACCCGATGAGCTTTTCCTCTGTGAAGGTGCAAGAGTAATGCTGATCAAGAATTTGAATACTTGGCGTGGATTGGTGAATGGTAACACGGGTACAGTTATCGGATTTTCAGAGTCAGGGGGTCTGGATGTAAGAGATATATGTTCTGAAAACCTGCTGCCTATAGTCAAATTTGATTCAGGGCCAACGAAGGTGATTGAGCCAGAAACTTGGGTTGTGACAGAGGGAGATACAGTTGTTGCTAAAAGAAAGCAGCTGCCCCTTTTATTGGCATGGGCTCGAAGTATTCACAAGTGTCAGGGCATGACTCTTGATAAACTTCACACCAATCTATCTAAAGCTTTTGGCTGTGGAATGGTCTATGTTGCACTCTCCCGGGTGAGGAGTTTGGAAGGTCTTCAGTTATCAGGTTTCAGTCCCTCAAAGATCAAGGCACACCCGAAGGTCTTGCAGTTCTACAAAAGTTTTGCTTGTGAACCAAGTACTACTAGTAAAGATGAAGGTGCCAACAAGATCAGAGTTGACACCAGTAGCTTAGTACATGTTTCAAACACAACAAACAAAGGGGCATCAGAATACCATTTTTCTCTTTCTGAATTCATCTCTTCACGTCAGAAAAGAAAATGAAAGTTGCAGATATTTTCATGTTTTTTCTCAAAGGATTAAGATGAAAGCTTAGCCAAGCTATCATGTTGGACTCGGTTAAAAAGGAATGAAAAAATTCAGGACGAAGAATAAAGTTGCTCTTTCCTTTCAACGACCACAACTCTTTTGAGGAATCTGAAAGAAGCCTTTATTACAAATCCTCAAAGTGGGCAAATACATATATTCTTGTTGTTGTATACAGTGAACAGCGATTATTCATCCGTGGCATTGTCCCTTGAGCAGTCATCACTCGATCCAATTGTAGTATGCATGAGGTACCAATTGGCAATAGTACCTTCTGCATGATGCTAACCAGAAAACATAAAAGGAACCTGTTATAGCCTCTTACCTCCGATCAAAGTTTAGGTGCTAAGAAAAGCATGGGAGGGTTGAATGCTAGATATTTTGTCCAAAGTGCAGATAAGTGTGGAGAGGTGGACCAGAGGCAAATGCGAGCATACTGGTGGAGGAGAAAGAAAAGATGGCAGGAAAATATGATCATGTTCAGAATAGCAGATTAGAGAAATTATGTATTACTGCACAAATGAGTGGATTCTTCATGGTTTATGGTTCTGCTGTTGAACATTCTCATTGCAAGTGGATATATAGTGCAAGCAGAATACAATCTTAATAAGAACATTAGTACTGCAAGACAAACAATGATATTCGCCTGTGTGAGACTAAATTCCACTCGTTTTAACCGAAGGGGGCCACGACAATCTCCTATGGCTTGTGCCATCAACCTGATTAAGATCAGAAATCTCACTGTTTTCATCTCCTGCTTCTTGTCTCTCATTTTTTTGCCTACTTAGGCTCCTAGTAACTAAGTCATCAAAGCTTGGGCCATTTCTCCAGGGTGGTGGAGTCACGCAGTTGGAGTCCCCTGCAACTCTTTGGGAGCTGTTCTTGACTGGTGTTTCAGGCAAAGAGGAATTGGAATGACCCACTCTCAGATTCTGAAGGGTTGCAAACGATTCTCTCATGGCAGACATGGCCTCAAAGAATCGGGTGCATGATGCTAAAGCAACTGGGATCGGGCGAAGCATTTCCTGCATCAGTAGAAGAAGATGAGGATTACCTTTCTGAGACAAAACCAACTCTTTAAGCACATGTTTCATGGCTACAGTAATTAGAAAGAAAGCTCAAGAACGAATCGATAGGAACCCAACTAAAGCATGGATATAAGTTCTGTATTAGCATATCTTTACGATTTCATGAAATGGATAGCATATTACTATTGATCAAAACAACTTTTACCTCCAGTCCATAGTGGATGTTTAACCTCTAGCATTTTGATTATCACAATTTGTGAATGAGTTTAAAAAGACAAATCAACCATTTAAAAGGCTAATACGCACGCTACTTCATCAGAACAGTCTCCCATGATCTCTCACACGTCATCTGAAGCACTGCACTTATTACAGTGTAGTTTAGTATAGTATACACTTTTAACTTAAAACAGGGAAAAATGGGTGTGTCTAACCAGAGAATGTGGTCCGGAGCTACGAATGGAATGACATATATGGCATATCAGGCATTCCGGAACTTGTTTAGAAACAAATTAAATGCCTCTAGAAACTTACTCCCCATACTGAAGGAGGCTCCTTAAAGTTCTGACTCCATTGAAAATCTGCAACCGACGTTGTCAAGGCACCATAATCACTAGCAGCCTTCATCAGTAATTCAGAAAATTGTTTCTGTACGAACCCAAGCAAAAGATGGCAAACGTTAAAAATGCTGACTTTCAGGTGACCGAAAAGTTAATGTAACCGTTTAATAACCTTCTACAAGAGCTAGACTTGGAATTTAGAATTTGGACTTAAAATATGGGCAAACTTTCTGATTACGATTTACATGTTAAATTTAAGTGAAATTAATAACACCAGTACTAGCAATTATATGTTATGGTTTATGCTTATAGCACATTCATACATTGAAAAACTATATCAATTCAATCTCTCATCCGTTCTCTTCTCATCCATCCATAAAAATAGGCTGTCTTTCAACAAATACATGCTGTTATTCTATCAACAAGTCCCCACCTTAGGGAAGGTACTAGGTGATAAAAGTCACCATTTTGCATTCTAGCATCGACAGTCCCACTACATGCCCCCACACCTATGCCTATTTCTTGCATCAAAAGCTGTTAGTTTGACAAGCAGACTAGTCACGAGATGGTGAGTGAATGAGGAATACGAGTTTGGGGTCAAAATGTGGGTTGAGAGAGAGATGAAACTTGTTGGACCAACCTGATATTCTGCTTCCACTGGAATGCAATCCAGTGAATATGGCTGTTGAAGACGAGCTATTATGCGATCCTGCCAACATTCAACATTGAAACAATTGTTCACAGGTTTAATAAATTCATTTGACTTAATGTGAAAAAGATGTTGTATGCTGAAGAAATTGAAATGATTTTCCCTCTCACGGTCACCATTATTCAACCTGAAAAACACAAGTATGTTAATGAAAAAATAATCATCCATAGGATCAGCATCGATGTCAAAGCATTCCCTTTCAGGTTGCTTATCATTACCTAAGCTAAAGTCCTTACTGACTGCAATGACAAGCTTGGCTATAGTCATTTAGTAAGAATAATTATGAGGACAGATGTCTGATACTAAGCCTCAAAAAAATATTGTTGAAGGCTGGAGGAATCTATAAATATTTTGCATTACAGTCAACACACACTGAGGCTCTGTTTGTTTTCATTGGGAATTATTACTCTGGGATTATATTTCTTCAATAATTAGAACTGGCATACAAAAATTTGTTTTTCAAACTCCAAATTATAGGCCCATGAGTAAAAGAAATTAATTTATGAGCAAGATTTTTATAGGATCATAACATAAAGTTATAAGAACAATGTTGAATGCACTAGGTATAAGAATAAGAAAACTTCCAGGGAAGCAGAACCTGGTCATGTAACAGTTTACAAACAGGTCAATTTTACTCACAAATCATAATCAAGATAAGATACAGAAAATAAAGGCGTCTCTAGAGGGCCCATAGAGAGGAAATCCACGATCCAGTGTAGCCTTTGAATGCACATAATCCAATCCTCACTCCCCTGCCTGCTCATGGACAGGAGGAATAATTGTTGAGAACTGTAGTAGTCACAGATTTTCCAAAAACTAAGAAACCAAATAGTCCCTTAAGTTAACCAATACCATAATGTAATACTAGCAGATATTAGAGTAGCCCATGCTACTCCAAAATCTAGAGCAAGAAAACAGAGCATATAGATGCCCAGTTTTCCAAAGTGTGTTCGCATGCAGATGCATACTTGGTTCGTGTTCTGCATATGTATACACGTTTAGAAGATTGGAAAGGAGAAACAGAAGGAGCATTAGCATGAAGCATACACCATTTGACCTTAAAATTGCAAAGAAGACAATAATGAAAAAAATGAAATCAAAATAATACCTTATTCTGAATGACATCTTTCAATATAGTTGTAATCCTTGCCAAAGTCTCAGTCTTCTTTTCCATTTCGGTCACATGCGTCAAATGTGCCACATTTTTATCATCCTTAAATTTTACTAACCAAGTTAGAATAAGTGAAACTGCAACCCAAAACATCATATTCTAATTTCATTTTCTTCAGTTACCCAAAACTATCATACTGTAAAATGAAAGTGGTATCACCTTTCGTCCTTGAAGTTCCACTTGCAGATCTACTATTTTTCTTTGTACAGCGGTAAGTTCTCTTAATACCCTTATCAAGTCATCGCCCTTCTCACCAGTTGTAGTGGATAAGTTCTGGAGTTCTTCCTACCCAAAGGGGAAAAAAAGTGATGACCTTAATCATAATTCGACTAGTACATGTCGTGCACTTAAATTTTTTACTACAACGTTGCAATTTTGTACTTTAAGGCATTTAAAAAAAAAAAAAAAGCAACAAAACATACTGCTTTTAGTACCTTAGAGTAGACCACCACCTCTCATTCCAAACCGCTTAAAAGCCCACAAAAAACACTCCTTCATACATTCCCATTAAAGAAAAAACTAATACAACTTATTAAGTTATAACTTGGATCTCATTTATTTCTGGAAAAAGCGATGCTGGGGATCCAAAACAACCAAAACTAATGTCAGCTCCCTTCATTTCTAACTTGTATTCCAAAGTATCCCCACAATATAATCCCCACCCACACCCCCCCAAAACTTAATTCCACACAACTCACAAGAGACCGATATTTAACTGGGTGTTTCAAGTGAGCTTCAATACGGACAACACACACAAATTGTGGGTAGAAATGGAGCTACATTCTATCAAACAGAAGCAAAATGGGTCGAGATCAGAATTCCCAAGAGTGACGCAAAATGCAAAACAGAGCATACATTACTGTTAAAGGCGGTTAAAGGATAATAACAAATGCACAAAAGCAAAATGCAAAATCAGAATTACCACCTGAGTAGGAGAAGGGGAAACAGAGAAGCCGAGATCCGCAGCGATGGAGAGAGCATCGGACATGCCTGCAATGCGCCTCAGAGGCTTCTTTCCAACCCAAGTGGAATCTGTCCCCATTGACATTTCCTGCCCTCTGCCAATTTTGAGTTGGGTTAGACGGCAATTTGAAATCTCTCCGAAACGTAAAAAGACTTTCTTCAGCACGGCCCCCCCTTAAACATCACAACTTTGAAAAATAAATAAATAAAATATTAAAATAATTCGTATAGTTGTTTGAATGTGTCTCTCGTATATCAATCACCATATTCTAATTTTAAACATTTTATTTTTGAGATTTTCAATTTCTATCAAATCAATCTTTCTATTTACACACAATTAAAGGTCCGGTCGGTCTTGCTGTAATGTTTCCATACAGATTTTTTTTTCTTCTATTTTTTCAAGTTTTTGACACAAAAATTATATAAAATAATAATAATTAAGTGAATGATTTAATTTTAGTTGTCTAATTAAGTATATAATTAATTAATTATATTAAATTAATAATGTCAATAGTATGTGTATTATTAATAATAATTAATGGTTAATATCTTGTCTTATAATTCTTAACCTTTAATATTTTAATCTAAGCATAAATAATTAGGTTAAAAGAAAATTCATAATTATATATAGAAGATTACATAATTACTTATAATTAGTTAAAAGAAAATTACATGATTACTTATCATCCCAGGTTTGGGAGGTGGGATGAGACACAAAATTCTCATCTCATCTCATCATTATACATTTTTCAAATTCTCATACAAAATATAATAAACAATTCAACTTTTTCAAATCTCAATTCACTTTTTTCAAATTCCAAGACAATAATAATATTAAAATATAATATTTTAAACTCTAAAATAAAATATAAAATTCTCATCTCACCTCTCAAACCTGCATGTTACAATCTATATTAACTACCTAAAAAATCATAAATTGTAATTAGATATGTAATCTTATTGAGTGGACTCTACGAGGGGGGTGGGCTCTACGAGGATGCCAGAAAGGTGCTTCTAAATTCTCTTGGTGTTGTTTTCTTTGGGCGTTGGGTAACCAGTGACACCCAACAAAATTAACATCATTTTAATGGTTAATTAATCAATAAAAATTATAAGATTGAGATTGAAAAGAACCGTAAAACATATATATATATATATATATATATATATATAAAAGGAATCAAAATGACTTCTGAAAGTCAAAAGGAATTATTTTCTAAAAAGGTTGATGAGATGAAACCGTTTCTATATCTAAACAGGACCTTAGATGTTAGGCTGATCCGGACCATGTTACATTATTTGTCCAGAGATTAGATCAATAAAACATTACAAAACCAATTGAAAAGCTTAAGAGAGATAGATTGAGATAGAGAGAATGGATTTCCTTTCTTATTGCATCTCTTAAGCATGGATCAAATGATGAGCTACAATTCTAATCCGGACCATGTCACGAGATTTGGGCCTACAAAAAATAAAATGCCAGGGACTTGAAAATTTGCAAAGACAATTTTCATGGTGATCATGGATTTACACAAGCTCCAAAGAAAACTGAATTATCAGATTAATTCAATTGCCGTGCAAGAGATATCAGGTTGTTTTGCTGGTCCTCTCTGAACTCGCTATGTTGGTGGGAAAAACCTGTTGAGATTGAAAGGCAAAGTGTAGAACTCTTCATTTCTGTTATCACCTCGAAATGTTCTGAACTTCACCCACCATGGCATCCCTCTATCTTTCTTTGACTTCTCTACTTCTAATGTGTTGTCAAGAAACACTGCAACGATCAAACCCACCGTTGGCGGAGAAGAGAATATGGTATTGAGAAATGCATTGAACTGCAAAGATGTCATGTTCGATTGTCAGATTAATAATCTCTACCAGGGAAGAAAAACAGCCTGAGAAGGTACCAAAATCTATACTACTATAATTTTTGTCATGGAATGGTTGTGACATGTCCAACGCTGATACTACGGTCAGGGCCAAACAATATATTACCCATGCATCTATGTTGGCGTATACTTTGTCTGCCATGGGACCTATTGTACTTCTAGATTCTCACCAGGCTATTGGGTATATTGAGGATAATAGTGCTCACCCATCCGGCGTCGGTATGAACAAGACCTTGCTGTGAAGGATTCCAATATTCATTGAAAAACTGAGGGATGGATATCCCGAGGAACAGTGAAAGCCCAGTAATAATGAGATTTCTCATACAGTTCATGTTTGTGAATTGAAGAAATGATAACCCAACAGAAGCTGAAAGACAAGAAACAAACTGTTGTTTAGTGTGCGAGGATCTTAAAAGTAGAAAACTGAATTTCATTTGGTTAGTGACGTACCCACAAGGCCAAAGAGAACACAGTACAATGCAGCAAATATTGGGAAGGGTATAGATGCAAACACAGCCCCAAATTTTCCTGCAAACATAATTGAGCGAATAAACCATGCAGAACAATTTTTCAATTGTGATTGGAAACCTTAGATACTGACCCCTAGATATGAATTGAGCTTAAGATACTAGAATTTACTATTGATGAAAGAGAGGAAAAGAGAGAAAATGCAATGACTCTAGTTCCAGCCTAAACAAATAAGTGGAAAATATATTTTCACCACTTGCCAATTGGCATGTTATCTGAGTTCTCAAAACAAAAGCCCTTATATATGAAATGAGAAGGAAAACAATCAGGAAGTGCTTTTCATTCCACATGCCCAAATTGTCTTGTTGAAAAAGATAATGCCAACCTAGGATAGAGAAGAATATCATGAAGCCAGAAGAAATTTGAATAACTCTGCGACTTCCAACTCGGGTTAATCCAAGGAGGCCAACATTTTCCCTGAAAACATGATCCATGACTCCTGTCAAGCTATCTCAGTATGCAAAGAAACTAAACACAAGCCAGTGGCTATGGCTCATCTAAGTGCATCTTACACAGAAACAGTAGAACCAGTGCCCGTTCCATAAAGACCATCGAGCAAGATTCCTATTCCCTGCCAAAGTGAGAAACCAAAACTATTCAGCCCTCTCAAATAAATGAAGTGATGGGACCATGCAAAACTCAACTACTTTTTTTTTAATGGGTAAAAGTAACTTTATTAATACAAATGAAAATAGGTGTTGCCCACGTACACAGGGAGAATACAAAAGAAAACACCTAAATAATACATTCTCCGAACCTGCAAATTTTTGTGCAAAATTCAACCACTTAAGAGAATGAATGTCCACAAAAAATGTGACCATAAGTGTGCCTGATCCGTGCAAATCAAAATATGACATACAAGCAAATGGATGACACAAGGAAGAAAATCTACTTGAATTTGTAGAATGATAAGAATCCAACTCAGGGAGAACTGCATCTGTGATGAGGATTTACAATTGTGTCAAAACAGCTTACCTGCCAACCAATACCCCGGCTCAATACATAAGCAGGAGGTGGAGTAGCAATTGCCAACCTAGAAGTTGCCTTGTATGCACCAGTTGACTGCCGTCAAATACACAAGTTAGTAATTAACTAATGAAACTGGACATCTAGAATTAGAGCCACTAAGGAGACAACCAAAACATCTGTTCACACTTTGTTCTTTCTTGGGATGTAATATGATATACCATCAATTTGATAAATATTTAGGGACACATAAGTGAATACATACCTCAACCATAGAAACAAGGACCGCCGACATCATAGCAAATGAATGACCAGCTGAAAATGTCGGTGGACCCCACTGCAGAGGGTATGGGAACTTGAACCTGAAATCACACAATTCAAAACCAGAGAAAACAAAAAAGATATACAGCACGATGTAAAAGAACTAGTTGGTTCTTGGTACTACCATGGGGCAGTAGATATAAGATTTGCTCTGTCAGTACGACAACTGATTTGTGTTCTAGTGGGCTTGTCTCGATAAGCCCCACTGGCAGTCAAGATGAGGGAATATATCCACATGATTGTGACACAGATCAACACTGGGAACCGTTCAAAAATAGGGACATCTCTAAATGGCCTCACATGCTTTAAATACTGCAATCACACAAATCATTGTAAAATGAATGGAAGTAATTATTAGAAAAGGAAAGGATTACCCAAAAGTTACACTAAACCACATGCCTGTGACAATCCAATGACCAACAACAGCGTCGGTATGCCAATTTCCACACAATTGCCCAACTGAAACAAATATTCCAGTAATAAGTTGCATAAATATAAATAAAATGGCTGTCATTGGGGAAAAAAGGAGGAATATTGAGCCCTCCATCAGGTACAGTAAGCACTAATTATAACTCATTTGTTATGGCACCAATAGATTTTTCCAAGTTGATACATTGCACAAGACTTCAATCTATTTTCAACCATGCAGCCAAAACTTTCAATTTGTTAAGATATTGAAGCTAGACTCTAAAATTTAAATTTCTAGTTCCTAAGTCAATGATGTGATCGATGTCACAAACAATAATACGAAGCCTTAGGCGTTACAACTTGCAATCATCTAGAATACAATATTTGCCCCAAGAAGTGGTTACCATATCAAATGGAAGTTTCTCTTCAAGGGTAAACCAATGGATACCATAAATAACTTATCATAGCAATACATACTGCAGGAAATCCTCGTTGAAAGAGTCCCAAGCCAACCAATGCAACCACAGGTGCCATACCAAGAGGACTGAAGAATCTGTAGAGAAAACCATTGTGACATAGTAAATAAAGTACTTGTGATTGTGAATGAGTAGTTTCATCATTTTCATTACAGATTTGATTGATATCAACCTACCGTGAAAAGAGACCCCACAGTTGGCTGTAACCCAAGACAATTTGTATGCTAGAGGCTACAATTAGAGCTCCTTGGATGGCTCGCATAGTTTGTATAAATCTCTGCAAACCAATCACATGGGGAGATCTCTTTCAATAACCTACCAAATAGGAAAGTTAATCTGTAAAATCTCTGAGAAGGTAATAAACTCGACTCTCAGAGAGTTATCTCTTATGACTCAGGTTGATCAACATGAAAGCCATCAATTCATGGGCACTTCAATGCCACATGCAACAAAAACCTTTTCATCTTTCTATTCATTGCATTAAAAAGATTTTAAGAATAGTAAGGTGTCTCACTATTATAATAAGCCCTGTTAAATAATGCATTGTAATATGACTTCTGGCATTTTGGCCATGACTCCAGTCAGCAAAGAAGCAATCTGCCTAGGTGTCCCTTAGAACATATGATACAAAAAAAAAAAAAAAAAAGTAGAATTCTGGCCATTCCAGAAGTAGTTTCCTATGACCCAGGTTGGAAGACAATAATTAGCCCACCGGTTTTATCAACATTGGGATTCTTTGTCAATAATATCGTGCATCTGATTGCTGTGGTATTAGGTTGATAAATTTCCTTGTGATTCCCAAACACTTCACTAATACAGAGAAGGGGAAGACTGGATGACTTACTTCATGAGGATCACTAATCCGTTGCAAATTGGAGTCGCTTACTATATAAGCTATGGGAATGACATAAGCAAAGGACCCTCCAACAACCGCTGGCAACCTGGTTCCAAAAAGTGCTTGCAGAAGTGTATTAATGCCAGCCACAAAGAGGAGAGTTTGCATGACTCTTACTTTGTCCCCCTGGTTTTGAGCAAGAAAATGGTCAAATGGATGAAAGAGGACAACACAAAGGATTAGATATAAAAAAAAAAAAAGAAACAATTCCCTGATGTACCAAATGCAAATAACGCTACCAACATCTTTAGGGCAAAATTCAGTCATATATAATTACAACAAGTTCACCGTCTATAGTGAACTTCGGCAAAAGAAATGGACATTTAAGCAGTGTTTCAGCCTATAATTACTAGTGAGCTGCAGCAATTAGTGGGTCCAAAATCTCCTGCATTGGCTCTCCAACTAAGTCAGGAAAAAAAAAAATCTGCCTTTCTAAAATCCTCATAAGTCAATTGAGCGTAAATGAAAGCATGGTCATTAATCTGAGAGAAAGTAGAGGTAGTTTATCAGAAAACCAGCTTACATCATTTCCACCCATTGCAGGGACGAGCATTGTTGGAATCATAACACTTGTGCCCAGCACTAGGATGTAATTTTGAAATGCTAATAAGATGGTTTCGGCTGCAAAAAAAAAAAAAAAAATCATGAACCAAAAGGAAAAGGTGAATGAACCAACTTAACATGAATTGATCTGTACTTGCCTAATGAGGAAAAAAAACATAGCTTTCACATCTCAATTTTGAAATGAAAAACATCACTCATCTGAAGCGATTATATTTGCCTACGTTGTCAATTTTTTTAAATAAATACTCAAGTTTACTGATCATGAAGCCAAGTTTTCTACTTCAAAAGGAAATCCTACAGCAGGTGCAAGTTTTGGAGGTTATGATGCATAAACACCAATATCAAACCCCAATCGGAGTAGAAGATCATTGGCACTGATTACTGAAATTAAGCTATTTAGTCAATGGCTATAGAATATATGAAATGAAAATGAAAAATCTCGTAACTTTTGGTGCTCAATATCCATCTGAAAGATTACCTCGCAATCCACACATCTAAGTTCTCAAGAAATTTCGGTAAAGTATATAAAGTAAAATGTAGCTGCATTGGAGAAGTCCTAAAATCCATGGTTACAGCTGTTACTCAAAACTGTATTCTTTAACTTCAGCCACCATATAATCTACTAAGCTTGGAAGTAAATCCAGCTCAACAGGATGTCAAATAGTGAAACGAATAATTTGCAGAAAATGAAGGATGATCCTTCTATGAACAAAAATGTAATGCAACCAATATCAATGGGCAAGATCACAAACGTGTGCATGAATAAACTACAATTTCAACTTTAGGCCCATGCAACCCAATCATTGGGATTATTCAAAGCAAGCAGCATCAATTGTTGGAGGCCAAATCATGATACATCATGAATGCCAACACTATAGGATACTCTAGTCAGCAACCCCGCAAGCAAAAGCAGAAATTTTTTGGCGCTGGTGGGTAAAAGAGTAATTACATTACGATATCGGGTCCATTACTTTGAAGTTTGTTGACCCGTGTTGCTATGAAAGCTGTGTTTGGTATCTCAGAAATCCTACGATTTACGAAAGGTACATAAAACGCTTGGAGCGTCACAACTTTACTTAAACCCCAAAACACTACAAGATTTCAAAGATTTTCGTTTTTCTCCTTTCCTTAGAGTTTCCCACTGACCAAACAAAGCATAAAGAAAGTTAAAAAAACTGGTTAAGAGTTATACTCAGTCAATATCATACGCATTCAAATTTCAATTTTTCTTATCAACCCTCGACGAAAAAGGCTAAGAGCGCAGTCCCAATATCTCTCACCGCTCATCCTAAGGAAAAATAAAAATAAAAAAACTCTATCATCCGCTGGGTATCAACCGTCAAACTCAAAAAAACAACACTAAAGTTTGGTTTTTTATTTCATTATTTTGAAATATATGGACATCTATGAAAAAGGATGACTATATATGTACATTCTCCTTTACTGATGTAAAATTTGTATACCACGGCGCCTTGAGTTCTATTTGCAGAAATATCAGTGATTACCACAGCACTGTCACCCAATAGTAAAGCTACACTGCACTGCTTCGACACCCACATGCCCATATATCTTCCACAGCATATTCAAAATCTTTAATGGAGGAAAAAACAGTGGAGAGAGAGGCATTGAAACTAATGCATGAAGAACCTGAAGCCCACTTCACTCTCATGGTGCCTTCATATAAAAAAAGGGACCCATATAAAATATATACATGTATATGAACAGAAAGAGACAGAGAGAGTACCCCAAGGAGGGTTGGAGTCTATGCAATATTCAAGGTCTTGGAGCTGTTCCATGGGAGGGTGGGTAATGTCTGCTGCCATTGTTGAAGCTTCCAAAAAGAGCTTCACAAAACTCACAGGCCAGAGCAAAAGAAACAAAAGACGAAGAGGAAGAAGAAAGAAGCGAGCACAAAAGCAAATGTACAGAGATATAAAGCAAACAATAAAAAGTAGCAAAAACACAAAATAGAAAATAAAGAAGTAACAATATTCGAACCAAAAACATAAAATAAAAATAGAAATAAAAGGCACGTGATCTCATTGCTATAACTTTTTATTTTTAAAATGTAGGTTCGAAACCTTCTTCCCTTAGTTTAAGGATAGGAAATTTCGAACTCCATACCTTCATTTTAAATGGAGAAAGTTATACCAATTAAACTAAAGATTTTTGACAAACAACTACCCTTTTGATTGTTATATTAGCACTTTTGCCAATATGTTTAGATTGCCCTATATCTTGTATTATTGATAATTTATAGATAAACCAAAAAACAAATCTTCTAAATCATTATATGTCAAATAAAATTTAAGACTAAATAAAAAAAAGTCTGATACGAGGATCATCATCACGGAAGAGAAATGGAGAAGGAAAATGTTAATTTGTCCAATCATTTTTTTTCACTCATTTTAATTACTTGTGTCTTTAATTTTTTTTAATATTTTTTTTACTTAATAATTAAGAAAATAATTTTTAATGTATTAATATATTTTTTATTTTTTAAAAATATTTAAATATATTAAAAAATATAAAAAAAAGAAAAGAAAATACCAAAATAACCTAGCAGTGCTGCCAAGCGCCTAAGCGGTAGGGTGATACCCGCATGGTGCGGGGCAGGGGTACCCTCCCCCGTACCCCGCCCCGCACCATGCGGGGTTTAAAAATCCCATCCATCCCGCCCCCTGCCTAGGCCAACACACTGTGTTTAAAAAAAAAAATTTAGTCCAAAAATATTTTTTTAGAGCAAAATTATAATATAATTTAAATAATAAATTAAAATTTATAAATATAAAAAGAACTTAAACTCATTAGAGTTAGATTTTGAATTGTATTGACCTCTTAGGCCAACCTTTATATAGGAAGTCAAGATAATACAATAGTCATTCTTAAGGAATGTGAGACTTAGCAATAGGCTAAGACTGGGGTCATCCAGCCCCCCACCCCCGCTAGGCCCTCTCCATGCGGGGCGGGGCGAGGCCCCGCTGCCCACCCCTACTAAGCGGCAGAGTAACACCGCTCAACGGAAAATGGTTGGGGACCTCAAGACCTGAGGAGCTAACATACAACGTGGTACAAAAATAAGTGTTGTCATGTTGCAGCGACCGCTCATTTCATCCTATGTGATGTTATTTATTAAAAAATTAAAAAATATATAAAATGGTGTCTGAAAGACTGAAAATATAAAAATTAAAAATTAAAATTCTAAATTCTCTCTATTTTTTATGTTTGCATTTTTAATTTTATTTTTAATAAATCATATCAAGAAGACAAAGTGACTGTCATAAATTAGGAGCACAGTAACATTACTATATATATATATATATGAGAAGGGCTACATGTACACAAATAGATTACAGTAAAATAAAATTATAAATTGATATGTCTTCATGTGATCGTTAAATCTATTTTACGATAAAATAATTTTACAATCTGACGTATCACATCAAGCCACATTATTTTATAAGTTTATTTTGTATAATTTTTATGTATTTAAAGTATATATATATATATATATATATATATATATATATAAAAGATTGGCCCACCTATGAATTTGCCTATTAAATTTGGACTCCTACCGTACCGCCTAAAAATACGATTGTCCCACAAGTTATTTGGACATTGAAAATCAAGGACCAGTCCCATTTAAAGTTAATCGATGCACAGAATTTTTGAAAGAAAAATTGATATAAAGTTTTCTACATTATTGTGGTGTAGGGCGGAAGGTTGGTGCAGAGATATAAAACCCCCCCAATCCGAAATCTTTTTAATAAATAAATAGGATAATAATATACTTATAAGTTTGTAATAATATACTTAAAATAATTTCAATTTTAAATTAATTAATATCATTATATCATTTTATTAAAAAATAATTTCAATTTTACATAACCACTATTTATTTTATTAATGTCATCAAAATAATAAATCCCAGCACATGAGATATTAATGTCATCAAAATGTTGCAGGTGTGACTAATGAGTAAATGTAGGTTAGCTGTCAGCACTAAATATTCAGCTGAGATACTGAATTCATTCATGTTTTTTTTAAGGATTACATAATTTATGTGTTTATTTTTTTTTTTTATAGAGAAGTGATATAATTATAAAGAAATTTTATAAAAATAAATTTATAAATTGACGTAATTTAATTTGATATAATAAATTTATTTTATAATAAAAATAATTTTATAATTTAATATATAACATCAAATCTAATCCGTCAATAAATTTATTTTTGTGAAATTTATTTACAGTCAAAATATATTTTTTATTTTTTATTTTTATTCCGGAAGGAGGAAGATGATGGGGATTGAATGCAATATCAGGATAATCTGGTATCACATTAATTACTATGTATTCTGTTTTCCTTTTCGTGCAAGAGAGGCAAAGAATATGTGTCGGCCAATTTGGAAAAGGGTGAGACTATTTTATTTGTTTTTTATTTTTTTATTTTTATTTTAAGTAATGTTATATAAAATTATAAGTTTTTTTTTTTTAAAGGAAACTCTTGTAACATTCTATTATAATAAATATGAAATACAAGAAAAAGCATCTTTCATTATTACAATAATATCTGAAAGAGAAATGATACTTGCAGTCGTGAGTGTGTGTAAGTACCGTGCAGTCACTTTGAAAAAAGTGAATAAATATGGGACCTACATGAAAAGAAATTAATTTTTAATAATGAACCTCACTCTTTTTCAAAGCGACTGCACGGCATTTGTACATTCTACGACTGTACGTAGCATTACTCTGCCCGAAATGAAAAGACCATCTTTTACAAGTGAGATGTGATGTTACTATTTCTCAGACACTTTCCACTTGGCAAAATTATTCAAACACTGTCTTGCCTCATTCACAAAGCACTGCTCCAAGCCTCTTTATCATTCTTTATTGCATTGATCACCTGCAAGAAGGAATTCCCTTCAATGACAACCTGTCTGAGGCCTAAATCCAGTCCCAATTTGATCGCATGTAGAGCTCAAAAGCTTCAGACAACAAAGGATCAGGAAACATGTTTTTTTAATAAATCTATTATAAGTTGTATAAGCATTACACATTTTTTTTAATAAATTTATTATTTTTAAAAATTAATTTTTTTTATATAAATCTTATATTTATATTTTTTTTTTTTAAAAAAATAGCCACTTATGAAGTCAATCAAATATTATTTCAAGAAAGAGAATTTGCACGTGGTGACATACGGTTTTTCTCTGCTAAACTAACTAATCAGGACTCGTTTATTTTTACAAATAAGATGAGATGAGTTGAGATAAAAGTTGAAAGTTGAATAAAATATTATTATAATATATTTTTTTTAATATTATTTTTGTTTTGAGATTTAAAAAAGTTGAATTGTTTGTTTTATTTTGTATGAGAATTTAGAAAAGTTATAATAATTAGATAAGATGAAATGAGATGAGTTTAGAAGTTTCCTGAAAACAAACAAGGCCTAAGTACGATCGTGACCAACTCCAACGCCTCGCACACGCTTGCAACCGCAACAAACATTCCGATCCTCTCGTAAAACTGAACAAACTCCTTTATAGTCTATTGTGGTTATTTTTTAAAGAAAAATTTTATTCATCATCTTAATATTATATATTATATATAATTTTTTTTATTTTTTTTCTTATCAAATGTATAGTGTATGGATGATGAATAGAAAAACTTAATTAGTTTAAGAAGAATAAAACAAAAATAAAATCTAAAAAAATAAAATAGTAAAATAAAAATAGATATGGTGTGCGGGGGGACACAGACTAACTGACCCACAGGACACAGACGAACCGACCAAAATCACGGTGAAATCGAGCATGCCAGTTGTCTCCCCATTACCTGGCCAATTCGGCCGGTTTTAAACATGTATGAAACTAGTCGATTCTGTTTCAATTTTGGACCGAAACCGAACCGCATTTGTCGGTTTGCACCCCTAGTGCGTAGTGGAGACTCCCCAAAATCTGAGGAGATTTCCTCTCTTTACAGAGGTCTTTTCCCTTCCTTGGAGTGATTGTGTCATACTTGTCTTATGAAGCTCATTCATTGTACGTGTCTGAGTCAACTTATCTTATCTCTTCTTGGACTTATCTCTGAGCTTGATTCTTGGTGGTTGATTTTATACCCAACAGATGACCAGAACTCTTATGGTTTATTTGTTCAACAATAAGGCCTTGAGAATCTTCAAGTCAACCATGATAAAGATCGTCTGTAGAAAAACTAAATTCTGGGAAGTTTGTTTGCATGAATGTTTTCCTAATAATCGAGCGTTCAGATGGTTGCATGCGATTGTTTATTGCGTACAAAGAGCGTGTATTTCCATATTTACCAACATTTTTCTTTTTGTTGGCGCTAGTGGATTTTTTGCCCCTTGAGGCAATTTGTTGTTTGGGGTTAGGGCGTGTTTGTCGTAACCTGCTCTTAGATGGTCAGAGAGTCTGTTGGGTCCATTCTAAGCAATTGATGAGCCCGTTGACTCGTTCCCTTAGGTAACCTACGCAAGGCGGTTGTGGGGCTCAGAGGCTCGTTCCCATAGGTAACCCACGAGAGGCGGTTGTGGAGCTTGGAGGCTCGTTTCTAGAGGTAACTTGAGCGAGGCGGTTGTGGAGTTCAGAGGCTCGTTCTTGGAGGTAACCCGCATGAGGCGATTGTGGCACAAGTGTCAACACTCGACGTTTGCTAAAGAAGACGTCTGACTGTGTTGAGATTGATGACCAAGTATGAGTGCAAGAACACTTGGCTTTGATGGAAGGCAGGAGATGAGCTCGACCGTGTTGGCCGACGAGGAGTGATGCACTTGAGAAAGTGGTGTTACCCTTAGATCGCTAGGTGCAAGTGTGAGAACACTCAGCTTTGATGCGAGGTGGGAGATGAACTCAACTGTGCTCGTTGGCGAGGAGTGACACACTTAAAGAGGTGACGTCATCCTTAGATCGCCATGTGCAAGCATGAGAACACTCGGCTTTGATGCGAGGTGGGAGATGAGCTCGACCACACTTGTTGGCGAGAAGTGACTCATTTGAGAAAGTGGTGTCATCCTTAGATTGCCAGCTGTGAGCGTGAGATTACTCAGCTTTGATGCGAAGTGGGAGATGAGCTCGACCACACTTGTTGGCGAGTAGTGATGCACTTGAGAAAGTGATGTCATCCTTAGATCCCCGACTGCGTGTGTGAGAACACTCGGCTTTGATATGAGGTGGGAGATGAGCTCGACCGTGCTCGTTGGTAAAGAGTGATGCACTTAAGGAAGTGGCACCATCCTTCGATCGTCGAGTGTGAGTGTGAGAACACTTGAGTTTGCTGAAGGAGATGCTCGACCCGGTTGAGGGGCAACAGGTGTACTCGAGTGGGGTTAGATTCGGCGAGAGAGATACTCGACCGTGCTGTTGTGGCAAGAGGCGTGCCCAACCAATCACGATGAATCAAACCGGTTAGTGTAGATAATCCAAGTTATAAGTTTGAGACTTGCAATCCTGATCCAAGTGGTGTGATATTCAGTGAGCATTCAATTCCAGTAGTGCTCAAGTGAGGCCCGAGGTTCCTAGGTGAGTTGAGGGCTGCAAGACCCTTTTGTTGCTTGGGTGAGCATTGTCGTCTCTCGGCATGCGCCTCTACTCTGGTGGGGATAAGGAGCTGAGGTGCCTGAGTGCTCCTCAAGGGCAGCTCTACAGCTGGCATTCCAGGTTAGGTGGAAGGTTTCCAAGCTTTTTTTTCGGTGGAAGTTGATCGCCATCGTGCACTCTCTTTGTTATGTTTATTTGGCCTAGACTCTTGTTTGGGATATGGATCTTCTAAACTTGCTTTTTGGTTAAGAACAACGAGAAAAGTGTGTTCCTGCTTATTCATACATCGAGATTCTTGTGGAATCCGGAGGAATTTTGTGGAAAAACCTCTAAAAACTAAAATTGTTAGTGAAAATAAAATTCAAATAGCGACTTTGAGGGAGGAAAACCAAGGCCATTTTGTTGTTGTTTCTAATTTTTGCTTGACTAAGATTGTTCGTTATTGATTGGTTTTTGCATGGTGAAGTTGCCTGTCCCCAAGTGTTTTTTTGTTTTGATTTTTTCCCGTTTGCATATTCTCTTAGCTTTGCTTGCATGAATCGGGACTCCTGGTTGATTATGGCCCGCGATCAAACTGCACTTTTTATCAACTTTTCTGTCTCCATGATGTTCCTACTTTTTTACTACAAACCGAGTTATTTGATTTATAAATTTTTTTTCCTTAGGGCTCATGCACAAACACGTGGCTCATGGTGGAGTTGAGTGTGGCGGGCTCCCGTGCTCAATAAAGTGGCAAGTACTATAGTATGTGGTGAGATATACCTACCATGTGGCAAACTTGATCAACTAGTGTTGGCTTAGAAGTTTGTTGCTGCTCACTAGGTGCAAATGCCTTTGGAGACTTGAGAGACAAATTTGAGTACAAACATCCACCATTTTTCTTTTATGTTCCTCCTCGGCAATTCCCACTTTCTCTTTTGTTTTTGGCCAACTTTCCCAACTGCCTTTGCAACCACTAGTCACCTAGTCACCCAGGTAACTCCAGTTAATACATACCGGTTCTTCAATCGTGCCCATACATGTAAAACAACCCAAGTTATGGCAAGCAAATGAACTGTGGCGAACAAAGTGAAAGTGGCGAGCAAAGTGAATTATCAGTGGTCTGTTTGCAAACTAACTAAGAGATCTTCCAGTGAGTCAAATTCAATCAAATCATCATTTTCGCTTTCAATGTATAGATCAATGGCCTGCTGCCTCACTCATTTGAGTATACAGCAACAATTTCAATTAACATAACTTCCTATATCAACAACAAATATATATAAACATAGTAAACACAACTACCAAATTTACAGATAAACACAATAAACACAACAATCAAATTTACTACCAAATATGTGTAATTTCACTTTTCACACGATTTATTGCAGACTATTTAACAAAGCAGTAAATATAAACATGACTAGTTTAGCAGTAACAAAATATAGCCATGAGATAAAAAAAAAATTCAAATTTAATTTTGAGAGAGATACCATGGGGTGGACTAGAAGTATGCGAGGAGGGTTTGCTACCGAGATAGAACGGTCGAGGGATATAGCCAGACATATTAGACTTGAAGAGTGAGAAGAGAGTGACAATGAGACTTGGGAGAGAGGGAGACTGTGAGAAACAAAGAGACTTATAGAGGCAGGGTGACTAATGTGTGACGAAGAGTGGATGAGAGGCGAGAGGATCAGGTTGAAAAAGAGATAGATGACAGAGATAGAGACAGACGATAAAGAGAGAGACAAATGATTGTGTGACGAGAGACGATCAAGAGTGAGAGTGAGAGAGGCGACATACTACAGACAAAAAGAGAGATAGATGATGAGGTCTGATATAGACGATGAAGATAGATGCCGACGGTGTCATTGGGTGCCGGTAGCGAGAGACGGAGAGTGAGAGTGAGAGAGGTGATGAACGAGAGACAAAAAGAGAGACAAACATCGAGAGAGATGGAGCGGCAGATAGAAAGTAGACCGACAGAGCACCACCTTTGTGTTGATGTGCCAGTGACGATTGACAATAGACATACATCAAAGAGTGAGAGGAGAGTGACTGAGAGAGAGGGAGACCATGAGAGAGATAGAGACTCATAAAGGTGGGGGTGGCCATGAGAAAAGATGAGTGATAATGTTAAGTTTTTTTAGTTTTTAGGTAAAATGATAAAAATGCAATTTTGAATTAAAATTTAAATGAGTTATGTGGGCTGATCCATTTATTAATTGTATCTTAGCGAGCCAAGTCGTTTTGACACGAACCATTTATATCAAGCCCAAACTCGCTAATTTCATCTTGTGTTCGTGTTGAATTTATAAGTTGTGTCACATATTATCATCCCTACACATAACCACTACGCCACCTCTTAGGTGTACAATTCTAAAAGAAAAGTCATTTTTACAATATCTATAGCTATCAGTTTTTTTCTTGTTATTCTAAAAGTTATGTTTTAACTGTTTACAGTATAGTAGAAGGGCTATCTTTGCTTATAAACTCTCAAAAAAGGGACTGAAATAGAGATAGGCTGGTTATCTAAATTGGGTTTTTTACAATGAAGTGAAATAGTCCCTTTTTTCTATTAAAAAAAAAAAATAACATGATTTGGAACTTTTCTACAAGTGACAATTTCCACTACACAATTGATTTGGAACTTCTGAATTTTAGTTTTCATATTAATCCGTCATTATGACATAACATTTATTCTAATCCAACAACAAAATCCATAGCCAATTAATATATCATACTTTAATGCATCGATATATATATATATATATATATATATATTTTCAATTGAATATTAATATTAACTGTTACAAAGTATTCTCATATATTTATTTTTCAAATATAAACACAACACTTTTCAATTTCGAGTTTTTAACTTTTTTATGTAATCATTACAACTTTTTCAAACTCCCAAACAAAATACGAAAAACAATACTATCTTTTCAAATCTCAAACTAAAAATTATATTCAAATAATATTTTCTTAAAATCTAGCAAAACATCTTAACTAAAATCATTTCATTATTATTCATAAATATATTGAGATATTCTAAACATTCGTCCTAACACGTTCAAATAAAAGGAGAAATTTGAGTGGACAAGTTCGCCGCCGTCCTTAGATTGGAATATTTTGATTATAAAGTAAAATAAAAAAGGTATAGGAATCCATATATTCTCTTGGGATGCACATGCCAGATAAAGTATACAACTTTGGAATAAATTAGTTTGTATATATGATAAACAATTGTAATCAATTTTTTAAAAAATTAATACAAGTATAGGGTCCTAGGCATTCAAGCCCTTAAGGATTAGTGAAATTCATCATAAAAAAAGAAATTTTTTCAAGTGAGTTTCGTTTTTTTAAAAGGATTATACAAGACGACTTATACAGTACATATAGATAACTTTCTTAAATTTATTTACAAGCGTATTAATTGACATACTAAACATACCTTTAATGTGAAAGCCAATCACATTAATTTATATAAAAATAAATAAATGATAGGTTAGAAACCAAATTTGTGTAAGGAATTGGAAAAAGAAAAGAAAAACTATCGTCCAAACACCAAAGATTCGAAACTACCGCTTTCCAATGTAGTGGCCGACCTAATAAGTAACAACGTCGACGCTTTTTTTTTTTTTTAATAAAAAAGCAAATATATATATATATTCCTCCTAGACCTCTATTTAAAAATGTTTTAATTACTTTAGTAAAAAATAACTCATAAATTAATATGATTTGATTTCGTGCGTCACATTGTAAAATCACTTTTATTATAAAGTAGATATAACTTATCACGTGAATTATGTCGTGAGTTTACTTTTATAAAATCTCTTTGTGAAGTATATAATTTTGTTGGTAGCAATTGTGTCTAATATATAATAGGTCCTTTTGAGATCTTCCCATGACCCATGTGGTACGGCCATCGTTCCCTGCTATGGAAAGGGAAAATGAAAATGACTTATACATTTTTAGAGTGCAAGTTCGGTATACTCTCTTTAAAAAATGTAGGACAAATATGAGATCACATGGAGATACCAACTTTTTCATAATGGGTCACACTTTTTTAAAAGTGAGTACATAAAATTTGCACATATTAAAAATGTATCTAGTAATACTAAAAAAAAATGATGTGAATTGATATATTTTATTTTTATTTTCGAGCTATAGAAAAAATCACTTATATGACATCATG
Organism: Juglans cinerea; assembly: GCA_961763995.1. Classification (NCBI taxonomy): domain Eukaryota; kingdom Viridiplantae; phylum Streptophyta; class Magnoliopsida; order Fagales; family Juglandaceae; genus Juglans; species Juglans cinerea. The sequence continues at coordinate 11,204,434 of CAUIVZ010000006.1, forward strand.
GAAATAACAGAAATTATGATAAAAACAATCAATACTCTTTTATTAATAATTAATATATATATATATATATATATATATATATATATATAAAATATTAGAAAGGGGTAGGGTTCTTCAACAATTGCCCCAAAGTAATATATACATTTCAAGAATTAAAACTAAATTAGAAAATGATACAAAATAATTGGTCCAATCTCATTGTTGGGACCTTTATAGTCCTTCATAAGGAACGGACCCAATCTGAAGGCCTAGTCCAATGGATAACGAGAACGAGGTCGTTGAGCAGGTAACTACTTATTGAACTAGAATATTAGTGGTAACTCATTCCACGTAGCATTGACTTAGGTATCAGATGTGCCTCAGGCACGCTGGACCATCATCTTTATTTGTTGCATGTAGATGGCTTTGGTGGATAGTGGAACATGTCCTTAACACGCATAATTGGACGCTTAATAGTGCTTTTTGAAACAACCCAATCAATGAATTGCTTTGACTCATCTATTGTGGGAGTTTCTTGCATTAGGACATTGAGCATTGAATTTAACTATATCAAGATGGTAGTTGAGGATTTCATATCCTACCTCGTGCGTAGTCTTGAAATGGGTAAGCAGATATAAGCCACTTCTTGACAAAAGAGAGTACGTTTATGCCCTCGAAAAGAGAGGAGGAAGATGGGCATCTTTAAAATCTTGATAGATGGAGCTTCCAAATACCGACGAACCGGCCGATGTCTTATATCTATATTTTTTAAAATATATTTCTTATACAAAACGACGCCGTTTTATTTTTTAAAATATATTTCTTATCATGAAACGGCGTCGTTTTGTTTTTAAACCTATGAAAAAAAAATAAGCGGGATGCCGTTTGGTCTAAACCAAACGGCGTCTTTTTTGGCTAGGGTTAGAACCCCCACCCACCCCCCTTCTCATTTCGTCTTCTTCGTTTCTTCGTGAGCCCGAGTCGCTCCCAGTCCCAGCCTCCCAGACTCCCTCTCCCTCTCCCTCTCCCCGGAGTTCGGACCCCATACAGACTCCCTCTCCCTCTCCCTTTCCCCGGACCCCGTGCGACATGGCCATATAGACTCCCTCTCCCTCTCCCTCTCCTCGGACCCCGTGACCCAGACTCCCTCTCTCGTCGCCAACAACCCACAGTCCTGTCTCCTCTCTCATCGACGACGACCCACACGGCCCACATCCCACTGTAAGTTTTATTTTCAGAGCTGTAATTCATCTTTTATGGGTTCATTTTCTTGAACATTGTTATTTTTTAAATTTCTTGAGGAATGTTTTGGGAGGAAGATGAAATATTGCCTCTGTTTTTGCCTTGGTTAGTAAAATTATTGTGGTTTGTGATTGACATTGTGTCGTGTGTGATGGAGCAATGCCGAAATGAGCTTATGCCTTAGGCCCGAAATGCTTAGTGTCACTGCTTAGTGTCACTGCTTAGTGCTTACAGTCTAATAATTTGTGATGATTAATGATAATTTGTGTGCGTGTGTCTGTGATAGACTTGTGGATTGTAGGCTATGTTTGTTAATTTTATTTCTTACCAGTCTTTGAAAGTTTGAATCAATTAATTTAAAGCATGAAATGTGATGAGTGAACTAAACTTAGATTAGAGTCTTAGACTTGTGATGTTTGCTATGTTGCAAACTAGCTGTTGTGATAATGTACGTGATAACGTATTAAGTACTAACGTGTAATATTTATGTTTTGTTTTATAATTAGATGGATTCTTCGTCGTCTCCGATTGATGTTGATGCATCAACACCAACCATTAACTTGGGAGATGATGTGAGGGAGACCCAGTCATCAAAACCCCCTAGTGCCCCTACTAGTACTACTTGTCCATTACCTAAGAAACGAAAAGGGAAGGATCCATCTATTGTTTGGGACCATTTTACGAAGGTGGAGGGTTGTGCTATAGATGATCTAAAGACTAAATGTAATTATTGTGGCAAGACATATGGTTGCCACTCAAAGAGGAATGAGACTTCAACAATGCAAAATCATTTGCCTTCATGTCCTAAAAATCCTCATAAACGTGGTCCTTTGGATAGGTACCAAAAAATATTAACAGGTGAGGCAACACCTGAGGAGGGGGTTGGAGAGAGTGATGGTATGTTAAGAAGTCTTGTAACCCACAAATATAGTGAAGATGTTGTGAGGTTGGCGATTGCAGAGATGGTAATTGTCGATGAGTTACCATTTAGAATTGTTGAAGGACAGGGATTTAAGAAAGTGTGTTAGTCTTTTGAACCTCGGTTTAAAGTGTCATGTCGTGTCATAGTGGCAAGAGATTGTATGAAATTGTATGAAAGTGAAAAGGAAAAACCTAAAAAAGTGTTAAAAAAATGGTGGCATGAGGATTTCGTTGACGACCGATACATGGACATCAATACAGAATTTGAATTATATGTGTCTAACTGCACACTTCATTGATCAAGATTGGAAATTGCAGAAAAAAATCATTAACTTTTGTTTAATCCCTAATCATCGAGGGGAAACTATTGGGAGATATGTTGAGTCATGCTTGTATGATTGGGGCATTGATAGAATATTTATTGTGACAGTTGATAATGCAAGTTCAAATGATACTGCAATTTTATATTTGAAACAGTTTTTGAGTGGGAATTTGTTGGGGGGTAAGTATATGCACATGAGATGTTGTGCTCATATATTAAATCTTATTGTGAATGAGGGTTTGAAGGAGTGTAATGACGCCATCACAATGGTGAGAAATGTAGTTAGATATGTGCGTTCATCTCCCGCAAGATTAGACAAGTTTAAGAGATGTGTTGAAAAAGAAAAAATTGATTGCAAAAAAATGTTGTGTCTTGATATACAAACACGATGGAACTCAACTTATATGATGTTGGAGGCGGCTGAGAAGTTTGAGAAGGCTTTCAGGCGAATGGAGAGTGAGGATTATAATTACCTCTCTTATTTTGATGATGGCATTGGGTCTGGGCACATGGGGCCTCCTAAAGCTAGGGAGTGAGAGACAGTGAGTGTTTTTGTTAAATTTTTGGAGATGTTTTATGATGCTACTAAAAGATTTTCTGGGTCTTTATATGTAACATCCAACATCAGTTTTCTGGAGATTTGTGATCTCCAAAATGAGTTGATGGAGTTGAGCGAGAGTCCTAATAGTTGCTTGAGGAGTATGGCCATAAATATGAGAACAAAGTATGATAAGTATTGGGGTTCATTAGACAGGCTAAACTTGTTCTTGTTAGTTGCAGTTGTGCTTGATCCACGAAGCAAGTTAGGACTTCTTACTTTCCACTTGAAGAAAGTTCATGATGAATTTCGTGCTGAGGAGTTGGTGTCGAGTGTGAAACAGTTATTGAAAGATTTGTATGCAGAATATAATGTGGAATTCGGCTCCACCACGAGTAGCCAAGAACATGTGCCCCCTCCGACATCTAGAACCATGAATGATGGTGATGGCAAGCGTGAGACCAAATGGTTCTATGAGTGGTATAAAGCATCTTCTGCCATGGGATCTAATATTGCAAAAACAGAAGTAGATCGATATTTATCAGATGGTTGTGAGGCACTCTCCACATCATTTGACTTGTTGACTTGGTGGAAAATTAATGAGGCTAACTATCCTATACTCGTGAGGATTGCACGAGACTTATTGGCTATGCCTGTTTCCACGGTTGCGTCTGAGTCAGCATTTAGTACGGGAGGTCGTGTGCTTGACCCTTTTCGGAGTTCATTGGCTCCGAGAACTGTTGAGACACTGATTTGTACTCAAAATTGGTTAAGACATCCAGCAACAACCATTGATATCCGGGAGGCTATGGATAATGTGGAGAGCTTCATAGTAGAATCAGGTTATATTTTATTTGTTTTCATTGTAATTTAATTTTAGTATTTTTTATAAACCAAATTCACTAACATTTGATGTTTTATTCTTATTATTAATATTTATTAATGTTTTTATATAGAGTTGGGCACACAATCAAACGTGACAAGTATTGAAGATTGAAGGTTGACGGCTTGAAGTTGAAGAAGCAAGTAGCAACTATCCAATTTGTTGTCATTTAATTATGTTATATTTTTTAGTTGCATTTTGCTATGCTGAAGACAATTTGTTTTTGTTTTTGTTTTTTTTAATATGTATTAAGTAATACTAAACATCTAGTGAAGTTATTTTTATTTTTTTTAATTATGTAATAAGAAGTAAGTAATAATTAATATAGTTAGTTAGTAATAGACTAATAGTAGAAAATTATAAATGATAATACTATTAAAATTTAAAATGAAATCAACTCAAAAAAATCTCAAAAAGAACTTGGATAATGAAATGAGGAAAAAAAAAGCCCAAAACAGTTTGTTGAATTGACCCAATTGGAATAGAACAAAGGCCCAAATGGCCCAAAAAAAAGCCCAAAACCGATCAAACCGACCGAAAATCGGCCGGTTTCAGCCCTTAAGCCGGTCGGTTTCGATCGGTTTTCACTCTCTTAAGTGGCCGGTCGGTTGGTTTCGGTTTCATGAAGAAACCAAACCGATTATTTCGATTTTCAGCCCTACTTGACAAGTTTGGAGGAGTAGGTGATTGGTTGTGGTGGTTTTGGATGGTGTCTAGTGGTGGTGGTGTGTCTCTAGTGTTTGCCCATGTAAGACATGCTTAGATGAGTATGTGGCGGTGGGTAGTTGGTTAGTGGCGCTATGGTGAGGTTAAGCTATAGGGATGGCGTGCGGCAAGTGTTTGAGGAGTGTGTTGGTTTTGTAGTGTTTTGCAAGAAGACTAATGGCGCGTGAGATCGACGTGCACTAAAGACCGGTGCTTCATGTACTCATCGTTTGGGGACCAAACCGGTGTCGGCAAAAAATGGACGACAAGGAGAATGTGTAGAGCTAATACATGGTGGTTGGTGAAATATGAAAGGTAACAGATCAAGAATCTTATGAAAGTGAAAAATCATCCAAAATATGCTAAAAAGACTAAAGATAGAAGGGTGGGTGACTAGAAACTAAGGATAACTATGAAGATGAGAGGAAGGGCGGAGCCGCTCCTCCCTCCACCCCGGTGGTGTTCTTGGTCATAAGGTAGGGGTCTATCTTTTCTCTTGGCACATGCATTTTGGATTAATGGGGCTTGACGAGTGCTGCTAATGATTGAGAACGATATATTTTCTGATATAACTTAAAATTAGTTATGTTATATTTTATGTTTTCTACTTTTAATTTTTAAATTGTAGTATTATTCTTAAAATCTCTCTATCAACTATTAATTTAAGACAATAAACTTAAAAAATGGATGGTTTATGTAACAACCCGATCCTAAGATTAGGCCCTAAGATAAGTTTTATGTATTTTTCATATAACTATAAATATTCTATTATTATTATTATTATTATTATTATTATTATTATTATTATTATTATCAGATTTTACATTTATTAATTTACATAATTACTATTATAATTTTGTTTGAATTTACTTGAGTTTTATTTTATTATTAATAATTATTATTAGATTTTATCAGATTTTAGTTTTGGTTTGAATTTAAATCTTACTTCTTTCTATCTCCACCCGTAAACCTCATCTCTTAATTCTATAATCCTAACCTCATACTCCTCCCTTTTCCCTCTATAAAAGCTCACGAAGCCTCTGCATTAAATATAACACAAAACAACAGACCTTCCCATTCCCATGCACGTCAAAACAGAGCACCCAAACTAGGTGCTACCGCAAAGCCACACGGACACCACTCAGTGAGACGCAGCAACCGACAAGGCAGCGACTCGACGACAGAGCCACCACGGCGACTCCACTGCGCAGACCATGCATGACTGCGAAAACCACCAGGGCACGCCGCCAGCCACCACAGAAGACATCGGCAGTGGCTCTTTGGCCGTGTACTTGTGCTGCTGTCGCCAACCACCTCAACGGACGTCGAATCACCTCCCAGCCACCACAGAAAGAGCCGACCAGCCCACGACCATCGCCACCCTCCTCTCTCTCGACAGTGTTTCAGCGTGACAGAGCACCCTCTCTCCGACTCACGTTCTCTCTCTCTGACGTCTCACCACCCTACCCAGACAAAGCAATCGCGCCGTCGACCACTTTCGGCCGCCCAGAATCGCCGTATCGCGCCGCTGCCATCGGTGAGTTTCGACTCTATCGCACGTCCCTCTCCCGAGCCTCTATTCTCTCCTCTAATGATACATTTTATGTTTTAAGTGTTCATGTGTTAATTGATAATATTACATATATGCCCTTTTATTTCTATTTATCTAGTATCTTGAAGGATTGTTTTAAGTATAATTACATTTGTAACTCTTACAAATTCTAGTGATCTTCAAATGGACTTGTATTTTAAATTGGTCTTGATCTTATTTTATTTCAACAACAATTTTACTAATTTTATTGGGCGTAACATTTTGAAAGTCAGTTTTCTTAAATAAATATATTAATCAAAAACTATTTTTATAAGGAAGTGTTTAAAAAATTTGAAATATATTTAAAAGTATGTTATTAAGCCTAATATTTTGTTAATATTCCTTTGTCTATTTAGTAGAATTTAATAAAGTTATTATGTTAAGAATTTAATAAAATTATTATGTTAAAAATTTAATAAAATTATGATGTTAAGAATATTTAAAATGATATTTGTATTTGTTAGGTTTCTTATAAGATTTGATAATTCTATTAAGAAAAGAAACTTATTTTAAAAATTGAAGTTTTATGACTTATTTTAAAATAGCTCAAGTATTCTACTAAATTATAATATGTTATTAGTATTTAAGTAATTTAAATACTAGGATTTATTGATTATGGTGTTAAACAAAAGATTTATTTGACTATCTTTTAGATTGTGAATTTAATTAAATAGGATATAATTAGCACATGTTGTTCTTAGACAAATTTAGTGATAGTTATTATTGCGTATAGGTGTCGAGTTACAAAGTGATATTCAGGAAGAATCGTAGCGAGGCAAGTAATTTGATCATAAATTAGGATCATCACAGTTCAGCTTATATATAAGTATTATTCAAGCCAGTTCGTTGACAGCCATTATTTATAAACCACTCATGTCATATGCAAACATGTCATCCAGCATAGCATACGATCATGTCATTCCGAATCATGTTCAGATTCAGAAATTATAATTATGTATGTATTATGTCATGCATCTCATGTGTATAAGACACGTAAGCTCTCTTAAGTTCAAGTGCAAGATAAGATCAGATCAGTTAATAAGATGACCATTCAGATGCATGGTACTAATGCAGTTTAGTTCAGGGTGGATGTGCAAGCCACGAACTCAGTCGTGGTCCACCATAGTATGCCATAATACTATCACTATCAGCGGCTCCCCTTGCGGCCGCGGGACGTGGGGCCGGTGCACAACCTCGCACACAGGGTTAAGTGTGTTGGCCAGTCAGATAAATCAGTTAAATCAGTTAGATCAGTCAGTTAAGTCAGTTAATTCAGTTAAGTCATTCATACATAGCATATGCATCAGTATGAACAGTCATGAATTTTAAGCTCTCAGCATGAAAATTTTTATGAAAATCTTATGTTTATTACGTTTACGTTGTGATGGATTTCTTACTAAGTCTTCGACTCATTTTAGTTTGTTTTCATGTTTTTAACCACCCATGTGAGGATGATGATTACGAGTAGGCAGGCCAGGAATAGAAGGAGCAATTAATTTTAGTTTCAGACTTTCTAAAATAAAACATGCTTTTATGACATGAGTTTATTCAGTTTATTCATTTAATATTTTTGGAAGACTTTTTATTAGACCTTTTTCTACAGAACAAATTCTAATTTCATTTATGAAATTGGAGATCTCTTGCCGGGTTTATTTTTTATGAAAAATACGTGACACTCCTAGCCTACGAGAAGTGGGCGTTACAATTTATACTACATCTATACGATTACATAAAAAGCTTATCTTTTAGAATTACACATCGATGCAAGGTATCTTTCATCTTTTATTAGTCAAATTTGGAGAGTAATTCTCATACTATTAATAATATTAGTAAGTTTTTAGTCATTATTTAATATGATAGTAAATAATTACTTAGTATTTTTTAATCACATATATATTTTTTGAAAACAGGATACTTTATTGCTCATAACAATGCTTACAACATCTCGCTGAGCACAATATTTTGAATACAATAAGGAATTTCCTCTAATTCATACAAATCTTCAGTAAGATTAAGAGCATCTTTGGCTAGTAAATGAGCAGCCATGTTAGCATTGCTCTTGGTGTGGATAACATTCCAATCAGCAAAAGAGTTCAGAACTTGTCTGGCATCTGCAATCAGTAGTCCTCCTTGACTCTAGTCTGAGCTTGGTTTCTTTAGCTTGTTAATCACATGCAAAACATCTCCCTCAAGTATGAATTTGTTAACACCCACTTATTTACAAAACAAAATATCTAACATCATTTAATATCACACCAAAAAAAATATGGAAGAACTAAGTTTAAAAAAGTCACGACTAAGATTTCTCATTTACTTACTTTTATACTTGAAAATATAATAAACAAAAAGCTTTTGTTTTACCCTCGAAAAATTTGGGCATTGATAATTGATGGAAAATTATAAAGGTAGGTCAAGGCATCAGAATTTGGCTCTGTGTATTGCTTTTTGGTACCCGAATTACCATTCTCTATGCTCTCTACGTATGGATTAACAAGGACGTATAAGTTTAGCCTTTGCCCCATATAACCCCCAAAATCTTTTTTTTTTAACAGTAAAACACATCCCCTTTCATTAATGAATAACCAAATCAGACAATACAAACCCACGAATACAATTTAGTACAAACCCCTTATCTACACACTTAGTACTATATGATAAAATATCCTATGCAAGCACATGTGCAACTTGATTAGTCCCCCTTAACATAGCAGATCTGCCAAGCATCAAAACAACGTAAGAATTGCTTAATTTCCTCCACAATATGCCTAAACCGTGTGAAATTCTCCTGAGGTTCACCTGTACTCCTGTCAATCAGCATCTTTTGCAAGTGATACGCACTTTTCACAGAGAAAATTTCAAACTGAGTATACTGCCATATCTGCTTATCTTCACTACGCACCATACCAAGAGGGATCTGTAATATAATGTCAGCATCACCAGCAGTAAAATTAACTTTCACCATATCAGAATGCCACCTCCAATTATTAGCATCAATCAAGTTATGAACTTTTGCTGAGATGGGCAGATTAGTAGGAGGAGTCTGAATTTTAAAAGTCCAAGGTTTAGAAATCCATCTATCCTTCCATATAGAAATTGACCTCCCATTACCAATTCCCCAGATCATACATTCTTGTAATAAATTCTTAGCACCCTGAATTGACCTCCAAGCATATGAAGGTTGACATCCCAATCTAGAATTCATAAAATATCCATTTCTATAATATTTCTTCTGCATCACTGTTGTTACAAGAGAAGTAGGATTCTGAAATAATCTCCACCCTTGTTTAGCAAGGAGGGCCTTATTAAAACACTCCAAGTCCCTAAAACCCAATCCACTAATCCATTTTGTCTTACTCAGAATTGACCAATTGATCTAGTGGATTTTATTATCCTGTTGTTTATGACTCCACCAAAAATTCTATATCATCTTAGTTATGCCTTGCAGTATACCCTTTGGCAGTTGAAATACCGATATACAATAAGTGGTGATGGCATGTACTACTGTCTTTATAAGCACCTCCTTACCTGCTTGTGATAAAAAATTAAGTTTTCAATTACTAACCCACGACCAGACTCTGTCCAAGATGTAATTAAAGGATCTAATTTTACCACCCCCATCATGATAGGAAGTCCCAAGTATTTCTCATAACATCTAACAATTGTCACACCAATAACATTACTCAAATAGTTTTGTGCCTCTGCTCTGATATTCTTGCTAAAGAATAGTGTTGTCTTGTCTCTATTCAACTTCTGTCCCGAGGCCATCTCATATTTATGTAGTAATGTATGCAAACACTACCATTCCTTCATTGAAGCTTCACAGAATATCAAACTATCATCATCAAAGAAAAGATGATTTAGTCTAAAACCATCTCTTCCAATAGGAACTCCATGTATCCATTCTATCCAGAATTAGTCACAGCAGAACTGAGCACTTCAACACAAAGGATAAAAATATAAGGAGAAATATGATCCCCTTGTCTAAGATCTCTTGAAGGAAAAAACTTTTGGCTTGGAATCCCATTGACTAACACAGAATATGAAACAAATTTGAGGCACATCATAACATCACTGACTGGGCAAATGGAAAACCCATCTCGAGTAATACGGCTTAAATAAAAGGTCATTCCATTCGATCATAGGCATTGCTCATATCCAAATTCAAAGCCATGTAACCCTCCACCAATATATTATCTGAAATAAGTCTATTAGCAACAAAAGCACTTTGAAATGGACTAATAACATGAGGCAATATCAGTTTTAACCTATTGGCGAGAACTTTGGAACATAAGTTATATAACACATTACAAAAACTGATTGGCCTATAATCTACCACCTTCAAAGGGTTTTTCCTCTTTGGTATCAAACATAACAAAGTAGCATTGACACACGAACCTTGCCCATTAAGTAGGTTAATAACAGCTGTACTAACCTAATCTTCGACAATGTGCCTATACTTCAGATAAAAACAAGCTGAAAATCCATCAGGCCTAAGGGATTTTAAAGGATCCATTTGAAAAAGTGCATATTTGTCATCTTCAACAGTATAAGATTTCTCCAAATCACCTTGACATGTTGCAAGTATTCTTGAATTAAAATCATGAAGAATATCCTTTATACCTCTTGGAGTGGAAGTATCATAGACAGTTCTGAAATGATCCATGAAAGCCATATTGATGTCTTTCTGAGTTTTATATAAAACAACCCTGACATCCTCCTCACAATCTATATGATTCACTTTCCTTCTTTGGTTAGCACACTGATGAAAATACCTTGTGTTGTTATTCCTATCCTTTAACCAATGCTCCTTAGCTTGCTGTTTCCATGCCACCTCTTCTTGTTCTAAAAGAGCATCTATTTCTTTTTGAACCTTCTGCATGCCCTCCACAACATTAGCATCTCTCTGCTCATGATAATGAGACAACCTTGCTGTTTTATCCTTGATTATCTTCCTCATGTTGGAGCCAGTAGCTATACTCCAACTTTTTAGTTGTGCCTGACATTGATGCAAATTAAATTGAACATGTTGAACCAGATCAATGCTCTTTTGTCTAGATTGCCATACACTAATCACAATTTTAGAACATTCTTCCGATAATGACCAACTGGCTTCAAACCTAAAAGGTTGATATTTTTAGGTATAAACAATCAGATGACTTAACCTCATCAATAAAGGACAATGATATGAACTTCTTGCTGGTATGATCATATTAATCCGTAAATTGGTTTTATAATATTGTCCATGCAAACACGTGATCTCGACTTCGAAATATACACGATAAACTCATGGTATCCAGCCGTGGCCCATAAACCTGTGCAACCCATAATGGAGCATAACCCATAAAACCCATCTACAAGCCATGGCCCATTTCGATATGCACGACCCAATACCTAAACAAGGCCCTTGTGAGTCCAAGCTCACTTTATATATTAGGGGTACCAATGTAATACCACCATACGTAAGAGCATCCCCATATCACTGTTATCCCTAAATTATAGGGAAGAATTTAGGGAAAAGCTCAAAAACTCCCTCCCATCCCATTCCTTATTTTAGGATTTTGATTTAGGAGATGAACAGTGGTTCCCTATTCATCCCCTAAATCATCTTTTATTAATATTTTATTATAATAAATAAAACCCGTAAAAAAGTAATTTAATTTTTTGTTTAAAATATTCACTATAGTAATAGTTCAAAACACAAGAAAAAATATTAAGTAGTTAAGTTTGTAAATGGAAGTGAGAGAAAAAAGTAATAAATAAATAATAGAAGAATATTATTTTAATAGAATAGAGAAATGATAGGAAATGAGATGTAGAAGGTTTTTTAAAAATGAGTAAAATTGATAAAATTATAGGAAATGTCATTTTTAGATAAATTTAGGGAAAAATTTAGGCAATCGGATGTGAATGCTCTAAATACTAATATGCTTTACTGGAGAACTACTTCCCATTTTGAACCAAACTCACAAGGCAGGGAGGAAGAGTAAGACAGATCCTTACCGAGAGGGCTACGTGTGGCGTCGGCCTGGGTGACTATCGATGGCGGTGCGACTGGGAGCAGCGGCAGCGCACTATGGGAGTGAGAGAGAAAGAGAGAGAGAGAGAACGTGGTGCAATGGCTTGATCTCGGGTGGCTGGTCTGAATCGAACTCATAGCGGCTTCCTTTCCCATGTGGTGTTCTCAATGGTTTGAACTCTTCAAGTGGCGCCTTTGATGGAGTTAGATGGAGGTGGGAATATCTGTGAGGTAGAGGGGCTGTGTTGGCCTTTATTCAGTGATACGTGCATGGGAGTTGAGGAGCTTGGCAGGGAGATCTCGGTTTCACATGGCCTAGGCGGTGCAAACATGTTGGAACTCGAAAGGAGGGTGGCAGCGGCTTGGTGGTACAACTGCGACTCACGGTGTGGGAAACGAAGTGCTCTGTTTTGATGAGCAAAACAAGGGGCTAAACCGAGTTCTTGTTCTCTTTGTTGAAGGATACCTGTGGGGGATGGAGGTGCTGGTTCACGGCCTGGTCAACTTGCGGTGCAGCGGTGCAACGATGTGAACGCGTTTGCGGTAGCTGGGCTTGGTTGCTTATGGGGAGGCTTGCAGTGGTGCGGGTCATGCATGGGTGGTTCAGGGGGTTGGCAGTTATGCCTGTTTGTGGGGGAAGAGGCTCACAATGATGGTGGTTTGCGGGTTGGGTTGTTTCCATGGTGAAGAGGAGAGCTATGGTTGCTTCTGGGATGTGGATTGACCAGGTGATGCGGCGCGGTTTTCATGGGGTTGGGGAGCAATCGTGGCTGTGTTGGATGGGTGTGAGACGGCTCACAGTGTAGTTTGTGGAAGATGGACGTGGGTTGGGCAGTGGGGCTAGTGGCTTCCGTCGTGTAGGGGTTAATGGTGCTAGGTGGCAGCGGTGTGGAGTCCTCTCGCGTCATAGTGACTTGTTGCTGATTCGAGCAACAGGGGCTGATGGGTAGAGGCTACAGGTGGTTGACGAGGCTTCAGTTGTTTTCCTGGACGTGGACTGGAGGTTGTGGGGGTTGTTGCGGCTCTAAAAACCCTAGGATGCATGAATGACAGTACGTGCAAGAGGCTGTGCATGAAGTGTATAAATACATGTAGAGACGTGCAGGTTGTGACTAACAGAAAGAGATGTGCAATGGGGAGTTTTTTAAAAAACAAACTGCACGTTGGGTCTTCAAGTTTACAGCAAACGAATGTGGGCTCTAGGGTGATCGGGTAGACTCCATTTCAAATATTTGGGCCACGTTTTGGATAGTATATAAAATTAATAAAAAAGGGCTTTTTTCTTGAATTTTGGGTCTCGATTCAAACTCAACAATATTCTAACTTGTCCTACAAATTTCTCGACCCTGAAAAAATTTCCATCTAATCTAAAAATATTTAATGAATTTAACTAAATTGGCGAGCCTACAAAAATTCGCTATCTGCCAAAACTAAAAAAAATTAGGACTGTAGTCTATTTAAAAAATTTACTTGAAATCTCAAATGAGCTTTTCGTACATATAAACCCCAAAATAAAATGGGTCGGGTGTTACACCGTTTTACATTTAGTGTGCGTTTTGTGACCAAAACAGAGTCAAACGACGTTGTTTTGATTCCGTTTTGGCCCTTTTGAGCGGGCTGGGCTGCACTGCTGCAGTGTATTGGCCTCTTAAGGACCTAAACCCTATTTTGGACCCATTCTTTTTTCCCTAAACCCTAAATCAAGCCATAAACTAAACCCTAAAAAAATTTTAATCATTCATAAATTTCTTTATTTATGATTTTTATAATCTTTTTACCACTAAATTTAATTTTTAGTACTGATTATTAACAATTACTATTTAACTAATGTCTAATTACATGTTATTATACTATAGTACTACATATTATTAAATATTAACACATTATAATATTTTATATTAATGTTTAACTTATTCCTAATTTCCTATTAGTATTATAAACTGATACTATAGTTTTAATTACATGTTATTATATTAGTTACTAACTTATTTCTAATTTAATTATATACTAGACTTAGTATTAAATGTTATTATACATGAGTTATTATACATTAGTATTACATGCTATTAGATATTAGTGCTTATACATTAGTATTACATGTTCTTATAGATTGATTAATATATAGTAATCAATCTATATATACATTAGTATTAGTAATACATGATCTATATATACATTAGTATTACATGTATACATTGATATATATACATTTATTACATTAGTATTTATACATAGATACATTAGTATTACATGTATTAAATGCTATTATACATTAGTTATACATTAGTATTACATGCTATTATACATTGATTATTATACATTACTAGTACATGCTATTATACTTTAGTTATATTAGTATTACATGTTATTATAGTATATTAGTCTTACATGGTAGTAATAGTATGGTCTTTACATATACTAAACTATTATTAGTTAATATAGTCAATTTATATTATAGTATAAGTAAATTATTTTATAATAATGTGCTCATACTAGTATATTATTGAATTTAACTAACTATATAAGTTATAGTTATATAATATATATGATTAAAATATATAAAAAATAAATATATTTTTATAAAATATGTACAATATCGGAGTTGGAGCGGAGTCGGAGTTGATACATCACCATCTCCGACTCCAATTCCAACTTTTTTTATGAAAAAATACCAACTTAGTCAGAGTCGGAGCGGAATCGGTGCGGAGTTAGTGTCAGAATCGGATTTCGAATTTCTGCTCAAGCTCTAGGGTTGTAATCGAGCCGAGCCAAGCCGGTCTTTGGCTTGCCGAGCTCGGATCGACTCAAAATACTCGAACTCTAGCTTGAGCGCGAGCTCGATATTTTTTTTTTATTCTTTGTTCAAGCTCGACTCGATAAGTTAAACTCTCAACTCGAGCTCGAGCTCAAGGTCGAACTGTTTATTTTTTTATTTTTTGAATAAGATTTAATAATTAATAAATTAAATAAAAAAATCTAATATTAAATTTATACAACTAACAAGTAGAACCTCTATTGAATTATAAAATTTTAAAAAATTTATAAACAATTAATATCTAACTAGTTGATATTTATCCAAAATAACAATATATTATATACCTACATATATTATTAATACATACACTTAATATGATAGTATATATCTATTTCATATCTGGTTCCCACATACTAGTATATGAAATTATTAAATTTTATTAACTAATTATTATACAAATTATAAAATATACTTATGAAGTATATTCACTATATAGACACAAGTAATTAGATTACATATTGTATATTTAATTATAAAAGTGGTATGCTTATATTATTAGTTACGACATATATATATATGTGTGTGTGTGTGTGTATATATATAGGTGTATGTATATATTTATCAATATATGAATGAGTTTTAATCGAGTCGAGCTAATGAGTCGACTCGAGCATAAATGACCGAGCCTTAACGAGCCTTAGCCGAGTCGAGTCGAGTTTTGTCGGGTATGTGTCATTTACAATTTGAGCGGGTATCTACTTTCACGAACAAGTTTTTTTTTCACGAGTCGAGTTCTATTCGAATTTAACCGAGCAGGCTATCGAACAGATTGGTTCATTTACAGCCATATGCTCAACTCTACGAGCTACACAAATGTAAATGCAGGGCTGACACAGAAGCATAATAATGTAATATAAAATATGACTGCTGAAACGTAACGCATGGATTCATATATATATATATATATTTGTTTTTTCAATTTTAAAACTTAAAAAGAAAGAGAAATACATAGTTAATTTCATAATATTCATTAAATATTTAATAAAAGATCAATATAAATACTATAGGAGCTAATTTAAATGTATAATTTGTATGATTCTACATTATAAATTTTATAAAGAAATGTACAAAATGTTGATGTAACGTATGTCACGATCAAGAGGTCCCTCAATTCATTGTTACGAAACTTAATTTATCTCACTCCCCCCATTTTTTTTTGGGGAAGTCGTTTTCCCTCTTGCTGTAGGGAAAACAAACTGCATTCCAAGAAAATTACTCAACTTTGGTACTCACGTACGACAATGATGAGCTGTGGTTTCCGTCTCTTTCAATATTATTCATTTGATCTTATCAAAGTTCTACCATTTTAACCCACGTGTTCTGATGCAGGCCTCTGAACTTTATGCCTCTCTAATCTTGTAAACCTTCATGACCCAATCATGGATTCGTACTTGGAAAAAGAGAACGAAAAAAAGATCAGGAGCAAGCTAGAAGAAGAAGAACCATCATGCAGAATATAAAGTCTTCCACGCGAGCTCATCCTTGATATACTTTCTAGGCTTCCCATATCATCTTTGATTCAGTTGAAGTCTGTGTGCAGAGCTTGGCGTATGTTAGCACGACATCCTGATCCTGTGAGTATCCATAGCACAAGGATGGCTAAGAACAATCCATGCCTCATCTTACACTGTGATTATCCCATCAGAAACCAGCTTTACTTTGTAGACATCCCTGCCGACTACAACAAGGAAGAAAAGGTGAAAAGGTTTCATGTGCCTTTTACGGCTGCAATGCCCGAGTTCAATGTGGTAGACTCGTGTAAAGGTTTGCTATGCATTTCGGATTCCTCATATCATGATTCCCTATACATATATAACCCTTTTACCAGGATCTGCCAAGAACTTCCCAAGTCTATGCAGTATTCGAATCTTGGAGAGGTAGTTTTTGGGTTCGGATTTGATCCCACAACCAAGGAATACAAGGTTGTTAAGATAGTAAGAGAAGAAAAGCAACACAAGTCGATGATAGAGAAATCTCACCACACTTTTAATCGTAGGAGTAGTATTGTATTTATAAAGAAAGACAATATACAGAAACTGTATGAGCTATAGCTATACATGGTAATGCACAACTGTGAATGCTATACAAGGTAAGACTTAGCAAATTACAAGGAGTAATATCTGCACTATAATCAATCCTATGACTGTCAATGAGATGGAGATAAATCAGCCTACAATCTCTTTGCTACACTCTTGGCATCCATATCTGTCATGCTTCTTTCCATATAATGAATGGTGTTGATCAAAGGGTGAATATTATCATCCACCCTCAAACTAGGTGTGGTAACAAGGCATAGTTTGTTCTTGAGTCTGTCCAAATCATATCTGGTTTGAGGCTTAGTGAAAACATCTGCAATCTGAGCTGAAGTTGAGATGTGCTGAGTGATTAACAAACCAAGAGAAACTCTCTCCCTAATATAATGATAATCTAACTCAATGTGTTTACTTCTAACGTGAAACACAGGATTGATAGTCATGAACAAGGAACTGAGATTATCACAAAATAAAACTGGTGGTATTATCAATGGAACTTGAAGGTCACGGAGAATGAAAGTAAGCCAGGTGATTTCTGCAGCAGTTTGGGCCATAGCCCTGTATTTAGCTTCTGAGCTTGAACGAGAGACTGTGGGTTGCTTTTTTACACTCCAAGAAATGATGTTACTGCCTAGGTAAGTGCAGAAACCAGTGGTTGAACGTCGTGTTTGTGGGCATCCAGCCCAATTGGCATCCGAGAAGGCATAAAGGTCCAATGTACTAGAGTTTTGAATATGCAAACCATGGTGAACAGTCCCTTTCACATATCTCAGAATCCGTCTTACCATTGTGAAATGGTCTTGTGTTGGAGCATGCATGAACTGAGAAACATAATTAACACTAAATGAAATATCAGGATGTGTTAGTTTTAAATACTGTAATGCACCAACTAGAGATCGATAGGTGTGAGGATCACAAAGTGCTGTTGAGTCCATGACTGTTTTGAACTTTTGAGTCATTGGAGTATGAGTTGGTTTGCAATCTCTCATTAATGCACGATCAAGCAGATCAATAGCATACTTAAATTGGTGCAGTACAAGGCCATCTGAAACATGACTAACTTCAATCCCCAGAAAATAATGAAGTGCACCAAGGTCCTTCATTGCAAATTCAGTGTGCAACACATCTATGAATTGATCAATTAATTTATCTGAGGAACCCGTGAGGATGATATCATCCACATATAGAAGTAGCACCAAGGTGTCATGAGCCGAATGATTGATGAAGAGACTTGGATCAGCTGTACTGCATAAGAAACCAGATTCAAGTAGAAAGGTGCTAAATCTATCAAACCAAGCTCTTGGAGCTTGTTTTAATCCATAGATAGCCTTATGAAGTAAGCATACATGATCAGGTTTTTTATGGTTCACAAAGCCAGGAGGCTGTGCCATGAATATCTTTTCTAACAAGAGTCCATGAAAAAATGCATTTTTCACATCTAGCTGTCTAATACTCCATTTTTGAACAACAGCTAGTGAAATAATTATTCGAATAGTAGATGGTTTCACTATAGGAGAGTAAGTCTCTGTGAAGTCTATTCCATCCACTTGATGAAAACCTTTAGCTACTAGCCTTGCCTTTAGGCGTTGTAATGATCCATCAGGATTGATTTTGGATGTTAGTACCCAACGTGATCCAACCACATTCATTGTGGAATTTCTGGGAACAAGAGACTAGGTCTCATTTTGCCATAATGCTTCCAATTCTTCTTCCATAGCTTTCTTCCAGCCAGGATGCTTAACAGCTGATTGAATTGTTCTTGGTGGCTTTGGTATGCCACCATACTGATGAATTAAAGCATACTTAGGGTTATGTTTATGAATACCTGATTTTGCACGAGTCTGCATGGGATCTGAAGAAGCAGGCATTATAGAATTCGAGGACTCTGCATGAGTTGTTATGGACTGATTGGTCACTTCAGGACCTGCTTGGCCTTCAGATTGATCCAATAGAGAGGAGATGACAGGTATCATAGCTGGGACAGTATTGGACTGAAGTTCTGCACCACATACTAAATCAGATAGAATTAGTTGTTTACTCGAGGGTGCATTAGGAGTTGGATTTTCTGTATTTTTTGATGGAGAACATTTAGGAACTGTTGAAGAATCCCATTATTTGAAAGTAGTGACCAGAAAATCTAAATGAGACTTGTTATTGGAGACTTGAGTTTTAAAGTGAAGATGATCCTCATCAAATGCTACATGTCTGGAAATAAATGTCCTTCTTGTAGGTGGATAATAACACCTATATCCTTTATGTCGATCACTATAGCCCAAGAATACACAAGAGAGTGACTTTGGGTCGAACTTACTTGTCTTTTGGTCCCAAACATAAGGATAACATCTTGAACCGAAGACACGAAGAGATCCATAATCTGGTATTTTGTGATAAAGCTTATAATAAGGGGACTCCCATTTTAAAGTGATAGTAGGGAGTCCATTGATTAAGAAAACAACTGTGGTAAATGCTTCTACCCAAAAACACTTAGGAACATTTGCATGCAACATCATTGTAAGACTCAACTCTATAATATTTCGATGTCTCCTCTCAACAAATCTATTCTGCTCAGGCGTATATGGACATGATACTTGATGTAAAGTACTAGAATTTTGCAAATGAGTAACAAAAGCATTGTTCAGAAATTCTCCCCCTCCATCTGTTTGTACCACTTTTATGGTTTTCTCAAACTGTCTCAAGACATATTTCTCAAATAGTAAGAATTGATTAAAGAAATCTGACTTATGCTTTAAAGAATAAGCCAAATAAACTTTGTAAAATCATCCACAATTGCGGCATAATAATGAAATTTATTCATTGAAGGAACAGGAGCAGGCCCCCACAAGTCAATATGAAGCTTATCAAAAGAAGCAAATGTTTTAGACACTGAAACAGAGAAAGGAAGCTTAGACATCTTCCCTAACTGACAACTCTCACAAACTTTCTAACTTATTGGACAGTACTTAAAACCCTTGCTTTGGAGATTAGCAACAACAGCTGCTTGAGGATGCCCGAGCCTTTGATGCCATAGGTCCCTTGTTACTGCTCGAAACCTTGTTGAAAAGAAAGTAGCGGGTGAAGCCCGAATGGTGTAGAGATTATCCTGCTTGAGTCCCTTCATTAGAACTCTTTGTGTCACTCGATCCTTGATCACAAAATGCTCATTAGAAAACTCTTAGTTTACTGGATAATCAATAGTCAATTGTCCAATAGATAACAAGTTTTTCTCTAGATCAGGAACCAAAAGAACTTTATTTAAAGTAATCTTAGAGGATCCTGACCCGATGGTAGCATCACCAATGTGTGTAATTCTTAGAAAATCTCCATTTCCAATTAACACATGATCTGAACCAACATAAGGTTTTAAGTTATATAAAATACCTTCATGAGAAGTCATGTGAGCAGAAGCTCCTGTATCGGAAATCCATTCATCATTGTTGGTTTCTGAGGCAATGTTGAGAGCTGCAAACGCTTTGGGCAAGTTGTCAGGCTGAATTGAGTGATTAAACTTGTGCCAACAACGAATTGCAGTGTGGCCTCGTTTGTCACAGATTTGACAAAGAAGTTCACGAGTAGGCTCACGGGTAGAATTGGTTGACACATTTGGAGAACCTGGATTGTTCAGCTTCACAGTTGCTTGATTAGCAGGAGAAAAACCTTTACCTTTTGATGAGAAACTACTTGATTGCCGAGATCCCTTGTTGAACTTTGAGTTATTTTTCTGACCATAAAGGGCAGTGTAGGCTGCTGAGTCAGGAAAGTGCAAGCTAATTTGTGTTTCATAGCTTTGCAATAAAGGCACTGCTTCTGCATAACTTGGCATAGGAGGTTTGAGCATAGAGGTGGTAAAAGGTTCATACCTTGCTCCCAAGCAATTTAACAGAGAGAATACTTTGGTTTTGTCATCAACAGGAAAGCCAATAGTAGATAAACTATCACACACACCTTTGAATTTACGGAGGTAGTCATTCAAAGGCATATCAAAGTCTTTCTTCATGTGATTTAGTTGCTGTGTAAGTTGAAACTGTCGCTCCTGAGAAGATTGAGCATATGCTTCTTTGAGAGCCCTCCATACATGTGCCGAAGTGTCCAGGCCAATGACAATCCCAAGAGCCTCTTCAGATAAGGTGCCAATGATCTAGCCTCTAAGTAGTCGATTAGCAGTTTTCCATTTCACAAATTCTGGGTTAGGAACAACTTGATAACTTGAACCCTTTAGAGGTGAAAGTACAGCTTTAGGGATAGTGACTTCTCCCGTAAGATAGGTCACCAGTTCTTGACTCTTTGCTAGAGCAAGGACTTGCTCACGCCAAAGAGGATAATTTTCAGACTTGAGTCTGAGGGTGACAAAATTGCCAACATTCAATGATATTGAAGACATGCTTGCGGAAAAAAAAAATTGCCCTCCTCACAATATGAATGCTCTGATACCAAGAAGAAAAGCAACACAAGTCGATGATAGAGAAATCTCACCACAATTTTAATCGTGGGAGTAGTATTGTATTTATAAAGAAAGACTATATACAGAAACTGTATGAGCTATAACTATACATGGTAATGGACAATTGTGAATGCTATACAAGGTAAGACTTAGAAAATTACAAGGAGTAAAATCTGCACTATAATCAGTCCTATGACTGCCAATGAGATGGAGATAAATCAACCTACAATCTCTTTGCTACACTCTTGGTATCCATATCTATCATGCTTCTTTCCATATCAATTGTTTCCATATCAAGAATGGTGTTGATCGAAGGGTGAATATTATCAGTAAGTTACAACATTAATGCAGATAGAATCTACGGGCGTTCCCTCAGAGTTGCAGATATGATTTCAGAGGCTCAAGTTTTCAGTTTGGGTTGCTCAACCTGGAGAATTATGGGAAAGTTAAATTACCATCTTGATCAGTGGTCATCACAAGTCTTGGTTAATAAAAGACTTCATTGGGTTGCTTGGCGCACAATCGTCTCATTTGACTTGGCAGACGAGCAATTCAAGGAGATCCGAACACCTTTCAAGGGGTGTAAGTAGGGGTGGCAATATGTGACACGACCCGTTAACCCAATACGAACACGACACGATAAAAGCGGGTTAGGGTTTAGCCTTAACGGGTTCGGTTCAAAACGGGTTGACCCTTTAAGACACGATTGCTTAATGGGTCACTAACGGGTCAACCCGTTATGACCTGTTAAGAAAATCAAATTTACCTTTATACCCTTAGACCAAACAAATTCAAAAAACCCTAAACTACCTAACCCACTTTCTTCTTCAAGTTCTAAATTTGTTTAGATTTGTGTTTTTAATTTTTTATTATATTTGGGATTGTAACATTAATATATTTACAATATATGTTTTGTTTATTATATTTGTGATGTAATTTTAATAATGAATATTATTACAAATTGTGTGAATCATATTTGTTTGGATTGTAATTTTAGACTTGTAGTTAGTTTTTTTATTTTTTTATAGATATTATTTATATTTAAATATTTATATAAAATCAATTAGGTCAAACGGATCGTGTCGTGTCGTGTCATATCGTGTTTGTTCAACCCATTAACGTAAACGGGTTGAAACGGAATGGGTCGTGTCATGTCGTATCATGTCAATTTATTTCTTATTCATTAACGGGTCGTGTCGTGTCGTGTCAACCCGTTATCTTACCGTGTCGTGTTCGGGTTTAGAATTTTGACACGAAATCCTTAACGGGTCGTGTTCGTGTTGACCCATTAAGTGTAATGTATATATCTTGACACGACATGAATACGACCCATTAACACGATTTGACACCCCTAGGTGTAAGTATCATCTGGTGGCTCTAGGTGGTTGCCTTTCTGCTGCAGTCTATTGCAGCCATGGAGACTTGGAGATATGGGTGATGACAGAGTACGATGTGGAGGAGTCTTGGATCAAAAAGTTTGACATAGGAACCTACGTGCTCAAAGGAGTTGAAGAGGACGTGAAAAATAACAGCTTGTTCAAGATTTCGACCATACTTCGGAAAGGAACATTTGTACGAGTTGTATGCCTTTTGAAAGACGGCGATATCTTGTTGGAGTACAAAAGCAGAGCTCTGATCTCTTACGACCCAGTGAGTGAAGAGTTTAAAGATCTCACGTTTGAGGGAATACCAAGGTGGTATCAGACAATTGTTCATGCGGGTAGCCTCAACTGGACTGACACTTTCATTGATACGTGAAGAGCTCCAATGGTAAGATTGGATGCATGCTTCTTTCCCTGCGTCGATTTTGCCAAAAGCTGGCCCGATAGCTGTTGGATAACCAATGACTCACACTACATTTGTTTTTCTCGCAGCTATAACCTCATGCAGGATTCAGGAGTGGAAGCTGAAACCAAGCAGTTCATCAGGAAGAAAGTAACCCAGATCACATCTAGGATGATCTATCAAGAACATCAAGCTGCATGCACTCCTTAGCATACATCATCCAGTATACTGCCACAAAGTGGTCTAGTCCGGATCCTTTGAGATCAAATTGGACATTGCTACTTGACCTGATTAGGCAACTGCTATCAGTTCAGTCCTATATATATTTCCTTTCTTTGATGCCCAGATACTATTACGAAAGATCAATGGAAGTTTTCTTTGAGTTCATCTTCTCAATTACATTTCCTAGCTATCTGATGATTGTTCCTAGGTGATTGGTTCGCCTCTCTGTTTTCGTTCTGTTATTCCACACTCACACCATACGCCAAAAGTTCTTAGCTCGGTCAGTTCTGCAAAACAGAATCTTGCCTATAGTCTCCATCCCTTGTATCAATGCATGATTACAATATTTGCCATGAAGACTTGAAATTTATTATTTTTCCAATCCCCCAAAAAGACAAGATCAACGACATGCGGCTTACAGGAACAATAAGCATGCACTGTAAATGAATAAGAAAAACTCCGCCCTTTGACCTCAAGTGGTCTAGACTCTAGGGATTGAGAATTATACGAGAGAAAACGTTGGCAACAACTTCCATGAAAAGATTGACAATGGAAGATGTGGCCATGAGAAGAGACTAGAGTATTTGGACCCACAAAATAAATTAAGAGGAGATGAGAAATAAAATTATCAATTATTTTTTTTTATTCTCAAACATCACTTAAATATAAAATATTTTTTAATTTCAAATTTTTAATTTTTTCATCTAATAATTATCCAAACATAAAATATAATACAATCTTTACAAACTTTAAAATAAAATAAAATAAGAATATAATTTTTTACAAATTTCAAAACAGAAATATATTAAAAAATTATATTCAAACAATTTTATAATTTTTATAATATTTTAATTCAACTTTTTCACTCTTATTTTTCAAAATCCTATAAAATATTTTAAGTGAAACCATTCTATTCACATAGTTATAAGAAAAGTATTAGTCCTAAATTCAGGTTTATGTGTTAAATTATAATGAAAGGAGACTGCTATAGCACATAATTAAATCAACAAAATAAAATTATTTAAAAATAAAAACAACAAAATAAACCAAACAACCTTCGCGATGAAATGCCCCACCTACGTTTTATCTTCTCCTCAAAGTTTGTAATGCCCCGGCCCATCGGACCCAGGCCCAAGCCCTCAGAATTCCTATTTTTCCATCTTTTTTCCCACAGCCCGACACCTATTTTTTCCCATTCTTTCCATCTCTCTCTCTCTCTCGGCATCTCCCATCCTCCAAGCTGCGACACCACCGTCGGTAAGCCTGTCTCTCCGTTTACTCTCTCAACTTGGGTGTTCCTGTTACATTGTCAGAACGTTTCCCGACGGCCGCCGGTAACCCCACTCGTGCCACCGCAACCGTAGTGTGCCGTAACACATTGGGTAAGTGCAAACTGGAAGTTTGGATTGTCCCAGTTTAAATTGAAATTTCTAGATTGAGTGATTTCATGGTTGGTTGATATTTTGAGGGTCGCTGTTTGTAATGTTGTGCACGGAGAGGGGATGAACGTAAAAATGTGGGTTGGTATTGGGAGTTTGTTTGTAAATGGTGATGTGTGTTGTGGTGAAATTTAAGCTAATCCAATGAGGTTGGCCTAATTTATTGGTGGATTACTGGGTGGACGTTGTACTTGGGCTCGATGCTGTTATGCTAGACTTTGCCTAAAACTGACTGATGTTGATTTTACGAAAAATCTGCGTATTTTGTTATGTAAGTCTCTGTTATTTTTTTCACTAGTCTCTGTATCTGAATTTTGAAGTCTAACATTTTGTCATGACTGAGGTAGACATGAACAATTTTTGTACTCTGTTTCTCTACTGCATAAAATGTGAATATGAAATCTTAAATATTTATCTGATTATATGATATTATCTATTATTTCATTGTATCTGAAAATCATGAGGCATAAGATTATGTTCTATTTTCGTTATGGGCCTTGGCATGGGATAAATAGTGACCTTTGTTCTGGCCATGCATTTCTGATGGACTTCCAGCCATGGTGTTTTGTCTTTAGTTAAATTTCCTTTATGGTAAAAAGGGTGCATTGTTCTCACAGTTCATTAGACTTAAAATGGGACTATCCGACTGTCAAAAAGGTGAAAAATGATTCTGACTATAAAATTTTCAGTAATATCACTTTTTTTTTATGCATTCATGATTTTAATTCTGTTTTTAGGGTGCGCATCGTTTTTGTAGTAAACGTGCATTTTGTTTATGTTCCAACTTGATGGGAAAAGTAGGAATTTTAGAGGTGATTATGTCAACCTTCAGTTTATCAATTATTAGACAAAAAGCGTGCATGTTAATAAAGTTATGCATGTTTATGACACTAAATTGACCTATGTTCGTCAATGACACAAAAAAAGTCATTCATTAATTTTGTTAAATATAGGATGGCATATGAACATTAATAGGAATGCAATGATTGTTTTGAGCCATGATTCCTTGACCATGTATGAGTGTTGCCGCTTGAATCTTTTTGGGAGATATGACATAAATTTAATATTATTTCAATTCATAATTTGGTGGATGGTAATGAGTTGTTTGGAATCTAAATTTTGTAAGAGAAAATAACTTTACTACCTCCGAATCTATCTTATGTTTTGTTTATAAATTTTCCCAGTCAAAAAATTTATTTTGTTATATGTTCTATATTCTTATGCAAGTAGTCCCCAAAATCTATATATCTCTATTTGTGATAAAAGTGTGAGTTTAGGGGCTTATCATTGCAGTTCTTACAAGTGTTGCACTATAATACCTGTTTTGTTTAAACTTTTCTTCATGATCTGTGGGAATAAACTTGAAATTCGGTTTGGGTAGTTACTCAAATTTTTAGAACCTATATATATGTATGCTTATATTGAGACAATTATAATTTGATAGTTGAGTTTGTATAATATTAAATAACGTGTTTCGATTTGGGCTTGTTCACTTTGCTCTTGCTTTATAAAGAACTCACATTTACGTTTGGGCACATTAACTGGTTTGGGTTGTATCAGGGAAGTGGTAGATGGCATTAAGGCGAATTTTGGGGTTTTCTGATGGTGAGCTGATGCGGGCGGATGCAAAACCTTGTTCCAGATTGATGAGACAAACGGCTGGAATTTTTACAGTTGGAGGAGGATTGGCATTTTGGATTCTTTGTAGATTGCATTATGGTTTGTACTACATTTTCTGTTGGTCTTTTTTGCCTGGTTATTTATATTTTGGGGACGCTACATTTTGCACCTTGAAATTACTTTTTTTTTTTTTCCACACACACCCAACCAAACGATTACTAAAACGGGTCTCCTTTGGTACAATCTCTTTTAGTTGTATCTTAATTTACCAGAATTGTCAATTTGTCTCTCAACTATCAATTTTGACGATTTGCACCATTGATCAAGATATGATTAATAGATATATAAGAAATAGCACATACGGAACAGTCATGATAGGTCAGTTCTTAGCCTATGGTTCACATTGCCATAAGGTGGTATTTTCGGGTGCAAATAGACCGTTTTGGTAGTTAAGGTGCAATTTGAAAAAAACAATGATGGTTCGAAACTGGGTCGTCATATTCTTTGGGGATGCTAATATTGCCGTCTTTCTATTTCTGATGTCTCATCTGTGATATTTTGATGAGTGATTGATTTTTAACTGGTAATTTCGGTGGATATCATGTTTGCACACGAGATAATTTTGGTGGGGATATTCTAACCTTTGTAGGGAAATACATTACCAATAGAACCTTGCCATGCATTAGCCCACGTTCATTAATATGTACTTTTGAAAATAACAAACAATGTGAATATATTATCTTGTTTAGTTAATGTTTATAACTAAAGAGATCATTTATGATTATGTAAATGAGTCAGAATCTCTTTAGATAACTTTCTATTTAACAAGTTTAGTCTAATATGGTTTACTACAATTTTTCAGCTCAAACGCACTAAAGAGATTGTGATATGTTTTACTTTCGTTATGTTTGATAAAAAAAATATGATACATTGGTTGTTATGCTTATACAGGTCCTAGAATTACGGTTCCTAGGAGTCTTCGTTGGGCAGCTTGCGGAGCAGTATCAGTCAGCTCATCCTCTGCTCTACTGGTTTGCTTATTTAGTCCTGAATGCGAATCACAGAATATAGCTGCATATGACAACAAAAAGTAATGCTACGTTGAAGCTCGTCTTAATATGTTAACTTGAAGGCCAATATTATTACACAATC
Source organism: Juglans cinerea (assembly GCA_961763995.1). Taxonomy (NCBI): domain Eukaryota; kingdom Viridiplantae; phylum Streptophyta; class Magnoliopsida; order Fagales; family Juglandaceae; genus Juglans; species Juglans cinerea. Next base: position 11,232,135 of record CAUIVZ010000006.1, read on the forward strand.
TCAAGATGCACAACTAAGATCAATGTTCTTGGCATTCTATGTTTTTCAGAAAATTGCACTGTTTGTCTCACATGAGCAGATTTCTTAACATGTTGATGACTGGGTTTCTAGAATGTTTGTCTCACACGAGTATGTTGTCTTTTATTAACTATTTCTATACAATTCTAGTAAAAAAGAAGTCGAATGCAAAGCGCCCAGTAAGAAGCCCTCCCTGATCAGCTATGCATTTTCAAACAGGTAAAGTTAAAATTATCAAGTTCATTGCGTGGAGCTTCTTATCAAACGTCACAAGTGTAAAATTAATTAGTGTTTGTCCTAGTTTTGGTTGTCTTGAGGATGGTTATACGAGCAATTTATTCACCAGTTTGTTTCGAGTCATCTATTGTAAATTGATCCTATAATATGCTGTACACTAATTTTAATTGTGTGAAACTGTCAATGATTGAAAACTTCATTTTTCGCACTAACATACTATTGGAAAATTGACAGAATGACTAGATGCCATAGGGTGTAGTTTGAGATTGAGGGCATCGTTAGATCTAGTTTCTATACGTAACACTTTCAAAATGGCAATAGAAAGAATATTATGACATACGTACCAATCATTTTTTTCATATTGTCAAGTTCATTCTTGAAATGAGGCCCAGCCTATTACTGGTCTATTTGCAACCTCACTATGGGAACAACGGGTATACCGATAGATTCCTACGGCACATATCTTGCCATTATTTCTGAATATTGATTACACAATATAGAACTTTTAAGCCATCAATAGCATCGATCAAAGCCTTGCCAAGTATGGAACTTCCTTTCTTTACTAGTTTGTTTTTGCTACAAAATTTTACTAGTTTCTTCTACTAAAATGCTGAGGTTGCTTTTCAAATATTTGGGAAAAATGATGTTTTCAATGAGGGAAGTGTCTAAAACACAACAGTAGGGAGTGATGCGTGGTAGGGGTGCTACCCGCACCCTATGGGGTGGAATTGCCCCCATCTTGCCCCCACATCAGTGAGGGGTGAGGTTTGCACCCCTGGCAATCCGCCCTCGTGATGCGAGGGTAGGGCCCCCCGTCCGTGTGCCAAGAGTTGAGGTAGACCTCTCATCCATTTGCCCTCCGTCCACAATCACCCATGGTTGTGAGTTGTCTCAGTTGACAACAAAATACACATAAAAAATTCAAATCCACAACAAATTTACAAAATTGTCTCAAATCCACAACAATACACATCAAAAACCAAAACTAGCAAAAAGAACAAACCAAAAACAGTTAGAAATTTGAGAATCTAAGGTAAGAAAAAAAGAAAAAACTAAAAGTCGTTCGCAGGTCTGCACTGCAAGAGAAGGGGGGGGGGAAAGAGAAGATAGAGACGTGGGCTGCTCCGCCATGACAATTGAGAGAGAGGGGCAGAGGCACATGCCAGAGAGAGAAGAGAGTTCACCCATGGCCCCTCCTTGCCCCCTGCCCTTGCCCTTGTTTCCTCTGTGGGGTGGGAGCCTCCACCCCAACATGGACGGGTGGGGTTGCTCGCCCCACCCAAGCAGGGGTGGGGAGGACGGGGGAGGGGTGGCGGTGGGGCTCCGTGGCGGGGAGGACGAGGAAGGGGTGGCAAGGGGCGGAGCCCCGCCGCCACCCCTAATGCGTGGAATTCATTCGCTCTTGAGCTCTAGGAATCAATGCAAATGTTTGAGGCCGCATATTTTTAGCTTTTGAAAGGAATCAATTATAATGATATGGGATGCACGTGTTGGAAATGTTCAAAGGGATAACCAAACTCATGAAACGAGAAAGAAAATAAAGTTAAGAGAAGAGAAAAGGGTATTCTTACCTATCAAAAAAAAAAGAAAAGGGTATTCTTGTTAGGCTGGGCAATTGGAAAGAGGTGAAAAGGAGGGATTTTCTCTCCACCCCGAGGGCCCAAAGTTGATTATTCGAGCTGGAACTCCTTGGCTTGTTGAAGGGCATGTTTCACTTGTCTTTCTTTTCTTTATGTTCTATTAGGTAAAGAGCTAGCCTTGTATGGTAACATTCTTTTGCAGGACCAGGCTTCAAACCAAAACCATTTTATATGCTAAACGAACCATCACCTTGTAACAGCTAATTGAAAGTGCATGTAAATTAGTTATAGGTGTTGACATTGATAGTCATGTTTCTCACAAATCCTCCCCCATCAACTTCAAGTGACGTTTCTTCAAATTTAAGTGCTTTAACAATTGTACCAACTTAAAAACTCTTTGTTTTCCTTCTCACCTTGCTCAAAAAATGATAGTGATAGGTCCAGTGAGATACAAAAATGAACACAATCACAAGATGATTCTCTAACTCGAGTGGGAAGAAAGCACACGCAAGATAACAAATCCGCAACCAATCCAAATACCAAAACTACCTAAATAATCAATACTCAACTTCAAATATATATATATATATATATATATATATAAACAATCTAATACTAAATGTTTCGAGAAAAGAATAAATTTCATAAAATTGATATTTCATAAATTTCATTTTATCGTAATCACTTCTATCTGCACCAATATCTTAAACATCACCAGTAAATTGAGAAAAAAATACAGATGCCATTCTTATGTATATATTTATTACTACATAAATAATCAATTATTCTAAGACTTTAAGCACTTTTGCACGTGGTTTTGGCCACTCTCTCTCTAAAGTTTCTTCTCACATTACAGTGATTCCCCACTCCTCAATGGAGATTTCCCTCTGTTCCTAAAAGTCCACCACTACACTTGCTTCCACCTTTCAGATGAATATGGACTCCCTGATCTCGCAAGCAAAAGCACTCTCTTGGAAAGACCTCAAGCTAGAACCTACAGTGGAATAAGCAAACAAAAAACTAAAAATAAAATCAGAACTAGCTTTAGTAGGGCGTTTACGCCCTTTGAACAAATCTGTCATCCATGCAAGCATCAAAGCCACATGGAACTTCTTACAGAAGTTCCTAATGGAAGAACTGGAAGCCAACTTGTTTCTCTTTACTATTCAATCGTCTCAAGACAAGTACAAAATCCTCAAACAAGCACCATGAAATTTTAAAGGACATCTGCTAATTCTTAAACCATGGCCCCTTGGCTCTACTCTACAAGGCTTTCTACATTTAGATTCATGGCCTTCCACTGGACCATCTAACACAAGACAATGCTATACAAATTGGAAAGGCTCTGGGAAACGTGCTAGAAGTTGAAGAGGACTCACAATTCGGAATTACATGTAGGAAGTTTATCAGGATCAAAGTAGAGATTGATATCACCTTCCACTGCAACAAGGCTTTACTCTTCCTAGAGACTATATGCGGGTGGCTTTAGATTGTCGGACTCTTGCTCTGCCTACAGAAGATTAGGCCATTCCTCAAATCAATCTTTACAGATCTCCCACACGAACCATGGCTCAGAGCTGAAAATCCTAATCTGCCCAAATCTCAACCGATCCTACCTATAACCCCATTAATCCCGAGCCAACCAGAAGAAATACATCCGTCCCCCCAATTCAAATTAGAATAACCCTACAACCACATACAGTGCAAAACCCATTACAGGGCACAAATCTTACCAACAAATCTCTACAGATTCTGGAGCAGCAACCCTCAACACAAAATAAAAAAGGAAAAGGGATAATGGTGGACGAGGCATATGAAATACAAAGGGAAATGATTACAGTTCTAAATCTGTAACGCCCCGGTCTCGCAGGGTCGAAGAGTTATTTCCTATCATTTAAACTTACATTTCAACAATATAATAATAGACTCCAAATTCCAAATATCATATAGAAATTTTGATTCAAACTAATTTCTTCAATATAACCAGTTTTTTCCAAAATGCCAAGTCATCATAACACAATAAATTTTTTTAATAAAAATCGTCAATACTCATAAAAACTTTCTATGCTTAACCCAATATACTTAAATCATCTCACCCAATGCCTCATAATCTTGATCCTCAGCTGAACCATCAAAATATCTAAAAAATATTATGGAGATAAGGGGTGAGTTATCAACAACTCAGTAAGCAGAAAACTTATATTAGCATGTAAACATGAGCATTTATAAAATTTAGTATGCAGAACAAAATATTTACTTTCAGAATGCAGAACTAACATTTTTACTTTCAGAATGCATAAACAAAACTTGTTACAAAACATCAGAACGAAACTGTCCGAAAAACATTCTTATTAAAAAGCCCTTCGGCATATTATAAACTGAGACATCATGTTCATATCATATCGGAGTATTGCATAGGGACAAATACCATGTTTAATCCTCATGGTAGGGTTATAAACTAGCATTATACCCGTGGTTGGGCCGTATACCTTATCACCCCGTGGTAGGATTATAAACCATCATTATACCCATGGCTGGACCATATATCATGTTTCACCCTATGGTCGGGTTATAAACCACTATTATACCCATGGCTGAGCCTTAACAGAAACAGAACAAAACATCATCGAAACCAGATCATATTCAGATTCAGAATCAGAAATTCATTCCAAAGTTTTCAGATGCCACATCATATCAAAACCGAATACTGAACAGTTTCAAATCATTTCACATGTTCGAAATAAACAGAATAAAAACATCTTCATTTATTCACAGTACAAACTTTTAGATTCTCATATTCGCTTTTTTTGCATAATTCAGAAACAGAATGCACAAAATTAGCTTATGTCTACACCAGTTATGACAGAAAATACTTTATCTTATATAGAATTTATGCATATGCACAATAAACATCTGAGATTGTTTTAATATTTCTTTCCAAAAAGAAACATGCTTATTTTCAAAGTCAACCTCATTTCATTTCTTTTGTGCAAAACTAGTATATGAGCCCCGCTTACCTAGGCTTCTTAGCTTTTCAGAAATTCTCCACAACAGTACTGAACAATTTTCAATCGTCACTTATAAAAAATTCATGTAAATTAAATAAATCTCCAATGAACAGATAATCTCATAATACACCTGAAGTACCTATTTTAATTCTTCAAAAACCTAAAATTTCTCTTAATTCTAAAATACCATCACTTCCTAAATTCCTCAATATCCATATAACTATTAAACTCAGAATATCTCTAAAATTGCAGAATAATATTAATAATAAATACAATTATGCCATAAAATACATTTATGGTTTAAAGACTTATTAAAACAAAACTGATTAAAGTAGGAGAGCAAATATTTCATTTAATAAAAATAGACTAATTAGTTTCTCTTTAAAGAGTTCAAAATAAAAATCTTGCACTACTATGTACTTCTAAAAAATATATTAATACTAATAATATATTTCAAATATTTATTTAATCCGTATTTAAAACAAAACTCATACAAAGTGAATTTAATATATAAAAACTAAAACATGATCAACTTATAATTACTCTGTTAAAAGCATCAGTATACTGACTTAGTACTATAAGTCTATACATCTACGTCCAAATAAAAATATAACCTGCACGTAATATAAAACTCATTATTTCAAACCCAATATACATAATCAACTCATTAAAATATAAAGAAATATTATTGGGAGAAGCCACTATTTATAGTAGCCATTTTTGCACACATTATGTGTCAAAATCTACACCACACATTTCTTAAATTTAAAATTAGAGATGGATGAGAGAGAGAGCTAATGAGAGAGAGCGGAAATGAGAGAGAGAGTAGAGATGAGAGAGAGAGCAGAGAGAGAGAGAGAGAGAGAGAGAGAGCGGAGAGAGAGAGAGAGAGATGAGATGAGATGAGAGAGAGCGGAGATGACAGAGAGAGCGGAAATGATGAGAGAGATCGAGATGAACAGAGAGGACAGAGAGAGAGCGGAGATGAGAGAGAGAGAGAGAGAGAGAGAGAGAGAGAGAGCAGAGAGAGAGAGAGCGAGATGAGAGAGAGAGAGAGCAGAGATGAGAGAGAGAGAGCGGAGATGATGAGAGAGATCGAGATGAACAGAGAGAGAGTAGAGATGAGAGAGAGAGAGAGAGCGGAGACGAGAGAAAGATCGAGATGAGAGAGAGAGCGGAGATGATGAGAGAGAGTTGATGAGGGAGAGAGACGCTGGTGAGAGAGAGATGAGAGAGAGAGAAGCTGCTGCGTTTGAAGGAAGAAAAAAAAAACAAGTGGATGAGGTGCATTGTGTGCACCACTACAGTGGATGCTCTCTAGCACTTCTCAAATATAAATCCATTAACCTAAACATCCGAAATAATATATCTGGAAACATCATACTAAAGGGCAAAATGGTAATAGTACATCTCATCTATTAGGTTAACCAAGACATAATAAATATTTCATTTTTAAGTAAACTACCACAAAAACAGAGGACCAAGACATGAGTGCCGCAACAACACTTACCCAAGGAAAACTAAGAGGCAGCAGCACTGTGGGAGAAGGTGGTCCAGGTGGAGTTGGGTTGCAGTGGAAGGTGGTTGTCCCGACAACGGCGTAATGAGAGAAAGAAAGCGAGATGAGCAAGAGAGAGAGAGAACGGTGAGAGAGAGAGAGAGAGCACGGAGGCAGAGCTTGACAGTGGGGGAATTCGGTGTGGGCTTACCTAGGGGTGGTCATGGCGGACCTAGGCGTGCGACCGGCGTCTTCTGGTTGTTCCCGCTTCAGGTTGAGCAGCTGGGCGACGGCGCTAGGGTTCACTATAGAGGAAGGTCGGTGCTCTGCTTTTCAGTCTTGCAAAATAGAGGAGGGCTTGTGGGGTTGGCACGCGGAGGAGTTGGGGTTTCCATGGTGGTTAGGTGAAGGGTGGTGGGGTCGGTTTTACGTGCAGATGGATGCTGGGCTAACGGGGTGTTGCCATGCATGGGTTGAGGTTGTGGGTTGAGGGGAGCTCGAGAGGGTGCAGTCTACGATGGAGGAAGCCTACGGTGAACGTTGGCTGTGTTTGAATGGTTTGGTTTACGGTGCTTTTTGGATGGGAAGGGCTTCGTTACACGGTTTGCATGGGACGAAAAATACTTATGTGTTTCATGGCAATGAGACCGATTGAGAAGGGCTTGAGTAGTGACTGGATCGTGGGGTGGTGAGAACTTAAGGAGAAAAAGAGAAGCGAGAGAGAAAGTTTGGAGGATGACTTGATCATCTGGTAGTGAATCGAACGAGTGGCGCTGTGGGTGAGTGAGAGTCTAAGTATGTGATGGAAAAGAAAAGGAAAAGAAAAGCAAACAGCAGAGACGTGGGGAAAAAAATTGATTTGAGATGGAGGGATTTTCGGAAGTGAAGAAATTGGAGGGAAAGCAAAGAAGAAAAAAAAGAAAGAAACGGTCTGGCAAGAAAACTGCAGTCAGGGAAGTACCAAAACGACATCGTCGTGGGCTTGGCCTCCCTTCTGCTTTGGGCTTAGGCTTTAGGTATTACACAATCAATGATTCTGTATTACACAATCAATGATTCTTACCTGCGGAAATGACCCAGATAAATTCGATCTTGCTCTAAAAAGCCCTTCGAAGATCACACAGTAGCCTGAAATCTCACATAGTTTGATGAATCCAACGCATTTTGCGGCAAGTGGAGGAAAAGAATTACTGTTGCATGGCATTTATCCAGCCATTAATCAGTCAGCACCAACCTCACCCAATTTGAGTAGAGAGGGTTTCAATTTCTTCATTGTTAATGCAATCCCATCACCAGCTAAGACAAGATCGCACCTCCCATCACTAGGGGAGAATTATACCCTCCAAACTCTGTCAGATACAATGCCTCAGAATGCTTTTGTCTCTCCAAGTGCAGAGACGAAGAAGACCCCTTACTCTTCACAATGGCAACAGCTTCAGCCAGCAGTGCAAGGGTTTAAAGCTTAGCAAGCCAAACATAGGGCCCATCAACACTTGGCCCTTCAAACTAAGCCTTACTACCTTTTTTCTCATTTTATTTTGCAAGGCCCGTATTTGAGCAACCAAGCCCAGTCAACCCTAAATAAAAATTTGAGTAGTGAAAACATTTCAAATTTGATAGTAAATCCAATACCCAATGCTGAATTCACCACCAGTCCAAATAACCCTTCCATCGAAATAGAGCCCACTCACTCACCCTCGTCAAAAGCAGGGAAAATAACAAAGAGGCTGAGCACACCTCCTCCGACTGAATCCCACAGCTTGTAAAGAAAAAATAGCAAAGAAATCAACCTCTGTGTGAACCAAGTCCTGCGTCATGTGAACCCATCACTGATGACTTTGCTATGGCAATCATGCTTATGGAAATGCAATCTGGTGCTGGGGGAAAACCAAGAAAAACATGAAGCAACCAAAGGTCACCCCGTACCTCAGATCACAATCATCCATGTAGAAAATCCAAAACAGCTGGATAGGCAAGCTCAAAAATGCCTCCACCAGCTAAATGAAGACAATGGTTTGGAATTGTAGGGGACTCGCCAGACCCAAATCAATTAGATCTCTAACGGCCAATATTAGAAAATATAATTTGGATATTATCTTTTTGTTGGAAACCACGGTGCTTGTAGAACACACTTTACCTATTGTGAATAGTTTTGATTTCCATCATTTTGTAAATTTTCCAGCCTCCGGAAACAAATGAGGTCTTCTGCTTGTATGGCGGCCGGGTGTTGATATTGAACTGGTCAATATAAATATGAATGCTATATCTATTTTGATTTACTTTGATCCTCCATATCACCCATGGTTGTGACCATGGTGTTGCTTAGGCGATTTTAATGACATACTCAGGCAATCTGAAAAATTTGGTGGGCGCTCATTTGCATCTACTTCAAAAGGAGGACTGAGAAATTTAATGGAGAGTCAAGGATTAATCGACATTGGCTTCACAGGCCCATCTTCGTTGATAAACAACAGACAAGGTAGAGCACTCAACTGTGAAAGACTAGATCGTGGTAATATAAACAACCAATGGAGATTGTTATTCCCCGATGCCACATTACAACACTTGACTTTTACAGCACCAAATCATCATCCTCTCATAATGAACACAACAGTCCAGCAACATCGGGCATACTCCTTTACATTTGAAGAATTTTGGATCCATGAATCACTCAATTAAATAATAATCCATGAAGCATGGAGCAAGCAATTTAGAGGAACTCTAACCTACATACCCTATAAAAAGATCAAGGCTACTAAAGACGGCACTCTTAAACACTAGAACAAAGTCCACTTTGGAACAATTCAGGTCAATATACATAAAATTGAAAGTGAAATTCTTGAAGTGCAGTGTAGCTTCCCGATCCTACAAAATCAGATACGAGAAAAATAACTTCAATTCAAACTCCAAAAGCATCTGAAAATTGAAGTATGGCGTAAAAAATCCAAAATCTCATGGCTGACAACCTCGAATCTCAACACCAGATTCTATCATTTATCAACAACATCAGAAGACAGAGCAACGAGATTGAATCCATTAAATTGGGCCTAAATAACTGGTCGATTGATCAATCTATTAATTGAATATACTTATATTAAATGTTTCCGAACTATATATGCCACCTTAAATTTGACATTCCCTCAACAACTTGAAAATCTCTTCGACAAGCAAATCTTGGAATAGGATAACAAATTTCTTACTGCACTGCCTAGTGAAGAAGAAATTTTTGCTGCACTAAAACAAATAAATCAGAAAGTCCTAGGTCCGGATGGAATGGCCTATCTTTTTTACAGACACTATTAGAATATTATCAAGAGTGAAGTTATCAAGACAGTGCAAAATTTCTTTCAAAGTGAAAAATTACTGAAACGAATGAACCACAAAAGTATTTCGCTTATCCCAAAAACTCTCAATCCTAGCTCACCCCAGCATTATCGCTCAATCATCCTAACAAATTTCATCTAAAAAATAATCACAAAACTTCTGGCAAATCTCCTCAAAGCCACCTTTTCCGGCATCATTTCCCCTATCCAGATGGCTTTTGTACCTAGCCGAAATATAAAAGAAAATATGATGATTGTCCATGAGACTAATGACAATAAAGTATGACATGGAAAAGACTTTTGATTATATAGAGTGGAATTTTTTGTTCAAAGTGATAGAAGTTTTGGGTTTTAGTGCGTTATGGATAAATTTGTTAAGAGAATGTGTAACGATCGCATCTTTCTCTATCCTCGTCAACAGATCCCCAAGAGATGTTTTTAAAGCACAGAGGGGATTCAGATAAGGTGACCCCATCTCACATTTTTTATTCATTCTATGCATGGAAGTACTCTCCAAACTAATAGCTAGATCAGAAGCTCAAGGAAAGTTTGCGGGTATCTGGTTGAGAAGAAATTATCCTTCAATCTCCCACATCTTATTCGTGGACAATCTAATCATCTTTTGGACAACAAATGAACAAAGTGCCCAAGTCATATTCGAAAACCTAGGGAAGTACCAAGAATGGTCAGGACAAAAAATCAACCTCAATAAGTCATCAATTTTCATCACCAGGAACACTAATTCAACGATCAAAGCCTTGATTACTCAGATACTGCCATATAAGCCATCTTTGTCCAAAATGAAGTACTTAGGTCTCCTAACTTCTTTTGATAGAGCAAAAAAGGGAGCTACAAAGTTTTAATGGAAAAAATCAACTAAAATTAAAAAGTTGGAAGTCAAAATTACTCTCACAAGCAGGACGGATAATGCTAATCAAATCAGTTGCAAGCACAATTTCGACATATCATATGCAATCTTTTATGCTACCAAAATCAGTGTGCAAGTCGCTGAATACTAGCTTCAAAAACTTCTACTGGGGTTTCTCTAAAGCATAGAATTACAATCTCTCATTGAAGTCATGAAAATCTTTTTGTCGACCAAAAAACGCAGGTGGACTTGGCATTGGGTTAATGAGAAACATGAACCTAGCAATGCTAGCGAAAAGGGGATGGGAATTGAGCCAAGCAAACGCTGGGTAATGGCATGAGATTTTTATTAAAAAAAATATCTCAGTTCAATAGAGTTTTTGAAGGTGACTCCAAAATCATCAGATTCATGGTTATGGAAGGGCATCCTAAAGATAAGGGAATTAATTTCAAAAGGCAAATGCTATTAAATGTTCAACGGTTTATTAGTGAATGTACGGTCGGAGTCTTGGATTCCAACTATAGAAAATTTTAAGCCTAGGCCTATCCAACAAATGAATGAGGTACATTCGCTTTTGAAAGTCTCAGACATCATCACTCATAATCCTCGCTCCTAGAACATTGAGAAAATGCAAACTCTATTTGAAGAAGATAACATTGAAGAAATCCAAGAAATTCCTCTTCCACAAAGTAGTCAAAGGAATGACTCCATTATCTAGAATCCAAATCATACTAGGAAATTCTTTGTCAAAAAGATATTGTCCACAATCAATCAACTTTCTTGCTCAGGAAAGCCATAATCCAGCTAGAAAAGACATACCAAGCTTATAAAAAATCATAGAAACAAAAGGCAAAAAGCCATCAAAGCCTAAGCTGGGCACCTCCGCCTTCGAATCAGTGGAGCTACTCATTTGATGCAGCAGTAAGAGATTCTTTCATTACATCTTCGGCAATATGCAGGGAATTTGAAGGAAATAATTTGGAGGTATGGATCAAGAAAATCTCATCAACAAATCCAGCCTTTGCATAAGCTTCAACAGCTCTTTTGGCCACATAAATGGCAAAACAACTTCAGAAAAGACCAACCGTCCTGGAAGGCGACGCTCAAAAGATGCTGTAAAAAATGAAGCCCCTTCACCAATATGGCAACTAACTCCAATCATAGATGAAATTTGTCAAAATCTTCACCCCCGAGAAGTCTGGATAGTAATCAAAATTCACTGGTCTCAAAATTGGTGTGCGCACTCTATGGCGCAATGGGCAGTGACTAATTTCATTTTTGGTTGTATACCCCTTAATACCATTCTTAGAAGTATCTTATGTATTGATGATATAGATAATTCCCATAACAACTCATAACCTAAATTACAGGACAAAGTCAAGAACTCAATACCTGTTATTCCTGCATCAATTCCCGAAGATAGTGTACAGCCCAACTCCCGTGATTGAAGCTTCTATGAATGGCAAGTATATTATACCAGCAGCTGGCACCTTCCTTGCATGATTTGTACAACTGTCCATATATAGCTACATGATCCATGTTGTATATATACTGTAGCTTTGTAATGTTTTGGTGTATGGAAAAATAATCAATCAATTTATATCTTTGATGGTATCAAGAGCCATCTGACAACAGTCATTTTCTGCTCTCTTTTTTCCCAGCCATGGCTTCTTCCTCATCCACAACAGCAAACTCTCAAACCACTGGTTTCCCCTGGTATTCCACCTAACAATGTTGCTCACCTCATCACTATCAAACTAAACCGAGAGAATTAATTTCTTTGGAAAGCTCAGTTTGTCCCTTATCTCAAAGGCCAACGTTTATATGGCTTTGTTGATGGTTCGGTTACATCTCCACCACCAATGATCTCTACTAGTTCCATTGATACTAGTCTTCCAGTGCTCTCTCCGAACCCTGATTATCTTCTCTGGCAACAACAAGATCAATTGCTGCTCTCTACCATTATTTCTTCATTATCTGATGGCATTCTTGCTCACATTATTGGCCTCCACACTTCAAGAAAGGTCTCGCAAGCATTGGAGAGTATGTTCTCTCTTCAATCACAAGCAAGGATCACCACTTTTTGTCTCAATCTAGCCTCCTTAAAAAAAGGTTGTAGTTCCATTGCTAAATATTACCAAAAAATGAAGTCGTATGGAGACACTTTTGCAACAATTGGGCAACCTCTTACTGACTGTGAATTAGTCAGTTACATTTTGGCTGGCCTTAGGTCTGAATATGACCCACTCATTACTTCACTCACCAGTCAGTTGGATCCTATGAACCTTTAGGAGATTTGTGGCCATTTACTCCATTATGATTTTCGTCTTGAGCAGTAACATGATTCCTTGTCAAATGCCACTGTCAATACTACTTCTCGCAACTCATCAAACCGTGGCCCCTCTTGTGGATCATCTGGATCACAACATTTTGGCAACAATAATCGTGCCAACCCTCAGCAACATTCACATTCAAGAGGTCGAGGACGTGGACGTGGACGTGGACGTGGACGTGGCCATTCCAATTTCAATGGTCCGTGCCCTGTTTGTCAACTGTGCAACAAACTGGGCCACATTGCATTGAAGTGTTATCACCGTTATGACTCATCTTATCAAATAGATCAACCATCTAATTTTCAAGTCCATGTGTCCACTATTATGAACCAAGCTAATCCTAGCTGGTACCCAAATACGGCTGCAACACATCATCTTACACCAGATTTCAACAACCTGAAGAATATACTGGACCAGACCAAGTTTGTGTGGGTAATGATGCAGGTTTGCCTATTCAACATATTGGTTCCTCTCATGTTTTATCTCATTCCAAATCACTCATGTTACATCAGCTCACAGTAAATTCACTCAAGATAACAATGTTTTCCTTGAATTTCATCCCCACATTTTTTGTGTGAAGGATCTCAAGTCGGGGAAGCTCCTCCTCCGCGGGCAAACTAAAGATGGGCTCTACACTTTCTCCTCCTTATCTTCCATTCCATCTGTCAAAACTGCATTTGTAGGAGAACAAGCCTCGCTCAATACCTGGCATTGCAGACTTGATCACCCATCACTTCGTCTCGTCAAATGTATTTTATTTTCCAATAAACTTCCTGACAATGAGAATAAATATTTTCCTGTTTGTAACTCTTGCCAACAGGCAAAAAGTCACAATTTACCTTTTTATCTATCTCCCTCTTCTTCTCAACACCCGTTGGACTTAATATTTTCAAATGCTTGGGGACCCTTGCCAGTGCCTTCTGTTGAAGGGTATAGGTACTATGTAATAGTTTTGGATAATTACAGTAAATTTACATGGTTCTACCCTTTAATTCGCAAATATGATGTTGAAACCATTTTTCATCATTTTCAATCTCTTGTTGAACGGCAATTTGGTCTCAAAATTAAATCTATTCAAACCGACTAGGGAGGAGAATATAGGCGTCTAAATATTTTTTTCAATCTGGGGTACTATTCATCGTTTAATGTGTCCACAAACTCATGAACAAAATGACTCTGTGGAATGTAAACACAGACATCTAGTTGAAATTGATCTCTCTCTCATGGCTCATGCGTCTATTCCAAAAAAATATTAGTTTCATGCCTTTCAAACAGCCTGTTTTCTCATAAATTAGATTTTGTCCCCTATGATCCACAATACATAACCCTTTGAATGTCTCTTTCATAAAAAACCTAATTACTCATTTCTCAAAACTTTTGGATCAGCTTGTTGGCCTAACCTTAGGCCTTGTAACTCTCACAAAATGGACTATCGGTCCAAAATGTGTGTTTTTCTAGGCTATAGCCCGTTCCACAAAAGGTACAAGTTCCTAGATCCTTAATCGGGCCACTTGTACTGTTGGGGTGTATGTGAGAGACTAGTTTTGGAGCTAAAAAAGGTTTTTGATGAATGTGCGCTCGACGGTGCGCATGTCCGTCAACTTGACGTATCAATGGGACTTTCACTGAGTTTGTTTATATGTCTCAACTGCCAGGATTTGTTCACTTTCAATTCCCTCATCATGTTTGCTTCACTGATGCGGACAAGCCAGCTTATGGTCTCAAACAAGCTCCACGATTTTGGTTTTCAAAACTAAGCAATTGACTCCATTCCGTCACTTGACGTTCAAAATGCATTTCTGCATGGGGACTTCACGTCTCAACTGCCAGGGCATGTTTGTCACTTCTCTCAAGCTTATTTATTTATCGGACTGCTCCAACTGGAACTTTTTGTCCTAATTTATGTGGATGATATCATGGTCATTGGTTCTACTCCAGCTGCCATTGATGATCTTTTACACAACTTGCGGTCTGGTCTACCCATCAAAGACTTGTGTCCTCTTTACTATTTCTTGGGTATTGAGACCACCTTGCGAACCAATGGACTTTTACTCTCTCAACACAAATATATTTCTAATTTACTCCACAAGACAAATATGTTTGCAGCTAAACCTATTGCTACATCCATGTCCTCTACTCACAATCTTCATTTATTTGATGGAGATCCTTTTCATGATCCGACACTGTATCGTAACATAGTTGGGGCACTTCAGTATATTTTATTAACTCATCCTGACTTATCCTTTTTTGTTAATAGGGTATGTCAATACATGCATCGCCCTACCACAAATCATTGGACTGCAGTAAAAAGAATTCTTCGGTACCTCAAAGCCACCTTTCAGCATGGACTTCTCATCAAGCCTAGTTCTTCCACTGTATTGCATGCCTTTTCCAATTCAGACTGGGCTGGATGTCCAAATGACCGTCGTTCCACTAGCAGTTATCTCATCTTCTATGGTGACAATCTCATTTCTTAGAGTTCTCATAAGCAACACACGGTAGCCCGCTCAAGCACTGAAGTGGAATACCATGCTCTTGCAAATCCTACTGTAGAAATCATTTGGATTCAAGGTCTACTCATGGAACTTGGTGTGTCATTTCCTCTGTCACCGATCTTGTGGTGTGAGAACATAGTAGCTAGATATCTTAATGCCAATCCTGTTTTCAATTCACGAGCTAAGCACGTAGCAATTGATTTTTATTTTATTCATGAATGAGTCAATAGAGGACAACTGCAATTTAGGTTCATATATGGAAAGGACCAACCTACTGACATTTTTACAAAATTACTGGTGGCTGCTAAATTCAATCCACTTTGAAACAAGCTCATGATCCGTGCTCCGCCCATGTACTTGAGGGGGCATGATAGAGATAATTCCTGTAACAACTCATCACGTAAATTACAGGACAAAGTCAAGAACAACCCAATACTTGCTACTCCTGCATTAACTCCCGAAGATAGTGTACAACCCAACTCCCGTGATTGAAGCTTCTATGCATGGCAAGTATATTCAGCTGTCCATATGTAGCTACGTGACCCCTATTGTATATATACTATAGCTTTGTAATGTTTTGGTGTGTGGAAAAATATTCGATCAATTTATATCTTTTAATTGACAATGGCAAAGATCCTCTCTGAGCTTTATGTACATTTAAAGTAGTTATAATAAAAATAGAATGCATGCTTGTTGAGAGAAAAAAAAGAAAAAGAAAAGTGTTCTAAGATTTTTAAATTAATAAGAAAAAAACATTTAAATTATATGCTAACTATTCTATATCTCTCCAATAATTTAAATCTTATCACACCTAAAATCATTAAAAACAGCTTTCCCTTGCACAGTTATAAGCTAGTCATGAATCATGATAGGTCTTCATCAAACATATGATTCGATTATTTAACGTGATGTGAATTTATTAACTTTTATATATAGTAGCAGTACAATGTGTAACATCATAAATCATTGATAAAGCACAGCAAAGATCCTTTCAAATTTTTGTATGAAACGTTTTAAATAAGAGATAAATACGTGAAGTAAGCTTTTATTAAACATTTAATATTATCTAATTAAAAACTCACACGAAAAATAATAAATATTGAATAATGATATATAATTATAAATATCTAAGTAAGTCAAAATGTACAAGCCTTGCACATACATTTTATTTAAATTTGTCCTTAGTATTATTCATAAATATTATATGCTTCATTTTATGTTTTTATCTTTCTCTTACTTACTTAAGAATATTGTAATCCCTTATAGGTTATGTTAAGTTAGACTAGACTCTTTCATAATTATTTAATATAGCTTTTATCCATCACCCCCTTTAATTAAAATAAATATTTAGATAATAACATAGAGCAAATTATCTCTTATGTTAATTTAAGAGAAGATAACAAAGAGATTATATAAAGTAAATCAATAAATTGATGTGGTTTTATGGAATCTGTTAGATCTATTTTATAATAAAAGTAACTTTAAAATCTGACGTATCACATCAAAATACATCAATTTATAAACTTACTCTGGTGTAATCCGTTAAAATACATTTTTTAAGAGATATCTCATTTTAAAAAAAATTAATATTTAAGAACAACCTTATTTATGGATAACTACAGACAAAATAAATTTGTCTCTAATCCATTCCTTGGGTCCGACACTAGTCACTGATTATCCTAAAAGAAAGATTTTGTAGTCGGAAGAAGTTAAACAAGCTATGAAAATTGTCTAGACGTGTATAACTAGTATAAAATCATATAGGTCGGTCCAAGAGGAAATTTAAATGGAAAATAACATAATCTATATACATTAGTCTTGAACTTTAGAAGGAGAGTTCTACATTAATAATTAATATGCATAATCTTCTAAAGTTAAAATTTAAAATTCATATCATAAAACTTTTTGAATAATTTTTCCCGGGAATATAGATGTCGGTCAGGGTACCACAGCATGGTCCACTCCTATTCGGACTTCTGGTTGACTGCCCCAACCGGTTTCGCTTTTTAGAGCAAGTCACCGCAAAAGGAGGACCCATACACAGTGAGTGAAGAGTCAGACCGTCTGGCTAAATTCCTCACACGTGGCTGTTAAACCGACAATATTAGTTACCTACTAAATATATTTTGATAGACAAATATTTGGGAGATTTTAAAAAAATAAATACAAATTGATGTAGCTTGTAGTTTGATTTGATACATTATATTATAAAGAGAAATTATACATGAAAGTCTTAAATCATAACTTCCACCTAATCTCAATGTGATTATACATGAAATTATAATGTGATTTGTCATTTTTGTCATTCTATCTCAATGTTTAAATATATGTGTGTTTAAATAGAATGACAAAAATGATAAATCACATTATAAGGAGATTTCCTCCCCTCTGACCCAACAAGCTCGAGAATAACAACTAAGAGAACTAGAATCGAAGGCCCAGCCCAGAACGAATAAAGTCTCCAACTCGGCCCATGGGTAGGCTCTGGACGCAATTCACATGAGAGAGCGTACTGCAGGAGATGAGACACATCGATCTGGAAACCCCTCAAGTAGTGGCCAGCTCTTGAGTGCTTGCTCGAGTAATAGGCGTAATGTACGGGAAACCCTCGATTCTCTGACAGGAGGGGCATTAACGGACCACCAATGATACTAGCCGAAAGAGGAAAATCGGAAAACCACGCCGTATTAATGCTCCACTACCCGAACTACATGCCACATTAATGATATTGTCACAGAACCACGCCGCATTAAAAACTCTAACAAAGGGAACAATATGAAGGGCATAGACTCCATGGGGGCAGACATGATTCGTCCCCTAGACTTATGGTATAAATAGCAAGTTGCAGGTACGAACAAAACTCTCTGATCTCTAGACTGTTTTACTTATTTACAAACTTTCAAGAGAATTTACTAACTTTGACATCGGAAACTCCCCGGCTCTGAGGCCGCTCTCCTAGTTGTCTTCCCCCATATCTTTTGCAGGCCTATTTCTGAATACTTGAGTTGTCGGAACCTGACCTAAAGGCATGTGGAACATGACGTTAACACACATGTAGTTAGGTGGAGGTGTGTGGTTTAAGATTTCCTTATAACATTTCTCAATTATAAAATACATTTTGTTATAAAATAAATCTTAACGTATAAGAGCTTAAACCTACTTTTATAAGATCTTTATGTAGAACTAGCACTTGTGAATTTGAAATATTGGTTGGTGTAATATGATTAAGTTTATTTATATTTGATTAGCTAGTATAGAAAGTCGCATGAAATGCATTATTTCAAATTAAGAATGGTCAATTGTTCGAATGTTGTATATTATAAAAATTGAATTTTGATAGAGTCGTTTAGTTAATTTGTGAAGTATAAATGATCATTTTCATAAGCATATTAATTAATTATGAGTAATACGTACGATGCTGAGCTGCGCACTCACTTTAGACAACGGCCTAATGCTTTTGAAAATTTCCATGTAAACATTATGCCATAATTGCGTTCTTTTTACCAAATCGAGACAATGATTATGATATAATACAGAGAACATCACTCTTTAATCAATAATTATCATTAGGGAGAAAAAAAAAATTATCATTAGCTTTTGTTCTTTAATCATATCGTGGGTCGAACAATTCATATTTTTTCGTTATAATATATAATATGTGGAGATGATGAATAGAAGAATAAAATTAAAAAAATTTAAAAGAAATAAAAATAAATGTGATATATAGTGTATGAAGATGATGAATAACAAAACTCTTTTTCATTTATAAAACTGATCTTTAGTTTTTTTTTTTGCTCTCTTTTCATCAATATATTACCATATCAAAGGAAGAGACTTTAAGGCCTCGTTTGTATTCGTAACCCATCTCAACTCACCTCAACTCATCTCATCTCATCATTACAACTTTCTTAAATTTCCACACAAAATATAATAAACAATTCAACTTTTTCAAATCTCAAAACAACTTTCCCAAATTTCCACACCAAATATAATAAATAATTCAACTTTTATTCTACTATTCACAAATCATCTCAACCCATCTCAACTCATCTCTGAATCCAAACCTCTCCAGTAGTTTGATCAATAACATTGTTTTTTTCTTTTTTGTTAAATTCTTAAGGTGGTAGAAAACTATAAAATTAATTATTTAACTCACGGAATATTTTCTTTGATACCACATCAAATAATTAGTTATCCGAAAATATTTAAATTGATAGGAAATGATAAAATTTAATATTTAATTCAAGACTTTGGTATTAATTTAAAGAGTATTACTATTGAGTCATTTGAAACTTACGGTACAAATGTCCTTGATGTGACACCATCATGTAGTGTCACGTGGTTTATTAAAAAGAATATATATTCAAACTAAAAGAGTACAAGAAAATACAAAAAGAAGAAGATGAAAATTTTAAGTTCTCTCAACATCTTTTGTGTTTGTGTTTTTAATTT
Source organism: Juglans cinerea (assembly GCA_961763995.1). NCBI lineage: Eukaryota > Viridiplantae > Streptophyta > Magnoliopsida > Fagales > Juglandaceae > Juglans > Juglans cinerea. Next base: position 11,251,947 of record CAUIVZ010000006.1, read on the forward strand.
TTAATAAACAGGTGACATCATATGGTCGTGTCACATCAATAAGATCATTTGAGCGGTAAGTTTCAGATGAACAAATATCAATAATCTATTAATATAAGAATCTATTAATATATATTAATATAAGAATCTAATATGATGGGTTGCTTACTCAGATATTATTAGATCCGAAGCCACAATAGATTAAGAGGAAAGCAATGTAAAATTAATGGTTGCAGTTTCACCAAACACAAACTTGTCATGCATTTGCTCTAACAAGTCCTTTCTCATCCATATCCGCCGCTCAAATGCTTTTCTCTTCTGATTTCCTGCTCAGAACGAGGCCTGTCAACATAGTTTCTTGAACACAGACGGACGTCTTGGATGTTGAAGTCTTAACCAAAACTCCCCAACTTAAACCTCAATCAAATCGGTGCATGAAGACACTGATGATCTGTTTACGTGACAGATTATAGAAACTCTGCCATATAGCATTAATGGAGACAACTTGGCAGGTCCTCTTCCAATACCCAAAAATTAGTTAGAGAAGCTTCTTAGATATAAACTATGTCCTGGCCTGCTGCATCACCTAATTTTTTACAGGAACAAATAATGACCATTATTTTACACCATTAATATCTAATCCTCAGATCCAAGGTACCTTTATATGAAAGACGGCCACTGCTTTCGTTTACATGTATTCATGAGTTTGTGGATCTGAATGCTCTTGATCTCATCTAGGTAACCTTTTTTGAAAATCGTGGGCATTTGAGCCACTGTTTAGTTTACATTGGTCAGTTTTTGGGATGATGGTTGGAGTTGAAACCAAATGGCTTTTTATTTATAGCCAAGTGCTGCACCCAGTTCAAAATTTTGTGCGATGAATTAGGGAATTTTATTTGATATGCCAATGCTAAATTCCAGAAAGCGATGCCACAGTTCAAGCTGTTTTTCCATATTTAGCACAAAAAAAACGTATAGGAGCCGTGGTCTGTTGCAGAAATCACGCTTGTGTAAGACAAAAAGGTGAGGGAGAGCTCCACATTCTTATTTGAAAGTCACATGCATCAGAGACACCTTGGACAAAGCCAAGGCTTTTGCAAGTAATTACATAGCAGTGAGAAAGAGCACACTTTTCCCTATTCCCTTCACTCCTAAAAAGCTCTTTAGGAGGGAAGGGGACAATGGAGGAAGGGATTAAGAAAGAGCAACACCATTGTACTGAAGCTCCAAAAATTCTCAGATTTGCACATAGCTGGTGCCTTCTACTCTCCCTCTTTGCCATTTCAGCCGGTGCTCGAGCTTTCGATTATGCAGATGCTCTCAGAAAGAGTCTGCTCTACTTCGAATCTCAACGCTCCGGCCGGCTACCCTACAACCAAAGGGTCACTTGGCGTGATCATTCTGGACTCACTGATGGCCTGGAACAAGGAGTAAGTCCAAATTCAGAAACCCCCATCTGCCCACCATTGTTGCATACTATTTCTTAATAAGTGTTATGTGTTTTTTTTTTTTTTTTTTTTGTGCAGGTGGACTTGGTGGGTGGATATTACGATGCCGGTGACCACGTAAAGTTTGGGCTGCCAATGGCATTCACCGTGACAATGCTCTCGTGGGGAGTCATAGAATTCCGGAAACAAATTGCAGTTGCCGGAGAATTGGAGCATGCCATGGAAGCCATTAAGTGGGGCACAGATTACTTCATAAAAGCACACACTAGTCCAAATGTATTATGGGCAGAGGTACAGATTTGGCCTCATCCCAAATAATTGTACCATCTCCAGAATGCATGATTTGAGTTAAAAGACGTTGGTTCAAATTCAAACCATATCTCACATGCAGGTGGGCGATGGCGACACCGACCACTATTGCTGGCAGCGGCCGGAGGACATGACGACCTCGCGGCAAGCCTACAAGATCGACGAGAACAATCCTGGGTCGGATCTAGCCGGAGAGACGGCCGCAGCCATGGCAGCTGCATCAATAGTGTTCAAGAGAACAAATCCACATTACTCACACCTACTCCTTCACCATGCCCATCAGGTACATTAAAATCTAATTTGTTTGTTCTTGGAACAAACCCACGAAACAGATACTGTTTTTTAAGGGTTTAGTCCCACTCAAAGTGGGACAATTAGCAGAGGGATTATGCGAAATTATGATATGTTTTGTGTTTGGTAGTTGTTTGTGTTTGGAGACAAGTATAGAGGAAAGTACGATGCGAGCGTGGGTGTAGTGAAGAACTACTATGCGTCGGTGAGTGGGTTCAAGGATGAGTTGTTGTGGGCAGCTTTGTGGCTGTACAAAGCCACCGACAATGAAGAGTATTTGAAATACGTTGTTGACAAAGCTGATACCTTTGGCGGTATTGGATGGGCCATTACAGAGTTCAGCTGGGACGTTAAATATGCTGGCCTCCAAGTTATTGCATCAAAGGTAAATTACCCAACTCTTCCTCCAAATCAAATGGCTCTTCTTTTTTTAAAAAATAAAAATAAAAATCTAATAACGAACATAAGTCTTACTTGTTTTATGAACATGACATGTCTCGTTGCAAAACAGAAATGAAATGGAATAGAACTGGGTGTCTCTGCTTTCATAAATTATATTTGTAGTCGTGAGTATGTAAGTTCCGTGTAATCATTTTGAAAAAAATGAATAAATATGGAATTCACATGAAAAGAAATTAATTTTTTAATAGTAGACTCCACTCTTTTTCAAAACGACTGTACAATATTTATGCATTCTACGATTATATATAACATTATTTCTTACTTTTGTGGATTTTGCTTTTCCCTATATTCAAAATGGAAAGATGATATTAACGCTTTTAACGCTTCGTTTGGTAAAATATAAAATGAGAGGTGATAAAATATTTTATTAAAAAATTATATAAAATTTTATTATAATATAATTTTTTAATATAATTTTTATTTTAAAATTTTAAAAATTAAATTATTTATTAGACTTCTCTAGCATTTTTCATTTCTTTATAGAAGTCCTAGATGAAGTAAGCCCTGATTAAGGTCCCATCAATAGGGGAAAACTTCGAAGGAAAAAGGTAAAGACTAAAGAGGCTGTCTAGTCTGGAGCATAAAATGATAAAAGATGATGTGAAGGTATTTTTTGCATTGCAGTACTTTTGTGTACGTGGCTCCCAAGTCCAATCAGTGCTACTTCATACAAAATAAAGATTCATGTATAGTCATTTTTTATTTATATAGATATATATATTTTTATTTATATATTTTATTAATGTGATTGATTAAAATATTTATTTTATATTAAAAAAATAATATAATTAATTATATTAATAAAATATACAAAAAATATGTAAAAGTGATAGAATTTTTATAAAATAAATAATTGTAAAAGCTACAAATGTGCACCAAACAAGATAGTCTGTTCTATAATGGTATCATACAAATGGAGGACAAGGGCTTCCTCCTATGTTTACATCAGGACCACCCATTTTAAATCAATCTTGTAGATCGATGTGTTTGAAAAGATGTTATTGGTTTGTCTGAGCTTCCAATTTGGGGCCTGATATTTCGGAATGGCCCACTTTCTAAAACCTAGTGAGTGGATGCAATTCTTTCATTTATGGATGTTAGTATATGAGGCACGACTTCACATGTTTGTTTATGAGTGTAGACCCACACATGTTGGGAGATGCATGTCATTGCAGTTGGAGTGAACTTCCCTTTCCCGCAACCCTATTTATGTGCAATGTATGCCATTGGAGTTTGATTGTTGTGGTACCTAAGAGTGATTAGTGCATAGCAATAAACTGTACTTGAAACAGTGGGAACTGCGACACATGCTGCACATTCAATGCACCAGACCAATATTACTTTTGGTTAAGAGTAATGTTATCCTTTATCCTTGAGTAATCACTCTCAATGATACTGGTTAATATGATATATTTTAAGTAATTTTATGTATCAAATATTTAGATGAAAAATTACTTTAAAATTTAACATATCAGTATTTTTTTTTATTAAAAAGGGGAGGTGGGGGCGACCAACGTAGCTACCCTTTCTGAGCGTGATCATAAGAGCCCCTTCCCAGTGTGAAATGTCTAGTTTGAGCTATAACTACTGCCCAATGAGCGAGTCCGTCACCATAACACCACCACCAAACTATCAGCCGGTCCAAAGCCCATCCCATAGATTCTTGGTTAGGCACTAGTTCCGCAAGCAGTTTCGACTTACGCCCAACTCGAACTCCTAATCTCGAGGTTATTGAATACCAGTAATTCGTACCAAAGCTACCACCTTGGTGGTAATTTAACACATCAGTTAGTGACACTAAAAATGACCAAATTCAAGATGAAGTGCAACATTCTTTGAGTTAATTTTGCTGAAAATGAAGTATTATATCTTTTTATCTTTGCAGTTGCTCATGGAAGAAAAGCACAAGGAGCATGCTCACATACTCGAACAATACCGATCAAAGGCCGAATACTACATCTGCGCTTGCCTTGGCCTCAACGATAACAACGGCAGCAACGTGGAACGCACACCAGGGGGGCTCTTATACATCCGCCAATGGAACAACATGCAATACGTTTCAACAGCAGCTTTCCTTCTCACCGTATACTCCGACTACCTCCAAAACTCAAACCAAAATCTCAAATGCCATGGAAAAATGGTAGGCCATGAAGAAATCCTCAATTTTGCAAAGTCACAGATTGATTATATCTTGGGCTCTAACCCAATGAGCATGAGCTATTTGGTTGGGTATGGCTCGAATTACCCCACAAGAGTGCACCACAGGGGTGCCTCAATTGTGTCCTACAGAGAGCACAAGGGTTTTATTGGGTGCACCCAAGGGTATGATCATTGGTTCAGCAGGCAGGAGCCTAACTCCAATGTTCTGGTTGGGGCATTGGTGGGAGGACCAGATTCCCAAGATGTCTTTGTCGATCAAAGGCACAATTATATGCAGACCGAGGCCTGCACATATAATACAGCACCATTGGTTGGAGTTTTGGCTAAGTTGTTGCATTTGGAGGACCTAAGTTTTGATCAAAATCATAGCTCGCCTTTGGTTTCTTCTTACTAAATTTCATGTCGAATGAAAATTAGTGTTCGATTTTAAACCTCCCTTTTCTTTCTTTCTTTATGTATACATATTTATCTATGTATATATGTTTTTGTTCCTTGGCTATATATATATATATGGCTGAAGTAAGGAGTGACAAACCCATGTTTACTTCATTGTTTTGTAATACTTTTTGGATACGGTAATACAAGATTATAAAAGATCATTACTGTCTCTGTTTTTGTTTTTTTTTTTCTCAATTTCTTTTCCAAGTTAAGAAAAATGAACCGTGATGATTCTTTCTTATTTCTTCAGGTTCTTTGTTTGCTTTTCTCATCACGATTCTCTGCTTTTACTTCCCTAAACGAGAAATTGTGCGTCTCTCTCTCACTCGAAAAATCACGAAAAAATTACAAGGAATCGCAAGCCTTTTAGGCTGCGTTTGAGTGCTAAAATGATTTCAAATGATTTGAGTTAATTAGTTAATAGTAGTATTTTGTGGATCTTATTGAGATGTGTTTAAATGTATGAAATAGATTGAAATATGTATTTGAATGTATGAAATAGGTTAAGATATGTTTAACTTTTTATGAAAAGTTGAAAAAATAGTGGGTCATATCAATCATTGGTTTGAAATAGGTTGAGTAGGGTTTGGCACCCAAAGATTACCTAAGATGATTGGAATTGGGCTCATCTCTAATGGTTGATGCGATTATTTGAAAAGAAACAAAGAGGGCAATTGCAATTCAAACAAAGTAACCCAGTAAGTTTTCTTCCTAGTGGGTGCTCGAGAAGCTTTAGCCTACGTTGGATTTTTTTCTTCAGATGGACAATAGAGAGGATGAATTAATCCCATGACCACAGGCTTTTCCAGCACCATCGCGATGGGATTTTTTTGTTGGCAGTTTGTTGGTTTCCTTAGTAGGCACTTAATCCCTTTTAGATACATAACTTTTCATCTCTACGCAAGTATATACCAAATAAAATAGAAAATAGAGTGAATTTCATGGTTTATATTACCTTTTCAACGAGACACCATCCAAAGTTCAGCAGTATACTAGCACTAATCTGTCAAAGGTTGATCTTAAACCTCCATAAAAATCCTAGTAAAAGTTAAAATAGGGGTGCTACCTGCACTCACCGGATAGGGGCTACCCTTGTCCCATCCCTACATGGATGAAATGCCACTTATCATCCTCACACCACAAATTAAGATATGATTTATCATTTTTGTCATTCTATTTAAATACATATATTTACACATCAATATGTATGTGTTTAAATATAACGGCAAAAATGATAAATCACATATTGGTCATTTGTGGTGTAGTGGATGATCTAAGTAGAATTTTTCTGAGTGGGGGAGACAGTTTTGGGCCCCACGACTGTCCGCCCCATCCCGCCCACCTCGAAAGACAACTGGAAAACACTAAAAAAAAAATACAAAAACTACAAAACAACAAGTCCACATACATTCACAACAAATTGGAAAACAACGAAAAAAATTCAAAACAAACTAAACACAATAGATCTTATAAAAGAAAAATAGCCACGAATGGTCATGGGTCTCTTCGCAAACCCACGACCATTTGTCCTTCAAGGAGGAGGAGGAGGAGAAGAAAAAGAGGATGGGTGCGCCGCCGCACTAGCAAGAGGGAAAGAGAGATAGACTGGTGGAGGAAAAGAGACTGAGAGAACCAGAGAGGAAAGAGAGAGAGGGGAAAGAAAGAATGAGATGGCGGGATGTTAGATTTAAGTTAAACCTAACCGCGAAATGATGTCGTTTTATTAAAGAAAAATATTTTTTAAATATATATATGGAGAGTTTTGCTACAAATCAGTAACTGTTCACATCACACACCCTACACATGACTTGTAATTTTTTTTTCATATGGTGTGTAAGTGTTTTTCATAGGGTGTGTGGTGTGGGGTAATGAATAATGACTGATGAGAAGAATTCTTCATATATCGGCTAGGCCAGGCGGACGGGGTAAACCCCAAGCAGGCAGATCCGTCTGCGGACGGGGGCCCCTACCTAGGCTAGGTGGATGCCGGACGGGGTGGGGCGGGTGGTGGTGCCTTGCCGCCCAGCCCTAAGTTAGAGTCCATTTATAATCTAGTAGGAGTTAGAGTCTATTTCATCCAATTTGAGTCCCAGTCTTAGTTTAAGTCTACTTTATTTGGTCTTTATCTATTTTTACGTAGATTTTGCTTACAACAGTTTAAGAAGAATGGAGTCTTGAGTAAAGTTTTAAAAATCATTTTGTTTTGTCCGGAATGTTTCATATCGGAATAGTAATCGGCATGACTATATGGGGCATTTTGTTCCGGTTAGAATTTTGGCTATTACAGCCTATTTTGGTCCATTTCGACCGAATTCCGATATTCTAGCCAAAATGAATATTTCGGCCTGACATATACTCATAAATGTTTTTTAATTTACTTTTACTTCATTATGTCAGCACCCAATCAAAGAAAACACAAACTCAACATCGATCAATTTTATAAAGTAAGAGTTAGGTAGTAGTATCGTAGATGGAGAGAGAATCAGGTTTAAAAATCTTGGAAGGGAGCCTTTGCAGGCTCTCTAATGACGAAAACGATGTTCTGATTCTCCGAAACATCCTCTCGAAGAAGAAAAAGTTTTTTGCGTTTCACCGCACTACTATGGGGGAGCAACTACAATTGGCAACCTATCATTTTGAAGGGGATGCTCAGCTATGGTACTATTTAATCATGGGTGATGAAGAGGGAGAGTTGACCTGGGAGGCCTTAAAGGAAGGATTACATGCAAGGTTTAGACCAACTATGTATGAAAATGTTTTTGGTGACATATCAAAGCTGACATAGAAAGGCTCTATTCGTGAATATCAATACACGTTTGGAAGATTATTAACAAAGGTAAGGAAGCTTGCATCTGAGTACCAAACTGAATGTTTCATTAGCTAATTGAATGAGAATCTAAGGGTGGGCGTCCAAGTTGCTAGACCTCTATCTCGCACTTTGGCAATTAGCTTGGAAAAGTTATACAAGGCCAAACAACAAGCCCAATATCGAAATCTAATACCCAAATTTGGTGATCCACAAGATGCACAACTCATTCCGAACTTTCGTAGCATACCAAATCCTCCATGACCGCCATTGAAAACCTTAAATCGTCAGAAAATACCACCTATTAGGAAACTTACAACCAAGGAGTTGAAAGATTGAAGGAAGCGTAGACTTTGTTTTAATTGTGACGAACAGTTTGTTCCGGACCATAAATGTGCAAAACCCTTTTTTGTTGGAAGTATATTGCAATGGAGATGACAACAATGGGACTATGGTTTCTTAGAAGGATGTAGATGAGTTGAGAAAGAGTTTCCATAGATTGTCTTTGAGGACAAGGGTCGTGATATGGGCGAGGAACGTTAGGGGTTGATCATAAACCTCTTTAAGAATCCAAGCAAATGTCTGAGTTCATTTAGTCTAGTAGGAGTTAGAGTCCATTTCTTCCTAGTCTTGGTTTAAGGCCTAGTTTGGGTAAGGAGGTGTTTGCAGATATTTTCAAAATTTTCAGAACAATAATAATTTTAAAAAATTATACTCAAACAATTTTTTTTATTTAACTTTTTCTCTCTCATTTCCCAAAACCAATAAATCATTTTAATTCAAACTATTTCACTACTATTTACATAATTTTGAGATATTCTAAAGTGTCCAAACGAGCCTTTGTCTACTTTATTTGGTCTCTATCTATTTTTACTTAAGTCTTGCCGATAATAGTTTAGGAAGTATGCAGTCTTGAGTCCTAGTAGAGGTAATGGTCATTATCTAGTAAAAGTCTCGGTGTGCGTGTGTGTGTATGTATATAAATATTTGTCGCTCAGATGAATAATAAACATCATAAAAAGTAATTTTCATTAACATAATTCGTTGGAGTTTGGAGATAGTTCTAAATATCTAAACGAATCTTTTTCTTTATTTTTCCACCACCATAGCTTACCAACTCAATATTCATTTTACCCTATCACCAAAATGCCGCTCCAAAATGCATTATATAACTTAGGGCATTTCTTCTGCATCACACCTCACTTCCTGTCTAGAGGTTGTTGTTGTTAAACTTACTTTTGAAGAAAGTCAACACTCCACCATGAAGTTGCAAACCTTTGACTTTGTTGTTGTAGTTACCTATTCACCTACTTCTAAAACTACTTTTGGATGTTCTTTGGACGTTCCACTCCCCATTCCTCTTCCAACATTGTCTAAGGTAAATATTTCAAATGTCCTAACGACTCTATTACAACATTTCGTAAACTACAACAAAAGAATCAGTCACAGGCCCCTTTTTCACAAGCTGCCACAATCGCTCCAACTGCTTCCTCTATACCCGAGTCTTTTCCTGAGATTCCATCTTAGTCCACTACTCTCATTGTTGCTGACGTCAATGCCTTAATGCATCAGGTTTTATCCTGATCTCCTACTGCCTTGTCCGTCACCTTAGGTACAAGTCCTTGGTTTATTGATTATGCGTAATTGTAACCATATGACTCTGGATCCCATACTGTTTTCCAACAAATCTTCTTTGTCATCCACTCTTGCCATTTACACTGGTGATGGTTCTCCTTTGCATGCCAGTCACCTAGGGTCTATTTCTACATCTCAATTGTCGATCATTGGGATAGGCCGATAGATTGACATTTTTTTGTCAAGTTCTCTTCTCTCCATATCCCTTCCTCTATCTCTCGCTTAGTTGCTGCAATCACCACCTCTTTCAATTTATGGCATTCTCAATTGGGACATACTTTTCTATCACATGTTCAGCTTTTTGAATCTCAAGGTCATCTAGGTTCTATAAATTTCAAGTCCTTTAATTGTGTCTCTTGTGAGTCTTGCAAAGAAAAACGTTATCTTTTAATAAAAGTGAGTCTTTTTCTTTACTCTATTTGATTTGGTTCATTATGACATTTGGGGTCTAGTTCTAATTCCCACTTTGGAGAAGGGGGTCCCATTATTTTGTGATGTTTGGGGATGATTAATCTTGTTATACATGACCCTATCTTTTACAACATTGACATCAACTTTTATGTATTTATCAAAATCTTCACAAAATGGTCCAAATACAATTTTCTCGTACCAATAAAGTGTTTTGTTCCGATAATGCTATAGAAAATAATGAGAAGTTGGTAAGGATCTTGTGGTACCTTGTGGTTTCATAATTGCATTTAACGATAGTGACGATAAGAAAAAAGAGTGGCTATTTCGAGGGAGCCAGTCCTCCAGTTTCATACAAGATGAAATATTATATGAGAATTCTTTGATGATCACATTGAAAAGCATATGGCTCTTTATATAAATAACCCAAATGCTAAGCATAGAAATTGTTTGACTTTAATTACACTAATAACTCAAATCCTACCATTTATTATTTTGATAGCCCATATAATTTCCCTTGCAAATCATGGATTGATATCAATTATCTTATAACAAATCATGGATTGATATCACAAGTCTCTTTTCATTTTGAAATAAACGTTTGACGCACACAGAAGCTAGCGAAATGCAACACTTTTATACACAAAATAAGCCATTGTTGTAGAGTACTTTCTGCAAGTTCGGATGGTTCTTACGCCCTCAAAATCTCATCGGAATCTACCATTTTTACATGCTTTGACCTCGTTATTTATAGCTTCATTGGATGGGTGTGACCCATCAATCTCTCTATTTTTTTAAGAAAAATTTATATTGTTTTCTATTACTTGTTCTCTATAAAGATGTTTTGAAAAAGTACTATCTCATGAGTTGAGATAGAGAGTGTACTTTCATTCCATATTTACAGTAGCATATACAAGCGGATCCATCTATGGAAAGTGTACACAATATAGAAAGAATGCTATACAAAAAATATAGATTAAATACACAGCTAATCAGACTACTATATACAACTGACAGATTGATTTTCTTCCTAAGTATAGACATTAGTTGACTTGAATAGATTGCTGAGATAACTTGGAAAGGTTGCTGAGATCTTTTACTGTGCAGCCATGCTTGCAGCTTGATTGAAGCACAACTGCTTGAATTCTGTCATCATCCTTATATTCCCCCTCAAACTTGGCTGTGGAAGAAAACAAAGACCAAGTTTGTCACGCAACAACTTGAATTGATTTTTGAGCAAAGGTTTTGTGAAGATATCTGCAAGTTGCGCAAGAGAGGTAACAAATTTTGTTTCCAAGGAGCCAAGTGCCACTTTTTCCCTGACATAATAGTAATCAAGTTCTATGTGTTTTGCTCTGACATGTAGAATTGGATTGACTATCATATATAAGGCACTCATGTTGTCACAGTGAAGAGAGGGTGTTTTTAGTAATGGCACTCCAAGGTCTCTGAGTAGAGTTGAAATCCAGGTTAATTCAGCTGCAGTGGTTGCCATAGCCCTATACTCTGTCTCTGCACTTGATCTTGCAACTGTTGGTTGCTTCTTTGCACTTCAAGAGATGCAATTGCTTCCAAGAAAAGTGCAATAGCCTGAGGTGGATCTCCTTGTTGTCGGGCAACCTGCCCAGTCTGCATCAGAGAACCCATATAAGTCGAGTGAGCTGCTGGACATGATGTGAATGCCTACCTGTGCAATGCCTTTCAAGTTTCTGATGATCCTTTTGACAAGCTGGAAATGATGCACTATTGGAGCTTGCAAGAATTGACAGACATAGTTCACATTGAATGTCAAATCTGGTTTGGTGAATGTGAGGTACCGCAGACCACCTACAAGACTTCTATATATTGTTGGATCATGAAACAACTCCTCAGAAGCAGTAGGTTGCTGAGCTTTGGAAGACATAGGTGTTGCTAAGGGTTTGCATTCATGCATATTGGCTCGGGTCAACAAGTTCATGATGTACCTATGCTGAGATAGAAAGAGATCAGTACCCACTCTAAGAACTTGTATTCCCAAAAAATGATGTAGAAACACAGATATTTGATTGAGAATTGTTGGCTGAGCTGAGATATCAACCACTGAATTCTCTTTGGATTATCACCAATCACTACCATGTCATCTACATAAAGTAGAAGAATAAGGATCCCCTGATTTGAGTGGCATATAAAAAGACTGGGATCTGCCGAACTTGAGTAGAAGCCAAGCTGTAAAAGAAAGTCACTTAGCCTATCAAACCAAGCTCTTGGAGCTTGTTTGAGGCCATACAATGCCCAGTTTAACTTGCACACATGCTGAGATCTATTTGGATCTACATAACCAGGTGGTTGATCCATGTAAACATGAGTGTTAAGAAAACCATGAAAAAATGCATTCTTAATATCTAATTGGTGCAGTTTCCAGTGTTTAACAGTGGCAAGTGTAAGGACTATTCAAATGCTGGCAGGTTTGACCACTGGTGAAAACGTTTCTGTAAAATCCACCCCATCAACGTGACTAAAACCTTTTGCAACCAGTCTTGCTTTTAAGTCTCTCAAGAGTGCTATCTGCCTTTAGTTTAGCTTTATAGACCCACTTGCAACCAACTATATTCATCCCCTCAGTTTTTGGAACCAATTCCCAAGTGTCATTTTTTGTAAGAGTAACAAATTCTTCCACCATTGCAGCAGACCAACCAGAATGTTTGAGTGCAGATTTGATGGACTTTGGTTAAGAAGGAATAGGAGCTAGAACATGCAAGTTTGCATAACGAGAATTGGGTTTGTGAATGCCACACCTAGACCTTGTTTGCATAGGATGTTGTGGAGGAGTTGGCTGCTCAGTAGCTTGAACAGAAATGAGTGGTGATGAGAGGGACATACCATCTGTTTCTGGAGTAGGGCTAGAAACCATAGGAAAGGAGGGGAAAGTGGTCTCAGTTTGAATGGCTGAAGGGAAAGCATAAACAGAAGGCAATGGCTGCTTTGCAGGTTCTTTAAAATTATCCTGGTGCCATTCAGTGAATGTTGAAAGTTCCCCCTCAATTGTGGGAGAGTCATAGAGTAGTGTTGGTTCAGATTAAGGGATGACTGATTCATCAAACACAACATGTCGTGAGGTGAGAATACGACCAGTTGGTGGATAAAGGAATTTGTCGCCTTTGTGTTTGTTGTTGTAGCCAATAAAAACACATGGCAAAGACTTTGGTTCAAGCTTATTGGACCTGTATTCTCCAAGATATGGAAAACATCTAGACCCAAGAGTTCGAAGCATGCTATAATCAGGGTATTTAGCATAAAGTTTGAAAAATGGAGAGTCCATGTTAAGCACAGGCAATCTGTTTAACAGGAAAACAATAGTAGAAAAATAGTCTACCCAGAACCTAGGTGGGAATTTGCATGAAACATCATAGTCAAACCTAAATTTGTGATACTTCTATGTTTTCTTTCTGCTTTTCCATTTTGTTCAGGTATTTTTGGAAAGGTAGCTTGGTGAATGATGCCATGACTTTGAAGGTATGTAAGGAGTTTGGTGTCATTGAACTCACCTCCTTCATTAGTTTGGAAGACACGAATTTTGGCATCAAATTGACATTGTACAAGCATGTGAAACTGAACAAAAGCAGAATGGAGATCAGATTTATGTTTGAGAGGAATCAACCATGAAAAATTTGTAGCTTCATCAACAAAAATAGCATAGAATTTAGACTTTTCTCTAGAAGGTGTAGGAGCTGGTCCCCATAAATCACAATGGATTTTTGCAAATGGAACATTAATAGTGTTGTCTCTAGAAAGAAAAGGAACCTTGCAGGCTTTCCACATTTGACAACTAGTACAAATTTGTGTAGAAATTTGTTTTGACTCAAGATTAATAAACTTTTTATTACTAAGAAAGTCTAAAATTCTTGAGTTTGGATGTCCAAGCCTTTGGTGCCATTGGACTTTATTTGTGGATCGAAATCTAGAGGAATAGAAGCTCTCCTTATTTTGAAAACTTGAGGCAGCATCAAAAGTGTATAGACCTTTCTGGTTCCTTCTTGTTGCCATTATCTTCTGTGTTACCCTATCCTTTATCACAAAATCATGTCCATCAAACTCAAATTTCAGAAGGTAATCAGTAGTTAACTTGCTAACAGACAATAGGTTCTTTTTTATAGCAGGTACTACAAGAACATCATTTAAGATAACCTGAGATTTAGAAGGGCCAACCATGGGCTGACCAACATGTGTGATAGGTAATACCTTCCCATTACCTACCATTATACCATCATGACCTTTGTAAGGAGTCAATGAGTGATGAATACCTTCATTTGCAGTCATATGGTCAGTAGCACCAGTGTCAAGATGCCATGCAGAATTTTTAGAGTTGTCTTCCATTTTTGTAATACCCCACTTAATTAACTCTTAATTAACCCTTAATTACTCTAGATTAGGCTTTTATTTTTGGGTTAATCACTTTCATTAAGGTTGATAGTAGGATTAGCATTAATGTTGGTACTTAGTGTTAATGAGCTAAGGATTAGAGAGACAAGCCCATTAGTAATTTTGGTGAGGCTTTTTAGGACCCAAGTGCATTCATGGGCCTAGTCCAAGAAAATCTTGAACCAAGCCCATAGGAAATCAAGGCTAGTCTTGGCTCAAGTATAGGAAGGCATAAGGCTTTTGGTGTAGATTGGACCCTTGGCCATTTTTATGCCCATATGGCCCAAAGCCATGTTTGGACTCATTTTACCATTCAAAGACCAAAGGCCAAATACACCATACCATTGGTTTCCTTAAGCCCAAATCACACTGAAAGTAGCCAAATTAAGTTTTGAAAATTGGCTAAGGCTATTAACCATCATACTTGAGGTTAGTGCACTTTAAGCTATGCTTTGAAACTTAATCATGCTTAATCTTTTCTTAAATTTTTTTAATTCAAATTTTCTTGAATTAATACTCACTTAAATCATGATTAGTCCATGTTAATACCCTAGCTAAACCATTCCACATGTCATTAAGAAAAATGACATAACAAACCCAAACCATGCTTCAATCGGTTTTCTGCATTGCCCTTTGTAATGCTTGGACTGTTTTGCCCTTGGGTTCAACATTTTTGTGGTTTATCCTCAAGGATAATATGGTACTTAAACACCTTATGAGACCCTCCCAAACTCAGTTTGAACCTTGGACGAAATTGGTTGCATCAATCAACTCAAAGAACCAAACCGAGTGCACTTTGTTCTAGTTTGTGTAGGAACCATTTGGATTGAATTTGAACCAGCCTCCTGCCATAGTTTACACCACCACCCCACCCCACGCCACCTCCATCTCCACCCAATCATCAAGAAGTTCCATGACCATCATGAAGGATTTTGACTTATTTTTGCTGCCCAAAAATATCCAAAAAACTGATTTTCTGCCACCACAAAACCATCTCCATCCACCTGTTTTCAAGGGTGGTTTGAGGGATCTTCTGCCATCAAAATGATGTCCACGACCTAAAGTCATCTACAGAACTCTTACAGTTACTGTGGAGAGGAAATGATGGTGGTTTAGGGCACTATTTCATTCTGCACAAGTGACCTAAGCTCATGCAAGCAATTTTGATTTGAGCACCTCCCACTTCATCCAATCACCAAGCACCCAAGCCAACGTCCCTCACCCCAACCAACGTCCCTCACCCCTTGGCCACCTATAAATACTTCTCTCCCCACCCACACCACAGCTTCAAGCATCATCTTGAGCCTTGAGAGCATTTTCCCCTCTTAGAGATCCAAAAAGTGCAAACCAAATGAGTTTTGGTGAGTTCTTGAGTGTTCTTGTGTAAGGCAGTCTAGAGAGCTTGAAAGACCACGAAATTTGTAAGTTTTCTTCCTTTTGATCTTAGCTAGCATGTAAAGCTTTGTGTTTTAGTGTTGGTACGAAATTTGGTTGAGTTTTGAGAAGGTTATGATGCTTAATGCAAAACCGGGTCAATTAAAGGAAGCTTTAAATGATTGAATGTTTTTAATTATAAATTTAGCTATGACATGTCCTAATTATGATTTGATATGATTTATCATTATACTAACATGATTATGAAATGTTAAATTTGTGATTAGAAGCATCATGATAGGTTTTAAATCTATCTTGTTTTGATTATCAAGCATGAATCGGTTTTAAGCATATTGGTGATTAAGGATTTCTTAGCTTTGATTAAGTGTTGGAATGAAATTGATTACTCAAGGATTAGACTTCGTAATGTCTCTAAAGACGTTAGTGGTCATTAGGGATTAAAGAAAATCTCATATGCATGCATTCATAGAGATCAATAGTTGAAAATACACATAGGCATCAACTAGGATGCATGCCACGAGTCGAGACTAATTGGACAAGTTTCACTTTAAATTTTGAGAATATAAGGGCATAGATGGTTTTAGATTGTCAAAAATATGAAGCCCATGAAATTTGGTTAAATTTGGAGTTCGTTTGCAATTAGTGAAAATTTAGGGTCTAAATGACAAATTTTGAAAGTCTAGGAGTATTTTTATAAATACCCAATTTTTTTGAAACCTTTGATTTTGAACCTATCCATAAGAGTATTAACCCTAACTTAGTATACACACGATTTACGTATCTACGACGCTAATTTCAAATTTTCCCGAAAATTTGTAAGTTGGCCTCTAAGTTACACCTTAATAAATTATTTATGAACTCTTGATATATGTTCATTCATATTTCAATTATCATTTTGAGCATAAAATATAATTTATATGATACAATTTATATGATACATTGAGTGCATTCTTACAGGATATGTGATATTTTTACCATTTTTAGTATATTGCATATAAATGTCATTTTTCATGAAACTTGCTACATATGCACATGTCATGAAAAATATTTTTCAAAAAATTGTATGAAAATCATTTTATCACGATCCCAAAGGCTAGGATGAGGAAATTATCCTAGTGGAACTCCTCTGTCCACTCTGGAGTGTTTAATAATAGAGTAGTGACCCCTGCGTTGATAAAGAATAGTCAACAGGCTTCAGAAGGGTTCTTTTTAAAGAACGCCGGAGCGAAATCAACATGTTATGACACCTAACGCTGGTAGGTGTAAACGGTATGAAGTTTCATGATGATATGTTATATTTACCAATACATTGAGAACGAGTCTATAGATAACGTAGTTTCAACGTAAGTTACACTACGATCACCGGCAGGTACTCATAATGCATATTGGGAACTATGACATTATAACATGTTATGTTATTAATTAAGATAATGATGTAAGTCTATGATGATGAAAGTTTATGACTAAATTTTTATAAAGAGGTTGTCTTTTAAAAAATGATGACGAAATTACTTACTGAGTAAAAACCCGTATCTTCATATTTTTAAAAGATGTTGAGAAATCTGGATGGGAGACATGTACTGATTTTTCTGTATCTCATGCATTGCATATTTATCATTTTTCATGATTGATTTATCTTTGTACCAGTTAGTTGTTTAACTTACTAAGATTTCGAGTAAATCTCACCCTTTTATGGGACCACTATCCGAGTGGAATGATAAAAATTGTGTCAGAAATCGATCAGGACGAGATTGATGGAGCACTGGACTCGCATGATTGAGGAGGAGTCATATCTAGAGAGGAAGCTGGACTTAATTTTGATGTTCATAGCCCAAGTCTTTTATGCTTTAGATCGCATGAAGATAATGATATGACTTTGTATATAAGTCTATGCTACTTTAGTATTTTGAACATGATGATTATTTAATGAAGTTGGGATGTTTTAGTTATTCAGGTTTATTTTTCACCTTAACCTTTTATTTCTGCTGCGATTTTTACATACTACTAGTTGTATACTAGGATGCATTGCATATTAACTGTTATTAACGGAGGTATGTAACCTTGTATTGCATGTCCCGACGCTCTAAGTCTCCATTCCATCCCAAGCGGGGATTGGGGGTGTCACAATTTTGAATGCTGCAAAACCTTGAGGGAGGCTATCATTTGTGAAAGAATGATTAAACCTATTAAAGCACCTTAAAGCAGTATAGTTTCTTTTGTTACAAATCTGGCAGATAACTTCTTCTTTGTTTGCAGATTTGAAGTTGGAAGAGGAGCCACGAGAGTGACTGTTAAAACTTTGTTCAGCCTTTGTTTTGGAGCCAGTGGACTATCCTTGTACAAAACTACGACCCTTTGATGTGAAGGATCCAAGATTTGCATTTGATTTCTTTTGCTTATAGGACTTCTGTCCATAAAAGGCTACATGTAAAGGGTTAGCATCAATTTTATACCTGTTCGTGTAACTCTCCAAGAGGTGACAACTTCTGAGTACGCTGGAACTGGTGGCCTAAGCATAGTTGCTGTGAAAACTTCAAACTCCTTGCCAAGGCCATTGAGAAGCCACTAAGACTTCTTATGCTCTGCCACTGGTTTGCCAATAGCAGCAAGTTCATCACAGATGATCTTAAACCCCCTTAGGTAATCACTTAAGGAATCAGATCCTTTTGTGATGGAGGTGAGTTTGTGCTTAAGAGCAAGACTTTGATCAGAGGAAACTCATGCAAATGCATGAACAAGAGGTTTCCACACTTCTGAGGCTGTGTTTAGACCAACAACAATGCCTAACACTTCTTCAGAGAGTGTAGCTGTAAGCCAGCCTTTAACTAATTTATCAGACCTATGCCACTTTTGATACAGTGGGTTAGGCTGAGATGAGTCACCTAGAAGAAATTTTGATGGTGCTGAAACATCACCTATTATGAATCCCTAAAGATCATAACTTTCAAGTATGTTTAGCATTTGTGTTTTCCAAAGCAGAAAATTGCTTGAATTCAGTTTGAGAGATACATAATTGGAGACATTTTGTGATACTGGGTAAGGATAAGAGTCTGAGTTGGTAGAGGAACCAGAGATTGTAGAGGAATCCATAGATGGAAAAAAAAAACATAGTTCTCTATCAACCCGTATAGGCTCTTGATACTATAAAGATGTTTTGAGAAACTACTATCTCACGAGTTGAGATAGAGAGTGTGCTTTCATTCCATATTTATAGTAGCATATACATGCTAATCCATCTATGGAAAGTGTACAAAATATTGAAAGAATGCTATACAGAAAATACAGATTAAATACACAACTAATCAGACTACTATATACAGCTGACATATTGATTTACTTCCTAAGTATAGACATTAGTTGAATTGAGTAGATTGCTGAGATAACTTGGGAAGGTTGCTGAGATCTTGTGCTGTGTAGCTTGATTGAAGCACAACTGCTTGAATTCTGTCATTATTCCTTATACTCTAATGTCTGCACATTGAATTATCACTTATCATTAATTGCTTTTATTTCTTAGTTTTTTTTAAATAAACATTTAAAAGATATAAGATTTAATAGAGCAAGAGCCCTTAACAATCATCCCAAACTAGCAAATACAACATAGAAAAAATAAAACAAAGAGAGATTTAAGAGCCAATGACTTGATCCCACCCATTTCCCACAAAAGGAAGTCGCTTGAAATGGTTTTGACATAGTCTGATAAACAGACTATAAAACTACGATTGGAATCTACAGTGGATTGTTGTGTGCTGTATTTTGCTGGTCTGGATTGGTTAAAGGAGACTTTCACTACCTCTTCTTCTTGATCCTTGATTAGGAAAAACGAAAACATAGAAAAATAGCAACTGAAAGATGGGTCAAATTGCCGGCACATGACTTTCATTGGTTGTGGAGGCGTGTGTAGGCCACGCGCTATCCTTGAAGAGAAGATAAAGGTCGAATCTAAGAGATTCGAAGTTACTGATCCCGATGGTACTGCGTGTGGTAGCGATAGACTCTCTTTGACGCAGTGGCGCGTGAGTCTCACACGAGGTGTGAGCCAAGCGTGAGACATACATGCTGCATTTTTAATCAATTTTATTCTTCGGTCCAAAGGATTGACGACTCAAGAATTTGGTGGTGAGATGTGTGATGATCGTAGGAGGTCGGAAGACAATAAATCGGCCTATCTCCATGCTATAGACGGAAAAAAAAAAAACAAAAAAACAAAAAAACTCGATAGACAGATGCGGTATCATCCGGACGGGGAAGGGAAGATTATTTATTTGAAGGCCGGAGAGAAATATCGCCTGGGGATCAGAGAGGGAAAACCAGTAATCTTAAAGTATAATTTGCTGTTATTTATGAGTTGGTACGTAAACACACAATTTATTATTAAATCTATTATAATAATAAAAATCAAAGATATTAATATATAATCTTTCGGATCGATTTTGGCATAATTACTCACAATAATGATGTTTTTCTCAATGGCGCTCGATCCTACGTTCACTTGCTCAAGGCGTTAGATAAATTGCATAGGGTAAAGAGAAAGAGAAATGGAGAAAACTATAGAGCAAGAGACATTCCGAGTGTCCCCCACCAACTTTCTTTCAACTCTCTCTCCTTTTTTTTTTTTCTTTTGCTCAGTTCCCCCAACCTACTTTTTTCCATTATTATTGATTAGACCAATACATAGGGCTGAGAGAGAGAGAGAGAGAGAGAGAGAGAGGAGATGTCGTTTGAATGGATATAGCTATCTTCACAGATGGTGTCGTGTTTCTAGGTTTGCCTTTATTGTTCTGCCCTAGAAAGACACCCAAAAGTGAAACACCAGGGAGTAGTGAGGGAGAGAGAGAAGACAAGCCAAAATCACCGGGGAATATAAATGGAGAGGCTGAGATTGAAAAGACTACCATCAGTCGGCAGAAATGGACGGTTGAAATCGCTTACCATCAATCACCAACACCACCAAGCAAGCAGGCTCAAGTCCTATACTTTTCCTTCCCATCAATCTCTTTGGCTAATTTAACCATCCTCTTGATTCTCTTCATAAGCATCATCAGGCAGCTCTCTCTCTCCCTCTCCCTCTCTCACTCTGAGTGAACCAGAACATAGTAAGTTGATCAGTGGCAGTGCAATAAAAACGAGGGGGGTGAGTAGAGATAGATTTCATTGGGAAGGAAAGGGTCTCAGACTCTCAGTAGAACTTGCAGAAGCGCACGTTAACCCCGCGTGCAACCTGCTGTACATCTTGAGTCTTGACTCTACTCTCTCTCTCTCTCTCTCTCTCCTATTGCTATGCAAGATCTCACACGAAGAGAGGGAGAGTGAAACGGGGAGATATTACTGTATGAGCACAGGAACAAAAAGAAAGAAAATACCATTTCCAAGAGAGTCTCTACCTTTGACAGGCCAGCCACGGAGGAAAACCTTTATTTCTCTGACAACGGTCTTTGCTCTTAGGATTTTCTGTAAACAGACCGAGAGTTTTGGCTTGAAAACCGGGAGTAATCTTTTCGGAGATAGTAATTTTTATAGACAAGTGGAAGACTGATCACTGAAAGAGATGAATGTGGGTTTTTAGAGAGTGAGAGAGAGAGAGAGAGAGAGAGAGAGAGAGAGAGAGAGGTATGGAAGGAGGAGCTAATAGTAGTGGAACTTCTTGTATGATGGGCTTCGAGGTAAACAATATAATGATGCCTCTAATGAATTCTGTTGTAGAGGCAAATAATAAGCTGTTTCTTCCTCTACCTTTGAGCGGCAATTCCTGTGGTCAAAAGACCTCTGCTTTAATGTCCGAGGAAGATTATGGCAATCGCATGGAGGCCAACAATAGTTGTACGAGGGCTAAGATTATGGCTCATCCTCTCTTCCCTCGCCTCTTGGCCGCTTATGTCAATTGTCAAAAGGTGATAAATGAATTCTAACTGCTTATGAAACATTGAGGTCTAATCCTTAAAAAATACTGCTCTCTCTAAGATAATGGGAGTTTCAGTTCAGCGTTTTCTATCTTGACATGATAACCGGTAGAAGTTGAGGTGGTCCATGCTGTTTAAACCCTCTCTCTCTCTCCCTGCCTCCCTTCACCCCAACAAAATCCATGCTGGTTTCTATGAACGTTCCTTCAGGTTTTATTGTGAAATCTAATGTCCCGTTTTTCCTGTGTGGTCTTCCATTCTTTTCGTTTTATTTATTTTTTCATAAGTTCTTTACTAATTGTTTGCATGGCCTTGTTAGTCTGATGTTAGATAATCACTAATGATCGTAGGTTGGGGCACCTCCTGAAGTGGTGGCTAGGTTAGAAGACGCCTATGCTAATTTTGAGGCTGCCATGGGCGGTAGGCCAAGATCAGATTGCATAGGTCGGGATCCTGGACTGGACCAGTTCATGGAAGCCTATTGTGAGATGCTCACCAAGTACGAGCAAGAACTCTCTAAACCCTTCAAAGAGGCCATGCTTTTCTTCTCAAGGATCGAGTGCCAGCTCAAAGCCCTCACAATTTCTTCGTCAGAGTCCGGCGGTGACATTCTTCATCTTGCTTTCTATCTTCTTTTGAATTCCCTCAAAACATTTTTACTTGCAACCCAAACTTTTTTTTCTAATGGATTGGATGAGAACAGCGAACAAAGTCCATAGTTATCATAGGGAGTGGTAACAGATGGTTAGGTAGATATCTCTGTATTTAATTCTCCTGTTTGTTTGTTCCTGGATTCGAATATTTTCCAGCTTAATATTGGTCTTCTGACAGGTGTCTGAACTTTGAATCCTTCTAGCATTTTAGGGTTTTGTTTTTTCATTTATCTTGATGTGTTAAAGAACATCTGAAGGAGTGATGGGAATGGAAGCTGTTTGGTTCAGGTATATATTGAACAGAAAATCTCAGGCGGAGAGAAAATGTAACTTAAGTAAAATGCTGGATGGCAGTTGCTTTCTATCCAATATTTGACTTCAAAGCGAAAGGATCTTATGGAACTGAAAAAAAAAAAACGCTACATGGTCAACTCATCATTAAGTCATTTTCATGTTAGTTCACAACTGTTTGCATGTTACAGTTTACGAGAGAGAATTTCTTGTCAGGTTTTAAGAGGTCGATGTCGCAGAAAGGTACGTTTAGGAAAGAAAAGTGGAAAGCTCTTGTAGTACATTAAAAAAAAAAAATGGAAAGCTTGAGGGTGAGAAGTGAAGGACTCATGAAATAGTCGCCTTCTTCTCATTTGTGTCATCTAATAATTCTTATAATGTAGTTAGGATATGGAAAGTTTATTAATTTGAATGTTGGGTCATCGACTCATCACGATTATGGATGGGTTTCGCAGAGAAGATCATGGATTTGATAGTGTTTGGAACAGGAATAAAATATAAACTGAATATCTTAAGAGGAAACAGAATCCACATGTTTTGCTATCTCTATAACAAGGACGTACGATGGCCTTCTATAGCTTTCATACTATAAATATTTTAAACCATTAATGCTACTTTTAAGCACAAAAACTCATTTCTCTAAACGCATATATGTCTTGTTACAATCTTTCATTTTCTTGCATGAGTTTTTAGTCCGTTCTCCATTTCATAAGTTCGATGATATTTTGTTATATTTTAGTTTTGATAAGATTCTAATAGCTAATGGACTTTTTCTTCTCAACTGGAGGCTGCTTATATCAATTTGAGAAATGTTTTAGTCATAAAGAAAGTAAATCTACAAGTTGACGTGTCTTGATGTGGTATGCTAGATTATAAATCTACTTTGATTATAAAGTAGATCTAATGTACCACATTAAGTCACGTTAGATTTGTAGGATTACTTGTAGAATCTATTTGTGATTGTAGTAGTACTCTCTTTCAATTTACGCCTCTTAAGCTTGAGAAGAACTATGGATGGGTATTCATGATCAAGTAAAAGAAGCTGTGTCTTGCCCAAAATGGACTCTTGCTGGCCTTTCACCTTGAATAGATTGGCAAAGTAATCTTGAAGTTTCCTCTACTAGTAATTGTATAGTTCATCAAGAAGTGACAATATAGTATGCATCAGAATCTTTTAATGTACTATACAATATAGTATGCATCACATCACATTGAGAACTATACAATAGACACATTTTGTGTTTAATATCGTATTACACGCGACTAAAAAGATCTTATGTTATAGTGGATCCTGTATCAAAATCATATTCTTCTATTGCCAGTTTGTTACTTATTTTTTTGTGGTAAAGTGGATGGGTTGTGCTAACCAAAAAGTTTGGAATACTTACTAGTGAAAGTGCACTTGATTATTATGAATTTAAAGACTAATGAAGTCTTCCGAATCTGGCTACCTTGCTTAGGATTGGGCTTTGACCATCGCTGCTCATGATGTGTTGATTTGCACAACATGATACGTCCCAAGTATTTGTCACCACCTATGTTGATGCTTAATTTATGTAATCATGAAAAAACAACTCCTGTCAAACACATCCATAAGTTCAAATGGTTGGAAGGGTGAATGGAAATGCTGCTCATGGATTTTTTTTACTTGTTCCAAAGATCAAAGATTGGTAAATTCCCATTTATTTCAATACGGTTCTCAATGTGACACTTCCAATGTTAAAGTCTGATATCCCAAATTCATTACTAATTGTGTATATATGTAGGTTGATATGAGTTATTAAAATCGGTTGTAATTTAGGGCCATCAGATTCCTCTATTGTTGGGTAATGGTATTTGTGAAACAAACGATGCAAGTTTTCTTGCAAAAGTCACATGCATGGTAGTTTTTGCCTATTAGCTCACCTTCAGTTTGTGGTGATGTACATGTTGTAGGTCGAAGTGGATCTTCTGAGGAAGAGGTTGATGTGAATGACAAAGTAATAGATCCTCAAGTTGAAGATCAAGAACTGAAAGTTCAGCTTCTGCGCAAGTACAGTGGATATCTGGGAAGTCTCAAGAAAGAATTTCTGAAAAAGAAAAAAAATGGAAAGTTGCCAAAGGAAGCTCGGCAGCAGTTGCTGGACTGGTGGAGCAGACATTACAAGTGGCCATATCCATCGGTATCTATAATCTAACATCCAGCTTGTTGATTTACAATGATTCCTGTATATATCTTAATTAACAGCTCCACTTTCGATGTTTCCTTCAATGCCTAAGAACATTCTGAAGGACTGGTGGCTATGTTATAAGATCAAATGGTTTTTACTTGCGAGTGACATCTGTAGCAACTTCTACACTGCATTTGGTATTTCTTGTGATATTAATGCAATTTATCATATATGCTTTATGCAGGAGTCCCAGAAGGTGGCACTTGCGGAATCAACCGGTCTAGATTTGAAACAGATAAATAACTGGTTCATCAATCAGAGGAAACGCCATTGGAATCCTTCAGAGGATATGCAATTTGTTGTGATGGATGCAACTCATCCCCACTACTTTATGGACAATGTTATGTGCAATCCCCTTCCAATGGATTGCACTTCTATGCTCCTTTGATGATATTTTTCCTAGCTATCGCTGTAATATTAATGCAACTTGTTTTTATCAAACTCCAGTACTTTATATTCAAGCGCTTAAAAACTGCCTAATATTCCAGTGCAGGTGTCAAATTTACCTCCATTCATATATAGGGCCGCCTTGCAGTAGTGGGCATGCCAGCTTGATTGCTTTTATTAGATTTGACACCATTTGAAGCAAGTAAATGTATAGAATGCATGTTAATCTTACTTTGTTTTATAGGATGCATGGGTGGTCTAGATGCCATATCATTCTGATTTGGTTTGCCCCCCTATATTTCTTTTGTTTGATCATTAAAGGCTATTGACATGCCATGAACATGTGGCCAAGGGTGGCAGAAACTTTTGATCTTGCTCGCAGTGCATGCCAGAAGTAGGCCCCCCGTGCACCAAGTGGCCGAAGGTGCTGATGCCAAAAGTTTACCACGAGAATGATCTGGCTTTACATGCATGCACCTAGCTGACGGATCAAAGACGGCGCTGTAGCTAGCGAAAATGATTTTATTTGCAACCAACCAACCAAAACAGAAGGAACTAGTGAGAATGACGTACCGACGTCTTTTTCAAATATCTGAATTAATGGTTTCTCCGTCTGTGACGATTTCAAGCATCACTTTTGCTTAATTCGTGTTGCAGGCATAGGGGCACTGCAATTTTGACAAATTCTTCTGCACCCACCTGCAGAACTTGTTACCATTCCTCAGAAAACACTTCCTTTTGCCTTTTGCTGGATGACGTGCGGTGTTCGGCCTCGTGGCTGGCTCATGCTTTGTTTTGACTCATGGTCTTGGAGTATGATTTTCTTTTCTTTTATGTCATGCTTTGTTTCTTCCCTCTTTGGGGGATTCCATACTTGAAATAGAAGATCTGGGAAATCTGCTTCTACCCGTGTGTTACAGCTTTCAGTAACTCTTTTGACGCAACTTCAGCATCAATCAATGGAGAGTGAGTGCACATGAAGAAGAAGATGATCAAGATGAACACATTCATACTTTCTACTCTTTGTAATTTTACTTTTGCTCAGTAAAAAAAAAGCTCAGAGCTAGAAACAAAGAGAACGATCTGCGGTCTCAAAATGCAATGACAGATAATATACCTGGCAGAGTGACAGTTGACTGTACGTACATGAAGACCACTGTTACACGGTAATCCATTGGGTTGTATTTCAATGCATCGTGAGTGAAAGAGTTTTAACTCATGGCAACCGATGTCAAAGTGCAGATTTAATATTTAAATGCCTGGAAAATATATAGACTGATAAAAATACAAAACATTGACAGAAGTGGTAAGTGCTGGTGTAGATCAGAGAGTTCCAAACTACGCACATGAAGGATGCCTATAGTTGGCAATGAACGTCTTTATTTTGAATTTTACGGTTCTGCAGTTTAGATAAGATGTAATGTTTTATTCAAAGTTGAATAAAATATTGTTATAATATAATTTTTTTTTGAGATTTGAAAAAATTGAATTGTTTATTATATTTTATATGGAAATTTGAAAAAATTGTAATGATTTCATGAGATGAAATAATTTAATTTTGTATAACAAAACCAACTTTAGTCTCACTAATTGATAATATAATGCAAGTGTTTTCTTATGTTAATAATTTAAATAAAACTCGTTTAAAATGTAAATATTAGCCGGTGTGATTGGAAATAATAAAATCCCAAAATTAAAAAAGAATATTTCTTTTAGATGATTCATAGAATGACTAATTACTTACAATAGAAATGTTAATTTTACTTAAAAAAGATTTACAAAAAACTTACTTTTCCACGTGTCAACTATTGATATGCTTAAATTATAAAATTTGAATTTCAAAATTTAAATTTTAAAAGAAAACTGATAAAATGAGTCTTTTACATTTTTTATAAATAAAATTTTAAGTACATGTAGCACTACTCATTACAATTTGAAAAATAAAAACTCTATGTGCAGTCACTTTTACGTACTTTTTATGCACTCCACTAATGTGATTGGCTGCGTCACTTTTTTTTAATATAAAATAACTTTTTTGACCAATCATATCAGTTAAGTGCGCAAATTGTACGTAAAAATTACTGTATATAGCAGAACTCTTTAAAAAAAGTTACTCTTTGAATTGGATGTGGTGTGGTGTGGTGTGAATATGGTATTTACACCCTCTAATAAAAAGTGACATGTCATGTTTTGATAATAAAAAGTGACATGTCATGTTTTGATTAGTTTTCACTTTGATTCGAGATTCACTAGATCACCTGTATAATTCTCTGTGTACGCTCATATTCAGTTCTTCTCTTCTTTTATTTCCAATTAGTCCCTCTCTATGCATTCTGCCAAACACCTCACTTCCTTTTTCTTTTTTTCTTTTTTCCCTAGTCCTCCTTTCCTCACTGAAAATTAGTATTTGAGTTGTTACAACATTGATACTTGAATTTTAAGAAATTTTCAAATAAATATTTCTGTCAATTATTTGTTAGACAATTAATGACATGCCACGTGCCAATCTCATATTTTCCAATTTGCAAACAAGAAAGACAGTTCTGCTACATACAGACACAAATTTGTGCCTGTATGCACACCGAGCTGACGCGGTCAACGATTATATTATTAAAAAATACAACGAAAAAAAAGAAAGAAACTAGGAAGAAGTTCATTCGAGCTTCATCCATGCATTCATTTGAGCTTCATCCACTCAAATCCTTCCTCTCTCTCAGAAATGAAACGAACGTTTAACTCACATATGTAATATAAAGGAAACTCAATGTGGAAGAACTTTTTTTTTTTTTTTGAGGTTGTTTTTCTTTTCTGGGTAGTATGTTTCCATGAGCATGGTAAGCATAGTGAGGATGAATCTTCGGGGCTGATTTTTGAAAAGCGACCGACGCAGGGATCTGGCGGGGTGTGAAAGTTCAACAGAGTAAAGATCGCAATAGATGAAAATTATCGTTCCTTTGTTGAGTAAAAAATCATATACACAACGTATATAATTTATATACATTATTTGTTGCTATACATAAGTTACTTCCTATACGTCAGCTATTCAAAAGACTAAATCAAAACATAATCAATCATAACAGCAGAGCATCAGTCAAAAAGCTTGTCCCGAGATATAAGTAACAACTAATATCTTCAAGTAACAACCAGTATCTTCAAGCTGGTAGCACACTGGTTTGCTTGGTCTGTGAAGTGTCGTTATAGGCTGTTTGAATTTTATCTTCAATACGCCCCCTCAACCGAATGGGCAGGTCTTGAACATGAAGGTTTTCCCTTAATAACTGGAAACATATAGAAGCTAATGGCTTTGTTAATACATCCGCAACCTGTTGTTTAGATGAGAGGAAGGATACTTGGAGCTTCTTTGCCAGAACTTGATCCCAAACATAGTGAAAATCGATTTCAGTATGTTTGGTTATAGCATGGAAAACCGGATTGGAGGAAAAATAAGTAGCCCCAATATTATCACACCACAATTTTGGACTACTTGATAAGGGAAGCCGCATATCATGCAAAATAGATTGAATCCAATTTAATTATGCTGTTGTGTTGGAGAGTGATTTATATTTTGATTCAGTGCAGCTACGAGCAACAATTTGTTGTTGTTCGCAGTGCCAATTGATTAGATTAGATGCATGAAAAATGCAATATGCACCAACACTCCTTCGGTCATCCCTATTGGCAGCCCAATCGGCATCACTAAATGCTTGAAGAGAGTGATCTGAATTTTGTTGTAGATGAAGGCCATAGTTGACCGTGAATTTGAGATACCGTAGTAGCCTCTTAACAGCCTGCTAGTGAATGTCTTTAGGTTGATGCATGAATTTGCTAACACGATGTACTGCGAAAGCAATATCGGGACGAGTGAATCCTAATTACTGTAATGCACCGACTGTGCTTCGATAAAGTTGAAGGTCTTTGAAATCTTGGCCATCAAATTTGGATAAACTGCATGTGGTACTCATAGGGGTGGAACACGGCTTTGCTTCATGCATATTGACCCGTTTTAAGAGCTCGGCAATGTAGTTTCTTTGTGTCAAATAAAGATCATTACCATCGAGCATAGCTTTCACACCAAGAAAATAGGAAATAGTTCCTAAGTCTTTTACTGGAAAAGTAGCTCCAAGTTTGCAAATAAAATTTTCAATTTCATCTCTAGATGTGCCGGTGATGATTATGTCATCAACATAAATGAGAATAAAAATAGAATAGCCATTGTTGTGAAGAGTGAATAATGATGTATTTGCTTTTGAACTGATGAATCCCATTTATTGTAATTTTTCAGTTAGCCTTGAGTACCATGCTCTCGGGACCTGTTTAAGGCCATATAAGCTCTTCTTCAAGCGACAAACATGATTAGGAAAATCAAGGTGAACATACCCTTGTGGTTGTTGCATATAAACTTCTTCCTGCAAGAGGCCATGTAGAAATGCATTCTGAATGTCAATCTGTCGAATAGTCCATTGTTTTGAAATAGCTAAAGATAATAATAACCGTATAGTCCCTGGCTTAACCATGTGACTAAAGGTCTTCGTGAAATCGACACCGTGTTGTTGACGATATCCTTTCGCCACTAGTCTCGCCTTAAAACGCTCAATATTACCATTTGCATGTCTTTTAATTCAGAACACCCACGTGTTGCCAACAAGATTAATACTCGGTTTGGGATGGACAAGATCCTAAGTACCATTTCGAACAAAAGCATTGAACTCAATGTCCATTGCCTCACGCCAGTGTTGATGTTTAGAAGCTTCAAAGAAACAAGTAGGTTCTATAGGAGTAGAGACATGATTAGTAATCAAACATTGAGGTAAGGGGTATCGAGCTATACCAACATAAGGAGATTTCGGTTTGAGTGATTGTGTCTGTGATTTGGTAAGCATTTGGTGCTGTTGGCGTGGCATTGACTCAGTTGGTTCAGTTGGAGGTTGAGATAAATCCGGATGGTGAGAAAGTGCAGCAGTGTTTGAATTTTGAGTTGGATCCCTTGCTGGTAGGTGAGCCACATCTGAACGTAACTGAGTGGTTTGAATATGCGAAGTTTGTTGATTTTGTGGAACAACCTGATCACTCGGCATCTGGACTGGTGAAACAATGAATGAACCAGCATAGTTTGTGTTTGTAGGCGAGTGACTTAAAGAGTGGGGTAACGAAATTTTTTCTGGTTCGGGATTACTAATTTCCGAAGACGTCTTTTGGTATGGAAATAATGACTCATCAAAGATGACATGGCGATACACGTATATTTTCCTTGTTGCTAAATCAAGACACTTGTAGCTCTGGTGTGATAAACTGTAACCAAGAAAAATGCAAGTTTTAGAACGAAAATCAATGTTTGTTAAAAGCATGCAAGTTTGGCTAACAAGTGCATCCAAAGACATGCATGAATAAGTAGTTAGGTTTGTAATTATAAGCCATTTTAAAAGGGGACTTGTCGTTTAAGGCTTTGGAAGGGAGACAATTAATAATGTAAGTAGCATTTAGAAAGACATCTTCCCAATAAGGTTTTGGTAAATTTGAATGAGCTAGCAAAGCTAAGCCAATTTCAACAATTTGACGATATCAACGTTCAACAGAACCCATTTGTTAATGCGTGTAAGGACAAGCCAAACGATGGTGAATTCCACATGTTTTGAAATAATTATTTAAACATCGATACTCACCCCCCAATCAGTTTGAATTGCCTTAATTTTGTATCAAAATGCCTTTCAACATATTGCTGAAATTGAAAAAAAATATTTTCAACGTTAGATTTTAATTTCAATGGAAATAGCCAAATGAATTTGGTAAAGGCATCCAAAAAACAAACATAGTAACAAGATCCATAACTAGAAACAACTGAGCTAGGCCCCCAAACGTCAGAATAAATTAACTCGAGAGGTTTTAAAACAGAATGAGTTGAAGCATAAAAAGGTAAATTATGGCTTTTTGTCATTTCACACTCAGGACAAACATTTTGTCTCTTATTGGAACCAACATGTAAGTTATTATTGTTGAGTACATGTCGAATAGTGATATAGGAGGCATGACCAAGACGACGGTGCCAGTTTGAAACTGAGACCTAAGTACCAACAAAAGCAGAAGGAAGACATCGTTGAAGGGATGGAGAGAAGTAGTAAAGGCTATCGGACATAAATCCTTTATGTAGGACGTTCCCCGAGTAATCCTTAAGGAGAAAAAAAGAACTATGAAACTCAAAATAAACATGGTTATCCTGAGCAAATTTTTGAACTGAGAGTAAATTTTTTGTAATTTGTGGTACGACAAGAATTTTATCAAGAAGAAAGGTTGAAGAGGAATTAGATAAAGATGCAGTTCCAGTATGAGTTATTTGCAAACCTGTACCATCACCTATTTGGATTTGATCATTGCCAGAAAGATCATCACTTCAGATATTCAAATTACTCATGTTGTTGGTCAGATGATGAGTCGCACCAGTGTCAGGATGCCACTCTAAGTCAGGTGACTGCTGTTGTGGTTGATTGGATGCTAGGTTGGCCTGAGGAGATGGACAAGGTGGTGGAGTTTGGAAGTGTGGATCAAAACGTTTCCAACAGCGGGAGCTGTGTGGCCACGTTTATCACATAATTGACACCACAAATTATTATTGACGCGTTCACCTACTTGTGTGTCTGTAAATTGACCACGCCCCCTACCTCGAGGAGTTAAGAAGTTGCCACAACCCCGCCCACCAGAAAATTGTTTCTGGAGTGTGGCAACATTAGCTGAAGCCATGGGCATTACTTGGTTATGATGTTGAATTTGAGCTTCACACGTAAGGAGCATAGAATAAATGTCTTCCAAAGTAAGATTATCAACCCTGTGAGTAACCATAAAAACAAGTGACTCATATTCTGGAATAGGTCCAACAAGCATATATGTTATAATATCATCACACTGCAATGCTTGACCAGCAATAGCCAGTTCATCCGTGGGACGATGTAATACCCTGTATTTTTTTTAGTGTGTTTTTTTAGTGAAGGATTATTTTAATTAATTTAAATATTGTTTTTCTTGTTTTAAAATTATCGGATTTTTTGTTGGATTTATTTTATAATTCTTAGGTTGTGAAATTTACTTTGATGTGCTTTGGTGATATTAATTAGTGTTTGCTTTTAAATTTATTTTTTTTGCTTTGATGAATAATTTTATTGTTGGACTTTAATTATTATTTTTTTATTTTTTTTATTTTCTTTTTCCCCCCATGCACAGCACTACCCATGCACGTCTATCTCTTTTCTTTCTTTAGGGTTTTCTTGTTCACCCATATAAATATACGTTTCATCTTATATTTTGAAAACTACCTTGTATCGTCGCTGCAACCAGCCTCCAGAGACCACCATCGTGCAGCCCCTCCTAGTTCGTCACCAACCTCCACGCACGTAAAACCGATGCCCATTCCCTCGCCTAGTAAGCGTCCATCACCAAGGCTCAACGCCTCACTGTGCGCCATCACCTCCGTCACGGCCTCGGCAGCAGCAACCCGTGCATAACTGCACTCCACACTGCCGTCACCAACTACACTGACCTCCACCCCGCACCGTGCACCTCTGCAGTGCACCACCCACGGCCAGCAGAGGCGGATCATCACCACGGGTAACACCACGTGAGACGCTGAGCATGCGGATCACACGGCCAAAAGCCAGCCTGCATCTTCACGGTTTTACCCAACCGTCTCATGGAAAATGCAGCCTCCCAAGGAGGTCAATGTCGTCGTCACCGTGACCCAGCCGTGAACCCACCAATGTAGCCTTCGATAGCCATCCCGCAGGCCTCTGTTTTTCACTCCCGAAACAGAGGATGTATTTCCTCCTACCTTGAGCCATTACAACCACTAACCACCGAGAGCTCCTTCACTTTGCGGCTCCAGAAACCGTCGGTGAAGTTTTCTGTCACCCCAGGTCCGCCTCATGCCACCCCCGCTGCACGGTAATCTCCCTCTCTGTTTTCTCTCTTACGTTCGGCTTGCTCTCCCGTAAGCTCTCTCTCTCCGTTATCTCTCTCACCGTGCATCTCTCTCTCTCTCTTTCTCGTCCAGTGCATAGCCATCGAGTGCACCACCTCCCGTCGCACACTCCCGTCGCACTTTACCATCTCGGTGAGTCCCTGCCGCCGCTGCATTTTTCTTTTAATCTTGTGTATGTTTATCGTTTGTTTTATGTATAAGGTGTATTTACTTATATATACCTATATATATATATATATATATGGAAAGTTTCCAGTTTTAGTTTTCGGGTGAGAAGTTTTTTGTTGAGTTTATATTTAAATAGGATTTTGTTTTAAGTTTCAGTAAATATTATATTGTATTTTGATAGTATTGTTAGTTAAAGTAAATCTAGTTTTTCTTAAGAGGTGAGTTTTTCATGAATTATTTTAGGAAAACTTTAGCAACCAATGTATTCTTTTTATTTATAAAATATTGTTGGTATTTTTAGATATTTTGAATATTAATTTTTATTGGGTTCTATAATTATCATTATACTTATTCGATAAATTTTCTTCTTCAGTACAAATTCGTTTAAGTGGATATTGATGGTCTTAGAAAATGTTGGTATTTTAGGTATTCTGAGAATTTTAGGTTTTGAGGTTCTTAAATAGGTTCTTATAGCATTTTAAAGTTTAAATATCGAAATACGTGGTTGATTGGAAATTTATGGAAGTTACATGATTATTTTTATAGGTGAGGATTAATATTTGTTTGGTATTTTTGAGGAAAATTCTGAAAAACTAAGAAATCCAGGTAAGCGGGGTTCCTATGCTAGACTTTGCATAAAATGAAATGAACTGAGGTCCTTTTTGGAAAATGTGCATGTTTTGTTATGAAAAGAAATCTGAAAACAATCTTAGATATTTGTTCTGCATTACTCATGAGATTCTGTTTAAGAAGAAAGTTTTTTCTGTCATGACTGGTGTAGACATGAGCTTATTTTTGACATTCTGTTATTGAACTGAGACAAATGAGTGATTATGAAAATTTGATAAATTTCACATGTGACGTGAAGATGTTCTGAATCTGTTTTGGAAAATGTGAAATGATCTAAATATCAGTACTCTGTTTTGATATTATGTGGCATCTGAAAAACCTTTGGCATGACTTTCTGATTCTGTTCTGACTCTGATATGGTGATTCTGATTCTGTTTTGCTCTGATATATGGCCCTGTCACGGGATATAATAATGACCTATGGCCCTGTCACGGGATATAATAGTGACCTCTGGCCCTGTCACGAGATATAATAGTGACCTCTGGCCCTGTCACAGGAGATAATAGTGACCTCTGGCACACCACGGGATATAATAGTGGTTTTCTATTCTGAGTACAATCGCTTTGGTAACATGGTGATTTATGTTCTGCTTGGCTTTCCGCAGGATGCACAACCCTACCACGGGGGTTAAACATGGTCTCTATTCTGATATGATGTTCTGATATGATATGATAAGACAAAGATATTCAGTCATGTTGTGCCAAAGGAGTCTTTGAATATGAAAAGTTGGTTTCTGAATATGAAATGTTTGAAAAGTCGCTCTGATTTTCTGATTTATGTAATTTTTTGAGATTTGCATATTGATACTGAAATGTTTTATTTCTGCATTATGAACTATGTGAAAATGCTCATGTTTATACACTAGTATATGTCCTCTGCTTACTGAGTTGTTGATAACTCACCCCTTATCTCCAATTATTTTTTAGATGATTTTTGAATAGTCCAGCTAAGGATCAGGATTATGGAGCATCGATGAGATGATTATTTAAGCATAGTGGATTACTCATAGAAGATTTCTGAGTAGCGACAGATTTTATTAAGAGACTTTGTAGTATTGTGATGACGTTATATTTTGGAGTCTATAAATATATTGATGAATTGTGAGGTTTAAGTTATAGGGAGTAACTCTTCGATCCCTACTGGACTGGGGCGTTACAACGTTTAGTCATAAAATAATCAGTCGCAGACTGACTTCCTTTCCGTAGTGTAGAGAGTTGAGATCGAACTTGAACTACTTTCACATGAGATTGGGATGCAAAAGCAGAACTGAGTGCTGTCTAGACGTCGACAGATGTGCTACAATGAGCAAGTTGGGCTAGCACCTCATCCGAAAGAGAGGAGTTGATGCAGCTGAGGATAAGTTTGTCCTGAGTATCCCTGTAACACCCCGTATTTTTAGTGTATTTTTAATGAAGGAATTATTTGTTATTAATTTAAAATTTATTCTCTTGTTTTAAAATTTTTGGATTTTTAGTTGTGTTATTTTTATGATTTTTAGTTTACGAAAATTATTTTTGAAGTGCTTTCTCTAAATTAATTATTTTTATGCGTTTAAATTTATTCTCAAATTAAATTAACTTGTTGTGGGGTTTAATTATTTATTTTCATTTTAATCACTGAGTTTGAATTATTTTATTTTACTTGCTGTGTTAAAATCGTTTCCGTTGGATCATTTTTGTGACCCAAGATATGAGGATTTGACCTCATTCCTTTCCCTACATTTTATTTTTCCTATTTTATTTTTCCTTCCTTTTTCTTTTCTTCTTTTCTTTTTTTCTTTTTTTTTTCTTCTCTAGTCTTTCCCCGCGCGCCGCAACCCCCCTCCCTCTCTCTCTCCGTCCGATCCTCATTCTCACCCTAGCGCCGCCGTGAGCCGGCGGTGGTCGACACCGCCCGGCTTCCTAGCACCCCACCCACCGGCGACCTCCCCCTCCAGTTTCCAGCCCCAGCTGCGCCGCCGTTAGCCTCCACGCACCACACAAAGCCGCGACATTCCTTGCGCCGCTGCGCCGCCGTCGCGCCACCTCCGACCACCATCTTCTCACCACATCATCCTCGATCTTCTAGCAACCCATTGGACCCAACCCCACCTTCGATCTGTCACCGGTGAAGTCCCACCATCAACATTTCCGTTTTGGGTGTTTTTGCACTTCAACCGCCTATTGCGCTGCCACCCACAGCCAACCACCACCACCACTAGCTTCATCGACATCCCTAAGCCCTACCCTATCAATCTCGGGTCTTCGTTTACACCCGTTCAAAAGTGGGTTTTTGAGACCCACGACCACAGTGCTTTTGGCACTGTTTTGTTGCTGCATTGCCGCTTCTAGCACCTCCGTGATCTTTCAAAAATTATATTATAGCATTGTAAGTATTTTTTCCCAAAGAACTTTTGAGATTTAAATGTATTTATGCGCTAATTCATATTTGCTGTTAATTTATTGGTTGTGCCGAACTGAGTCCGAGGAGTAAGGGGATCGGTTAGATTGGATGATGGAGTTGTTTGTGTGAGATTGGTTTATGCTATGAAAGTTTTTGGCTGTTTCGGGTTTAAATATTGGTGTTTTGAGTTTGACGTTGGTCATGGTGAATATTGATGATTTTTAGGAAGTGATGATATATTTTTGGGATTATTGGTTTGATGTTTTGGAAATGTTTAGAAGGGTTTGTTGGGGCCTTTTAACATCTAGAAGTGTTGAGATATTTTTCCTGTTGTGGAGTTGTGAACGGAGAGAGAGTAGTGTGTAGTCTCGTCCTGATGAAATTGTTAGTAATTGTTTGGGACTGCGAACTGTAGGAATAAGTGTGAGTTATTGGAATTTGAAATTGGCATTGGTCTTGACGCTTGTATTGGACAATACTGAGTTTGGTATAGAATATTTTGGGTCGAAGTGAGGGCTGTCCGGATTGTTATTTGGTTGTTTGAGTTGGATTAAACTTGCTAAATTATGGTCTAGAAATTGGGTCTTAAGTTGTCTAAGACCAATTTTGTGTTGTTGGACTTTAATATTTAGTTTATATTATTTTTATGAATAGGTGACGAGACGAATAGAGACCGTATTCAAGTCACAGATAATGCGCAGCAGGAGTCAGGTAAGCGAGGTTCCTATGCTAGGTCTTACACGAATTATTGGGACCGAGGTTGATTTTCTAAAAACTTTGCATATTTTTATGATGAAATGAGAATTTGGGAAAAACAAAACCAATCTCGGTCGTTTATTTGCATACTCATGAAATCTGTATGAAAAAGAGAAAAATATGTTCTGACATGCATTGTGTAGACATGAGCTAAATTCTGTCATGTGGTTTATGAAATCTGGAAAAAGAGCGATATTGAGAATATGAAAAGTTGTGCATTTATTTAGAAAGATGTTCTGGCTTTTGTGTTCAGCGTGTGTAAACTGTCTGATTCTGTTTTGGTACTCTGTATTATTTTGATATAACATCTGAAAACCTTTGGCATGGCGTACTGGTTTTCGTATCTGACTCTGTCTCTGCTTTGCTCTGCTCTGCTCTGTTATACTCTGCTCTGTTTGGGTTGGTACCAACTTCTCTGTCTCTGAGTGCACCCACTTTGGAAATAAGGTGGTTTTATTGTGGTCTTTCCTGTGTGCACACTCGGGGCTCCGAGAAGAATAAAGGAAAGATTTCACCTCTGTCTCTGCCTGGTTTGGCCACCGGGGTTAGCATAACCCTACCACGGAGGTGAAACATGGTCTTTGCTCTGTTTGATGTTTTGTTTGGATCTGGTGATGATACTCAGTTTATGTTATGCCAAAGTATTATGGGTTTTACTTGTCTTAAAACCATCGCTATGTTACTTTTGAAAGTATGTTCTGTTCTGCATGATAACTCTGGAAAATATTTTATTCTGCATGCTTAACTTTGTAAATGCTCATGTTTGCACGCTAGCATATAACTTCTGCTTACTGAGTTGTTGATAACTCACCCCCTATCATTATAATATTTTTTAGATGATGTGGAGAGTCCAAATGAGGACCTGGATTAGATTGCTGAATGTGTTTAAGCTGAGGAGATGTTGTTAGAAGAAGGACTTCTGATGTTCTTAGTTTTAATGTTTTTGAGCTTTATTAATATCTTGGGTTTCAGAAAGATGTATGAAATTATTGGTTGAGTTGTTATGACTACCGAGAGATTACGGACTCCTTAGTTTATTTTAGCTGCAGTAATGATTTTGTGGAGTTGTCAAGGTGGTTATTTAGAACTCTTGATATTGAGTTTTGTTATTAAAGATTTGAGTTCCATTTTAGTTGTGTTGGATAATAAGTTCTTTAGAGACAGGTAGTAAGTCTCCAGACCATCCGGGTTTGGGGCGTTACAGTCCCAAACATCATAGGAGGGGTTGGGTATTATAGAGCCATCAAAGGTAGTAATGGTCTTAGCAGGTGGGCAAAAGGTGCCATCAATATAACCAAAAACTCGTTGGCCTTTAAGGTAGGGTTGTAACACCCCGTATTTTAGTATATTTTTAATCGAATGAATATTTGTTATTAATTTAAAAATTGATTCTCTTGTTTTAAATTTTCATATTTTAGTGGGTTTATTTTTATGATTTTTAATTTGTGAAAATTAATTGGACATGTTTCCTTAATATTAATAATTGTTATGCATTTAAATTTCTCTTTATTTTAAATTAATTTATTGTTGGGTTTGATTATTTTATTTTCATTTAATCACTATGTTTGAATTATTTTATTTAAATTGTTGTTTTGAAATCGTTTCCGTTGAATCATTTTTGTGACCCAAGATGTGAGGGTTGGACCCCATTTCTTTCCCTCACTTTTTCTTTTTCCCTTTTCCTTTTTCTCCCCTTTTTTCTTTTCCTTCTTTTTCTTTTATTTTTCTCCTCTCCTCTCCCGCGCGCCGCACCCTCTCCCCCGTGCGTTTTCTTCACTCAACCCATCGCCGCGCGCCGCCTTGACCGACATTGCCCGGCCCATTCGCTCCCCCACCGGCCGACGACACCACCCCTCCAATCTCAGCCCCTCTCGTGCCGCCGTTTGCTCCACGACGGAAGGCTGCAGCACCTCTTGTGTTCGCGCGCCGCCGTCGCGCCACCTCTGGCCACAATTTCTTCACCACTTCATCCTCGACCTCCTAGCAACCCAATGGACCTAACCTCAGCTCTAATCCGTCACCGGTGAAGTACATCCAACCCCATTTCTGATTTGGGTATTTTTGGTCTTCAACCACCCTTTGCGCCGCCACCCACGACCAACCACTAGCTTCACCAACATCCTTAAGCCCTACCTTAGCAATCTCGGGTCTTGGTTTGTCCCCGTTCAAAAGTAGGTTTTTGAGACCCACGACCATAGTGCATTTGACGTTGTTTTGTTGCTGCGTTGCCGCTTCTAGCACCTCTGTGATCTTTCAAAAATTATATTATAGCATTGTAAGTATTTTTTCAAAGAACTTTTGAAATTTAAATGTATTTTTGCACTAACTCATATTTACTGCGAATTGGTTGGTTGTACCGGACTGAGTCCAAGGAGTAAGGGGTCGATTGGATTGGATGATAGAGTTGTTCGTGTAATTGGTTTATGATGTGAGATTTATTGGCTGTTTCAGGTTTAGATATTGGTGGATATTGATAATTTTAGAAAGTGATGATATATTTTGAGACTATGAGAGTTTTAAGTTTTGAGGAATTAAAATAGGTTATTTTAGAAGCTTAAGCTTAAATATCGAAATACGTGATTGATTGAAAACTTATAGAAATTACATGATTATTTTTATAGGTGACGATTTATAGTCGACTCGACATTTTTTGAGGAAATTTTTGAAAAGCTAAGAAGTCCAGGTAAGCGGGGTTCCTATGCTAGATTTGCATAAAAAGAAATAAACTGAGATTGGTTTGTAAAAAAAAAAATGTGCATGTTGTTTTTAAAAAAAATGTGAAAAACAATCTCAGTATATGTTTTGCATTCACTCATGAGATATGTATGAAAGATAAAAGAAATGTTTTGACATGAATAGTGTAGACATGAGCAATATTTGACATATTTCTGAAATATGCAAAAGAGCGATTATAATATCATTGAGATTTTTATGCATGTGATATGAAATGATTTGGATCTGTTTTTGATCAAATGGAAATGATATAAATATGTTTCGCACATGTTTTGATATGATATGGATATGATAAAACTTTGGCATACTTATCTATTCTGAATCTGATTTCTGAATATGGTTATGATATGATGATACTGGTTCACGTGATATGGTTGGTACCAACATGATATGATATGATATGATATGATATGAGTGCACCCACTTTGGAAACAAAGTGATCTTTTTACGTGTTTTTTCCTGTGTGCACACTCGGGGCTCCGAGATTGAAAAATGGGAAGTTCACCATATGACACTGCCTGGTTTGGCCACCGGGGATAGCACAACCCTACCACGGGGGTTAAACAGAGTATATGATATGATACGATATGATATGATATGATAAGATGAAGATGTTCAGTTATGTTATGCCAAAGCGTTTTTTAATATGAAACGGATCTTTAAATATGAATAGTTGATTTTGAGTATGAAAAGATTGAAAAGTCGCTCTAATTTTCTGATAACACGTTTTCTGATATCTGCATATAAAAATAAAATGTTTTGTTTCTGCATACTGAACTTTCTGAAAAGGCTCATGT
Organism: Juglans cinerea; assembly: GCA_961763995.1. Lineage (NCBI taxonomy): Eukaryota > Viridiplantae > Streptophyta > Magnoliopsida > Fagales > Juglandaceae > Juglans > Juglans cinerea. The sequence goes on from CAUIVZ010000006.1 coordinate 11,292,546, forward strand.
TTACATACTAGTATATGTTCTCTGCTTACTGAGTTGTTGATAACTTACCCCATCTTATCTCCAATATTTTCAGATGATTTTTGGATATTTCAGCTGAGGATCAGGATTATGAAGAATTGGGTGAGATGACTTAAGAATAGTGGATTAAGAATAGAAAACTTTCGATGCATATTGGTGATTTTTGATAATTGTATTGTTGAAATGTGAGTTTAAGTGACATGTAGAGGAGTTGGTAATTTTGGGGATTACTGTATGGAAGAATTTATATATGAATATGTGTGGTTAATTAAATTTGAAGTGTTTACTTTGGATTTGGAACTTTTGGAAGTGTATTAGCAATATTGGAGTTGATTATCAGGTGTTTTGAGTTAACTCTCCGGACCCTCGGAGTCGGGACGTTACAAGGGTAACATGGTAGCTTTCCATGTTGACTGGGGAGTTGAGTCAGGTGAGTTTAGTGAGGTTAATGGAGAAAGAGGGATTAAAGGTTGGAAGGGTGGACTGGGAAGTATTGGAGGTTGAAAATTTTGGAGGGCATACATTTTGAATAGGGTTGTTTAGATGTGAGTCTTCTGGTTTTTTGATACCATGTAAAAGTTCAACAGAGTAAAGATTGCAATAGATGAAAATTATATTTCCTTTGTTGAGTAGAAAATTATATTTCTTTTGTTGAGTAAAATATCATATACATAGCGTATATAATTTATATACATTATATGTTGCTATACATAAGTTACTTCTTATACGTCAGCTATTCAAAAGACTAAATCAAAACATAATCAATCATAACAGCAGAGCATTCGTCAAAAATCTTGGCCCGAGATATGAGTAACAACTAGTATTTTCAATCTGGCAGCACATTGGTTTGCTTGGTCTGTGGAGTGTCGTTACAGGCTATTTGAATTTTATCTTCAATACGGGACTACCTATCAGCCATTGGCACCGAAAATCTAGAAGCAGAACCGTGAGACGAAGAAGACGATGACAAAGGAAGAGGAGAAATGATGAAGCCGACGACGACAAAGGAAGAGGAGAAATGATTTTTTCTGCGAATCTTGCTAGCGATAGGAACGCTCTGATCTTTTTAGAGACGAATGTGGCGATGTCGCTCGGTTGTATTCCTCGATGAGGTTAGCGAGACCCTTATTGGACGTGATCGATACCAGAGCATCAAGGTCCTCCGAAGGCAATCCACAATGAAGGAGGAGGGAATCACCGTCCGCTAGTAGTAGCAATCTTGAGAGGTTCGCAATTTTGCGAGGGTCGACAGATTCAGAGGGACGCGGTGAGATTCAGAGGGCTTAGGGTCCTGTAATGGAAAGGAAAATGGAGGTTCTTTATGTGGGAAGGAGGCTGGAGGTTGGAGGCTGGAGGTTGGAGGCCACATGGTCTTTACATGAAACGTACCGTTTCATGAGGCATTAGTAGTGAGGAACCCGATTGTGGCATTTTTCCATGAAATACTTCGTTTCATTAAGACACCTTGGGCTGCGTGCACGTGGCCTCAGGAGTTGTTTTCTTTCTCAAATCCTGTGAACATCACTGATTTTCTTAAACTATTGGCTACTAAGGTTAAAAAAGAGATGAATAGGGCTTTGGTCAAAGAATTTGTTGCAGAAGAGGCCAAGGAGACTATTTTTCAAATGAATCCTTTGAGTTATCCTGGGCTAGATGGATTTCCTGCTGTCTTTTATCAAATCCATTGGACCACGATAGGCTTTGTGGAGCTGTACTTTAGTTTCTTAACAATACAAGTGAAGAGTTGAGCCTTATCAATGAAACTCACATTGTGTTAATAGCAAAGAAGAAGAATCCAAAGAAGATATCAGAGTTCAGGCCTATTTCTCTTTGCAATGTGATTTACAAGGTAATCTCTAAGGTTTTGGCAAATCGACTAAGAAGATACTGCCTGAGATCATCTCTCCAACTCAGAGATGATCTATACATAAGGTTAGCTAATTCTATACATAAGGCGTTTATTTAACACACCCACCACACCTCCATGTTGGCTCGTGTGTTTCCCATTATACCGTTGTTTATAATATAGCAGCCAAGAATGAAAAGGATTGAAACTGGGTTTCTGATGGTGGCACCCTTGAGGTTTCCTGCCGCAGCTCCCTTTGATATTCCGTGAGGTCCAGGATCTCCTTTATCTCTTTCTATTTCAGGTTTTTGAAGATCTTAGACATAAGAATGAAACGACAATTGCATCTCTTGGGTTTGAAGTTTAGGCTTATAGACAGAAACTTCTTAGCACTGGCTGCGCTGATTTGGACGGCTAGGAAAGTTGATTTCCAGAGGATCTGTTCTTGCAAATAAATACTCTTGCAAGGTGGAAACAGGTGTTGATAGCATTGTGTCCAAAATAATGAAATCGCAAAGCACATGAACACCAGAGAAAGGAACGAAGTAAACTGATCTTGGAAGGTGCGAGCAGGCTATGAAAGCCGAATGGGCTGAATCTGATGAACTCGTGTTTAGAGAAGATGTTGACGACCTTGGGTTACCTGGAAATGTGAAGATGGCTTTCAGGCGTTGTTTAGATTTTATAGGGCTCGAAGCTGAAATCAACTTGTTTAAACTTTTGGTGAAAAAGCTGAAATAAACAAGTTCTTCCACTTTTCTTCTATTTTTTGCTTTAAATCCAGGTCACTACCACATGGGCGGATGTATTAAAATAAGTGGCTGCTATATAGAACTCTAAAATCTTCGATTATCTAAAAGAAAGAAGCTAGAATACTAGATTACGGGAGCTTTCGTTCAGCATTTCTAGAATGCTAGAGTATGCTGATGATGCAAAGTGGATGGTGAAGTGCCATTCAACATTTTTAAGCATCTACAAAGATCAGTCTACCGTATTTTAGTGTCTTTTCAGGAAATGCGAAGTTGAAATGGTTCTAGTTAAAGATGAGACTTCTGTCAAGAAATCTGTCACCAATCCTGTATATTGTAAATATGTGTTATCTGTAAATTTAGAGAGTTCAATAAATTTGTATTGGTAATGAATTTGTCGATCGAGGAGCTTTTGTGCTACAATTTTGTAACGAGGATGCTCGACAAAGTCATATTGGTGGAAAGTTTGGCTCGACTGTTGAATTACCTTGATGCTAACTGCATTACCGTGAGGATTTACCTTGATGCTAACAGTATGGCCATCAGGAATGGAATGATAAAGGTTTTCATTTGCTCAAGTTTTAGAGTAAGTGATAATCTCATGATGTCATAAAATAAGATGATTCTGAGTTAGCATTGTATTTTCAGTCATGCCCCTCTTAGCCCTAGCTTAAGTAATGGGATCCAGCCTAGAAGAAATCCCTGCTTTTTCTGCTTCATGGATTTATTGGAAACACTACCTGCTTCATGCATAAAAGAAATCCCTCCTTTTTCTGCTGCACGGTGTCATTTCAGGGAGTTTTCAATATCAATCACGAACCGGTACTTGACATCACTCTTGATCACCCTCTCAAGAGCTTCATTTGCATACTGAATCGGAATTATTTCTATCTCGGGATAAATCTTGTGAGCAGCACAGATGTTTATCATTTCTTGTGCATCTTTCGTGCCTCCAACTGCACTACCAGTAATGGTTTTCATTCCTGCATGCATGTGGTTCATTAGGCTGGCAAATTCTGAAACCTAGATTGGTAAATTATATGAACATCAAGAAATGCTCGAGTTCTAAAATTGAGAAAGTTACCCTAGCAGAAGGCTAGCAGGGGTGGACCTTGACTTCACTGGGGGAACCCACAAGGACTAGAACACCAGAAGTCTTTAAGAGTGACATGTATGCATCAAATGGGTGATCTCCAGATGCTGTGTCTATTATAAAGTCAAATGATTCAGCCAAGGCCTGCAATAGAAAGTAATAGTAATAGTAACCATCAGTTAGAACAAAAACCCTCGATTAAGGCATCAACTTTAATGTTGCCTTGCATATGGGAAAAATATCTACTCAAGTCTGGACAAAAATTCAAGAATCTGAAGTAGGAGAGAGATAGACATATAAAATGAGACATATAAGAGGTGCCACAAGTTTGACAAGAATTCTAACAATAAGTTTGTCTGTGTCAAGATGAGGCCTCCTCTCTCTTAGATATGCTTGTGCTGAAAGCTGTAACGATCAACCCAAAAGCCTCGCCAAACTTGACAGCCATATGACCCAGACCACCGAGGCCAATCACTCCTAGGCATTTACCAGGCTGATTCATCTTGTGCCTCATCATGGGAGCATAAACTGTAATTCCAGCACAAAGCAGAGGTGCTGTTGAAGCCAGTGGATTGCTGTCTGGAATCTTATAGCAGTATCCGTAGATCTAATAATTTCCCAAAATAAAACTATATATTAATCTCATAAATGATATATGCAAACAACTTTCTACCATCAAGTCATGAGTAGCTGATCATATCAATTCATTAATAACTAATATGGAATTAATTTTCATTTCAAAACTCCACATTATAACCATATCAGATTATTTAAAAAGTATTAATATTTTTTTATGAATATAATGATTGACACAATAAATTATATGTCACATACTAAACATGTATATAGTCGGTGATCATATCCTCATTTTTCACATAAAAAACCTTACACCATCTTAAAAGTGCTTGGCTTTCATGGACAATAGTGTAGTTGGAGTATCCTCCTTTGGTGATTGTACCATCAATATCGATGCCGTTAAGAGTGTAAACAGCTCCCTTTGCGCAATGAACTTCTAACGCATCATTACAAAAACGGCAATCTCTGCAACAGTTAATGTTGATGCGGGAAAAATCGTGCAACAGGCTGGAAGGACGGCCCACTGTTTCGATTTGAGCCTTGATCGGTGTTGTTTGGAGCCCTCAGCAATGTTTTGGTGCGGCTATACGGTGTTGATGCGTACGTCTAGGGGTGGGCTTTGACTCCAACGGAGTCGGAGTGCCCTTCTCCGACCTCCAACTTCAATTGTCATTGGAGGTCAAAACAAGCTCTGACTCCGATCGAAGCTCGGAGTCGAAGTATCAACTGTAAAAAACTATAAAAAAATCGCAATAACTAAATATGTCAAAAAAATAAATACTGTAAAAAAAAATCTAAAATACTGTAAAAAATAAGTTAAAAAGCTAAAACTAAATCAAACTATAAATCCGTCAAATCGCAAACCATAAATTTAAATTTAAAACTACAAATCGCAATAAGTTTAAATTTATAGTACCAAAATATTGAATAATGTCATAAAATTCATTCAAATGTGAAATAGCCACAATGGCCAATGCCCCACATCAGTCTTGGACAGTCCATGCATTTGAGTCGATGACTCGATACTCGATAGTGATTTCCAATTTTCACGCATGAAGTTTTAACTTTATTGATCAGATGCACTATATTTTCTTTAGTCATTTAACTATAGACTTCTATACCATCAGCCCAGACTCCAAGTGATATTATGAACACACCTCTACCTCCAACTCTGAAGAGTTTTGCATGATGGTAATCATCCCATGGTGCGTTGGTCTCAAACTCTCAGTCATTCACAATTAGTTTGAGGTTCACAACTAGGTCTACAAAATCATATAAATTATAAATTAAATAATGAAAACATTAAAATTATGTAAATAATCATTTAAAATCATAAAGTTATCTGATTCAAGCCTATAACACTCGACATCAATGGTATCTACTTTAATGGGCATTGAACTTAACCAGTTTTTTGTGCAAACGAGGGCATCAACGGTGGTCGGAGACAATGAACTCTAATAAGCGTCCAAGACACAACCTCTGGTGCTGAACACCGACTCAGAGGCAACCATAGTAATAGGAATGACTAGCACATCTAGGGTTATTTGGGAAAGAATAGGAAACTTGGTGGAATTAACCTTCCACCAAGTTAATAAATGAAATGTATCACTATGTGCCTCGACATCTTCCATCAAATAATGCTCAACCTTAGACCTACACTGCATAATATTCCTCGTCACATGGATTTGATGATACCGCCGCACCGGTGGTGATGAAAGATATACACCTCTGTCATCTAAGGAAGATGTCAAGCTAGTTGGGTGTGAGGAGCTACAACTACTACTTGTTGGAGTAGGTTGATCACTGTTGTTGAAGTGGTTATATAAGTCAAAAGACGTGGAAGAATTTGTCAAAAAATGCCCGAAGTGCCAATTGTATGCCCCTATACTGCATTGCCCGCCAAAGGAATTGATGTCGATCATGTTGCCTTGGCCGTTTGGCAGTGGGGAATCGACCTAGTCTGACCCTTACCCTCGAGTAAGGGGCATAAGGTTTGGGGTTGCTGTTGTGGATTACTTCAGGAAATGAGTGGAAGTGGAAACCCTAGCAACCATCAAAGCAAACAATATCACTCGATTTGGGTGGAAGGCTGTGGTTTGCAAGTTTGGCATCCCCTACAACATAATCTTAGACAACGAGTGACAGTTCGTAAGGGTGAAAAAAAAAATCAGAAAATTAGTTGAACCGGACCGAACCAGGGTTCGATCTGATTTCTAAGCAGTCTGGTGCGGTACTAGTTCTTAAGAATCAAAATCGGTCATAAACCGGTGCGGTACCAGTTTTAATATTTTTAAAAACGGTTTAAACCGACCGGACCAATATATATATTTATAATTTTTTATATTATATTATATATATTATATGCTAAATTGCTAATTAATATAACATGAAATTCTAATCTTATTATTTAAGTCTATTAATATAATATGTGATATAACAATTGATTAATTTATATTTTTAATATAACATTTGATATAACATATAAATTTTAATCTTATAATAGAAAATAAATATAACATAAAATTTTAATCTTAAAGATAAACATTAACGTTAATTTCTTAGTATAAACTTACTTTTGATATTATATAAATATATATATATATATATATCAATGAAAATATATTTTTGGCAAATAAATTACAATATATATATATTCTTTTTGTAAATACATTTTTATGCATTTGGACTAAAACTTATATAGACTATAGTTAAATTCAATACTATGCTAGTATGTTAACAATTAATATAAAATAATATACTTATACTATAATATAAATAGACTAAAAAGTTTAGTATATGTAAACATCATATTATTACTAATATAGATAATCCGTAAAAAAAAAAAAAAAAACCAGATCGGACCATACCAAAACCGAAAAAACCAAAAGTTTTGGTTTCGATAGTGAACCGGTTTGGTATTAGTTCTTAAATTTTTCAAACAGTTGTATACCGGTTTGGTTATTCAAAATGTGTAAAACTGGATCGAACCAGACTGGTTACACTCTTAACAGTTCGATTTGAGTCATTATCGCGATTGGTGTATAAAGTTGGAAATCAAGTCCAAATACTCTACCCTAGGTCACCCACAGGCTAAAAGACAAGTCGAAGCAACCAAGTCCTAAAACTCTACTTGAATTATAGTTTACGAAATTAAATTAAGTAGATTTTCAAATTTTAGAGCTCAACAATTTCAGGTTCTTTTCAATGCATAATGAAATGTAGAAAAAAATATTAAAATTCTGGAAAACAATGTTCTTTTGCTAAGAATTAATTGGAAATTAATTTCGAAAATGTCATATCAGATTAATTTTTTGGGGCATCTTCATTTCCTGAAAAGGAAACCAGAGTTTGACATAGTCCGAGTGAAAGGACTCGTGGAGTTAGTAGTTGTCAATTGGACTAGGTGAGTAGTCAGTTCTTATCTAAATAACTTAGGTGGTAATTATCAATAAGGGTTGAATACCCATGTCGATGTTATTGTTTCCTAGTTTTAGTATGTTACTGTTTTATCTGCAGTTGTTCTTATCACGTAGAGTTAGTTTGCAATTTTGGCGTTTATTTAAGGATCTGAAATTTAAAGTTGGAGGCACTTTTGATGATTTAGTAAAAATACATAATGGATCTTGAGATGGGAGAGATCTGGTGAGACACCAGAAGTGTGCAAGTTCTATTTTATTTACAGTCTTGGGAGGTTCTACGTCAATTTTGGTATCAAGAGCCAATGTTTCCATCATCAACACCATGAACACACGAAGTAAAAAGCCCCCGAACACCACTCACTTAACACCACAACAATGCGACAACCTGCTACTGGAAGTGATCAATCAATTGAGTTCTAAACAAGGAAGTCGATGTAATCTGGAACCATGTGTTTGATAAACCAGAAGGATCAGGCGCTAACAAACAGGAAGACACAACAGAAAATGGGGGACCAAAGTTACAACTGGAAGGGGATGACAATAGCGAAGACCGCTCATACATGCAACCCTTTAAGCCTTTCTAGGGATCCTGATGGATGTCGTGAGCGTATAGCGGCAAAAATAATTTTGCAACCCGTATGGAGTCTATCATGAACCAAGCGGAGTTTCCCATGGCCCACCACGATGAAGCCACACAACGAATTAGAGTGGATGTACCCGATTTCCATGGGAAGCTAGATCCTTATGCTTTCCAAGACTATATTACTGCTTTGGAGGATTATTTCAATTGGTTTGGAATTACGGCTGATCGCAAAGTTTGCTTTGTGAGGATGAAGTTAAAAGGGTAGGCAAGAGTTTGGTTGTAGAGTGTGGAAGAACATTTGCATAGACTCCATCATCCTCATATTACTGATTGGGAAGAGATGAAACTAAGGTTGCAAGAGAAGTACCTTCCCATCGATTATGGGGAGATGCTATTTGAAGAATTTTTGTTATTGAGGCAAGTGGCGGCTTCCGTAGATGATTATATCAACAAATTTCATAAACTCAGCATTCGTAGCTGCGTAATTGAAACTGGGCGACAAACTATTGCACGCTATAAGGTCGGCCAATGAGACTACATTCGAAAAGATCTGCTTACCGTCCGTTTGTCAAGCATAGAAGACGCTTATCGGCTAGCACTCTGACTGGAATAGCAATACGAAATTCTCACCCCTCGAAAGGCCGCTACCAACTAGACAATACGTGCACCAAAAGGTAACCCAAACTAGAGGAGCCAAGCATCACCAATTGATAGGACCTTGCACAAGACACCAGCAGCACCAGCAAAGGGAATCCTAGAACGTAATGTGGGAAGGAGCAAGCCTAAGGAATGTTACAAGTGTGGAGGGCACGGACACTTCACAGTAGCATGCGCCCGAAAGAACAGAGGAATTGCCTGTTTGTGTGATCTGATGAGTACTTACGGGGCAGAAGAAGGAAGATCCCACTGGCGATGATTGGCTGCGCAACAACATATTCCATACTCAAGTGGAGCATCAAGGAAAGTCGTTGAATCTTATTATTGACAAAAGTAGTGGGATGAACGTGATCTCTTAAGAAATCGTTCAGAATCTTAAACTTCTAGTGGAAAAACATCTTCAACCATACAAACTAAGCTGGGTCGACGACACCTCTATTCCTATGAAGCATCAATGCCCGATCACCTTCTCGCTCAGGCAGCACTATGTCGATACCTTACACTATGATGTGATTCTTATGAGAGACTGCCATTTGTTATTAGGACGCCCCTGGCTTTACATCAGGCGAGTCAAATATGACGGCTTTAAGAACACATACTCCTTTTTGTTTGGTGATAGGAAAGTAGTTCTACAACCCATGAAGATTCACGACTTTGACTATCCTTCTAGCGTAGATCGAATACCGGCACTAGAGCTTCTCTCAAGCAAGCCATAATCGTGGACTCATTTTTGTGTTAATTTTCAAGACAACTACCCCACCGTCAACGATGGACTCATTGCTGCTAGAAATAAATGGCCTCTTAACGGAGTTTTCGGATATCTCCTCGGATGAGCTACCTTAGTCCCTTCGACCCAAGAGAGACATCTAGCATGCTGTGGATTTAATTTCGGGATGACCTTGCCAAACTTACCCGCATATAGAATGAGCCCAGCCGAACACAAGGTGCTTTAACGACAAGTCCAAAGCTTACTCGACAAATGATTTATTCACGAGAGCCTCAACCCTTGCACAGTACCTGCTCTGCTCACACCCAAGGACAATAGCTGGCGAATGTGCATCGACAGCCGTGCTATCAATAAAATCATGGTAAAATATTGCTTCTGTAACGCCCTAATCCTGGAGGTTCAGGGAGTTAACTCCTGTTACTTGATAATCAACTTCCACAAATGCTAATAAATTTTCCAAATCCAATATATATACTTCCAAAGGCTCCAAATCAAACATAGACACCTCAAATTCATTTAGCAACACATAACCCACATATCAGAACCTCGGTACCATAAACCAGATGAAATAGAATAGCATCTCCACGTCTCAATTAAGGTAATAAAATAAAACAGGGTTTACATAAGTCTCCACAATCATTTAAACATACTGAAATGCATCTACTGAATAAATAAATCCACCAATAGCACTAGTACCCCGAGGTACTCAACTACTATCCTCAGTTAATCTCGCCCATGCACTATACTATTGATCCTCAGTTGAACCATCAAAGTCATCTAAAATACTAAGCTCTCTATAATCACAAAGCTCTCATGAAGTAACATCCAAACTCTTTGGTTCTCCTCCAGCAATCCCTCCAAACCTCAAAAGAAGTAAATTCACTATAAACATAGTTTTACACATGCTCTCATTATTTTTATTTATTCGTATGATGATATGTAGCAACTAACATTATTTTTCAGTTTGCTAAAGTGGTGCAAATTAGACGAGGTATTGGTTTTTAGGCAACGTACGTAGTCTTGTGACAGGCAATAGCGGTTTAGAGTTCCATGCTCGGCTAGAATTTACTAGCATATTAATGCCAAGAAAATTATAAACATAAACGAATTCAAGTGTAGAGAATTTAAATTTTAAAACTAACGGCTAGAAAATTCAAAACTTAACCATAGAAAACAGATGTTGGATTTCCTCATTTCATGGCCATTTTAGCCTTTGTATACTCTTACAAATATACTCTGTAGAGAGAGAAATACAGTGACTCGGAAAAGAAAAATCAATAGAGAGAGAGAGAGAGAGAGAGAGAGAGAGAGAGAGAGAGTTACGAAAATGTCAGAGCGTGAAAGATTTTATGCAAGGAGACATCAACGGAGAGATGGAAAGAATCGAGATGATGATGCACAACGGGAACAACGACTACGGAAACAGGGTGTTGACGTCGGCATCGACGGAAGCGACGTCCACGGTGAATGACATCGTCTTCATCCGCAATGAATGAGCAATCTCAGGGGCTGAAGACGTATTTCAAGAACGCAAAGGGACGGTACAAGCTCCAATACAAGAAGACTCACTCCCCTGTTCTCCTCCCTTACTCCCACGGCAAATCAGTTTCATAGGTTGGGCTTTCTTTTTATTTTTATTTTCTTATGTTTCTGCTTTGGTCTTTCTTTTTCCTCTGCAACAGTCCAGAGGTGTTTCTGACTCCCTTTTGAGTTCTAGACCCCTCTCTATTTGTAGCATCTGCGTTTTCATTTCCTTGATCCAAAAGTAATTTGATCGAATGTCCAAGATTTGCTATTGAAAAGAGCATACAAAACCTGTTTAATTAAATGGGAAGTTTCCTTGACTGATTTCAAATAGTTTTGTCATGTACTCATGCATGGTATTGCTTAGCAGTATGTATTTTTTTTATAGGCTCGTAAGCAGTCAGTAAATTTCAAGGTTTCGCACTTGCAAATTTCAATTGCTGGTTTTGCATTCACTTTTTACCTTGGAGTTTCCTTGTTTCCATAAGACACTTATTGTGTTCCCAATCACCAACAGACATGCAATGCTTAGAAACTAGTAGAGGTTAATATTCTTCTGTAGGTTCTTGCCATTTTCCTCTTCTGGTAAAACCTCTTGTATTTTGTGATGGATCAAGTAGTTTTCACATGCTAGACCATACTCGCCGCATACAAGTGTAGGCTACATATTTCCAAAAGTTCCTTTCTTCATTCCACTCTTGTTATTAAGTAGTTGCTGTTCAGTTACTAGCAATTGAAAATGCAAAGTATTAAGAGATTCCATCTTGAGGCATGTGAGGGTGGGGGTATCAGCTGAAAGGTGGTTATTAGCTGACTGGTATGTGCTCAACCAATTGAGTCGCAAGATTTGCTCATCAACAATAACCAGCCCTGATAAAATAATGGACCGAGTGCTTGAAGTAGTTAAGAAATTTAATAAAATGGATGCCTATAAGGTAATTGATAAACGTCTTCCAAAGTTATTATAGAAATTGGGGGAAACAACAAATCACAAATTATACTATATATGCTATGATCTAGCCCATGATCAAAGAAAATAATTTTTTTTTCACTTCAATAATTTTCAAAAAGACTTGAAAGCAGATAAGCCTATTATGTCTTTTGAGCAGGAATTCTCCATTGAGATCCTTGATGAGAAAGCATATAAGCTTACTTGCTCTACTGATGTTGCAAAGTACATAGTTTCTGGAGCTGAGCAAAAGGTTGTGGAGAATTCCTTATTTGATTTTCAATTTTGTCGCCCCTTCAAGGTTTTACTCAAGGATTGTCTTCTATGGTTTCAATTTATGTGGGGTCGATCTTTTATAGTTCTTGTGTAATTCTCTTATTGAAAGTGCAATTCAATAATTCATATTTCTTCTGAGGAAGAAATCTTATATGAACACACACACACCATTACTTACTACATATGTATACTGTGCATGTTATCATTCTCCTTTTTACAAATGCATCTCTCACAACTTATGGATAGAGAGGTTTGGAACCCGTAGTTCAATGCTATGATCCAACAATATTCTTGCCTTGCATGAAACCAGTTCATGCACATGAAGCAGCAAGATAAAAGAGGGTGGTATCTCAAAACTAATCTCTTTGAACGATTTTGGTTTCACTTAATTCTTGAGTTACAGTCTCATCGATTCTGTATATTGGTTTTCTTTTTTCAATTTGCAGAAAACCTAAAATAAAAAGCATAGACACCATAGTTGTTAATGGGCTGTCTGAAGAGAGAGGCCTTGCTGCAACGAAATTGGTGGTACCTCCAAAGAGTACTGAAGAGACCCAACCCCAAGCAGGTAAGGTGATTAACTCTGACGAAGAATACTTTAAATGTGCTGCTGATTTTGTTTTATAGTATAACCTTTCTGCTTGATGATTTTCGATGCTATTTCTTTTCTTTCTTTGATTTAATTTAAAACTCACGCTGCTTTGCAAAAATAATTCCCAAGTATTCAACAGAGGCTGATGCTCGGATTAGAAGTAGTTGAGTGGGGCGAGCTAGTGAAATTAACAAAGTACAACATTCAAATTATGTTTCAAAAAAAAAAAAAAAAACCACAAAACCAAAGCCTCAAATTCTCAATCATAAACAATACTCAAAGCAACAAAGTCAACCACCATGGATCCATAGCATCACTAACCACCTCAAACAATTACCAAAATCAAAGTATACAACAATGGCCACTCCACATTCGCAATAAATAATATTCATAGCTGCAAACTCAATGCCAACAGTACAAATAATATTTAAAACTGTAAATCTACTTAAAACTCTACTACTGAAATATAACGAATCCAACACCACCTGACCAACCTATCGAATTCACATAATGTTGACTCCTCTTACATGATACAACTGAGGATTAGCTTGGTCTATTAGAGTTAGATGTTTAGTATAATGAATTAGAAGTCGTAATGTAATATTGATGGAGCGGGCTATGGATTTTCCAACATTAGAAAAGAATACTTAGTGCGGAGATTCGCAAAAGTGTGAAACTCTCTCATTGAAGATCTTTCAGTACAATCAAGGTATGAATGCTATGTTTATTATGCTATGTCTTTAGTAATACTCCTATATTGATGTCGTATAAACTATATTTGTTTTTTAGTGGGTTTTTAGCTATCGAAAATGAATGCTTATAGTAGAGATTGCAAAAAGTCTAAAACTCTCGTGCTGAAGATTTTTCGTTGCAATCAAGGTATGAGATTCTTTATTACGCAGTATTTCAATAATCTTTTGATTGTTTTCTTCTATATTCTTCTTCTTCTTCTACTTCCTCTTCCTTTTTCTCTTCTTCTACGTATTTCTTCTATTTCTTTTTCTCATTTCTTTGTTGAAAGGATGTAACAGCTCCGTTGAAGATTTTCAATCGGTGTAATAGTGGTATGGATTTATTTATTCTATTATGTTTTAATAATACTCTATGTTAGTATCAAACGTGTTCTCTTTCTTTAATAAAATATTCTCATGGTTGAAATTAACAATGTACACATGTCAAAATATGATTCGAAAATATAAAAAAAAAAAACTAGACAAAACCAAAACCACAAATCCACAATTATGAACAATACACAAAATAACAAACTCCACCACCATATGGTTCCATGGCACCACTACCACTTCAAACAATTCTTAATATCAAAGTACACAACTATGGTCACACCTTTGCAATAAATAATATTCATAGCTACAAATAAATGTCAATAGCAGAAACAATATTGAAACCTACAAATCCACTGAAAACTATACTACCAAAGGATAATGAAACCAACACCATCTGGCCAACATATCAATTTCACATAACATTGACTTATCTAAGACAATACAACTGAGGATTAACATGGTCTATTAGAGTTAGATTTTTAGTACAATCAATTAGAGGTTGTAACGTAATACGGATAGCTTTTTTCTATTTTCGAAAAAATAATACTTAGTGTGGAGATTGCCAAAAGTGTGAAACTCTCTTATTGAAGATCTTTCAGTGCAATCAATATATGAAATTGTTTATCATGCTTTGTTTTAATAATACTCTTATATTGATGTTATATAGACTATATTAGTTGTATTAGTGGGTTTTTTGCTGTCAGAAATGAAAGCTTAGAAAGGAGATTGTAAAAAGTCTAAAACTCTCTCGTTGAAAATCTTTCGTTGCAATTAAGGTACGAGATTCTTTACTACGCAATGTTTTAATATTCTTTTGATAAGTTTTTTTCTATATTTTTTTTCTATCTTGTTATTATTATTATTCTACTTCCTCGTCCTCTTTTCTACTTTGTCTTTTCTCTTTCTCTTCTTCTACTTCTTCCAATTCTTGGCTGAAAAGATGGAAAACCCCGTTGAACATTTTCTTTTGCTAAATAATAGTGTATGGATTTATTTATTCCATTACACTTTAATAATATTCTAATGTTGTTAGTATCAAACATGTTCTCTCTTTTTAATCAAATCTTCTAATGGCTTAAATTAACAATATACACTAGTCAAAATATGATTCAAAAAGTTACGAAAAAGAATATCAACAAAACCAAAACTACAAATCCACAATCATGAACTACAAAGCAACAAAGTCTACCACCATGGGCCCATGGTATCACTTCCACCTAAAAAAATCGATCTCAATATTAAAGTAGACAACAGTGGCCATGCCACCTTATATAGTAATAAATAATATTCGTAGATGCAAAATAAATGTCAATAGCACAAATAATATTTAAAATTACAAATCTACTGAAAACTCTACTACTGAAGTATAACGAATCCAACACCACCTGGCCAACCTATTGAATTCACATAACGTTGACTTTTATCTAAGATGATACAACTTAGGATTAGCATGGCCTATTAAAATTAGATTTTTGATTTTCTACCGTTAAAAGAAATATTTAGAGTGGAGATTGCCAAAAGTGTGAAACTCCCTTGTTGAAGATCTTTAAGTGTAATCAAGGTATGAAATTGTTTATTATGCTATGTTTTAATCATACACTTTATATTGATGTCACATAGACTATTTTAGTTGTTTTAGTGGGTTTCATGCTGTTGGAAATGAACACCTAGAGTGGAGATTGAGAAAAGTTTAAAACTCTCGCATTGAAGATCTTTCGTTGCAATCAAGGTATCACATTCTTTACTAAGCAATATTTTAATAATCTTTTGATTGATTTTCTTTTCCTATAATTCTTTTTCTATCTTCTTCTTCTTCTACTTTTCATTTCTTTGTTGAAATGATGGAACAGCTCCATTGAAGATTTTCTTTTGCTGCAATAGATGTATGAATTTATTTATTCCGTCATCCCAATATTCTAATGTTGGTTTCAAATGTGTTCTTATTTTTTTTAATTAAATCTTCTCGTTGCCGAAATTAACAATGTACACTAATAAAAATATAATTTGAAAAATACAAAAAATTATATCGACAAAACCAAAACCACAAAGTCACCCACCATCCATGGCATCACAACCACCTCAAACAATTCTCAATAACAAAGTACACAACAACGGCCAGGCCGCCATTGCAATAAATAATATTCATAGCTGCAAAATCAATGCTAACAATACAAATAATATTTCAAACTATAAATCTACTAAAAACTCTACTACTGGAATAAAGCGAATCCAACACCACTTGGCTAACATAGCGAATTCACATAATGTTGACTCATCTTGGATGATACAATTGAGGATTAGCATGGTCGATACTAGAGTTAGTTTTTAAGTACAACGAATTAGAGATTAGTAATACTTGTGGAGTGGGCTATGGATTCTCTACCATTGTAAAAGAATACTTAGAGTGAAGATTGCCAAAATATTGAAACTCTTGTCGAGGATCTTTCAGTGCAATCAAGGTATAAAATTGTTTATTATGCTATGTTTTAATAGTACTCTTATATTAATGTCATATAGACTACATTAATTTTTTTTAATGAGTTTTTTGCTATCGAAAATGAATGCCTAGAGTGAAGATTATAAAAAGTCTAAAACTCTCGCTCTGAAGATTTTTTGTTGCAATCAAGGTATAAGATTATTCTTCTTTATTACGCAATATTTTAATCATCACTTGTTTTTTTTTCATTATTTTTTCTATCTTATTCTACTTCTTCTACTACTTCTTCTTCTTCTACGTCCTCTTTCTATTTCTACTTCTCATTTATTTGTTGAAAAAGATGGAATAGCCCCGTTGAAGATTTTCTTTTGGTGCAATAGAGGTATGAATTTATTTGTTCCATTATACTTTAATAATATTCTACTGTTGGTATCAAACATGATCTCTTTTTTTCAAAAAATAATAAAACAATATCCACAAAACTAAAGCCGCAAATTCACAATCATAAACAATACTCAAAGCAACAAAGTCCACCACCATGGATCCATGGCATCACTAGCACCTCAAACAATTACCAAATCAAAGTATACAACAATGGCCACTCCACCTTCGCAATAAATAATATTCATAGCTGTAAACTCAATGCCAACAGCACAAATAATATTTAAAACTGTAAATCTACTTAAAACTCTACTAATGAAGTATAACGAATCCAACACCACCTGACCAACCTATCAAATTCGCATAATGTTGACTCCTCTTAGATGATACAACTGAGTATTAAGTTTAGAGTTAGATGTTTAGTACAATGGATTAGAAGTTGTAATGTAATACTGATGGAGCGGGCAATGGATTTTCCACCATCAGAAAAGAATACTTAGAGGATTACCAAAAAGTTCACAACTCTCTTGTTGAAGATATTTCAGTGCAATCAAGGTATGAAATTGTTTATAAACTATATTGATGTCGTGTATAAACTGTATTTGTTTTTTAGTGGGTTTTTAGCTATCGAAAATGAATGCTTAGAGTGGAGATTGCAAAAAGTCTAAAACTCTCGTGCTGAAGATTTTTCGTTGCAATCAACAAGGTATGAGATTCTTTATTACGCATTATTTTAATAATCTTTTGATTGTTTTTTTCTTTTCTTTTTTTCTATATTCTGCTTCTACTTCCTCTTCATTTTTCTCTTTTTCTACGTACACCTTCTATTTCTACTTCTCATTTCTTTTAAAAAATATAAAACTTAATATCAACAAAACCAAAACTACAAATCCACAATCATGAACAATAATACTCAAAGCAAGTCCACCACCATGGGTCCATGGCATCACTTCCACCTAAAAAAACTTCAATCTCAATAATATTTGTAGATGTAAAATCAATGCCAGCAACACAAATAATATTTAAACCTACAAATCTACTTAAAACTCCTATTGAAGTACAACGAATTCAACACTACCTGACTAACATATCGAATTCACATAATGTTGACTCATCTTGGATGATACAACTGAGGATTAGCATGGTCTGCCAGAGTTAATTTTTTAGTACAACAGATTAGAGCTTGTAACGTAATACTTATGGAGCGGGCTACGGATTTTTCACCATGGTAAAAGATACTTAGTGTAGAGATCGCCAAAAGTGTGAAAAACTTTCTTCTTGAAGATCTTTCAGTACAATCAAGGTATGAGATTACTTATTATACTAGGTTTTAATCATACTCTTATATTGATGTTATAGACTATATTTGTTGTTTTATTTGGTTTTTGTTGTTCGAAAATGAATACTTAGAGTGGAGAATGCGGAAACTCTCTAGTTGAAGATCTTTCCTTGCAATCAAGGTTTGAGATTCTTTATTACGGAATGTTTTAATATTCTTTTGATAGGGTTTTTTTTTTCTATATTTGTTTTCTATCTTCTTCTTCTAATGTTGGTATCAAACGTGTTCTTTTCTTCTTTTTTTTTCTTTTATCAAATCCTCTAATGTCTGAAATTAACAATGTACACCAGTCAAAATATGATTTGAAAAATAAAAAGAAAATATACACAAAAGCAAAACCACAAATCCACATTCATGAACAATTCTCAAAATAACAACTCCACCACCATGGGTCCATGTGGCATCCCTACAACCTCAAACAATTCTCAATATCAAATTACACAACTATGGTCATGCCAACAACAAATTTAATATTTAAACAAAAAATCTACTTAAATCTCTGTTACTAAAGTATAACGAGTCCAACACCACCTGGCGAACCTATCAAAGTCACATAATGTTGACTTCTCCTAGATGATACAACTGAGGATTAGCAAGGTCTAGTAGAGTTAGATTTTTAGTACACCATCAGAAAAGAATACATAGAGTGGAGATTTCCAAAAGTGTGAAACTCTCGTTAAAAATTGTTGCCCAGATGACTAACACAAGAGGACGGGTAAATTGGGTTGTATTTAAAAATCTGCAGTTATAAGGTCAGTTACACAACATAATATAACATATGAACAAAATACGAATTAGTAAGAAATATAAAGAGTAAGGGTAAGAGAAAGCAAACTCAGTATTTTAACGAGATTCAGCCCCACTGCCTATGTCCTCGCCTCAAGCTACTTCTTGAGAATTCTCAAATTCACTATTCAATCTCCTTCAGGTGGAGGTAGAAACCTATTACACCTTTGAGCAGTACCGCTACAAAGAATCCATGTAGAACACCCTCTGCACTTGCAATCAATCACCTTACACGTGGTGATTTAACGTTTATTCCCTATGTAGAACACCTTCTACACGAACAAGGGTTATACACATCCTTTTATTAATACAAGAATTGATAGTCGGTAAGTTATCAGAAAATAGTTCTCAATGAGTGGAATAAAAATAATACAGCGCAAACTATATCTCTCAAAATGAACAAGGGTCAAGGCTCAAATGAGACTTCACTTTTTCAAAATGATTTTCGTAATTTTCAAAGACAAACATCATTCACATTTCAAAATATTCAAATCAAAGTTTTGCTTTTTGTAATTGTCAAAGACAACATCATTCACTTTTTAAAATATTCAAACAAAACATGCACATGTGAAATATGACAATCAATCAATCATTTTTCAAAAATTTAAATTTTAAACTTTTAATTTTTAAATATGTCATGCACATGTGGAAAATACAATTTGATGTTTTATGATAAAAGATTAATTTTGACCCTTAATCCAATTTTGAATTTATCAAGAGATGTACAAAATTACTCTAAGAACTTCATTTGCAAGCTTGTTCCCTTTCTTGCTCATGCTTGGTTCATTGGTGTGTTTGGCTTCTTTGTGTAGACAACTTGAGCTTGTGATTCCTTTATGCTTGAATTCATTTGTTATCATCAAAATCCATATGTAGATATGTAATTAAATGAGGCTTGAAACCTTGGGTTCAACAATCTCCCCCCTTTTGATGATGACAAATTTTTAGTAGAACTCTGAAGCCTGTAGTAATAAGCTCCCCCTGAGAATGTGCGTTAGTTTCTCAAGCAATAGATAAACATAATTCCAAGCATATATAACAAGCTTAAGAAATAAAGCATTGGAAAGAACAGGTTAAACTTCTAGTCTAAAACTTCTCTCCCCTTTGGTATCATTAAAAATGAATCGCAGTAAGCAATGCCAATAGACTGATGAAAAAGGTGCGTTTGTAGAAACTATGGAGAGTTGAATAATTGGAGCCGCCCGGGTCCTAATAACTGCCACAAAACCTGGAGCCGCTTGGGTCCTAACAAGCGCTATAAACATGGAGCCGCCTGGGTCCTTGACACGTGCTGCAAACCACGAAGCCGCTTGGGTCCCTGGCGTGAGTTGCAAGGCCTCGAGCCTCGCTCGGGTCCTACCTGGATTTGAATGCTCTCGGTTTCTATAAAAAGACCATTTTCACCCTTCGACTACCCACAGAACAAATTCTCACATTGCCTATTTACCTAGTTTCAGTTTATTCAGAACGATAGCATGGCCGAGCAACATTCTTCCAATAATATTCTAGATTTGAATCAGGAACCATTTATGCCTCAATTACTAATTTTCTCTCCTGAGGCCGTCAACGCCATGATAGGAGAAGATGCATTTTTCAAACAGGACTGATATTGATGTTGTTGCAAGATCAAGAATGCCCAATGCTCAATATGATGCCTCTATTACAACCATGTCTCGGAGGTTACTGGCAAGGGTGAGTGAGGTTGATTGGCTTAACAATCAAATATCTAAGTTGCATCAAAGACTTGCTAATAAAAGTAGAAAGAATAAAAGATTAAAACAAGAAAATAATGAGTTGAAAAAATTTATGGATTGGTACGCTCTCACGAATAGAGGAGATGGAATGAGAGAGAGTATAAATACAAAGTCAACATCAGCAATTTACAGCAAAAGTTCAGTGTTTACGAGAAAAATAGGGATAATCTGCAGTTAATCTCGCTGGCTTAGCTAAATAAAATATGCATCCAGCATATCTTGTAATCTTGATGAAGTAAGTTTTGAAGAACTAATAGCTTGTCTTGTTCTCATTTTCATCTTTATAAAATCAGTCTTGAGTTTCATCTAATTTGCATCAAGTCTTATTTGCTCTTTGTCATATGCATTCGCATCTAGTTCCCTCTTTTTTTTAATGGCTCAACAATTTTCTTCCAATAATCCCCTTGTTCACTACATGGGGTATATTGCACCCCCGCCACCAGTTATTTCTGCACTACCATAGGTGCCATGATGTAGCATGAAAGTGATCTGTCTAACAAGTCAAATGAAGAAGACATTTATGAACTTGTGAGTCTCGATACTTGATACTCATCGTCCATTGTCCTATTTTCCCAACGGTTGCAGCCCAGAACTCGTGAAGTTAAAAAGCTTAACAAGAAGATTTGTCTCAAGTTTAACAAAAAAAATGAGACTTGAGGCAGGAGAATAAAGATTTAAAATCCTTGCTTTACCTCTTCATTTCAACTGTCTAATCCTTTAGAATACGACTGCCTAATCCTTTAGATAAGGATGACATGTTGATATATGAAGAGTAAGAGCGCTTGAAAAATCAGGCTAAATGTCTCAAGTTTTTGTAAGTCATTTAAGATAATAAAAAATATTTAATAGTTATTCACATGGCATGCATCATTCCTATTTCTCTTCTAATAATGCATTGTCTATCTTCTGACAAAGGTTTTGTGAAAATGTCTGCCAACTTGTCGTGTGTGCTTCTGAATTCTAATACAATATCGCCCTTCTGCACATGATCTCGAAGAAAATGATATCTAATTTCAATATTCTTAGCTCAGAATGTTGTATTGGGTTCTTTGAAAGATTTATAGCACTTGTGGTATCACATTTTATTGAAATGTGATTGTACATGAGCTTAAAATCCTCAAGTTGTTGCTTCATATAAATAACTTGAGCACAACAACTACCTGCAACAACATATTATGCCTCTGCAGTAGTTAATACAACAAAATTCTACTTTTTACTTACCATGAGACAAGTGCATGACCTAAGAAATGACATGTTCCACTAGTGCTTTTCAATCAACTTTGCAACCAGCATAATCTACATCTGATTAGATCAAAAGAAGTATACTTAAGATACCATAATCCCAGATCAATTGTATGAGCAAGATATCTAAGTATGTCAAGTGAGATTCTTTTGGAGATGATTGAAAACGTACACATAAAGCATACACTGAACATAATATCTGGTCTACAGGTTGTCAAATATAATAGACTATCAATCATACCTCGATATACATTTGAGTCAACTGGCTTACCAGTTTCATCATTGTCAAGTTTGGTAGATGAGCTCATTAGTGTTCCAATTTCCTCCGTACCTTCCATCCCAAATTTTTGAGTAATTCTTTGATATATTTTGATTGATTGATTAATGTTTCACTTTTTGCTTGCTTAATTTGCAATCCGAGAAAGAAGTTAAGTTCCTCATCATGTTCATTTCAAATTCTTCCTGCATACTCCTAGCAAAATCTTGGCACATATTTTTATTAGTAGCACAAAATATTATATCATCCAAATAAATTTGAATAAAAAAAATATCAACTTTTTCATGTTTAATGAAAAGAGTTGTATCGATTTTTCCTCTTAAAAAATATTTTTCAATCAAGAAACCACTAAGTCTCTCATACCAAGCTCTAGGGGCTTGTTTGAGTCCATATAGAGCTTTTGTGAGCTTGAAAACATGATTTGAAGAAATATGATTTTCAAAACATGGAGGTTGCTCAACATATACCTCTTCATTTATAAAACCATTTTAAAAAATACTTTTAACACCCATTTGAAAAAGTTTGAAATCTTTATAACATGCATAAGCAATAGCATTCGAATAACTTCTAATTTTGTGATCGGTGCATATGTCTCATCATAATCGATTCCTTCTTCTTGATTGAAACCTTGGGCTACAAGTCGAGCCTTGTTTCTAAAAAGCCATTTTGTTCCAATAACGGTATGATTTTTGGGTCTAGGGACAAGTGTTAAAACATCATTTCCTTCAAATTAATTTAGCTCTTCTTACATAGCTAGAATACAAGATTCATCTATATTTTTTAATTCAATTTGAGATTGAAAAGCAGTATGATTGCAAATATTTCTAAGAGATGATCGAGTACTTACACCTCGTGAAGGTTCTCCTAGAATTTGTTCCATTGGATGATCTTTCCTGATGTCTCCATGTTGGACTTCCTCTATTGTGTTCTCTTTGTTGAGATTGAGACTATCTGTTTTATTTATACATTATCTTTCTTCAACAACAGATTCGGAGAGTAGAGGATTAGATTCATGAAATACTACATGCATAAATTCTTGTACAGTCAAAGTCTTTATTGAAAACTTTATAAGCTTTACTATTAGTAGAATACCCGAGAAAGATGCCTTCATCAAATTTTGCATCAAATTTGTCTAAATTATTTCTGTCATTCAAAATGAAGCATTTGCATCCAAATACATGAAAGTAACCAATGTTGAATTTTTCCTCATTCCAAAGCTCATAGGGGGTTTAATCTAACTTAGACCTTAACATAACTCTATTTATGAGATAACAAACAGTACTTACCGCTTCAGCCCAAAAATAACTAGGCAAGTTGTTCTCATTGAGCATTGTTCTTGCCATCTCTTGAAGAGATCTGTTCTTCCTCTCTACTGCCACATTTTGTTGAGGAGTTCGAGGAGCAGAGAAATTATGCATAAAACCATTTTTAGTACAAAACCTTCAATATATTTATTAACAAACTCTTTCCCCGTATCACTTCGGTTACTTGAAATAGTATAGCCCTTTTCATTTTGAATTCTCTTGCATAGCTTGGTAAAGGCATTATGCATCTCATCAACAATAACAAATGCATAATATTTTCCTCCTAAACTTGCAACTCTGTTTGGTCTAAAAAGATCCATGTGTATCAGTTGCAGTAGTCTAGTAGTGAAAATATGCTTCTTAGTTTTAAAAGAGGTTTTTGTTTGTTTACCAAACTAGCATGCATAAAAAAATTTTGTTTTTAACAAAATGTTCCTTTGATAAACCTCTCACAATATCATTTTTTGAAAGTTTGGAAATAAGTTCTATGAAACATGATCTAGTCTTCTATGCCATAGCCAACTAGTTTTATTTTGAGCTGAAAGACAAATAACATCTTGTGAGTCAATTTCTTCAAATTCAATAGCATAAACATTATTGCTTCTAAGAGTAATAAAACATACATTGCAATCATGATTATTCAAAATAATGCATTTATCCCTTCTGAAAGTAACTGTAAATCCTTTATCACATAATTGACTAATGCTCAAAAGATTATGCTTTAGACCTTCAACAAGTAGAACATTTTCAATTATGAGAGAGGACTCATTACCAATTTTACCTATCCCCATGATCTTTCCTTTCGAGTTGTCTCCAAATGTCACGTGTCCTTCTTCTTTAGATGTAAGATCAAGGAATTTAGACTTGTCTCCTGTCATGTGTCTTGAACATCCACTATCTAAAAACCAATTGCTTTTGTTTATGGAGGACTTCATGCATACTTACAAAAACAATTAAAATGATTTTTCTTGGAACCCAAGTTCTTTGGGTCCTTCATTTATTAGTATTAGAAGAAATAGGATTTTTAGATACCCATATGGCCCTAATAGTCATTTTATGTTTTCTTCTAATGGGACAAGTATGATAATTATGACTATTTTTATTATAAAAATTATAAATAGCATGTGACATATAAGAAAAACTTACATGATTGTAATAGTATCTTTCTTTGAAAAATTTACTCTTATGAAAAGAATTTTGAATACCGGATTTTGATTTAGAATAATTATCAAAGAAGATTTTATAAGGTTTGTATTTTTGTTTCGGCATATATCCCAAGCTTGCCTTGTCAAAAACACATCTTTGACTACCAATAAGTTTTTCAAAATTTCTTTTTCTGTTTGTAAATTTTTCAACAATCTTTTCTAAATCAGTCACTTTCTTCTTACCTTATGATTTTCATCTTTCAAAATGATGTTTTCTTTTCTTAAAACATTAATTTTGTTTGTTAAAGAAGAATTTTTCTTTTTCA
The DNA here is from genome assembly GCA_961763995.1 of Juglans cinerea. NCBI lineage: Eukaryota > Viridiplantae > Streptophyta > Magnoliopsida > Fagales > Juglandaceae > Juglans > Juglans cinerea. Next base: position 11,317,610 of record CAUIVZ010000006.1, read on the forward strand.
AATCAGTATATTTGATACCAAATTTCTCAAGCTCCTCATATACCTCTTCCAAGATATTTTGCAATTCTTCATATGAAAGATTTTCTGTATTGTCAAGATTTGTTACCTCAAGGTCATCTTTAGCCATAAGACAAAGATTTGCAGGTTATCCATTGTTTGTTTCGCTGTCTGAGCTGCTTGAGTCATCATCTCATGTAGCTTTCATTGATTTCTTCCCCTTGTTTCAATGTTTCTTTAGCAGAGGACAATCCGCCTTGATATGTCTTGACTTATTGCATTTGTAACAAGTTAAAGAATCATTTTTACATGTATCTTTCCTTGAAAACTTTTTGAAGGATTTCTTTGAAGGAACTTTAATTCTCTTTAAGAATCTTTTAATTCTCCTTATTATCATCGCAACTTCTTCATCTTGGTCATCACTTTCCTCATCTTCATCACTTTCACTTTCATGAGGAACAACTTTAAGTGCCATGCTCTTCTTTGGCTTTCCTTCTTCTTCTCCTCTTTTCAATGTGTACTCACGGATGGTAAGTGACCCAATGAGATCATTTACTTCGAGTTTCTTGAAGTCTCTAGCTTCAAGAATCGCCGTTACTTTTGATTCCCAACGTTTGACAGAGTTGAGAATTTTTCTTACTATCTCCATGTTGGAATAGACTTTGCCGAGCTATCAAGCTGTTTATGATGTTAGTGAAACGAGTGTACATACTAGAAATAGATTCATCATCATTCATTTAAACATTTCATAATCATGAGTAATGATATAAATTTTCAATTCTTTGACTTGCGAAGTTCCTTCATAAGTAAGTTTCAAATTATCCCAAATTTCCTTTGTTTTCTTGCAAGTTATTATTCTATTAAACTCATTCTCATTGAGATAATTATATAGGAGATTCATAACCATTGAATTCAATGTTGTATTTCAATCGTCTTCACGATCGAACTCTTCTTCTTCCTTTTTGACCTTTACTCCCCATCAACAACTTTTGTTGGGATATAAGGTTCATTTATAACGCATCTCCAAATTTCTTTACCTTGAGATTGAAGGAAAATTTGCATTCTACCTTTCCAGAATGTGTAATTCCACAAAATAGTGGAGGCTGACTGCTAGATTGGCCTTCACCAAATGTAGCTGCAATGTTAGTCATAAGATCTTAACTCAAAAGATAGTTAATCTTGTAAAAATAACCATCACTCTGATACCATTTGTTGCCCATATGACGGACACAAGAGGAAGGGTGAATTGGGTTGTATTTAAAAACCCGCAAATATAAGATCAATTACACAATATAAAATATGAACAAAATACGAAGCAGTATTAAATATAAAGAGTAAGGGTAAGAGAAAGCAAACTCAGTATTTTAACGAGATTCTACGTCCTTGCCTCAAGCTACCCCTTGAGGATTTTCAAATTCACTATTCAACCTCCTTCAGGGGAGATAGAAACCTATTATACCTTTGAGCAGTAC